>OX411308.1:73834862-74524119 GCA_948150685.1 Rhaphigaster nebulosa
AAGGATAGTGATTTTAAGTTGGTAAAAAGGATAGAATGGTCCAGGGAATCAAAAGCTTTAGAAAACTCAAGGAGTATTAATACAGTTAATTTTTTTCGGTCCATAGCAGTATGTATGTTAGTTGTGATTTTGACTAGCGCGGATTGTGTGGAGAAACTGGGACGGAAGCCGGATTGGAGAGGATCAAGTAGTTTGGACTTTTCAAGGAAGTTTGATATTTGTGATTGGACTATTCTTTCTAGAGATTTGGAAAGGTTAGAGAGGATGGAAATTGGGCGATAGTCTTTAGGAGATATAGGATTGAAGATTTTGTTAATAGGATGGACTAAGGCTTTTTTCCACGAGGTAGGAAATACTGAGTTTTGGAGGGAGAAATTATAAATGAAGAGAAGAATTGGAAGGATTTCGGGGAGACATAATTTTAACAATTTAACAGGTATTCCATCAGGCCCAGTGGAATTGGTGTGAGATTTCATTATGGATGAAATAAGATCGCTAGGGGAGATGTAGGAAAAATAAAAATTATCAGAGTTGAATGATGGAACTAAGGAAAAACAGGAAGGAGGAGTTGGAGAAGTGTTAGAGGAGGCTGATAAAAAATATGAATTTAATTCGTCGGGTGAAACTGGGAAGACTGGTGAGGGAGAGGATTTACAAAGGGAGAGTTTGCGAAGGAGTTGCCATTTTGATTTAGCATTGGGAGCAGAGGAGAGGGCTTCATGATAATGGTTGGATTTCGCTCTCCCAACAGTTGCCTGTGTCAAATTGCGGAGTACCCTAAACGCTTGGTAGTCGTCTGCTAGCCTAGTGCGTCTAAAGCGTCTACGGGCTGCCTCACGCCTTCTTTGCATATCTTTAATTTGTTGACACATCCAAGGAGCAGGCGGCCGACGGAAAGTAGAGGTTTTGAGTGGGGCATGGGTATCAAGGATGTGGATGAGATTAGAGGTGAGGGTATCGACCATGGAATCAATGGAAGAATAGGAATATATTTCATTCCACTGCAGCGTTTCAAGGTCAGGTAAAATATTTTCATGTGTGAGGGCGTCTAGGTTACGGAAAGTTATGGTTTTAGGGAGGATCGTAGGAGTTTCGATATTGTAGGATATTTGGATTAAGTCGTGAGAGGACAGAAACGGGACAGGTAGTTGAGAAAAGGAAAGGAGATTAAGTTCTGAATCGATGACATGCAGATCCAACCAGGTGTCAGACCGGCAAGTGTGATTGATGGGTGGGAGAAAATGGGACGATGAAGAGATGAAGGGAGAAAAAGAGATTTTCAAGGTAGAGCCTGTCGTTGGAATCAGATAGGAGATTGGTATTAAAATCACCGGAAATTATTATATTGTTGTAGAGAGGAACATAATTGTAGAGAGTTGATTCAAATCCTCCACCAGTCCGGCCCATCCGGTCATGGCGGATAAAGGAATAATTAGGTAGGGAAACAGAAGAGGAAGGAATATAGGGCTTTAGCCATGTTTCGGAGATTGCAATGGTATGGTAAAAGTTATGGGTAAAATACTGCAGAAATTCATCATAATGAGCTGGTAAGGATTGGGAGTTAACGTGACAGGAGGTTAGGACACT
Organism: Rhaphigaster nebulosa; assembly: GCA_948150685.1. Lineage (NCBI taxonomy): Eukaryota > Metazoa > Arthropoda > Insecta > Hemiptera > Pentatomidae > Rhaphigaster > Rhaphigaster nebulosa. The sequence goes on from OX411308.1 coordinate 73,836,450, forward strand.
AGATAGTATGGGAAATTAGACTGTAGACGGAAAAATGGGAATTGAAGGATTGGAATCTAAAGGATCTAAATCTTCTTAATCAGTTGGGAATAATAGTTATATAATTTTCGATCATCAGGATGCTGATTCTTTGCCTGAGGGTTCTAGAGCATCGTTTGGAATGGATAAGATTTATAAGATATTAGGGCAAAGGATTCTTCTTGCGGTATTTTCGAAAGGGGAGAGGTGGGGATACAGTCCATACTGCTTGCTGGATTAAAGTGGTATAGGAATTTACAACCTTATCAAGGTCTTGAGTTTTTAGAAAACTCTTAGGTCTATTTTATCAGTTATTATTTGGCAGAAAAGATTCCAGTTTACTGGACCTCTGATGAATGAGGTTGGGAGCGATTTGGGAATATGCGATATTGAAAGAGTTAGGGTTAGAGGAAAGGCCACCGAGGCGGGAAATGGAGCAATTTAGTGTTCCTAGACCTTTGTGGATGAAAATGTCCAGGAGACCGCGATTGCCCAGTTTGTAGGAGTGTCGGGTGGCGAAGGGGAGGAGGATCTTGTTGTCGTAGAAAGTGCAGACAGCAATGTTCTCCCGCGGGAATTTGTGGTTCTGACTTCCCATTGCTGGTGTTTTTCATTTAGATATGCAGCCATGATGAAATGGTGTTCTAAGAAATCAAGGAAGAAACTGAATAGGGATTCGGAAATTGGTATTTTAGGCGGAGAATATGCTGCTACAATTGTTATAGGAAAAGGGGAAGTCTGAATTGTCACAGCTATGGTTTGTAGGAAATTATGGACCGGTAAGGGGAATAAGTGATGGGATAGAGATTGATGAAATAGGACAGCGGTGCCAGCATGTGCAGTTCCATCGAGGTGTTCAGTTCGATAAGTATGGCAGTCAGATATGTTAAACAATCGTTTGCTAGTCGGGTTGCGGTTATTATGGCTACGTCGATGTTTTCGTCATGTAATAAGCTTGTTAGTTCATTAATGTAATTTCGAACACCATTCACATTCCAAAGGAGAATAGATAGGCATTTGATTGAGGACATTTATGGATTTCTTGTTGGAGGAATGAGATTGGATATAACATTTGTAAGTCGTGAGATAAGTGGGATAATGAGGGATCTGAACTCAGAGAGGAAGGATGTCAGTAGGCTGGTGATCTCAGTGGAATTGGTGGGAGGAGGAACGTAGGGAATTCGCTGTTGGGATTTTGGGTATTAGACCATGATTGAGTGTTGGAGGAATATGGATTTAGGCGTTAGGAATCATGAGTTAGAGGTTGTGCCGGGCCTGAGATTCAGTAGTCTGTTCTATATAGCGCAATATGTCAGCGTAGGAGACTCTTGAATTGGCTAGTCTGGAGATGGGTCTTAATTATCGTGGTGCTCTGGATCGTTCTACCTGCCTGTGAGATGCCTGGATCTTAGATTTTAAATTTGTATATGCCCGACACCCCCTGTAGTTAGCCAGGTGCCCCAGGTCACATAGTGCACATACTGCTGGTGTTTTTACACTCCTCCGATTTTTGTTGTACTCCACACTTTACGCACCGAGGTAAGTGGTAACCGTAGTTTTTTTTATTATAGTAATAACAATTTAGTTTTTATACTAATTTTTAATTAGTTGCACTAGAGTCCTTTTTTTACTTTTTCCTAGAAAGCTTATGCGTTTAATATCAATTTTAAGCTGTTATTAAAAGGCCAGTTAATGTTCACTCTTAGGACAGCAATAACTGTCACACTGCATACGCATTGGCAAGAAAGGAAAAAAAATTAATATTTGAAAAAGTATAGTCAAGAAATCTGATACAAATTAAATTGGAGGTCTTTGTGAAGTTTATGGCAAATCTTGAACGTTTATTTCTGCTTTCCAGCACTTATTATATTTTTTCAAAATTCGAGAAAATACAACGCTAAACGAGTCACTAAAACTTTTGCTTTGCTTGTTTAACTTTTGTTTGGTGATTTTATCGTAAGTTGGAAAAAAAAAATTCTAAATGATTGACTGATGGTGAAAAATTCGTAGAAAATTGCTCTCACATTAGAGCCGGCTTAACAAAGTTGCTCCTGATGTATGGTCTTTGGAGGTAAAAAAAAAAATAGACGTTCTATATGAATTACCACACATGACGTTTCTTCTAAGCATATTCATAAATCCATAAGGATTCATGATGATTCAACTTATCTTGAACTCTAAAAAGCGCCTATGGTAGATTTTCAAAGCCAAAAAGATATCTGGCACGATATTTCAACTCTTCTGACTACTATCAAAACCAAAAAGCTAGAAAGAGAAGTCTACCCCCAGAAAATCGATTGTTCAACGTTTCATTGATATAGATTTGTCTATTGGGAGTCAAGGCATTGCGTACCCAGGCGATAAAGCAAAAGGTGTTTATTCACTGGATTCCATAAAAAATCATGGCCATTGTTGATTACAAATTATGATGTTATACAAAATCATTCCAGGAAGTGTTATACATGATGTACAAACTCACAGACTGAAAATAATTAACAAATGAAAAAACTAAAAGAAAGTTAACTAAAGGACCGATTGGAAGAGGCCCTCTGTCTTGACATTTTGCCAAAAATCTTTATCAACTAGCTAATTAAAGTAATTGGGACTCTTAAATTATTTTGAATTACTTTCACAGTAACATAATATACAGAGTGATAGCTGATAGTATCCAAGAAGTAGCTGCTATGGACCTATTGTCAATTTGCGTCCGCTATGTTGTTTAAGAAAAGATATATGAAATACTTTTAAAAGTAACAGTATACAATTGTACAAACACGGAATCTGCTCTTGAGGCTCTGAAAAATACTTTTTCATTGAATCCTCTCGTTATCAAGACCTTAATTCACATAAAAACATTGTTGAGTGCTGGATGCATGGTTTAATTATTGTGGTTACAGGATCACTGTGGCATTAGAAGTAATGAGCAATTAACGAAGGAGAACCATCGCAGAACCATCTGCATTAATGATAGAAATTATTACCTTGGTAAAAGAAAAGGCACGGGAGAAATGGCAGTACATTTGGTTTAGAGTTAGTGAAAATATATTACGAATAGTAGAATCATATGCACTACCTAACCGAACAGACCTTCAGCCTCCAAGAAGAGAGGAGAAAGTGCTAACCCGTCTAAGAATAGGGCACACAAGAATCACCCTCGAGTATCTGATGACAAATGGTACACCGCCTCAACGTGTCTCCTGCGGGGTACGATTGAAAGTATCGCACATCTTGACAGAGTGGTTGGCATATGAAGCCAAACGGGATGAAATTAGACTAGGGAGAGGTATAACAGAGAGTTTGAAAAAAAGTAGTAAGAATGCGGCAAAAGTGATACTATTTCTTAAATAAAATTGAAATTTATACGAAAATTTACATTACCAAGTTACCAATGTCTGTAACCTAAGTACAGAGCAGAAATAATCCATGTGGTTGAAAAGCCCAAAATTGTTAATAAATAAATAAAAGTAACAGTAGCTGATAATTTAAGTGGATTATCTTTGCATGAGTTTCTAAAATTTAGAATTAGCAAAGTGTGGCATTGAAATATCAAATATTATTGCTTTTTCCTATGACATAGCTAATACGAAAGGCTGTTATAACGGTCTACAAGCTCTTAGTATTAGCTGATTCAACAACCAAGTTGCTCCAAACTGGCGCATGGGCACCCACGCCTCGAACGCTTATTGCATTGTATTTATCTCTTTTTTTTTATTGTAATTGTTTTCTTGGCTAATCGCCTTTTCTTCCTTGACTCTTTCCTACCTCCGTTGACTAGGCTTATCGCCTTCCCTCTTCTTGGCTCTTTGGCTTGACCTCCATTCCTTGGCTCATCGCCTTATCTCCTTTCTCTTTGGGTCCTTGCATCTATTCTATGGCCTTTGCCACATCTCTTCTTTCTATGTACGCGCTATTGCAGCCTTCATCCTTCTGTGCACGCGCTATTACAATCGTCACCTTTTTGTGCACACGCTATTGCAGCTGTCACTCTTCTGGCCCTCATTTGCCACTTTTTTCTCGGCTATCAGTCGCCACCTCTTTCTGTCTTACATTTTTCATTTCCTCCTAGGGCTTCAATCGCCATTCTTCTCATACTGTCGTACCACCTTTATTTCTAGGCCTCTAGTCGCCACTTCTCCTCTTAGTGTTGTACAACTTTTATTTCTGACTTTGTGTCGTCATTCTACCTCTTGTCCCCACAGTTCATTAACCTTTGTCTGTAATTGGCCTTCATCGTGTTAACTTCTCTAGCCGACCCCGCTCCAATACGCTAGCCCATTTATTCTTCCTTGTTCACCCTCATATGTACTCTATTACTTCAATTTGCACCATTGCTTATCCTTTTATGTGATCTCATTCCCAAAAGTGTGTTCAAGCCGTATTTATACGCATTTATCTCTACTGCTGAGGTTCTACCCTCATATATATTATGTATCCCGTCATCTTCTACTAGACGCCTTCTTTAAATCAGATGAGTTCTCATTCTTTTATTCTACATCCCATTACCTTTCTTATACCTTCCGATTTTCCTCTCGGTGAGCTCTTTACTTTTTGCTTCTCACCATCTTCTCAATTGTAAGTATTTACTTATTCGCTTATATTTTATATTTATATTCTTGTCACTTTAGATCTCTTATAATCGTTTACTTTCATGTCTTATTTTTACCCATAAAACTATAATTTCAATCCATTACAATTATTTTCTGTAATTTTTCCTCATAATCTCTATTCAATCCAATAAAACACCAAGAATTATTAAAGAATAAATGCGCATATGGTCCTCCACTGTTAATTGTGTTAATGTTCATTAATACGATTACATCTATGGTGAAATAATCCACAGAAGATACACATGATTCCCCAATTAATAGGCTCCCGAGATCGAGTAGAAGATTTTCTGTAACTCCACGATTCCAACAAAAATCGAAACCTACAGAGAATTCCACAGAAGTAATGAAGAAACTTAACAAATTCTAGGAATTGAAGAGTTGTGTTTTCGATGCGGTTATAATGATCACAATGCGTAAGAATGCCGAATTAATTCTAATCAAATAAAGTATAAGCAATGTAATAAAATGGAACATGTTGAAAAAATATGTTTTCAAGAGTTGTTTTATGAGAACTTCGGAATCAAGACTGCTCCAAGTGAATTCTATCGTATTACTTGCCAGATCCTTTCACTTTTTCTAGGCGTTGCAACCTATTTTGATGGCATAATTGTATATGGTACAACCTTAAAGGATTGTTACAATAGGCTTTTCGCTTGCTTAGAAAGACTCCAAGCTCATTTCCATTTATATCAAAAGAAATTTAAATTGATCAAGTTTGAAATTAATTATCTGGGTTAGGTTATTGAGAAAAACCAAATATTTAAGGACCCATCAAAGATAAAAGCTATTACAGAAACACCAAGACCACTAAATCAAGAAGATATTAAAAGATTTTTAGGAATCGTCTCTTATTATTCAAGTTCATCCCAAACGCTTCAACAGTCACGCTTCCATTTCGATTATTACCCCAGAAGGAAAGTAAATTTCGCTAGTCTTCGTATTGTGAATTGGCTTTGAAAATTAAAATTATTAAGAAAAATTAAAAGAAAAATGGCTAAGGATAGAATTCTAAAACTTTTCAATCCTGATTTACCCCCAAATAGTAGGGTAATTCTCCAGCTGGCATTGCATGCGTATTATCTCAGATAGACAATGAGATAAAAAAGAGATTCGCATTTGTTCATGATCGCTTTCTAAATCGGAAATGAACTATATTCAGACAAAGAGGCACTAGCCATCGTGTTTTCTTTGAAATTGTTTATTATTTTCAATTATTCCATTAATTATTGACAAAACCTTTACCTTGATGACTGATAATAAGCCATTAAGTTTTTTCAGGAAAATGCTAACCTATCATGACTTCTGCTAGATTGCTGAAATATGCAGCCTTACTTACCAATTTCGATTATAAGATCCAACATCGACCGGCATGAAAAAATGAACTTGCAGATTACCTATCAAGAGCACTACTGCAAGAACAAATAACTATAATAGAAGAATAAATAAATACGGAAGTCGATTTAATTTCGAATTTAATTTAATAAATGAACATTTATACATTATATCAAATAACTCATTAAACTACAAAACTTTAGAAGAAGAAACAGTTACGGAAGAAGAGTTATCTAAGATTAAATGGGATTAACAAGTAAAATTGTTAATTGTGATTAACCCAAAAATTGTTAATAAATAAATAAACAAATAAAGATTGCTATGATTCAGAAAATTATTTAAAAAAAAACCCCGACTACAGAAATAACTTTTATATCTTACAATCATATTCCTCCTGTGAAATGTACTTGCTTATCTACCTAAGCGAATTGGTGGATTGTTGGTGAAGATGTGCATATATATATATATATATATATATATATATATATATATATATATATATATATATATATATATATATATATATATATATATATACCGAAAACTCATGACAACACTTGACTTCCTTGTACGCCTATTAAACTATAAATCGGTGGCTCAAAAAATGATTTTGAATTTGGTTACTAGTTTTCAAAGATTGCAGTATCTCAAAAAGGACACTCGGCGTCGCGACATACATCTATTTACACGCACACAAACAAATGGGAAGGAAAACAGTATTTTACACTCAATTTTAACAATTAAAACAAGTAATAAAAATGTTTAATTGGATTGGAAACAAAATTGCGTTTCTAACCTTTATTACCGAAACATATGATTTATGTATTTAATTTAAATATAATTTTTGATGTAAGCTTATTATGACCTTCAAGTAAAGTACCCTTTTCGGTTCACTAATTTGAACCAAAATATAGTAAATACATTCATATCGATATAAAAGACCTATTTACCAAATTTGAGATATTTTACATTATATTTTAAAATAATTTTTGGTGAAAATCTATTATGACCTTCAAGTAAAGTACCGCTTCCGGTTTTTCAATTTATACCAAAATCTATTATGTTATTTAAATCAATATACAAGTTATAAATACTAAATTTGAGAAGTTTTGCATAGTATTTTAATACAATTTTTTATGGAAATCAATTATGACCTTCAAGTAAATTACCACTTCCGGTGATCAAGGGAGGTTCACAACTACATTTTACAAAAATCGAAATACAAAATTTCAACTTTCTACGGCTAACCGTTTTTGAGTTATGCGAGATACGAACGTACGTACGTACAGGCGCAACGACAAAACTAGTCAAAATGGATTCAGGGATGGTCAAAATGGATATTTCCGTTGAAATCTGAAAACCGAAAATTTTTGCGATAACAATACTTCCTTTACTTCGTACAAGGAAGTAAAAAACCAGTGTTCCCAGAAAAAAAAGTGGTGGCGCCTTGCCAAAATGGCGTCAATGATGGCGGACTACCGAATTTGACTTGATTTAGTCTTTTGGTAGCTATCCTTCAGCATTTTGACTTAATTTCGCCATAATTGACTTCAAAGCTGAATAGTCAGAATATCTTAAGATAGAAAAATTTAAACAAATTATTAGCTTAGAAACTAATCAGCATCAGTAAAGTAATTTTTTCAAGTCGTTCACACGAAAGTTGAAATTTCAAGAGCAGTGGCAATTAAATGACCAAGAATAACGAAAAATTTTCAAATAAAATATGTGGAGTATATATTATTCTATAAAAACCAATAGTCACTTTTTAAAATATTCGAAATGGTTGCAAGAGGTCGTAGTAGGTGGGCAAGATCCCTCCAACTACCGTGCACTCCTCTCCCCGAAATTCCTATAAATAGCACGTCATTGGGTTCTTTGTGCCTAATGTTTAAAAGACAAAACAATGTTTCCAGAAAAAAAGTGGCATCTAAAGACGGGGGACTACCGAATTTGGGTTAATTTATATTTTGGTAACCGTCATTCAGCATTTGGTTTAATTTCGCCAATAGAAACAAATCAATAGTCACTTTGTAAAATATTCGAAATGCGACATCATTTAGTTTAATTAAATTAACGAGCTAATATTACTGCAATCTTTTAAGTGCCAGTAACAATAATACAATAGACCACAATTTAACATATCATATAATTTAATATACCACATCCTAATTAAACATCGATATAGCACTGGAGCCAGGACCGAAATTGGTTACTAGTTATTTTAGTAGTTTTGAATGTGAATCACGAAAGTTTAGAACATTCTAAGTAAAATAACACTTGTCTGGCTTCCAAAGTCGCTACCTTCAAAAATGGCCATCCATTTTTCATTCTGATTTCAATATCTTGAAAACAACTAACCACGCAAAAAATATAATCAACGTATTTAAAGGACATTAAATTTGCTCAAATTTGAGCTTTGATAGAGCTCGTTACGTTTACTAGTTCTAAACATAATGTTATCCAAAAACACCCACAAAAAAATAGATAGTGTTAATCGTGTGATCCACGTTTAAAAAAAAAATGAGTGTAGCAGACAGATATATATATATATATATATATATATATATATATATATATATATATATATATATATATATATATATATATATATATATATATGGATTATGTTTTCTGATAATAAAGCTATGGTAGAGAGGTGTACTCATCTAAGCCAAAATAATAATAAATTGTAATAACTCTCGATGTCTATGGTATGGCATAACGGTATAAATAGCCCTGAGCTTTACACCGAATCTGAAACGAATACCTTCCGTTAGTGGCTACCTTCCGACGATTTTTATGACGAATACAGCAGTAACGTTGGTTGCCCTTTCGATACGTCGATTAGCCTTTCAAATCATCTCCTGTATCAGTCCAGCTATTTTTAGTCCAAACTGGATACGCATTGTTCGAGGCCTTCCGATCCATTCTAAAACCCTAACCACGAAACGAGAAATAACTGCTAAATTCTTTTGGCAAAAATCACAATACACTTCCTATGAAGATAATCATTACAAACTACTTTCTGGTGCTTTTATTTTTTGAAAAACGAGAAAGCACCATCTAGTCCGCCATCATTGGACGCCATTTTGGCAAGACGCGACCACTTTTTTTTTCTGAGAACTGCTTGTTCCGTCCCATTCATCTATGTATGGCAAAATACAGAAAGATCCTTGCACCTGTGCATGTAAAAATACAGAAAGTAAATTAATATGTTGAGTAAAAAAGAATCTTCATTTTCGTTCGGGCGTGGAAGACACCCAGGCATAAACTTCACCAACAACCCACCAATGGACTTAAGTAGATAAGAAAGTGCATTTCGTATCTTGGGACGAATAGGGTTGCAAGATATAAAAGTTATTTCCTTAGTTGGTGTTTATATTTTTTATCGAAATACTATTTTTTTAAACATTTTTAGAATTTCCAGTACTGGCTATTTATAATTTATAATCACACGCGAATATTACATGTCTGCCATTTCGTTTTAATTTATATACATTTATGGAAGGATGACTATACTGCATGTGATAATTGTGTTTCAAATTGTACGTACGTGTGGCAAACCTTGCTTCTGGCACTCTACAGTATGCATATAACACCTACTTTGACTGAAAATGGAACTTTTAGTCAAAACATGCAACATTTTTTTTAACTTTGAAATAAAACACTCGAGCTATTATATCATGTCTGCCATGAGGCTTTTGTCCGTCTTTTAGGGCATCTCCAATTTCAGATAATTTCGGTTACATGTAAACTTACATATAATATAATTTAATATTGTAAGCTTCAAGCTGGACATAGGAGTTCAAATAAAAATAAGAACTATGAATGAGGTCGAAATATGTAATTTAACTCTACAGAAGTCTAAAGTAAAATCATTAATTTTTCACAGTAAAGCGGTGAAGCGGATGCCAAAAGAAACCAAAAATCTGTATGGATTTGTCTGATACCAACAAATCATCGGGAGTAGACAATTTCCGCCATAACAAGATTATGGAAGAAGTGGTTCAAGTGGTTCATTGGGGCTTAAGGAAACCTGCTCAAGATTGATGTGGTGGTAAATTAAGCTGGAGTAGTCTGAATATGAGGTGCGGCACAAATCAGTTGTCACACAAAAACGCTGACTCTCAGCCGAGCCGTGCGCATTATTGAAGGTGCTCCGAACCACGTTCCCGAGAAAGCATTGCAAAGAGCAGCCAGCCGACGAGGACTGTTTGGGAATTCTATTAGATTTCAGAAACTGGACACTTTGGATGAGGAAGGACTGCTGTTCTACAAGTTGGTTGATAATCACAAGTTGGTTGTTCCGAAATCATTGAGACCAAACTTTCTTCATTTGTTACAGGATGAACCTTTCGCGGGTCATGGCGGGATCAATCGTACCACTAAGCGGGCTGAGCAATATCTTTATTATTGCTCATTATTTCAAAGTAATGTGGATCCAGATAAAGTTATGGCATCTGGATTTAAATCAACTCCGATTTTGAGGCACTAACTTGAGGTAATAAATAACCTTCGAGATGTTAGTTTCTTTTGTACCCTTTACCTTTATCAGGTCTATCTTCACATTTTGACACGGAGACCGACTATGACAATACTATCGAACTTCTAAACGATAACAAGGATATTGATTACCATTCATATGCTCCTAGGGGCACAAAACCACTTAAAAAATTTATAGTAAAAGGGTTTGACTTAGATCACTCCCTAACCTCATTACATAACGCATTCCAGACCCGTCTTCCTGGGTTTAAATCCATATGGAGAATGCGAAAGACAAATCCAAACGGTGTTAAAACCGAACTATCTTATCTAATACTAACGACAGAACATAATGTCACGCTTAAAGACATAGATAAAGTGGGTGCAATAGACCACATGACCTATTCAGTTGAAAAAATGAAAAACATTGCTGGCCCCAGGCAGTGCCATAACTGCCAGGAATTCGGCCATACCAAAAACTTCTGCGGGCGCAACATCAAATGCGTACGTTGTGGTGATAACCATGAAACAGCAGAGTGTCCCCGAAACATTTCCCTAAAGTGTGCAAACTGCGGTGGCCCACATGTGGCCTCTTCTCGCGAATGCCCTACTAGGGTCAAACTTATTAAGACCAAGGTGCAAGCAAAGGTCATTAGACCTAACATAACTCAGCAGACCGCATCTAGCGCTGCTACCACCACCTCTGACCCACACTCCTATGCAGGGGTTGTTTTAACGGACCACCGGCCCCATCGTGCCCACCCCAACCCTCCCAATTGTCCACGGATCAACCCTCATGGGTTGATAGCCTGGTCACCATGTTCAGTGACATGAAGACGATGATGCACACCCTGATGAGCACGTTGAACATTGTGCTTCAACAAGTTTTCTCAGAAACAAAAAATGGATAGACATTCTATCATCAATTATAACATAACAGGGCTCGCAAAGAGTAAGCTAGAGCTAGAATCCCTCCTGGCCTCTCACAGGCCATCAGTTGTCGCACTCACAGACACAAAACTCAACAGACAAACACACATACACTTTCGCGGTTACCACACATACAGACTTGACTCACAAACCCCCGGACATGGTGGCGTCGCACTCCTGGTGCGTTACGATGTCCCATCACGACTGGTAAACAACAATACACTCAATGACGAAAAACATACAGCAATCACCATACAAGTCAAACTCAAACACACATACAAAATCACATGCATATACAGGCGTCCAGGAGGAACACTCGACACCATCAAGACACTGCTACAAGAAACTGAAACCGACAGACATCATATCATTGTAGGAGACCTCAATGCCGAACATCACACCTGGAACTGCAGTCGACCAAATGCATTAGGAAATCATCTGACAAAAACAAAGTACACTATTATTCATCCTAATGCATACACATTCAGACATCACTCAAACTCGGCATACACATCCACACTGGATCTTCCTTGTGTTTAATTTGTCCGTTTTAGAATATATTACGATTTTTTTAGCAAACTGCACGACCGATTTTAAAATGTGTTAGCTCAAATTACTCAGTGAATTCCCATTAATGTTTTGAAACATTGTGAGCTCAATATATTGAAAAAATATTTCATTATATTTTAAATATTTTCGGCTTTTTGTTGATGTCAGGCACTGGGTTGAAGGTCAACGGTGAGGGGCGGGAGTGCATATTCTTTTCCTTTTCATAACCTCTAAAACATGATTATGGAAGTTTTGGAGGTGTCTGATCATATCTTTTTTTCCCCCCGCTACATTTGAGCACCTTTGGGTTACATGAGCTGAAATTCGTTACGTAAGATTTTCTTCTAGGCAGAACAATACCATTAAAGTAAGCGTAAATTTATATATGTTTATCTGCAATTCGGCGCTTATAAAGATTTGCGCATCTCCACAGCTCCACCAAATTAATTTATAGGGTTGAAAATTTGTATGTAAATTGAGTTGGTGTTAGGAAAGTGCCTTTTCGAGGTACCAAGTAGGTTCTCCTATTCCCCGAGAAAAGAATAAAAAATATTTTATATTGTATTAAATTGTATTTATACTGTATTGTATTGTTTTTATATTGTATATTAAATATTTTATATATATTGTTCTGTTGGCACTATGGACCAAGGAGATCTTTGGCCGTGCCATGTGGTATTCTTACAGACCTTTATTGCTTGCGGGAACACAGACAGCCTGGAGGGGCTCACCCAATCTCACGTTGCTACGAATCATGGTTTCTATGATACAGCGTCAGGCTATCCATAGCTCTATAACCAGTCCCCATGGGGCCAATTCGGTAGTGTCCTTCCCACCGATTCACTCGATTTCAAGGACAGTGACAAACCGGTCAAGATCCATGGATTATGGTATGGTTGTTCGGAGTCAGCAGGCGCAAGAGGACCTATATTTCTTTCCTCGAAGCAGACCGTCCATGGACCAAACCTCCGGGTAGCCATCCGGTTGAGAAATTGCCATTTTTCGTCCTGAATTACCACAACGGGATTCGCAATTTAGGTACAGGGGGTAGGATTATCACTCCTACGCCCGGCCTGTGTGAGTTGACTCCAGTAGGATGACGGGCATAATATACCCGTAAGGAAGGAGTGATAAATTGTTTGAATTACTAATTAAATTAAAGTAAATCTTTGGGTTTGTGATTAGGTGCACTTTTGCAAGCGCGTTAAACCGCTTTAAACACCCCGATCCTTGTGTGTGTGTGTGTGTGTGTGTGCGTGTGCGTGTGCGTATGCGTGTGCGTGTGCGTGTGAGTGTGGGTGTGGGTGTGCCTTTGGATGTGGGTGTGGGTGTGGATGCGTGTGGGCGCGCGTAATCTGTAATCGATGTAATGTAAACGACCAATTTGGAATATTTTATTTTTAATGGTATAATAACTTTAATAATTGATCAATAATATAACGTAATAATCTGTGTAATTTATAATTTGATTTTAGTTTTCCATTGCCCAATTTATCCAATCAAATAATACATATATATATATATATATATATATATATATATATATATATATATATATATATATATATATATACAGAGGTGCCCACCCTCCTCTAAATCAACGACGTAACCCCCTTCCCCCTTAGTCGAGGATGCACTCCCCCTCTCCCTCCTCCAAACTCACCGTTAATCCCATATTATTATTTATGAACATGTTACTTTATTTTCATTTTTATTTTATCATGCGATGTTTGAAAAAATAGAGGAAAGTTTTGTTGTAGTTGTTTTGGTTCACACTGGTTTTTTGTGTCGCTGAATACGTTTCTGAGCTTTCCTGACAGATGCTTTGATCGGAACCTTCTTTTTGTTGCAAAATACTTCAATTTTTTTTGTCCAATATCTCGAAAGCTATTAGTTTTTGCGAGATCGCCTGATAAAAGATTAAAGTAGATAAAATTTCTACATTTTTTGTCAATAAAAAATGTCTTTACGATCACCTTTAAGCCGCTAGAAAGTTTTGAAAAAGTACAACAGAGCGATTTATAGCTCTTTACGTCCGATTTTCATAAAAACTATCCAAGTTACCCTATTTTATGCTATTTACGTTAGTGAAATACACATTAAATACATGAAAAGTACATATTAACTATGTACGTTGTGCTTGAAGCGAGTTTCGATGCAAGTTTTTAGTCAAAGTGAAAGGAAAAATATGAAGACAAATGATGAAAATAAACTTGAGGCTGAGAATTGCAAAACTTTTTGCCTCCATTTATTTTTAAAATCGAGATTGCAATAGTTATTATTACTCTCTGAGTAAAGAGTCTAAATATGAATTTTCTTACGTTTAAAAATCAGTAGTTACAAAACTCTCTTCATCCAGCAACCGGTGGACAGGATAACTACTTACGCATACCTACATCACAATCTGAAAAAATGGAAGTAAGGAATTTTACCGTTCACACCCTGACTTATATTTATAGGTATGACAATGTTTGAGTATTGGAAGCAGATTTGAGTGTGTTGCGGATTTTTTTTCATGGCAGAATTCCACTAATTATAATACCACCGATTTAAAAAAAAAAGTATATATATATATGTAAAGAAAACACAGAGCGCTTGTATTTGTTGCATAAGTTTGTATTTGCCGCTGCTAAGCACGCTAACTAGACACCAGGGCCCTATTCATAATAAAGTACAAAGTAATACTATTAGCCTTGTTGTTTGTACTTTGAACAATTTCGTTTCATAACATCAAGGTACATAAGTACAAACTACAAGTTATAAAATTGATAGTACAAGAAAAAATCAGTGAGGATTTGAGGAGAAAATACATTGACACATTGAAATACATTAACATTCCCTTTTCTAACGTTGGTTTTTAACCAACCTGTAAAATACCAAAAAGTGTGTCTGTATGAAGGTCATTTAAATTATTATGGAAGATAAAAAAAAGGAACTTTGTTACGAAAAATAAACGGCTTATTTTGTGGCAATGCTTTTTGGCCTCAACAATAAAGATGTAAATATCGATGTATATATATCGCAACGATAGTTTTCAAATATAAAAATTTATTGAAACATGTAATAAACCACACAAGTTTTACTACCTTAATTGAAATTTAAATATTTTTACTGATATAACAACTTTCTCGTAGTTGAAATCAGACATACCCATTAGTACAAAAAGTCCTTAAACTTATTACCCATGGACAATAATGAACCACAATGTTGATATTTCGCTCTCTTAATACAAGAAAATATACTTCAACACTTAGGTATATATATATATATATATTTGCTTATTTTTGAATTGTTTTTTTTTTAAATTTGCTATCACTGGTAGATAATTTCAGTTTTGAGGGTTTAAGCATAGATAAAGACATGATTCAATTAATAAACGGAAATATAGATACAAGTGAAAGGTATATAAATGGAACTAGAAATTTTAATTGTACCATTAAATAAAATCAAAATAAATACATAAAATTTAAATAAACAAATTAATATAGATTTGAAACAATTTATGAATTTTATGAAAAAGGATATCATAAACATTTTAAATTATAATAATTATATATGACAAATCAGGGGTTTGAAAAAAAATTAGGGATGTTGGAAATATCGTTTTTTTTAAAGAAACATATCGTAATATCGATATTAAAATTTGAGTATTAAAAACCGGTATTTTTTCCCAATAAAAAATTAATTTAACAATCGATATATTTGAAAACTATCGTTACGATATGTCTATCGAAATTTACATCTTTTTTTTTTGGAGACCAAAAAGCAATGCCACAAAAGAAGCCCTTCATTTTTCGTGACAAAGTTCCTTTTTTTTCTTCCATAATAATTTAAATGACCTACACACAGACACATACTTTTTGGAATTACAGGTTGGTAAAAAACAGTCTCAGAACCAACGTTAGAATAGGGTATTTCAATGTGTCAATGTATTTTCTCCTCAAATCCTCACTGATTTTTTCTTGTACAATCAATTTTATAACTTATAGTTTGTACTTATGTACTTTGATGTTATGAAACGAAATTGTACAAAGTACATACAACAAGACTAATAATATTACTTTGTACTTTATTATGAAATAGGGCCCAGATATCAGGACGGACAGTTGTGACAGCTAAGAAGATAATAGAGTAGGCCGTGATGCACATGTAATCATTTGAACAATTAATTTTAAATTAATTGGGGCGAGATTTAAGAGACCTGAAATAAGGACTTTTACTGTTGTTTCTTTTGTATTTTCAGAGAATCACTTTTTGTCTTTATTTCCACCAAGGGTATAAAACCATTATATAACATTATCTGCAACTAAATCAGGAGAGATGGAGAAATTGAGGTTTGATTTTGCAGTGAACGTTCTGTGCATAACGTCAATAGCTACACGTCGGCCCTATTTCATAGCAAAGTACAAAGTTATACTATTAGTCTTATTGTTTGTACTTTGTACAATTTCGTGGTGCTTGTCTGTTTTACCGTCCGTTAACTCCAGCGCTGAGGTGTCACTTTTCTTAACTAATCTCTTACTGTTATCGTAACCTTTCGTAAGTTTATTGTTATCATTTATTGTATTGAGTGATGACTTTGTTTTTGTTAAATTTCAATATGACTTGGAATTTTGAGAAGATTTTTCGCACGGTCACTGATGAAAAATCAGCTCTCCTATTTTTTCAGGAGCGGAATGTCATTCCTAAGAAAATGTCTTGTGCAAACGGGCATAATATGAAACTTCAAGTGGGGACAGAAATTAGATGGAAATGCCATGTTAAATGATGTAACAAGAGCCTGGGTGTTCGAGTGAATACGTGGTTAAGGAAAAGTACTTTACCTTTGGAGACTATAGTGCATTTCATATATTGCTGGTCAACGGAACTGAATTCCATAAAGTTCTGTGACGAACAGCTCAACATGTCTCACTCTACAGTAATTGATTATTCCAATTATATGAGAGAAGTGTATGTTTTAAAATTAGAGAGAAGTTCATCAACCATTTGAGGCCCAGGGATGTATGCATAAATTGAAAGTCTTTATACTAGAAGAAAAAACAACATAGGACGGATTTTGTCTCAGCAGTGGATATTTGGAGGAATATGTAGAGAAACAAAAGAGTGTTTCATAGTTAAATTTCCCGGTAGATCTGCAAGAACATTATTACCATTGATTATTAAACACATCCTACCGGGTTCAATAATCGTATTCGACTCATGGTAAGCATATAAAAAGCTGAAGAATGAAGGCTTCTCCCCATTTTAGAAGGGAAGAATACGAATCGCGCTAAAAATCACAAATCGAGATTTTCAAGTCCATACTATCAGTTTTTAACATTTTTTTAATAGTGTGTGTGTGCATGTCAATAGATGGATGCCAATAGACGTCGCGACGCCGAGTGCCAATTTTGAGATATCTTCAGAAACTAGTTACCAAATTGAGCCACCGACTTATTGTTTAATAGGCATACAAGGAAGTCATGCGGTGTCCACATCAGATATGTTTCAGACATTTTTACATAAGAATCCATTAATAAACAAAATTTTTAGTGCGAAAGACAAAAGATTTCCTAATGGGGACGAGGACCCAAATGTAGAACAGTCTCAACTAATATGGCACGTCTGGTCACTTTGATATAGGATTTGAAGAATTAGAAAAAAAAATACAACGTATAAATTAAGGCAACTTGAGATTTGGCCTAATAAAGTCTGGTCTGAAGCTCAAGAAGGTCATATTGGATTTTCTAATGAGAATCACCCATGAATCACACGCGCCAGTATTATTATTACAATATGTTTAACCCCTCATGTGTTTAATATATGGACGAAATTCGATATTGACCGTGTAAAGAGGGTGGAAGGTGGGGCTTTAATAATGATAAGTTTATAGGTTGTTAATAATCATTATGAATATATTTGAAATAAAGAAATTTAAAAAAAATCCATAATTTCGTTTCATTAAAAAACAAATGATTAACCACTTACGTACTTGTAAATATATATCTTCAGACTTCAATGCTTGTTTATACATAATGTCATATTTGGGTTTTTCTCTTGGGTCCCATAAAGCATCATCGGAAATTGGAACTTCTTGCACTTCTGATAAATGCCAGATACTTTTAGGATCATCAAAATTGCTATTTTTATTGTTATGACCCACCTCATTTCCAATTATTTTTACCTTTTGGAATATATCTCCTGGACCTGCAAATATATTATCATGAAACTACTAATGAACGTTACTTGAGATAAGGTTGCCCTTTGTGATTCATACCTATTGTATTATATCCTGCTCCTGGTAACTCGTCATCACTGGATGATGATTCCTCTCCATCATATTTCAGCAATTGAGATAAACTTTGTAGATCTGATGGAGTCATATTTGAATTTAAATTTCACTGAATAAATGACAGCTCACATGGAAGAAATGTATTTACAGGTTGCTTAGAGATCGTATAGTCGTAATAATAGTTTATGTGATCTATGAAGCATGGAAGATGATGAATCAGTTTATATGTATCATTATTTTAAAAATAATTTACTAGAAATAATTTTAGCAATCCATGTTCATATGTATGAACATAAACACATCTTAATTTTTTATGTTTTGTTTTGCTGAAAGAATCTCTAGGGTACTTATATATCCTGCATAACCTATTTTGTAGGTTGCAATACTGGTTGAATATTGTAAGCATGGCTGATGCTGATGGAAAGTTGTCGAAAAAGTAAGGCTTAGTTTTTAGTTTATTATCATACACAATATATTTCCTAGATATTATTTACTTGTTGCTTGCAATGATTCCAGATTTATGTTTACCGTATTTTATACCTGGTGCAAGTTTATACCTAATTACTTTGCTTCAAGTAATTTTATTTTTTTGACAGATGGCAAATGAGTAGTGCTTTTATTTAAATCATTTCATTCCGTACTCATTTTAATTTGTCAAAATTATTTGATGTATAAATTTCCATAGGGTTAATTTTGTTATATCATTTTATTTATTTTTTACTGCTAAGAAAATTGTTATTGTTCCTTTGTTATTTTATTTGTCTAGTGAAAGGATTTATTGTAATATAGGTTAGGCTACTTTTTCTCTGTTCAAGAATGATTGTTATGATAATAATGAATTTCAATAAATTATATAATTGCTTTGGTATAGGGTTTTGTTTGTTGTTAAAGATGTGATTAGTTTTTACAAGTTGCTTATTTTTTTTTCAATAATGTATTTTAAGCTGGAGTGTTAATGTATTATTTCATTAACAATGTAGAATGTCATCTGTTGGGATTTTTGTATTTTTTGAGCTATCAGAAGTTGACAGATGTTCTACCTATAGCTCTAAATATCACTCACAACTTTATAATCCCCAAAACATTTGCACTTAATAATAGGTTCCATGGAAACTGAGTTATATTCCAAATGAATATGTGGATGGAACAACATTGGATGTGACATTTTTCACATTCCTTTTAATGGTGTAATTACATTTGTTGTGAATCGCTGTATGGGAAAGTTTACACTTAAGTTCTCCAACTTATCACTAAATATTTCTGGTTTGTTTTAAGAACCAAGTTTTCAGGCTGTGGAGCAATGCTGAATCTGTCACAAGAAGGTTTCATTTCTAACAATTAGTGTTTTTTGTAATACTTCAGAATCTTGACCCCAGAAAGGCGGGCTAATGTTTTTGGCCCGGTCTGTCCATCAGATCCTGAAGATTTCCGAAGGCTTTCGGGTTCAGGTTAATCTTCTATATCTATCTTCCGTAGTATCGGAGTGGAAAGATTGACTATTCACGTTTTAGGCCATTCTATAATATTAATAATCAGAATTGTTGGTCAGTAAATACAGAGTAAATAAAATTCGTGATGTAATATGTGTCACAAAAATATCGTATAACTTACAATTTTGTTTATTTTTACTTACTATAGTTTACTTCTTGTATCATACATATTTATATAAAAATAAATAAATAATTTGTAATTAATAATAATAAGTATTATTATAATAGTAATTATTATTGTTATTTATTTATAAATAAATAAATAACCTTAAAAAAATTACCAATACATACATAATAATTAAAACAAACCAGTAACTCTGACATTAAAGTGGCTAAAAATAATAATAAATAAAATTTCCATATGCAGACAATAAGTTAATTATTTCTTTAGTATACAATCCATTCAACTAATAAAATTCTGATTTAAAAACTCCTTATATAAAATCTACTAAAATCTAATAAATAAAAACATATTACATATAAATGCAAATAAGACAATTTGTTTAGTATGCAATCTAGTGAACTAATAAAATTCTGATTTAAAAACTCCTTAAATCAAATCAACAAATAAATAAAAATCTATTACCTACATATGCAAATAAAACGATTAGCTGCTTGTGTTTTGTACTACAGTTATTGTTTATTATTTAGATCCATTTAAATAAACATTTTCACTTAATAAATGTACAAACTAAAATTTAGGAACAAAACAAGTACTGTATTCATGTTACTATTTCATAAATAAAATTATACTAATCAAATAAAATAAAATTTCTTATCTTTAGTGGTCTTGTAAGAAAATTAGAAAACATTTGTCCTCTTACTTATTGAGTCTATAGCAATTAAGTCGGAATATTTTAATAAACCATAATTGTGGCCAGATAAGGACCTAACCAATTATTCCGAATAGGAGTTTATATAGGTCAAATTATTAAATAATGATGGAGATTATTCTGAATTTTCAAGTTAAATAGAAAGCAATATTCATTGGTAAAACATATATACTTGATTCCTCTTAAAAATAGCCTATTATACTGAATACCATCCAGTTGTAGCTGGGAAATTAGCCTTATCTGAGATTTGGGAATCCTAGAGGTGACGTAGCCTCTCCAAGTGCAGGCTGGCTGTATCTGTAATAGCTGTTATATTAAAAATCATGGCCCATTCTATGTCCTGACTCCTCAGGCGATTCTCTAACCTAAGTTTAATGTCAGCCTCTGTAAATTCCAATAGCAGTAGTGAGTGAGAATCTGATAGTTCATCCTCTTCCAATACTTATAAAATAATTTTAACCTCCACTGCCCAATTATGCAAAGAAGATAAATTCATATAACATTTTATCTCTATTAAAGAACCAGGCATAGCCAGAATTCCTTTCCAAAACTTTATACTGCACTTGAAAATCCTTAGTTTTAAATGATGCAAATCACATTCCAAGCAAACCAAATAATTAGAAGTTGAAAGATTTAGATAAAGAAGGGTTTTTATTTCAATGGCCTCCCAATATTCCCCAAAGCTCAAAGCAAAAACGCTCATGTGAGATGCGACTTTAAAAAGATGATACCTAGGCTCTAATATTTCACACTTCCAAATCTCCAGAATTCCGAGTACAGCAGGAATACCTTGGAGGCTCTTCTTTTCAAAGTATGAGGCTGCTATACCAAATTTTTCTGAAGATAACAGTGGTATAACAAACGGATTAGCCCACTGTAATACATCATCTGTAAAAGAAATAGTTTTGATCTCCTTGGATTGACCTGCTTTATGAAAGTAAACCACTTTTGTCTTTTTCACATTTACAGAAAACCCTTTTAATTCATGATAAGCCAATAATTTCTTCAATTTTCTCTGGTCATTTGCCCAAGACAGTGAAATAATAGCCAAATCGTCTGTATAAAGAAGCAAAACATATATATTATGACAAAACCTCTATATATTCATCATGTGAAATCATATAGCAAAATGCTCATGGAAAAACTGAAAAATATCATGTATTTAATAAGTAAATAGATCTGGGTTCATTTTTTCACCCTGGAAAACCCGTAATAAAATATCTATTAAATCATAACCCTCTGATCCTGAGAAATGAACAACTTAGGCTTGCTGTATAAATCTACAATTATAGTAATAATTTTACTACTAAACGCTATTTTAGTAAGGATTTCCTGCTATTTTTCTCTAGGTATAGAGTCGAAGACTCTGAAAATCTACAAATAGGCTTCTGCCTTTTTTGTTAAGAGTTAAATTTATAATAGATGACAAAGAGAATACTGTCATGCTAGAAGGTCCTAACTCGAAATAATTTTTTTTAATACATTTTTGTATTGTGCCCGAATTGTTCTAAAAACTATTCCTTAGTTTGACATTAGAAAGCTGTAAAATTAATAATTTGGATCTGACCATTTTCTCTTAAATTAAAATGAAAATTGGGCTTTCTGAGACCATAAAAAAGCTATAGTTTCTGGAGCAATTGGGATAAAACACAAAAATGTATTTAAACTAATGATTTGGAGTTAGGGTCCTTTAGCTTATCACGGCAGAATACAGCATTGGTGCATACTTTGCATTTCTGGAACCCAAACTGTTCATTTGATAGAATGTTTTTTTTTTCAGCACATCTTTTTAGTCCGGTGAAAATAATTTCTTCCGGCATTATAACTCATGAGTCAGGCCCTTGTTACCTAAGGGGGTGGGATTTTGTCTTTCATCCAAAATAAATTAAAAAGTTTTAGAAGATAATCCAACCATGATTGAAATATCTCAATTGGTAGCTTTCTTGAGCTTGCCAAAAAATTAATTCTTGCCTCAAATTCTCCCTTAGTAATTTCTTTATCAAAATAATCTATTGTATATACATTACTAGCTTTGAGCAAGGTTATAATATTATATGTGTTATCCTTTATTGTTTTATTAATTAATAATTTACTGACTTTTGGTTTTTTTATAGTTCTATCTAATTTTTAATCTAGTTAGATTCTATTTGTTATTTGATAGTTATCATTATTAATATTTATGAAATGAATCTCTTTGTTGATATTTAATTGTTGAATATCATATTAAGATTGTAAACTGTAAATTATTTGCGTTATTTTTTTATTTAGCCTGTTATTAAAGCAATATGCTTCTTTTAACTCAGGATCTGTAACTTTGTTGCTAAGTTTTCTGAAATAGTTTGAAATTATTATTATCTACAAAAAATTGATTGTAAAATGAGTTAACTAATAGTAATATCATGTAAAAAATATGTGGTGATATTTTATCGTGGATCTTACTTTGTTTCAAGAACTAGATTTTTGAATTATTCAGTGACTAAGAGTTAGCTAATTTACAAAGACTCTTATTACTTCCTTGTACGAAGTAAGGAAGTATTGTAATCACGAAAATTTTCGGATTTCGACGGAAATATCCATTTTGACCATTCCTGAATCCATTTTGACTAGTTTTGTCGTGACGTTCGTATCTCGCATAACTCAAAAACGGTTAGCCGTAGAAAGTTGAAATTTTGTATTTAGGATTTTTGTAAAATGTAGTTGTGAACCTCCCTTTTTGGTTACTACTTGATCACCGGAAGTGGTACTTTACTTAAAGGTCATAATTGATTTTTATCAAAAATTATATTAAAATACTATTCAAAACTTCTCAAATTTAGTATCTTTAACTTTATATTGATTTAAATAACATACTAGATTTTGGCCTAAATTGGAAAACCGGAAGTGGTACTTTACTTGAAGGTCATATTAGACTTTCGTCAAAAAATATATTAAAATATAATGTAAAACTTCTCAAATTTGGTAAATAGGACTTTTATATCGATATGAATGTATTTACTATATTTTGGTTAAAATTGGTGAGCCGAAAAGGATACTTTACTTGAAGGTCATAATAAGCTTACATCAAAAATTATATTTAAATTAAATACATAAATCATATGTTTCAGTAATAAAGGTTACAAACGCAATTTGGTTTCCAATCCAATTAAACATTTTTATTACTGGTTTTAAGTGTTAAAATTGAGTGTAAAACACTGGTTTTCCTCTCTATTTGTGTGTGTGTCAATAGATGGATGTCGCGACGCTGAGTGTCGTTTTTGAGATTCTGCAATCTTCTGAAACTAGTAACCAAATTCAGGACAGCTTTTTGAGCCACCAATTTATAGTTTAATAGGCGTACAAGGAAGTCATGTGTTGTCCACATCAGATATTTTTTTAATTTGTATAGATTGAAGTTTATCTGAATTCTTCTTAAGTTCTTAGTAAATCATTCCAACCTAGTATCTGCCAGTATCCATATTTCTAAAATTTATTCTTGTTCAATTTTTTGAGAAGTCCATACATGTAAATTAAGATTATGACAGACAATCAGAATTCTAAATTCAATTTTTTTTTTTACTAATTGTAACATATAATGATGTTATACTTGGCATGAGAAATATCTTTGTATTTAAATAAATTTATTATAATGTTTTGACAAATTTAATAAAATTAAATTACATGATAGATTTTAAATATAATATAAATCTAAGTTTTAGTTCTGAAGATGGGTATAAGTACCCCAAAATGTCAACATATTGAGCAATTTATTAATTTTCAACTAATATAGATGTTGAATTTGGAGGTCTGAAATACCATTTTTCATTTCTTGCCTACATCCCTCCCTTTCTAAATATCATTGTTGTATATTTCTCCAGATTGTTTTAAATTCCACAAAGTAAAATATTTTTCAAAAGCTCTTATGGATCATGATTTGAAGTGTAACTGGGTCAAAAGCAACGAAGGCCATGCCATCGGCTAAGCCAAAAGTACCACCCTAGTGCCATTGGATTTAACTCCACTTCCATGTCATTAATATACTCACTGAAAAGAAATGGTCAGGTACTAACCCCATATTTTATCCCAAATAATATTTCTGAGAATTCTGTCAGTCCATTCAGGCTCAGTATCCTGCACTCCTTGTTTCACTGTATATGCTCATTATTATTCTTGCCTTTTTTGTGGATACTCCTAACTGATATAATTTGTATTATACTACCCAATACTCAATTCAATGAATGTACATTAAAAATCTATGAAGAAAACATATTGACAGCATACCTTATTCTTCTTCCCCTGAAAATTTAATTGCACTATATAAGTTAAACATATTGTCTAGGGTACAGTAATGATTCCTGAATCCCGCCTCAGATTATTTAATAATTTTATTACTATCTGGCCATTGTATAGCAAGCCATAAATAATTTAACTATTGAGTTTCCAAATGTGATACCCCTTATAATTCATTAGGCTTTTATCTCCTGCTTTATAAAGTCAGAATATAATGGATTATTGAAAGCTTTTAGATATTTCTTCCGTTTTAAAGATTTGAGTAAAACAGTCGAGTATTTGTGGTAAATATTCATTTGGATTATTTTTAAAAAACTCAAAACAGGAATTTAATCGGGACCAGAAGCTTTATTGCTCTTAATTCTAGCTGCTAATAATATTACTACTCTAACTTCACGATACAAAGGGGCATCAAGTTGATCATCATTGAAAAAGGCTATATACTGGAAGTCTTTTATGGTTTATTCAATAATGTGTTGTGTCCTTTTTTGGGATTCTGGGGTATTATCATTTTTTTTTTTTATTTGTGAATGTGACTCTTGTTTTTCTGTTCATGTAAGAAAAACTTTAGTAAAGCAGTTGTCTGCAAGTAAGTTTGAGAGTACTAATAACCATAAAGAAGTTTTGGACATTTTAACGTGAAAAGACCAAACTCGTAAATGTTTCAAAGGCAGCGGTAAAAGTTATGATAATTAGCATACAGAAAAAGTTGTTTCAGATAGAGTACCAATTGTTTTATATTAAAAATCAATTTCCTAATTGTATATGATATGCAGTTTCTTTTCTTATGATTTTTATGGAAAATGTTTATTACAATGGAACAACGCTGGATGTAAGTTTTCTTTCAAACCTACTAACTTTTACTACTCTCCTATTTAAGTCTGCTCTTTGTAACATTGAACATTGTTCCAGCCAACAATTCAAATGGAGCAATGCATTGTTGATAATTACATTAATTGGTTTCTCCAAAGGCCAAAAATTGTAGAAATTCTTTAAATAAGGTGGGAAGTAAAATGTGTGCAGAACTTTAGGTAGTACTATCTCACTACTCCTAAAACACTATCTCACTACTACTATCACACTATGACTACTATGCGCTGATCCCTTAAGACCCTGACTCTATTCTGTTTTAGTAATTTTTTTTTTTTTTTTTTTTTTTTTTTTTTTTTTTTTTTTTTTTTTTGTCTCTTCATGAATGATTTAGCGATTTTCATCATTTGATAAGGTGTTGCTTTTGGATCAGGTTGGTATTTTTCAGCATCTATGGAGAAAAATCATATTGTTTCCATTCAGATGCTGCTTTTTGTTGGATAGCTACATCGATAGCCAGCTCAGAATATGAGCATCATCAATATGGGTTAAAAGAGTTTGTTGAATAAGTTCATTTTTATTTGCTTGAAACACTTTTAATAAACAAGAAATTCCAGTCTATTTTTCTATTATCATTCATATTTAATGTTTTCTCCTTTGTGGTTTCATTTATTATCTTTAGAGCTGTCCAGCTAGTAAGTTTCTAAATGTCAGCAAGTTTGTTTTCATTTTCTAATGTTCTATTTTTAGTGAATATTTATTAATTTTCCTTGCCTATGTATTAAATATATAATTAGGGGAAGTATTGCAATTGTGAAAAATAACCAAGTCTCGCAAAATGGTCTGTCTCTGTGTGTATGTGAACAGCCTAGCTCAAAAATGAAAAGTTGTACGAAATTGAAATTGTGTATTTAAGGTAGGTTATGCCTTGATGTTACAGCAACTTTTTCATCTAAATTGACCAACAGGAAGTGCCACTTTATATTATCGATTATACACTTCTTTCTTTACAATTTTCTCGAAAACGGCTCTAACGATTTTGATAAAACTTGCCTAAAGTCTTCTCCTTAAAGCGCTCTAGCTCTTCATATATATAGTATATCATAGAGAAAATGAAGTGAACAATTTTATGACAAAAAGAATATTTTATTTTTATTTAACTTAAAAAGTATGCATTTTTTTTTTTTTGGTAAGTTATGTATGAAATCATATGAAAGGCAATCAAATTTTCTAAGAAAAGTACAAGTAAATATCTAAATTGGACCAGTCAGTGTTAGCAAAGATTCAGTGTATCTTATAACAACTACAAGACTATACCCTTGTTGGAAAGCCAAGTATGTCCAAAAGGAGACGGATGTGACCAGGCCCCATCCTGTTTTCTACTATATGCTCAAATAAAAATAATAATTTCTACTTTTATATTATTTAATGGAAACTAAAGGGAAACTTTTAAAATTTATTTTCAGCTTGACAAACCAAAAATATATAGTGCAAAGAATTGTTGAACTGCGATTGCTTAGAAAAGTTTAACAATTTAATGAAGCGATTGTTTAATATGGCGTAACAGGCATGGTTAACTACGCCTGTTATGCCATATCACACTTTTCCATTCTTTCTAATTGTCATGAAAAACAAAAATAATTGTTTCCAAAACTTAGTGAGACCGGTTGTGACGTATACTTCAGAAACATGGACCCTATGCACTGTCGCTATTAAAATGTTAAAAATGTTTTAAAGGAAAGTGCTCAGGAAAATTTATGGGCCTATTCTTGACGAGGGGGAATGGTAAATACGAAAAAATGTTGAGCTGTAAGGCGAATTTGGCATCGTTAACTTCATAAGGGCGAGACAAATAGAATGGTTAGGCTATATAATGAGAATGCCAAAGAAGATCTTGTTCACTTCTAATCAAGGCACAAGAGGTAGAAGTCGCCCGAGACGATGATGGTTGCATGACGTAGGAGATTTGCATATGCTGGAAGTAACAAATTGAAAGAGAAAGGCATTGTGCAAAGACCAGTGGTCTGATGTCGTAAGGGAAGCCAAGGCCCACCCTGGGCTGTAGTGCTGTCCAGTAAATAAGTAATTAAAAAAGTTAAATAAAATTTGCACAGAAAAAGAAACTCAAACCTGGCTTGCTACTTACTACTGTTGCTGTATGACCACATGAACTGGACTAATCAGGCGCAATTAGCATATCTTTTTATTTTTGGAAGACAAATTCATAGGGAAAGGGATAAATGGAATCTTTAGTTTATGTAAGTGACAAAAGTGGAGTGTGCCCTTTTTCAGACTTCAAAAAAATGAAGCTGTAACTACTCTTAGGTATCTACCTGTAGCTTCTCTTTTATCACATCAAAAATGAAATTACAACTACTTGTCCGGGAAAACCAAAATATAACAGTAGAGGGTAGTTGTAACTCCCTTTTAATCATACTAAAGGAAGTTACAGCTTCAAAATACAGAAGTGGTAATATCAACTACATTTTATTCGCTTTGTCTAATATTTTAAAAATGTAGGTACAGTTTTGTTTTGTTTTTCAAAAGCCACAATATCTACAGTCTCAGACCTAATAGAATGCTCAACTTTATTTTAAACTGCTCTTAAATATATGGGCTATGAGATAAGTAAAAAATATTGGTGGCTTTTTAACATGTTTAATTACTGTACGCAATAGAAGAATATCTTTTAAAATTCAAAAGATGACGAATCCTTATATTAAATATTAAACAAAACACATTCAATATTTTTTGTCTTTTTAATGCTAAATGGAAAGTTTTGTCTATTTCATCCTACAGCTTTCCGTTTTTTTGACAGTCTTTTTTGAAATAATTAGGAATTAATAAATTATTTGCCACTTTTATAATTTTATTTTTATTGAAAACTAGTTTCGAATGTTATACATTCATCTTCAGTTCTAAAAACACACAAAATTCAAAAATAAGCTATTCAAAATACAGTTTGGTATTATTATACATATTAAATTAAATGTAATATAAATCAGAATTATAAAACATTTATGAATTATGAATTTAATTAAGACAAGAAATCAAATACATGTTGGTATTCACCAAGGTTTAAATAGATTAAATGAAACAAAAAAGTTTGTACTGGTTTCTTCTTGTATTGAACTAACAATGAACGAAAGGTAGGTAGCATGTTTTTAATTTTAAGGGTTTTTTAGCATGTTTAATGATTTAAGGGTCAGGGTTTTTCAGTAATGCCAGTGAGTAATTGTTTTTACTTCCTTGTACGAAGTAAAGGAAGTATTGTAATCGCGAAAATTTTCGGTTTTCAGATTTCGACGGAAATATCCATTTTGACTAGTTTCGTCGTGGCGTCTGTACGTACGTTCGTATTTCGCATAACTCAAAAACGGTTTGCCGTAGAAAGTTGAAATTTTGTATTTAGGATTGTTGTAAAATCTAGTTGTGAACCTCCCTTTTTGGCCACTGCTTGATCACCGGAAGTGGTACTTTACTTGAAGGTCATAATTGATTTCCATCAAAAATTATATTAAAATACTATGCAAAACTTCTCAAATTTAGTATTTATAACTTATATATTGATTTAAATAACATACTAGATTTTAGTCTAAATTGGAAAACCGGAAGTGGTACTTTACTTGAAGGTCAGACATTAGATTTTCAATAGAATATTTTTGTAACCCCCCCTCCCCCTCAAAATTTGAGGTTTTACGTTTCAAGATACGTAGAATCCAAATATCGAATAAAAAAAAATTCGTCCGCAACATTTTTTTTTTTTACTTCCTTGTACGAAGTAAAGGAAGTATTGTAATCGCGAAAATTTTCGGTTTTCAGATTTCGACGGAAATATCCATTTTGACCATCCCTGAATCCATTTTGACTAGTTTCGTCGTGGCGTCTGTACAATCCGGAAAAAATCCGTTAGCAAATTTTTTTGGAGCTTTTATTGTATTTAAACGAAAGCCAGTGAAACTCCCTACAAAACGAAATAAAAATCAATTAAATCGGACCATTATTAGCTGAGATATTGCGTTAGGAACTTTTGAGACTGATTCTCCTGGCGGCTAGTAATCCTGCTTCCTGACTTATCTATTGGGCTTCTGACTTCCTCGTATCTCTCTGTTTTATTCTTTCTTGGATTATTTCTTTACTTCCTTTAGCTTCCTTAGTCTTTCCTTTTTTTCTGTTTCCTCTGTATCATTTTACATCACAGCCTACTTGCATTGACAGAGTTTTTAAATTAACATTCCCAGTTCAGCACTCTCACGTCGATCATCTTGTGAAAAGCTTCAAATTTCTTTCCTTTTGGTGCCTACTGCTTAATTTTTTTTCTTGGACAGAATAGAAATTTTTGAAAGATTACTAAGTGGAAATAATAAACCATTGTGTAATAATTTGCAGTTTTTTATTACTTATTTTAAGTTTTAAAATCGAGTCTTAAATACTAGTTTTCTTTGTCATTTGTGAGATCAACAAGTCTTCATCATGCGAATAAGATATTAGTTAAGTGGGTTTTTCCGCTTAATATGTCGAAACTGTCCATTTCTAAAGCTTTATCCAGTGGTATTGACAGTTTTATTGTTGTCATGGAACATGAAGAAATATCTTGGAAACTAGTTGCCTACTGAAGGAAAACTACGTATAATAACGGAATTATACCTCCAGTGACAAGAGTGTGTGTTTGTGTGTGTGTGTGTTTGTCAATAGATGGATGACGGGACGCCGAGTGTCGTTTTTACTGCAATATTCGGAAACTAGTAACCAAATTCAGTATCACTTTTTGAGTCACGGATTTATAATTTAATAGGCGTACAAGGAAGTCATGTGTTGCCCACATCAGATATTTTTCTGTTATAGATGGGAATAAATTTAAGATTAATCTAGCAAAAATCTGGATTGGATTTGAAGGATTTTATTATTTCAAGTGCTTCATATATATTTAATTTGAGGCTGTTTTCAACGTGATGTTTTAATTTAACTCCTGAGTCTTTGATGAATTTATGATTTTTTTCATTTAAATGAATTGCAAAGTTGGAATTATCTGTCTTATTGTTATATGCACGTATATATTCCTTTAATCTCTGATTTAGCGATCTTCCAGTTTTTCCCATGTATTTGGTTGCACAATCATTACAATTTAGTTCGTATACTCCACTTTTTTGGGAAGGGTCTATTTCTTCTTAGGAGAAGAGAAATATGAGGATAAGGTTTTTTCTATTTTAAATGCAAGGTTTAAGTAGATTATATTAAAAGGTTGCATTGGTTTGTTTTCGCAAGGACTAGTAATGGAAGAAAGATGGGGTGTTTATAGTTTAACAATTTATGGGTTTTGGTTTTCCAGTAATTCAGGTGAGTAATTGTTTTTTCTGTTATGGATGGGAATATATTTATGATTGGACTATTGGAGATATTTATTTGGTCATTTACACAAAAATATGGATTGGATTTGAAGGATTTTATTATTTCAAGTGCTTTATATATATTTAATTTGAGACTGTTTTCATTGTGATGTATTAATTTAACTCCTGAGTCTTTGATGAATTTATGGTTGTTGCTTTTTCATTTAAATGAATTGCAAAGTATAAGTGAATTACATAAAAAAACAAACATGAATTTGGAATTTACCGGAAACTCACCCACATGGATGTCATAAACAATAAAGCTAGGAGACCGATAGCTCATAAACTCGCAGCCTTTAATAGCATGATTTACCGTCATCATTGCACCCTTTTTTTTAACTTTCAAATGAAGCACTCAAGCAATTATATCGTGTCTGCCCTGACGCTTTTGTCCAACTTTTATGCCATCTCCAATTTAAAACCATTTCGGGTCGTAATATGTAAACGTGATAAACAAATCAGGACGTTCATTGTGACAAACATGACATCCTGAGTCCTCTCATGCAAATAACGGAGCCGAGCTGTAAAACTAGATGACAACACAAAAATCTTTTCGATATCCGAAACGTTATCACATCCCTTACACCTGCCATCATAAAGATGAACATAGTTTTCCACTCACAGCTTGCTCTGGTTGAATCTTATAAAGTTAAGCCATTGTTTCTCTGTCCTTGAATATTTATGTTAAGGATAACTATAATGCATATGATAATTGTTTCACATTGTATGTGCATAAGGCAAGTTCTGCTTTTGTCACTCCACAATAGGGATGTAACACCTACTGGAGCTGAAAATGGAACCATTAGTCGAAACATGCATCATTTTTTTTTAACTTTCAAATGAAACACTCTTGCTATTATATCATCTCTGCCATGAGACTTTTGTCCGTATTTGAAATCTCCAATTTCAGACCATTTCGGTTTCATGTAAACATGATAAACAAACCAGGACAATCATAGTGACGAGCATGTCACCACATCCTAAGTTCTCTCACGCACATAACGGGACCCATCTGTAAAACAGGATGGTAACACACAAATCTTTCCAATATCCGAAACATTCTCTCTAATCTCTAAGATAAACAAAGTTTTTCGCTCTCAGCTTTCTCTAGTCGAATCTTATAAAGTTAAACCTTTCTGTCTCTATCTTGGCGTATATATTAACCAAAAACTGGTTGGAAAGATTACGATAATGCAAGATGTAATTAATACTAACGTTTTAGCTTCTAAATATAACTGTTGTAACACATTTACAACATAAATGCGATTTTTTCCATCTGTGGATAAAGCCTTTCGCCTGTAATTAGTGAAAAACCCTGCAATTAGGTTTTAGAAATAATTTAATTAATTATTATTTTTTTTTAATGGCTTAAGTGTACGATTTTTTCAAATCCCACCTTATTGCATATCTAGAGCGTAAGAGAATCCATCATTAAAATTTTGAGGTTCATAGGCATTGTCATTTTAGAGATTCAATGAATAATAAATCAGTCAGTGAGTGAGTTTAAGTTATACTGATATAATTACCTTCCTTTTAAATGACAATATGTGCCTGTTAAGGCCTTAAGAGAAAAAGATGTCGACACAGGACACATATTAGCAGTGGAAAGTCTACATAAGAATGATAGAAGTGTAGTAAGATTCGCCAATAACACCTCGAAAGAATTTGAGACATCTGCAGGAATCGGGCAAGGATGCAGTCTTAGCCCACTATTGTTTATTTTGGTCCTAGATTCAGCCATCAGAAACTGTAAAGAAAAGTTTAAAAAGTTCCACCTAGGACATTTCAATTTGGGACCACTAAATCTATCATTGCTGGTGTTCACCGATGATCTGGTTGTGTTAGCAGACCATGATAGAGATCTTCAGCACAATATTAGGGTGCACCAGGAAGAGCTGAAGTATGTAAACATGAGTATCAATCCGGCAAAAACAAAGGCAATAAGGATTGGAAAGAAGCCAAGCAGAGCCACGAGAGTGATTAGAATTAACAGCGAAATAATAGAGCAAGTTACTTGTTTCAAATATCTGGGAGCGCACCTGCACGAGAGCGGCTATATAGATGGTGAAATAACAGAGCATATTGGAGCAGCAAGCAGGATTTTCAATGCCATTAAAGGAGGTTTCTTGAACCGTCGTGAGGTAAAAAACAAAACAATTATGGTCAAGACAAGACAATTATGGCTGTCTGCAAGTCTACCTTTCTACCAATTTTGACATACTCCTCGGAGCCATGGACTCTAGCAATAAAACATAGATCAATGCTTCAGGCCGCCTAAATGAGATTTCTTAGGAAGGTGGAAGGGAAGACCAGAAGAGACTGAGTCCGAAAAACGACAATAAAGTCAAACCTCGACATAATACCAGCCACTGAAGTAATAGTAATAGAACAGGTTCAGATGGTTTGGGCTTTGTTACGTATGGAACCAAGCCGTACAACAATCTGTTCATGCAATGCTAGAATGGAGGGGAAGACCAATACTGAAGTGGGAGGATGGGTGAAGGAACCATTTGCGAAAAGAAGAATGAATTGGAGTGGGTCAAGCTCTACAAAGGATCTCCTCACATTGCTTAGGCAGTAGAGGAGGATGGATTATGATGATGATGATCTGTGCGTGTATGTAAAATATATAGTTTTCGGATTATTTAAAAAATAATAATAATAAAAATTGAACGGGTTTCCATGGGGACCTGGAAATATTGAAAGAAATAACAATAACTAAAAAAATTACTAACAGTAATAAATAAGTAAAACTGGGAAATAATAATATAAAAAATAAATTAACAGAAATAGTATTTTTTTTTTAGTTATTGTTATTTCTCTATCAGTTTAATCTATTATTATTAACAGTCAGTTTTATTAATTATCAGTTTAATCTATTAATATTAACTAATTTATTTTAGTTATAGTTATTACTCTATCAGTTTAATCTTATAAGATTTTACAAATTCATCACTGTTTTCATTTTTTTCTCATCAAGTCTTTTTAATGTCTGTCTTTTTAATTATTTACCTTGTCAATTTTAATATTATTCACTGTATATACAATTATTTTATTTCTGTATCTTTTTTACTAATAATTATGTTAGAAAATACTAATAAATATTAATTAGAAATTATTAAACATTTTTAGTGGATTTCTAATTTCTAATATGCATTAAATGTTCAAATTTTTAGAGAGGGGCTCAAGATTAAAGTATTTATTGTTTTTGCTATTGTAGAGCCACTAGTTATAATCCCATTAGTGCATGTTTACGGGAGCATAAATCACTACCTGTCGGTAAAAAATGGAACAATGGTATCGAGTGATCGTCAGTGAGGCCCTTTAAATCGTCTTTCAATCCGATCACTCCAAGTACCCCAGATTCCATGTTCAGGCCGTCTTTTGGTATAACACACAAACTTCATGCAAAATATCTTGAATAGTTATCAAGAAAAATATTTTTAATGATGTAGGTGCATGTTAAAGGCGCGATTTTCTTCTGTTGTGCACAGTAATTAAACATGTTTGAAAGCTACCTATGTTTTTATTTATCTAATAGCCTAAAATTTTCATCATATTGAGGCATGTTTATGATTAAATAGTTAGTATCAGCAAGTAATATACTATCGGGTAGAAAAAATTGACAATTAATTGTTACGCATAAAATTTAGGCTAAACTAAATAACAAAAGAACCCTAAATCAAAACAGTTTGACGTGGTTTTCTCATTGTGACCGGCAGTATGTCATTTAAAATTAAATTTCTTTATCCTAAAAAAAATGTACCTTTAATCCTAAAAAAACAAAAACAAACCTTTATTCATAAAAATGTAACTATAATTGTTTTCAGTACAATTTCATTCACATGTATGCCAAAGTCGAAAAATTGTCATCTTTCTATATACCGCATTATTTTGTTTTAAGGAACCTTCAAGTTCTATGTATAGAAGAGGTTGGACTGTATTGTAATAGTTTTGGTAAAATTATAAAAATTGCTATTTACAGCTTCTATTTTATTGGTTATTACAATATAGAAAAATTTTCTTGCAGTTTCTAGATTGTCACAATGGTTTCTGTTTCTTTATGGCAGTTTTTACAACCTTTTACTGTAAAATGGGGAAATACAGTATTTCGTCATCATATTTCCAGAAAAAGTATTTTTACTTGGTTAGTTTTTATGTAATAGAGTTATTTTATATTTAAATTTAATTATTTTTAGTTATATGTATATATATATATATATATATAGTCAAACTAAAAGTTATTTTTAAATTTCAGTGAACTGAAAAGGAGGTTAAAGGCTGAACAAAAAGAAAAGGAAAAGGAAGCAAAAGAGAAAAGTAAAACCAATGAAAAAGTTAAAGAAAAATTAATTAAAGTAGATGAAAATAATATAAGCCCAAATGTATGCAATGTTACCTTTATAATTTTCTTGGTTTTTCATCATTAAATACTTACTAATTTTTTTTTTTTTACTAGGAGTATTTCAAACTTCGCAGTTTAGCTGTCCAAAAATTAAAAGAGAGTAATGAAAACCCATACCCACATAAGTTCCATGTTTCGACATCATTAGATGATTTCATTACATCCTATAGTTATTTAAAAGATGGAGAGACTGTTGAAACCAAAGAATTAAGTATCGCAGGTAAGTAAAAGTAAATGGACAATTTAACTTTTTTTCCTCTGTTCTTTTTGAGGGTTTAGTGAAACTTTCAATTTCATAAGGTATCTTGTATTGGAAAATTTTCAAAATTTCTAAAAGAAAGTGTGAAAAGAAATAAGAAATAAACAAGACTAAAAGAACAAATAAGACAAAAAGTTGATTAAATGTTGAATAAAAGTGAAAATATCCATCGTATGAAATAAAATACATAACCGTTTTAGACTTTCATTTTAAATACATATACAGTTTTCATCTTTCCTGCACATTGTTCTTTGTAGCCCGGAAGAAGGCCTAGAATAGCTTTTTACTATTATTTGTGTTAATCTTGTCCATTTTCTCCTTAATAAAATTACTTTGATCGGGTATTCTAATATTTTATGTATTCAGCTCACTATTAGTATATCATTCTGTCATGTTGAACAGTATGTTTTTGTGAAAGTTGTTACTGGGACTTTGCCTTCATATCATTCCTATTTGACCAAAAAAAAAATCTATATTTAGAAAATGGATATTAATCTCTTGTTAATATATATGTTAGCAAGTCTTCCCAATTTTAATTTTCATTGGCACTCTCAACAACAAATTGTCAATGTTTCGGGGTTCTGTCCCATCATCATGATCATACTTATAAAATGATAAATATCTAAAAAACATGATCAGGGCCGTATTTCATAATAAAGCTAATAGTTAGTTGATGTTTACACTTGGTAGAGTGAACATCGTGCGTGGACTGTGATCCTGCTGCGCATTACCTGCTCTTATCAGGGAGTACCCAAGCTGTTTTATACTTTTTTTCTTAATTTACTTTTTATTCAGAGCTTTTAATTTGATTTATTTTGTTTTATTATTTCGTCCTTTGACTGTCGCTTTAAACGGCGGCGGCTTTAGAGCCAAAACCTCCTGACATACAGGAAACTTTTTTTAAAACAAAAGGAAAATGGTCAAATAAGTACTTATTAATGAGCTTAGGAGAAAATTTCTCAAATAAAACGTTTAAAGACTTCAGCCCTTTTAGTATTTGCCGATTCATCAAAAGTTATTGTCCTCAAATTAACATAAAATTTTTAAAAAATGGATCAATTTTACTTACTGTGAACAATGAAAAAGATTTCGTGAATTTAGGTAACATAAAATCATTTAAAGACATTCCAGTAATTTTTGAATTACATAAATCCCTTAATTTTTCATGTGGCGTTGCCTATGTCCCTGAACTACTAAATTGTTCTGAGGAGGAAATAGTTTCCGAACTCGAGCAGCATGGCGTGGTAAATGCAAAAAGAATTTATAAAAAAAATTAACAACGAAAAAAGAGGTACTCCGTTATTGATATTAACCTTTGAAAAAAGTGAACTCCGAGAGAGAGTATTATTAGATTTTATGCCAATAAGAATCCGACCGTACGAACCAAAACCTCTTCTTTGTTTTAATTGTTATAGATACAGACACACAAAGAAAAATTATAATATTGTTAACTGTGGAAAGTGTGGAGAAAACTCACACAATTCGGATAACTGTCAAAATCCCCCAAAGTGTATTAAATTGCTTAGGGGAACATCCAGCATTTTATACTAAATGTCCGGTGTATGAAAGAGAAAAAAAAATTGAAAAGCTCAGATCTCAGGACAAAATTTCAGGACAAAATCGGCAAGCGGAATTCATTATTAGAAGACACGACCCGACTAGTAACGAGCGTTAGCCGACCGTTGCCGAAGTTGTGAGAGCTCAGCCCACTGCTCCCCCCACTACTCAACTTCATTCTTCTGTCACCGAAGCACTATTAGAACAGATTTCTAAACTAACAGCTACTGTAGAAGTACTATCTAAAAAAATAACGGTATTGGAAACAAATTTAATTAAAAGTAACTCAGATGCTAATTTAATAAGCTCTGAAAAATTAGTTGTTAATTTGCCAAAAGAGAGTATCTGGAAATAAATCAGTCTGTAGTGCTAAGGAACAAATAGAGACAGACGAAAACATTATTAAACAAAGCACTGTATCAAAAACCTCTAAGTCGGATATAAATTTAAAAAGAAACAGGCCAACGTCAACTAATTCCTCTCTTAGTGATCAAAGTAGTATATCCTCACAAAACAAATCTTATCAAACCGTATCAAAACAAAAAACTAAAATGGGCAAGAAGTATTCTTACCCGTAAACATTCTAAGCTAACGACTCTAATTATTCCAGCTGTACACTTTTAATAAAAAAAAAAAAAAAAATTAATTTTAAAACTTTTCTATGCTATTAAACCTAGATCTTTTCATCGTTACTTTATTGGTAATGTTAGTAATTGCAATATTGATTATTTTCAGCATATTAACTATCTTAAGAATTTTCCATTTCTTTACTATAAGTCTTATATATTTCTGTTTTCACTTGATATTTCGTTTTGTAATATTTTTCTGTTTGCAATATAGGCAGAATCCTTATTATAACTATGATACATGTTTATTAATAAAAATTTATCATTTAGTTTTCAGGCTCTTAAGTCTGTTTATTATTAATTATCTCTTCTCTAGACCTTTTATTTACATGTTTTCATGCATAATTTGTCATTTAATTTCCTTTTTAAGTAAGACAATCTATGAATCGTGTGCTTATCTGTTATCAGCGTCATCATTACTCAAACAGTTTAATAATAATTGTCTTTGTCTCCTTATTTAGGGCGTTCGGCTTAGTTAAAACTTTTATCGCAAATGAATATTTTGCAATGGAATTTAAACGGTCTTAATCATAGAAGGAATGATTTGAAATACATAATGAATCAATATAATTGCTCTGTAGCTTGCCTTCAAGAAACAAATTTAAAAGCTACTGAAACTTTTGAATTGCGGGGATATGTGATCAAAAGAAAAGATTATACTGAGGGTCGTATTGCTTGTTGTGGTGTATGCATATTAATTAAAGATAATGTTCCTTTTACGGATATAAACATTATATCTAATCTACAGGCTGTAGCGGTGAGAATTTTATCACAACCTCGCCCATTTACGTTATGCTCTCTCTACCTTCCTCCTGGCCGAGCCTTCACGGTTCAACAATTAAAAAGGTTGTTAGATTCGATGCCAACCCCAGTGGTCCTAGCAGGAGATTATAACGCTCACAGCTTAATGTGGGGTAGCGATCATCTAGACGAGAGAGGAAAATTGGTGGAATCTTTTGTAGAAACTTGTAATCTAAATGTAATTAACAATCATATTTATCAGGCTCACCTTTCTACCCGTTCAGGAAAACTGTCAGCTATAGATCTCACAATAACTAGCCCTCAACTACAAGCTACAACTCAATGGTATACCTTAGACGATACTCACGGCAGCGACCATTTCTCCATCATCTTTAAAACTCTTGACAAATGCTGCTCCCATAGTAGACCTAATAAATGGCAAATTAAAAAAGCTGATTTTCTTCACTTCCAAGAGATAGCTCAGCTTACGGATATAGATCTGTCTGATTTAGACGCTGATCGAATCATAACACAAATAAATACAAAATTGCTCCAAGCTGCCCACGCTACGATTCCACTCAACGCCACATCCGGAAATGCGCAAACATTTTCTGGCCTCCCCGTACGCTGGTGGAATAAAGAATGTGAAAAAGCAATCAAAAACAGAAGAAAGGCACTTAGGAAATTCCTGCGCAGGCCATCCTCTAAAAACCTAGAAACGTACCAATCTGCCAAAAAACATGCAAGATATGTAATCAAAAACAGTAAAAAATAATCGTGGCAGAATTTTCTCAGTAAGGTCACATGTAATACACCAAGTACGGTATTTCTCAAATAAATTGTTTGAAAAATATCGATCAATATGAAACGGATCCTTTCACTCTGGCAAATACACTAGCTAAATATTTGCATTCCACCTCAGCATCTTCGAATTACTCCGCACAATTCCTTAATATAAAGCAAATAACCGAATCAGTACCTCTAGTTATTGCAAATGACCCCCTCGATCCTTTAAACCACTCTTTCTCCACGTCCGAATTTCTCACCGCATTAAATTCCAGAAACGATAGTTCACCAGGTCCAGACCAGATCTGCATTAGTATGATAAAAAATCTAAGTCCCTCTAACAAATTATTCATTCTGAATCTATTAAATCAAATATTTCTATCCGAAAAATTTCCAAATATCTGGAAAACAGCGATTACCATTCCGATTCTAAAAAAAGACAAGGATCCAATGAATGTTAGGAGTTATAGACCGATCACCTTAACATCTTCCATTTGTAAACTGATGGAGAAATTAATAAGCAATAGGCTGACATGGTATCTGGAAACCAAAAATGCGCTGCCGGTATGGCAGAGTGGATTCAGGAAAGGGAGAAGCGCAAGAGACAACTTGGTTTGACTAGAATCCAAAATTTCAGATGCTTTTAAGAACAAGGTGAAAATACTAGCAGTGTTCCTTGACATAGAAAATGCGTTGGACAGGACATAAAAAAGGCTCATAGTTAACACCCTGGTTAGTATTGGGATAAATGGTCATACCCTCGCTTTCATAAATAATTTCCTCACTAACAGAAGGTTCCGGGTCAGAATCGGTAACGATCTGTCAAACTAATTCGAACAAGAGAATGGAGTTCCACAGGGCTGCCTCTTGAGTGCCACACTCTTCTGCATCTGTTTTAGTCAGGTGTTAAATATGATAACGTCACCAGTTGAAGGTCTGCTGTATGCTGATGATTTGGTTATCTACACAAAGGGTAAATATGTAGCATCCAATCCACTCTAAACCGCATCAGTAAATGGCTTAGTGACCATGGTTTTCAAATATCTACCAGTAAGACCGTTGCGATAATCTTCAGCAAAAGACAGCCGAACACAATTCCATCTCTACTCTTAGATAATAAACCAATCGCTTTCTCCAACTCTGTCAAGTACCTCGGAATGATTTTCAATAAAAACCTTAACTGGATGCAACACATTAAACAAATGAAAGCAAGTTGTCTTCGATCCCTCAATCTTTTGAAAATGGTCGGAAACACCAGCTGGGGTGCAGATCGTAAAAGTATATTTAAGTTGTACAAATCATTGCTAAGTTCGAAGCTAGATTATGGTTGTAATGCCTACAATTCAGCGTCGAGTAATGTTTTAAAAATGCTTGATTCAGTTCAAAATGCTGGTCTCAGAATAGCCACTGGTGCCTTCCGTTCCAGTCCTACAAGTAATATTGCTGTAGATGCAGGTGAGCCTCCTCTTGACATACGAAGGCAACAACTCGATCTCATCTACTTTTCCAAAATCATTTCAACGGACTACCACCCATTGACTGATTTATTTCCAAATAGACAACCTCTTTCTCAGCAACAAGTCACTTTGTCAGGGAGACCATCTTTTGCGTTTAGGGTTTCGGCTTTAATCCATGACTTGCGTATTGAGCTACCGGCGTTGCAGGGAGAAGCAATATCACTGACTTACCCTTGGGGACTTCCCATGCCCAAATTTCACTTATCTCTTGCGGCACTGCTTAAAAAGGATACGTTGCCATACGAATACAAACAGAAATTCCTAACTTTAAAGCAGAAAATAGGGGATGCTGACTTCATATTCACAAATGGGTCAAAGAACTCACTAGGTGTAGGCGCTTCAGTGGTTTGCAATGAGCGCCAGCACATGTTTGCCTTATCGTCAATGTGCAGTAATTTCATGGCGGAGATGGTTGCAATCGAAAAAAGCTTAAATGTGATCGTACCGACTAAAAGCAAAATAGCTATCTGTACCGACTCCCTAGCAGCTCTTCTCGCCCTAAGAAACATGTTTTCACAGAACGTCACAGTACAAAATATTTTAATGGCAATAAAGTCCTTAAATAGGAATAATATTACAGTGATTTTTGCATGGGTTCCTGGACACTGGAATAGAGGGAAATGAGAAGGCGGATCAGTCTGCCAAAAGAGCGACCAATGATGGCATACCATATCAAAGAGTCCCCGTCAATGACTTTGTCTCTCTAATCCGGCAAAAAGTGAAGTTAAAATGGAATCAAAGGTGGCTAGAGGTGACGGAAAATAAACTAAGGGAAATTAAACAGGACGTTTCCCCATGGACTTCGTCGTTTCGTGATAAACGAAGAGAGGAGGTGATTCTGACACGCCTCCGTATAGGCCACACACGACTGACCCATGGCTACCTTATGGCACGAGACTCACCCCCTGAATGTCAGACCTGCGGAACTCCCCTAACAATCAAACACATACTGACTGAATGCATTGCGTACGTACACCTCTTCAAGACTGCTATACAACCTACCAGACCAGCTTCACACCATTCTACAGGACAACATACAAACAGTTAATAATCTTTTAGAATTCATCAGACACAATGAACTACACCATAAAATCTAATTCTTAACTACCACCGACTTATGTTGTACTGATTTCTTCACCCTTTCAAGTATTAATGTGAGGCAATAATGACCCTAGTGATTGATGCCTTGTAAAAAAAAAAAAAAAAAAAGCTAATAGTATTATTTCACAAATACAAATGTACAAACTACAAAGTACAAGCAGTAATACTTTTTGTTTCATAATAGGGACGAATATTAGTGATTTCTACAAGTGAAATAGTACAAGTTAGCATGTGCGGAGGTTCTTTCTTAGAAGGTTTATAAAGTAGACAACCTTCAAAATCAACAAGCTTTTCAGCTCTCACTACAATTTCTGTTTTAAAAAGAATAAATAAAAGAATAAAAAGCCAATCCAACACTATTAGACTAATATTAAATCATTGAGAGCCTATGTACGTACGCACTCAAACCAATAACGCACTTGCTTACCTCAACTTTTTTAAATCTTTTATAATTGATTTCTCATATTTTTATGCAATAAATGAATTGATTTTTATTTTATTTAATTATTTGTATTCATATTTTAACGAAGTAAAAGTATCATTCAACAAGAAACGGTACTTGAAAACTGTCTTTCATTATGTAATACTTTTGTAGCTATAATCCCATCGTTTTTATTTATTTGTCACTATCACATTAAACAATTAATTATTACTTTCTTATTCCGAATCAGTGCAGTCATGTTAACTTCCTCACTATTTTGTTATCAACAATTTACAATTTGTTAACAGCAAGGAACCAGATTTCAGTTTTTACGAAATTCCGATTTACGTGACTAAGTTTTGTACCGTCTTAATTTCCACAACATAGTTTTTAGTTTATTTTACAAATATAGTTAAATTGTTTACTTATTCATAAAAAATTAAATAAATAATTACTGATCTCCCTTCCCACTTACCAAAATCTCATGAGGAATTAATATTGTTACAAACCTATAACTTAAAACACTCAAATTCGTAATCTCATGAAAAATTGGAAATCAACAATCCATCAAGACGCCTTTTCACAACGATGAATACCACAATAGTTGGCAAGAGACCACGTGGAAGGCCAAAAACCAGATGGATAGATAGGATCAACAAAGATGCGAAAGAGCTGCATGCAGCAAACTGGAAAGCAGTGGCCCAAGATAGGCAGAGGTGGAGAAGGCTGGTTCAGGCGGCCAAACATCTACAAGGTCTGTAGAGGCAAACGAAAAAAAAATATATATATATATATATATAGATATATATATATATATATATATATATATATACATATATATATAAGCTTATATTGTTTTGCGCTATCAATAGTGGACATTGTTGTTATCATGGAAGGTGGTTCCATTGATAACTAAGAAATTTGGTATCACTGGGAAAAAATTTCAGTTTTGAGGGTGTAATCATAGATGAAGACATCATTCAAATAATAAACTGAAATATAGACAATCAAAAAACCAATACTGAATAAAATTATTAAAAAAGTAATACTAAATATGATAAAATACCATACATAGGGGCAAATAGCATAATAGAAAATATAAAATTAAATAATGTAAAGGGGCATAGTAATAATTATAATGCAGTGTTAGAACTTTATATAAACTGATATAAGAAAACAGAATTGTTACTCTGACAGAAAAAGAGATTCCTAAAAATATATTAACTTTGCTATCACTGGGAGATAATTTCAGTTTTGAGGGTATAAGCATAGATAATGAATCATAATTCAATTAATAAATGGAAATGTAAATACAAGTGAAAGACATATAAATAAGAACAAACGGAATACATACAATTTAAATGAACAAATTAATATAGATTTGAAACAATTTATGAAAAAGGATATCATAAACATTTTAAATTATAATAATTATATATGACAAATTAGGGGTTTGAAAACAAATTAGGTATATTGGAAACATCGATTTTTTATAGAAACGTCGTAATATAGATATTAAAATTTGAGTATTGAAAACCGATATTTTTTCCAAAAAAAAAATTAAATAAACAATCGATGTATTTGAATATTAATTATTTGGATATTTATATTGTTATTTACATCTTTATTTTTGAGGCCAAAAAGCACTGCCACAAAAGAAGCCGTTCATTTTTCGTGACAAAGTTACTTATTTTTTTTTTATCTTCCATAATAATTTAAATGACCTTCATACAGACACATATTTTTTGGTATTACAGGTTGAAAACCGTCTCTAAACCAACGTTAGAATTTACATGAAAATCCTAGCCCTACTTATTACAGCCAATATTTCCGTCATAAATGCTTTTCTCATATTGAAATTGTATATGATTATCATATAAAGACATAATTGTTGCTTAATGTTGCTGGACGTTATAG
Source organism: Rhaphigaster nebulosa (assembly GCA_948150685.1). Lineage (NCBI taxonomy): Eukaryota > Metazoa > Arthropoda > Insecta > Hemiptera > Pentatomidae > Rhaphigaster > Rhaphigaster nebulosa. Next base: position 73,880,755 of record OX411308.1, read on the forward strand.
AAAACAATGTCAGGTATGGCTGGTGTCTGACGGGTGGAGAGAGGGAGAGACGATGATTAGGCATTACTGCTGCTGTGAAAGAAGTTGTTTGACAAACAACTATACAAATGACGCACTTGTCTTCTTGTGGAGACAGCCATAATCTTAAGTAGTTAGCTATTAGTAAAACTTACCGACCTTTACAAGATGACTAAAAATTAACTCTGATCAATTGGTGAGAACTAAAATCTTATTTTATTGCATTCAGGGGTACTTCTAATGCGTTAGATCCAATGTTTTAGGTTGGAATAGGTACAAAAAAAAAAAAAATTAAATTATTTTGATGCTATAATTTTTCCAGATACTATTCAAGAAATTTACGGTTTTGCCCGCATTAAATTTAGATTAATCTCTAAAATACGAAATAATAATCTTTAGTTTCTAAGTATTAGGGACTTGAATAAGTTCTCGCTGTTTCCCGACAGATGGTGTTATCTTAGTCTTTTTGCATCAGGCTATACTGTAGCCAACTTTATCGTGAAGCTCCACCATTAGACTCGAAATAACAGTATATGTTATTCCGCCGAAGTGTAAACAACACATTTTTTCATAGCGTTAAACATGTCGAATTTCGTGCCAAAAAAAGAGTATTTGCGGGGAATTTTACTGCATTCCTTTTTTAAAAAAAAATCTGCATCTGAAGCACTTAGAATTCTTGTGGAGACTTACGGCGACCATGCTCTGTCGGAAACAACATGCAGAGATTGGTTTAGACGCTTTAAAAATAATGATTACTCATTACTCGCATATTACGCATTACTTGATGAAGACCCAAGTCAGACGCAAAATGAACTGCAGAATCATTAGGAGTTGATCACACAAACGTTTAAAAACATAAGGAATGATTCAAAAGCAAGGAAATTGGGTGTCGTACGAATTAAAACCGAGAGACGTCGAACGGCGTTTTTTCTCATGTGAACAGCTGCTCCAACGGCAGAAAAGTGGATACACTACGATAACCCGAAGCGTAAAAAATCGTGGGGTATGCATCAACATCGACGGCAAATCCGAATATCCATGGTTCCAAGCTCATGCTCAGTATTTGTTGGAATCAGCTGGGTGTAGTGTATTATGAGCTCCTCAAACCCAACGAAACCATCACGGGAGATCGCTATCCACTACAATTAATGCGTTTGAGCCGAGCATTGAAGGAAAAACGGCCTCAATACCAGGAAAGACACGACAAATTAATTTTGCAGCATGACAACGCTCGGCCACATATTGCAAAACCGGTCAAAACCTGTTTGGAAACGCTCAAATGGGAAGTCCTACCCCACCCGCCGTATTCACCGGACATTGCTCCTTCCCATTACCACTTGTTCCGATCGATGACTCATGGCCTGGCTGAGCAGCACTTCCAATCTTATGAAGGTGCCAAAAAATGGATCGATTCGTGGATAACTTCGAAAGATGAGTCTTTCTTTCGACATGGTATTCGTATGCTGCCAGAAAGATGAGAGAAAGTAGTGGCTAGCGATGGACAATACTTTCAATGACATGTTCTTTACTATTTTTTTTAAATAAAGTATTTATTTTCACGAAAAAACAGCGAGAACTTATTCAAGTCCCTAATATATAAAGCAAGTTAATTGTGAAGAAAAAAGTTCGAATTATGTATTAATGGAATAAGCTCTTCTATTATATCACAATTCCTTTATTCGTTGTTCTTACATCACAGTACTCCACTATTCTCAAGGTGATCTAAAAATAATATTCAAAATTTAAAAATAAAAAATATTTACTTTGCTTTAAAAATAAAACAAATAAATAATATATAAGACATCAATCTCCTGGAGAATTTTACTAATACTTGAGTGCAAAACAAGTTATAAAGGAAGAAAGGTGGTTGTGGTCTTATCTCTATTGAAGGCTCATGCAGAAATCAAGAAAACTTTATGAAGGAATATTTTATGGCAAGTTCTTCTATGATCATCACTCTGATGAGAGAGATGGATGAAGATTACACGGCCCTCAATTTCAGAGATCTGATGCGACAGGAAATGAGAAGTTCATTTCAAAACGGTATGGAAGGAAAAGGAACTGCATGGTAGGTTCCACTATCAGCTGAATTGATAACTAATTCTCAATATATTGGTTAAGCACCGGTAAAATCTTTGGTGAAACAGAAGGGCATGACAATACAAGACCAATTTGGCAACAAGGGCTTAAAGGAGACATCCTGAAGGAGAACCTCGTTACAGATAAATGTTGCCTCTATTTACAAATGTATGTGAAATTCAGGCTAGAAAAGAATACTTAAAGAGGCTCAACAATGTGGCAAAAATATTTCACCAAAACATCTAGTGAAAAATGCAAGTATAAAAGTTTACTGGGATGATGAAATTATTATGGACCACAGAGTTATGCATAACCGACCAGATGTTTTTTTGTTTTTTTTTTGTTATAAACAAATAAGGCAAAATGGTATGAATAATAGATAGCTGTCCCAAATGATTCCAACTTAATAAGTACAAGGGCCGAAAAAATAAGGAAGTACCAGGAGCTTGCCTTAGAATTAAAAACACTTTATCTCCTTAATAAAGTAATAATCATAGAATAACTCGTTCTTGACCTGCAGAGCTTAAAAGTAGCTCAAAAAGATAATATTCCAGAACACTGAGAAAAATAAATAATTTAATAATAATAATAGCTTACTCTTGACCATGGCGCGAATAGGCCAATTTATCTGGCATTAAAAGTGCCAAGAAGAAAAGAAAAAATATAATTATAATAATAAATATAAAAATAAGTAAAAATTGCACATTTGTCACTAGATGGACTGCAAATCATAGTTATATCCTATACATTCTTTAATTCTATCATTCTTCTGTCTTCTGTACTCCTGTTGTCTAATATAATCCATAATTAATTTTTTCTATTAATTATAAAATTGTGTTCTATACACTGTAAATGTGGGCTACTTTGGCCCAATGTAATAAAATAAAACAATACCTGTCATCTTCACGAACCAAATTTTAAATTTCTTCAGGTAGTTTCAGCTAGGCTCTAGCTCCATGCAGTATACAATGTATACCAATTGGTTCATTAGTTGCAGTGCATGTTAATTTGTTTACGCTGAGCAGAGATGTGACTTTTCAAAATTTCAACTGTCGAAACTGTTATATATCTGTTACAGTTTTGGTAAATACTTCCTTAATTACACCATTCAATACTTTAGCCAGTGGTATGGCTGCATTTTACATTAACAAATAGGTTCTATTACAAAGTTCAATATTATTAAAATATTTATGTCGGCACAGTATGACTGACCCTGATGATAACCTAATGCTTAGGCCGAAAGACCAAAACTTATTTGTATGTTTGTCAGGTTTGGTGAAGAGTAACAGTAACAAAATAACTGCATTAGTTTACTGAATGAAAAATGAGCTATGTTACGTTGCACCTTCAATGACAGTGTGGTATTTAAGAAATATATTTAAATTATGAAAATGTTAAATAATAGTAAAAACATTGAAATCTTAAGATTTCATTTTAGTTATATCACATAAGTTGTCCCATTTGAAGAGATTTAGTTGTACTTGTATTGTAAGATACATATTATACACTTTTAGTATAAGTGCAGTTTATAATGTACTTTGTTAGCTCCTTTGTTAATTTTTTTGCAGGAAGAGTTCATGCGATTCGCGAATCAGGTTCAAAATTGATTTTTTATGATTTGCGTGGTGAAGGTTTAAAACTTCAAGTAATGGCTAATGCCAAATTATATAAATCAGAAGAAGATTTTTTTATTGATACTGAAAAAATTAAAAGAGGTGATATAATTGGCTGTTTCGGTTATCCAGGAAAAACTAAAAAAGGAGAACTTTCCTTAATACCTAAGTCTATAATACTGTTGTCTCCATGCCTTCATATGCTTCCTCATCTTCATTTTGGTCTTAAAGACAAGGTAAACTGTACTTTTATAAATTTTTTTAGTAACTTTTTATGCTGTTTCTTTAAAATTATTATATTATTTAATATTATATAAAATGGAGGGTATCATGTGGTATGATAAATATATACAACAGATGTTAGAAACCTTTTTTTTTTTTTTTAAGATAGTCTCCACTACAGTGAGAGATTCATCCTTCCTAAAAAAAACTACCATCCTATTCATCATTGCTATCCTGTAGAAATGCTGCCAAGGATTACTTTGTGGTAGGCAAGATGAGTATGTGCCTATTTCTCTGGGTCTGGACTCTTTATTAAGCCACTGTCAGGCTTTTCCTTTCTCTCTATTGTGTTTTGAGCTTTCTGCCGATCTGAGATCCTTAGTCCTCAACAGCGCTCTAGTTTTTCTCCTTATCTATCATTAGATTCATCACGTTTTCCATCCATCCATGCTATAATGTCAGGAATAATGCTAAAGGGGCTTAGGTGTAAGATCGCATTCCATTCAGACAACCAGACAGCTATTGGGCCACTAAGCAATTACGCAACATATTCAAGGATGGTATGGGACTGTAATCTGAACTTATTCTTCTCCTTGGCGCTGTGATCCGCGTGGGACCTAGGCCTCTCCTACAATTCGTTGCCATTCTTCTTTATCTACTGCAACAGCCCTCCACTGCCTGACCCCAATCCGCCTCAACGTCCTCTAACCACCTGAGTGTTGATCTGCCTCTCCTTCTTACTTCTCCAGATCGTCCTTTATCTTCTTAGGCAACTGCTCCGCTGCCATTCTCTCCACATGTCCCAGCCATCTGATGCGTCTGGCTTTGATGAGGGTGACAATATCGGCTTCTCCATACACCTCCAGCTCCCTATTGTATCTTGACCTCCATACCCCTCCTTCGATAATGGGTCCCTAAATCTTGCGAAGGATTTTCCTCTCTCATACATATAACAATCTCTCATATTTAACTGTCATAACCCATGTTTCGCTGCCATATGTTACTACCGAGCGAATCACAGTGTTGTGCATAATTTTCTTTGCTTTTCTTCTGTAAAATAACATTGGTTCCCCACAGCAATTCTGACTCCTATTTCGGTCCCTATGTTATTATCGGCTGTTACCAAGGAACCAAGGTATCTAAATTGTTTGCTTACCATGAAACTATGCGTGCCCATACTTATTTCCTCTTCATTTTGTAGTGATTGGTTTCTGCTGCTTTTCATGTAAATGGTTTTTTCTTCTTTGATATGAAGACCTTGGTTCTTGCCTCTACTTCAAATTCCTCCAATGAATCTGTTACCGCTGGTAGGTTTCTTGTAGAGATTTCCACATCATCCGCATATGCCAAGTGTTGCATATAGTTCCACCTGGGTTGGTTTTCTCCATACACATATTGAAGAGGGTGGAAGCCTTAGTATCCCCCTGCATTATTCTGGAAGTTAATGAAAAGTCTTCGGAAAACGTTCTTGTGATTTCTAGTATTCTCCGATGTCATTCTTATTGGTCGGATTAACTTCCTTGATATGCCGGAAGAGAGAAGGACCCTCATCAAGGTTTTTCTGTCTTCTGAATCTTATGCTTGCTAAAAATCTATAAATAAGTGATTCAGATCCATATTGTATTCTACTATTTTCTCCAACATCTGCCGGACAACAAATATTAGATCTGTGGCTGATCTCTCTCTCCTGAAGCCATATTGGTAGTCACTAACTTCCCTCTCCATGTAGACTATGAGTCTTCTATTAATGGCTGTGGATAGTGCCTTATAAGCAACATTCAGAAGAGAAATTCCTCTGTAGTTGGAGCAGTTCAGTTTGTCACCTTTTTTGTAGATAAGACACAGGAGCGCCACCTTCCAATCCTCTGGGATCTCCTGGTGGATGGTTTGGGGTGTATGCCAAACTCTCCATTCATAATACCCCTCAACAAGGGTCCTAAAAAAGAATGCTGAGGTATGCCACCTTTGATCTTGTTAGTTTTCATCGATCCAGTAGCTTTATCATATCTCAAGATTCTTTCGGAGAAGTAACTCAATAATCCTCATGAGGTATTGTGGGACTTCACTAACCTTCCATTATACAGTCTCACTGTATTAAATTGAAAGCATTCCTTATCTGTATTCTGTATCTTGTCTGCAGTTCCAGGAGGCTAATTGGCTGACAAGATGTAGGATCATTTGGGAGTTCTTTTCCCTTTGATAGTTGCACAAGATTCACAGAGACAGGAGTTGAACAAGACCAGAAAGAGATCTTGCCTTGACTTAATAGCCACTTACAAAGCAACAATTGGGCGACCTGGAGCTTCAAAATCGCCTATTTTCTTTCAGATGTGTTCTTTCTGCGTGATTTCTGGCATTTATGTCTGATCTAGAAACTGAATTTTTTAAAGACTACTACCAATCATAATAATACTGCTGTTATTTTTTCAACTGTTAAGGAGAGCTCTGAGTTGATAATCTTAAATTTTTTAGTCTGGCCTTGGGAATATTTTACAATAAGAAAATATGTCTATTTCTATGATAGAATTTAAATTATAACAATTGCAATTTAAAGGAAATCGAGATCTTCTGGACCTGGTACCTTGTACAATAGGAAATTTTTAATGATCAGTCAGTTTTAGAAGCAGTTAGAGTTAACCTGTCAGCTATATTTACAGTATCCATTGCTATTGTTTTTGTATTTTGTTAATTTATTTATTTTTTATTCATTGAATTTAGAGCAGATTGTGACATTTGTTTTAAAAGAAGACATGTCTTCAGGAATTGAAATAACATAATAAAACTGTAAGCTAGCTAGAAATGTATTTGTATTGTTTTATTTTGGGTTTGTTCAAGGATCATTGATTTAAATTTATTAATCATTTAACTTGATCTGCAGCACCATTTTTGAAAAACAACGAGAAAAGTTTACTGCCTGTCTAGATGCCAGCAGGTTCATCGTTATAGGGCACCCTTTCTACAAAAATTTTCTTTTATTCATTTTCGTTTTACTCACAGCTCAAGTAATATGAATGTGTAGAAGAAAGATCAACAAAAATCAGTCACAGGGACAGAGAAGGAGCTATGTTAGCCAGCTAATCATGAATTTAATTTGTCATGGAACCTCAAAACTTCACAATTAGTCTCCAAATCTTCTTTCACCAGGATCTGCAGTTGCATTCACCATGATTACTCACATCAATATAATAGATTAGATATACCATTAACTTGATAACAAAATTGTTCTATCTCTCTTTTTTTTTTTCTTTAGTCAATATCTATTTATTTTGTGGACTTTTCTTTGTATTATAGTTATCATTTTCACTTAAATAATACATGAAATATTTAGTTAGGGAAAGTATTTTATAATTAAGTATTAATCACATTAGTTCAATATAAATTAAGGTTCATTCATTTCATAATCACATACAGTCCTACCAGCATTTAAATCTACTACCATATTGCTGTCATGGTTAATATTCAAATATCAGATCTTTCGATAATATTAACTTCCTACTAAATTACCTAGACCGAACAATATTTATTAGTTAAATTAATTAATAAAGACAAACCAATGTCGAACTGAAGATCGGGAATTCTGCTTGAATTTTTCATATGCTTGAAAAACAGCCAGTCACCAGTAATTTTTAGTCTAATGATCTATTTTTCCATCAGCACTAAACAACAATGGTATTTATAAAAGAGTGATTCTCAGAAAAATCTCAAAAAAGTAAGTAGGTGAACTCTACCCAATAAATGTGAAAAAATTCACTATATACTAATCATTGCGCTTTAGGACAGTTTTGAGCTGAACTCTAAATGTTGGGTCAGTAATTCAAAATTCTCATTTTTTATAAGGGGTGGTAATGATAATAAATTTTTTGTTTGTGAGGTGGAAATTGGGTTTGTAGGCTGTAATGAAGACAAAACTTTCCAATTGTGTTATGAAGAATTATTCCAATTCTGAAACATCCTGTATGTAGGTAACTTTTTGAAATTTGAATTTTTAGGAAATGACTAAGATTAATTTAAACATATTAACAAAATTAAGGATCACAAATAAGACACTGGAGATGTAATTTCAATTGATTACATCTTTGATAAAATCAATAAATTAATTGATTTTCAATCAGGTTTGCATTACTTCATTACCGCCTCAAAATTAAATTGTGGCAGTAATGAAAAGATTTAAGGAGTGGTAATATGACTTTGAACTTTGAGAGCCTATCAAATTAAAATTAATAGAGATGTATCAAAAACCAAAATGCCCTTCTGTTTGGATTTTTACAGAGAAAAAGAGGAATTAATTTTAAAAACTTTAAGGCAATACTTTATGAGAAACATTATGGAGCGGTAATGATAAAAAAAAATATTCACCAAAAATACATTAATTTAAAAAAATTCATCTATGGAGAGACACGAAAAATTCATTATACTTCTTCCATCTATATAAAAAATCAATAGTATGATGGTAATGATAACAAACACCAGGAACAAAGTTTATATTCAGCTGACATCCGCATGATGGTATAGAAGGATCAACCTAATTAGGGATTGATAAATTATTTGCCACTTTTATAAATTTGTTTTATTGAAAACTTGTTTCGAATGTTATACATTCATCCTCAGTTCTAAAAACACTCAAAAATAAGCAATTCAAACTATAGTTTGGTATTATTATACATATTAAATTAGATGTAATATAAATCAGTATTATAAAACATTTATGAATTACGAATTTAATTAAGACAAGAAATCAAATACATGTTGGCACTCACCAAGGTTTAAATGGATTATATCAAACAGAACAGTTTGTACTGGTTTCTTCTCGCATTGAACTAACAATGAACGAAACGTAGGTAGTATGTTTATAGGTAAACGGTTTAAGGGTCAGGGTTTTGCCAGTAATGCCAGTGAGTAATTGTTTTTTTCTGTTATTGATGGTAATAAATTTAAGATTGGACTATTGGAGATATTTATTTGGTCATTTAAGCAAAAATCTGGATTGGATTTGAAAGATTTTATTTGTTTCAAGTGCTTCATATATATTTAATTTAACTCCTGAGTCTTTGATGAATTTATGATTTTTTCATTTAAATGAATTGCAAAATTGGAATTCTCAGTCTTATTATTATATGCATGTATATGTTCCTTTAATCTCTGATTTAGCGATCTTCCAGTTTTTCCCGTGTATTTGGCTGCACAATCATTACAATTTAGTTCGTATACTCCGCTTTTTTGGAAAGGGTCTATTTTGTCTTTAGGAGAAGAGAAATATGAGGATTGAGTTTTTTCTATTTTAAATGCAGGGTTTAATCCTAGTTTTTTCAATTCATTTCCGACTTTGGTGGTTATAGGGCCACGTTGGTGCCCTCAAGCCGTGTTGGTGGAATCAAAACATAATGTTTCGGGATGGGCCCGAGTGGGTGGGTTTCCGGTAAATTCCAAATTCATGATGTTTGTTTTTTTCTGAGATTTCTAAATCTAAAAAGTTTATGGGTTTTTTTTTTTTTTTTTCCAGTTCTACTGTGAATTTAATGGAAGGGTGAATTTCGTTTATTTCCTTTAAAAATATTTATTTGTCTTGTCGTACCAGACCACAGGCATATAATGTCATCTACATACCGATACCAGTATATGACATGTTGAGCTAGTTGAGAATTGTTTGGGTCAAGAATTTTTTGTTCTAATTTGTCCATAAATAAATCTGCGAGAAGGGGTGAGACAGGGGAGCCCATCGGTAAGCCTTCTCCCTAATTGAAGAATTTTCTATCAAATTGAAAATAATTATGTTTTATGCAAATAGACATCTAATTGTAAAGATCTAGTTTTTCTAGCGGCGATAGATTCAATCGGAAGATTAATTGTTCTAAAATTTCTATTGTTTCTGGTGGTGGGATACTTGTGAAAAGATTTGTGACGTCGAATGATATTAATTTTGCGTTATTCGGAACTATTATGTTCTTAATTTTGTTGACTAACGCTATAGAGTTTTTTTACCGTGTTTTGGGGAAAATGAGATTCTGGTTTTGAATAAATTGTTCAAGTAATGGACAAGTCTATAGATCGGGCTATTGATGTAAGTAACGACTGGTCTTATGGGGATTTCCGGTTTGTGTATTTTTGGTAGGCCATATAGTTGGAGAGGTAGTGGATTCATCTCAATGAGAGTGTATTTTTTATTATCCGGTATCAATATGCTGTTTTTATTAACTTGTGGACTTCGGTGCCAAATCTATTCACGGGATTTTTGATATTAGGAAAACCGTTTTTGTTTATGAAATCATAAACTTTCTTTCTATAGTTATCTCTTTCTAGAATTACTGTCGTATTTCCTTTATCTGCTTTTATGATTACGAGATTATTTTTGAGTACTTTTTCTGACAATACACGTGCTGTTTTATGTTCTGCTGATATATTTTTTGTGGATCTATTGATTTTTTCTATTTCGGTTTTTTGTACATTGGTGAATATGGACAATGTATTGCAAGACGACAATGGGTGAGACTAAAAATCAATCATTGGTACCTAGTAAGGGACAGTATAAAATTATACCTTTATATCCTACATTCTAAATTATCCTCCACCAACTTTATAACTTAAAACCTTCTTAATAAAGGCTTAAATTCACCTGTAAACACAAAAATGTTTGAAAATCTTGCAGTTCATATCGAAACCGGTCTAGTAAAATATAATAACCACTCTATTTCCAAATCCGTATGCGCCAATGTACTAAAAACCGAAATAGAAAAAATCAATAGGTCCAATAAAAATATATCTAACTGGAAAAAAACAAAACCATAAACTTTTTAGATTTAGAAATCTCAGTAAAAAACAAACATTATGAATTTGGAATTTACCGGAAACGCACTCACACGGATGTCATTATAAACAATGAAGCTAGGAGACCGATAGCATATAATCTTGCAGTCTGTAATAGCATGATTAACCGTCTCTTGAATGTACCATTAAATAAAAAGAACTATAATAAAGAAATTGAAATAATATATTCCATAGCAAAAAATAATGGGTACATTAAAACCAGTATCAATCATATTTAAAAAAAAAAAAAGACAATTAACAATATCTATTCAACAACCCCCGAAGATAGGCCCACCCCGAAACATTATGTTTTGATTCCATATTACGGCCCTATATCCACCAAAGTCGGAAATGAATTTAAAACACTCGGATTAAACCCTGGATTTAAAATAGAAAAAACCATATCCTCATTTATTGTTAGTTCAATGAGAGAAGAAACCAGTATGAACTTTTCTGTTTGATACAATCCATTTAAACCTTGGTAAGTGCCAACATGTATTTGATTTCTTGTCTTAATTAAATTTGTAATTCATAAATGTTTTATAATACTGATTTATATTACATCTAATTTAATATGTATAATAATACCAAACTATATTTTGAATTGCTTATTTTTGAAATTTTTGTGACATTAAAATTTTTGAAATTTTTATAACATTCGAAACTAGTTTTCAATAAAACAAATTTATAGAAGTGGCAAATGATTTATCAATCCCTAAAGTTTATAGTATTCTAGAATCAACAAAATTCAAATAGAACTCAAAAGATTTCAGTTTTGAACAGTATATACCTTTTGGTGATGGAACTCATTTTCGGGAAAGAATGGAGTAGTTATTCTAAACAAAAAATATTAGCGACATGTGGTAATGAGAATTGATGTATTTGATTTAAATAAAGGTTGATAATTTAGAGAAAACTCATCGTTTTTGTTTTTGTCATATATTCAGAAAGCGAAATGAACATAATGGATAAAAAAAAAATCAGTTGATGCTCATTACCTGAATGTAGACACTCTGTGAGATTCATTTATAAAGAGATCAATGTCATCAAATCAGCACAGCTATGCTAGGCTAGTCATATTGTTAGGATAATGAAATTTCTTCAACAATTTTGTCAGAGTGTGTTTGGTACAAGGCAAGTGGAACGTTCCAAGCTTCTTTGAGAAGGTTGCGTGCCTATCAATGCTAAAACACTGCTTGGTTTAAGAAACTGAAAGGCAGCGACACTCAATGCAGATGTCTCTAGAAATTACTGTTTAATTTATTTATAGAATATTTGTATTTTGACTTAATGCAAGTAGAAGAATCAATTGTATGCTTCTTTATTTACAATAAATCATTGCTATTGTGCAAGATTTATTTTTATTTTTGTCTGAAGCTGTGAATATCACAATAGCATATAGTCTCTCTCTCTCTCTCTCTCTCTCTCTCTCTCTCTCTCTCTCTCTCTCTCTCTCTCTCTCTCTCTCTCTCTCTCACACACACACACACACACACTCCTATCACATTTCTGTCAAAAGTGGTGCCTGCCAGCTTTTTAGGATTGACTTTTGTTTCGTGGTGGACCTACTGAACAAATTTCAACCTCCACATTCTAGCTAGAATTGGTTGGTAACCCATAGAATAAACCCCTGTTCCTGCCTGAGTTAAAAGCTAAATTCGTTGAACTACAACCGTATAATAATTGTTACATTATCTCTTATTTTTGCAGGAAACACGTTATAGGCAGAGATACCTTGATTTGATATTGAATGACAAAGTGAGAAATAAATTTATTATACGAGCAAAGATCATTTCTTATATTAGAATGTTTTTTGATTCAATGGGATTTTTGGAAGTTGAAACTCCTATGATGAATATGATTGCTGGAGGAGCAACTGCAAAGCCATTTGTCACACACCACAATGAATTAAATATGGACTTATTCATGAGAATTGCACCTGAATTATACCATAAGGTAGCTTTTATTTATTTTATTTCAAGTTTGTTATACATTAAATATGCATATTAAAACACATTTAACTATTCTTATGTAATTCATTCTGAACATCCTAAGAATCACTTCTAGTATTATTCACTTTCACAATTTTGAGTTTCTATTCTTTGGTGTTTAATTCTAATTTGGAAATAATGGAATTAATTATTTCATTGCTGTTATTTCACACAAATATTCCACTATTTCTTCCTCAGCTCTTCATGGCCACCTTTTTATCTTGAAGGTTAGAAAGAGTAGGAATGAAAAATGGACCATAAAACTCCAACCATATCACTTTTATGGTTTAAATAAATAACTTGACCACTTATCCTCAACAACATGTCTGTACCTACAAAAAACATCATATTCATTTTTCATATTAATTATCTTGCTATATGCTTACACTGTTGACTTACTTGGAATGTGCATACCAAACTTAATGACTTAAATTTAAATAATGAGGCTTTCATTTAAATAAATTGTAGATAAAAACTGTTAAAAGGTAGTAATAATAAAAAAATAATATAATTCTAATTAGCCACCCATTTATTGTTAGAGTAAAACACATAATTATATGCAACAATGATGTAATTGGAAAAAGTACAGTACTGTAAAACATCACGATGTAAAAGAAAGTTTTTAGTCAAAATGGTGTCACAAATCTCCAAAATTTGATGAAAATGAAAAAAAAAAACTGGAACTATGAACACTTTTTTGACAGTCTTATTCATCAAATTATTGTTACTCATTCAATAAACTTTCCGTGTGACTTTATTAATGGCAAATACAAAAAAAGCAAAGTATGTTTCTTATTCTTTCTGTCTGATTATCTCACTCTACTATAATTACGTAGCTGTAATTTGTTTTCTATAAAATAATAAATAAATTAAAAAATGAATATCCTAGTAATATCTTTAATTGTAATATAGTTATGAGATAAAATAACACTATCATTTTCAAAAAAACATTTTATTAAGTGGACATAGAAAGATTTTTTTAAATTTCCTATTGGTTCAGTCAATTCATTTGAAATCACCCAATTAGAATAATTAATTTTTTTGCTTATTTTTGATTTTTATAGTTGTTTTTTTTTAAACCAATTATTTCATATTATTTGGTGAGTTCAATACTATGATGAAATCATTTTTCAAGCTAAAACTTTTTTTTTTTGCGACTAATACTAATACTTTTTGCAAATTTTTAATTTGCTTCGCTATCAATATGTTTCCATGCTACCCAACATATTGGTACAGTCTCACACAAAGCGGACAAAGAAAAATAATCAAGACTGAAGCAAAGTTTCATCACGCCACCTACATCAAATGAAGAAAGTAAGTCCATCCTTTGTGTTGCAGATTCGTACAATCCCTCTCTCAAAGCGTTTTTGGAAAAAAATATACAGGGAAAAAATGCCTGATCAGACCACCTTAAAAAAATATATATACATCTGTGCGATGTATACCACCAGGTAACCCTCACAAAAATTCGAGAAAATGTCAAGGAGCAACCTAATTGGATTTTACTTAATGAGGGAATTGATGTTGAAGGTTGGTATATTGCCGGTATCATCTTTGATACTCTGCTGCCCAGATTACACTTCAAAGCCATTTCTCCTAAAATGCCAAGTGTTGGAAAAATACATCTATCCCATGGTTTTTTTATGACCCTATGAATCTTTTTTGGCCAAATGGTTTCTCTATCTAGCAGTGTCACAACTCATTGCTGAGTCAAGGCCTCCTGTAACAGCCTTCACCATTTGTTCTGTTTCTGTGCAGCCACCATCCAATTCCGTACTCCAAGCAGCATCCGGGCATCGTGGGTGATTCCATCTCAGCATCGCATTTTAGGCCTTCCTCTAAGCCTTATTTCTTCTAGAAAAGCTCTCTTTGGGATGGAATATTCATTCATCCTCACCATACGTCCAGCCCACCTTAAACTTCCGAGTCGAATGAACCTAGCTGTATTGGGTTCCTTGAAGAGGGCATACAACTCATTATTGGTCCTTCGACACCATTCCTGACCCTCCATGATTCCACCATAGATCGATCGGAGGATTTTCCTTTCATGAATTAATAGATTCATCCGACTTGCTCAGTGTCCATGTCTCAGAGCCGTAGCTCAGGACTGGCCGAATTAAAGCTTTATAGAGCTGTACTTTTGTTGCTCTCGGAAGCAAGTAGCTATGGAAATGATTATGTAAACCGTAAAAGCATCTACTGGACTTACCAATATGAGACATAATTTCTCTGGAGACGTCGTTTTCCACATCCTCTTGACAGCCAAGGTAAACAAATTGGTTTACTTTCTCAAATTTGTAGTCCCCAATTGTGTTTCTTCGGACTTCCTCGCCATATACTGCTTGTTCTCCTGATAACATGTATTTTGTTTTTCCCTCATTTATTACTAAGCCCATTCTCCTAGCAGCCTCAGCAAGGACATTGAAGGTGTCGGAGACAGCCTGAAATGATCTTCCATCAATATCAACGGCATATCCGAGCAGCTAAACTGATCGATTAAATATCGTTCCACCCATTAAATTTTTGAGCTCCTGATTACTTTCTCAAGGCTGATGTTAAAGAGAAGGCAGGCTAACGCATCTCCTTGGCGGACTCCTTTATCCGAGAAAAGTGGCTGTTATTCCAGCTCGGACGGACCCTTACATAACACTCTACGTCCTCCATTATAACCTGGCATATCCTCGAAAGCTTGTTGGGTATCCCAAGTTCTTCTAGGGCAATGTAGAGTTATTTTCGGTTGATACTATCATAGTCACTTTTAAAGTCTATGAATAGATGATGCGTATGGGCGTTGAATTCCCTGCTCTTCTCCAGCACTTGTTGCAGAGTGAATATCTGATCTACAGTTGACTTTGACTTACGAAAGCCACACTGGTATGGCCCCACAATTCTTTTAGCCAATGGAAGAAGAAGATCAAAGACAAAGAGCACAAGAGAAAGAACCTTATATGCCACTGGTAGCAGTGATATCCCGCGATAGTTGCTACACTCAAGCTGGTCTCCCTTCTTGTGAATAATGCAAATTATTGTCTTGTACCAGCTCTACGGCATTGTTTTCTTCGTCCAAATAGTCATTAGAAGGTCCTGAAGCGTCTTGATCAGTTCCATTCCACCATGTTTGAAGAGCTCCGCTGTAAGGCCATCATAGCCCGGTGCCTTATTATTTTTAAGCCTGGTTAGAGCTAGAAGAGCTATATAATTTCTTCCTCGTCAGGAGGATGTGGATCTTCATTTGGAGCAAAAGGAGGTGGGGATTCTTCAGGTGGACTTTCTTCGCTAAGTAGGTCTTGGAAGTATTGGCGCCACCTATCCAGGATTCTACTTTTATCATTCAATAGAGATCTATCCTTTGCTCAACATGCATTTAATCTTGGTTTGAAAGGCTTTCTTCCGATGTTAATCTTCTGGTAGAATTACCTAGTTTCGTTTCTGGTCTTCAAGATCTGCGCTTCTTTTAGCTGTTGGTTCCTCTGAAGTATGGCATCAGCACATTCTTTGTCATTTTAGGGGTTAAGCGGCTCTCTTTCCTGCATGTCAAGAATCTCTTGCGCGGCTTCTAAAATAGCATCCTCGATCCCCTTCCAGTGATTGTCAACGCTGCATTCCGAAGAAACCTCCATCCAACAACTTAAGACATTCATTCACACGCCCCTCTTATCTCCTCTGTACGTCCTCATCTTTTAGCTTGGTTCGACCTGTTCGCTGTCTTTAACAAGAGATATTCTATCCCTCAGATGAGCTCTCACAACCTAGTGGCCCGAGTCCACTCTGTAAACTTGGACATCCAAGAGGTTCGACTTATTACATGATGATATAAGGATGTGGTCGATTTGGTTAGTGGTCTCTCCATCCGGTGACCTCCATGTTCTCTTATAAATATTTTAATAGTATTTAATAGTATAATATAATACTAAAAATAGTATTCCTCCAACTGCCAGACCACATGCTTCCGCTATGTTAATTAATCGATTATCATTGGACACATCGTGCAAGCTATGTCGACCTAATAATATTGTTCACGTCCATCGCTTTGGCATTCATATCACCAGCAACAATTTGTGTGTTCTGATTAGAATACTGATGTAGAGATCTCTCAAGTAAATCGTAGAATTCGTCCTTTTCGGTTTCCAATACATTTTCTGTTGGGGTCTGGGCACATACTATTGAATAGTTATGGAATGTGCCACTTAGTCTTATTATGCAGATTCTCGGGCTTATGGGCTTAAAGTCCAATATAAGTTGGCAAAAACGTCTGTTCACAACGAAACTATAATATTATATATTATTAATATTAACTATACTATAATAGTACACATAATGTCTTTCGTGCCCACTGTAGTAAATCATATGGTTCCGTTTCTCAAGTATGCCGGATCCTGTCCATCGCACTTCTTGGATAGCAGCCAAGTCAATCTTGTAATGATCAAGCTGTGAAAGGAGCCCTTGTAGAGCTCCTGATCGATATAGACTTAGGACATTCCAAATTCCTATATTGAAGTCATGGCACTGTCGATGACTGATTGGTTTCATTTTTGGATTGTGATGTCCATTTGGTATGGACTGGGGATCCCTCATCCGAATAGGCCCCTGCGAGGAGTATATGAGTCTTCACCATTGTGTTGCCATACATAATTTAAAAGAGTAATAGCACAAAGCTGTTCGGCTTCACCACAAATTTTGTTAGATGGATGAGGGCTCGTGACAACTCTTGATGGATCAAGAGTGTGGTGGACCATCCTGACCGAAGCCAGGACCCCATCTCTTGTCAGTCGCCCAACCAGTCCTAAATCTGGATTAGGCTTAACAGGGCCTTCTGGAGATAACAAGTTAAATCCTTTGAGAAGTTGAGAAGAAGAGGCTAAGTGACTACATGTGATCATTACATCGCATCACTTTCCCTTAGGCCCTGGCCAAATGGTTTACTGGATGAAAAAGTGTTTTATCAGACGGCGCTCCATCCTTGATTTAATAGGAAAATCTTTAAAAGTATTTTATTCTAAAATACTTCATATCACATGTCTTGTGCATGCGTTCCATCGTGTTTTTGAATTCCCGAAGATAGCTTTATTGATTTCATCTCTTAAAAAGACTTTTTTAAAAGATCCAAGAAGACAAATTTTCAAGAAAAATTATTCTGAACTGTACTTACCTCCTCAGCCAGTTGCCACAAGATAGGGAACTTGGCTGGAGGCTGCTGAGTACCTACTATTCTAAGAACTTTGAGAAAATAAAGGATGTCTCAAAGCTAGATGATGAGTCAACTGCAGGCATATCTCAAGCTCAGAAACTTTTAGAAAATCCAAAAATAATTCGGCTTTCATCTCTAGCTATTGTGCTTTTATCGCACTCACTATCATGTAGCTTGAATTACTGAGCATGCCTTTATTAACACTTTAATGACCACAACGATCGTATACGCTCGCTCGATCACTTACCCAAGGGACCACGGTGGGCATAGCTGACCGCTATAGAAATCTACAAACAAACTTGTTCTAGGAATTGATGTGCAGTTAAATAATTAAATTACCTGTTTGGAATGACAGCTGCGGTTTTTGTGAAAATAATTATCACCTTTATACTATCATCATAAAAACTCCTGGAAATTAATTTCTTATCAGTTAGTGTATTTTTTAAATTAAAATTAATAAGAAATTGTAAAATTATAAAAAAATAACTAGCAGTTGTTATTTCTAAGAATAAAATTATTTTTAAAAAAAATGTTGATATTACATACTATATTAATTTATAGTATTATAATAAAATTAATTAATTTTTATGAAATATGTCAAAGCACGGCAAACAGAAATTAGGTTCTTCAATGCAGTCCTTACAGAATGTCACAACTTTTTTCACCTTGTTTTTTGTAATTTCTTTATTTTGATGTTTTTGGTACCATCCTATTTTTCCACCAGATAACCTATTTCTTGAAGTTTGGTATTTGGGTATTGTTTTGTACCAGAACTGTATGCAATCAATGGAATTGCACTTCCATTTCTGCTTAATGAATGAAAAATTAAAAATAAGATTCTATTGAAAACAAGTTGTCTGTACTCTAAATGCATAATAATTTATTATTTCATTATAAGTGCTTAGATACATAGAAAAAAAAAATTGCGTTTTCACCACAATGAGGAGAATATAAAGGAAAAATAATTCTCTGTTTATTGAGCTTTACTAAAAATGTATAAAAATCATTCATTCATTGGATTATCAGTGGAATTTTTTTAAAACAAGATGTATGTAAAGGAACCCTACACTTTTAACATTCATGCTCCGAAATGAACATTTCAAAAAATTGCAGAATGCCCAAAAATCATAGTAATCTGGTGAAAAAATATTTTTTTTCATCAATAATATTTGGAAAATTAAAAAAACTAATAAAAAAAAAGTTTGTGTTTAAGAAAAAATGTTAAAACTAATGTTGCATTTTCATAAGTTTAAGCAGAAATGGGTTTGCAGCATGGATTTTATTTAAGGGAAGGTGCCCAAATATCGTCCCCTCCTAAGCCTAATTTTAAATGTATGTAATTACATACATTATGTAATGTATATACAAAATAATGTAATTTTGTATGTATAAGTATATATATATATATTTATACATACAAAATTAATAAAGATTAAAAAAAAGAACATTTATAACTGCACTGAATGTTTGATTGAAATGGAAAACAATGATTGATGAGCATTTAAATTATATTAATAATGTAATCACATTATGTAATTCTAGCATCTTGTATATTATTAAATTGAAGTGTAATTTGCGACAGATTATAAAACAAAAGAAAGTGCAGTCCAAACACCCTTTCAGTGGACATTACGACAGAAGTGCTGAATTTTTGTTTTGCTTTTTACTTCCTTGTACGAAGTAAAGGAAGTATTGTAATCGCGAAAATTTTCGGTTCTCAGATTTCAACGGAAATATCCATTTTGACCATCCCTGAATCCATTATCACTCGTCGTGGCGTCTGTACGTACGTTCGTATTTCGCATAACTCAAAAACGGTTTGTCGTGGAAAGTTGAAATTTTGTATTTAGGATTGTTGTAAAATCTAGTTGTGAACCTCCCTTTTTGGTCACTGCTTAACCACCAGAAGTGGTACTTTATTTTAAGGTCATAATTGATTTCCATCAAAAATTATATTAAAATACTTTGCAAAACTTCTCAAATTTGGTATTTATAACTTATGTATTGATTTAAATAACATACTAAATTTTGGTCTAAATTGGAAAACCGGAAGTGGTACTTTACTTGAAGGTCATATTAGACTCATAAAAAATTATATTCAAATATAATGCTAAACATCTCAAATTTGGTAAATAGGACTTTTATATTGATGTCAATGTATTTACTATATTTTGGTTAAAATTGGTGAGCCAAAAACGGTACTTTACTTGAAGGCCATAATAAGCTTACATCAAAAATTATATTTAAATTAAATGCATAAATCATATGTTTCGGTAATAAAGGTTACAAACACAATTTGGTTTCCAATCCAATTAAACATTTTTATTACTTATTTTAAGTGTTAAAATTTAGTGTAAAATACTGGTTTTCCTCCCTATTTGTGTGTGTGTGTGTGTCAATAGATGGATGTCACGATGCTGAGTGTTGTTTTTGAGATACTGCGATCTTCGGAAACTAGTAATCAAATTCAGGATTACTTTTTGAGCCACCGATTTATAGTTTAATAGGCATACAAGGAAGTCATTGTTGTCCACATTAGATATTTTTATTAAAATTAATATCGGCTATCATTAATATCAATCTTTACCTACCTTAACATGAGCATCAGTCGTTCCTCTGTTGAAATTGGCTGAGCGTGACAATTTTTCCACTGTTATTGAATTTGAGGTTTGATTAGATTAATGATATAATCAAACGTGGAGATCTTCATCCTCATATAACCGAAAAATCTTTCAGAATCTCGTCTCAAATCCTGGCACAGGTGATGGAATTCACCAAACTGATATTGCCCCATATTTAAAAAATGAATCTCCGATCCTTTTTCTTTTTCGGTAAAAATGATAATAATTGGCTGAGATTGAATCCAGCACAATATCTTCGTCAGAAGATGGTATATGATATCTGAAAGATGGTATCTCATGATATCTGAAATTCAACTGAAGGGGCAGAGAGATACCATTCCTGCTAGCTTTGGAGAGGGGTGATGGTGGTGCTCCAATGTGAACAGACAGGGGGCTAGGGGCAAGGGTACTAGGGTCGGTGCGAGGGATTATCACTGGTACTGGGGCGATGGGCGGTGCTCCATTGTGGACGAGGCCTAAGACTTGACCTATAAAAACAATGACTGCATTCCCTTGCCTTTATAGGTAAACATACGGGTTTTGGACAATCTGAACATGAAAAAAAATACTCTAGTCTATGAATAGTGATGGTAAAATAAAATTATAATACTTGCATCTAGATAAGAAGATATTTTCTTCTTAACTTCATGGACCAGAATAGCATTCTCAAGTTGAATAAAAACCATATCAAACTTATTCAGTAAACTTAGTCATAATTATTTTACTGTCAACAGTCAACTGGGAGGTACTGAAGTATTTCAAGTGTTTTTCAGCAAGTAGCAATACTTTCATTGCTAGATAACGGGTGGAGGAAGGCAAATTTCAGGTGGTAGAACCTGCAGCCTTTTCTGAAATCTGCTTTTTACTTCACCAATCATCTCTTTCTTGTGTGTTCTTAACATGCTTTATCCAGAGTTTCTGATGGCTTTGCCTAAATGAAGATGTAGGGAACTGTTGTCCTTTATTCTTCCTTTAGTAATATTTAGTATATAATAGCATACTTATCAGGTCTTATTTATTATTATTTTAATTAATGTTTATTAATTTTACCCTAAACTTAAGTGATAGAAGTTTACTTATTCCTTACTTAGTAAAACTGTTGAACCTGTACAATTCTGTTACCAATATGAAATTGATATAAATATTATATCTTCATATGCAATATCCTTACGTATACCCACGCGATATCTGTGCTATAATGAGGATGCACTGTATTCTTCAAATGGGAAAATAAATGGAGATCCAAAAGCTCAAAATTAAGATAAATAAAAACTAATTCCGTAAAATAATGAAAAAAAAGTTGAAACAAATCAAATGGAAATAAATCAATTTGTTCTACCTTTCCATAAAATACTGTAAATTTTTCATGGACATCCATCAGACCTGTGGCTCCAGCTTGTGATCGCTGGCCATTACTTTTGAAACATTGTCGAAGAATTGTCCCAAGTATTAATCTGTATACCAAAGTTTCAGCATGTCTTGACCTCATAGATATTTTCAAATATAACGAAAAAATCAGTTAAAAAATTTGATTAATCTATTTTTAAATTGGTTATTTTAATTTGTTTCTTCTTCTCTATCATGTCCTCTTCTTCATGCAGAGCAGTGTGAGGAGCTTGCATGTAGAGCTTTTAGTCTGTTTTAGAAATTTAAATGCTATTGATAACCATAAAGAGTAGAGGCTTTAATAAAAGTAAATTAAGGAATGTTTCCTGAAGTTTGGAAAGTTCTTATGAATGAAATATAATTAAATTAAGACTAAATAAATAGTCATGCCTCAATTTTAAATGAAATAATTTTTATTTTTTAAAAATGACTGCCTATAACATTAGTATTATTAAAGTAAGATTATCTTTTTTTCAATGTGAAATTACTGCTCTTGACAATTGCGACGAACATAGTCCAATACTTGAAAAGCTATAGCAAGATTTCTAATAGAAAGTAGCCACTTGTCTTTTGGTTTACCAGGCATTCTGTTTATGTATGTCTGTGCTCACACGCACAACACATGTGTGAGAACACACATTAACACTCAAATATATGCATCAATAAATGGTTTATTTAGTTATCAGTTGAATGTTTCTTGGATTTTAGATGCTAGTAGTTGGAGGCATTGATAGAGTTTATGAAATTGGTCGACAATTTAGAAATGAAGGTATTGATCTCACACATAATCCGGAATTTACTACCTGTGAATTCTACATGGCATATGCTGATTACAATGATCTTGTGAAAATTACTGAAGACCTGATTTCAGGTATTGGCCTTTAGTTTTATACCATAACAGTATCTTTTGGGCAAGATAGCTATTATACTCAATTTAACACAAGTTAAAAAATCTTATTGAATGTTTTTCTATTGGTTAATTAATGCATATTTTCAATTTTGGCTATTGGATAGCTGATGATTTCCTCATGATTTATTATGTTATAAATAAAACCTTAAAGTAGCTAGTGTTAACCAGATTATAAAGACATTTATTATACAGGGAAGCAATGGTGAGATATTGGAATCCTAAAAAAAAAAATGTTTATAAGATTTTATTTTTCAATTATATTTCTGGTAAATTAATGAAACTCAGGAATTCGAAAAATATGATTTTCACATTTGTTACTTAAATGTGTGGGCAACAAAAAAAAGGAATTTATTTAACTTTATTGAAGTATGTTTACATAATTTTTATATAGATTTACAAATCCATATCGTACATCCAGACTGAAAGGACTACAATTCAAAAAATGTCATTTTGTTAGAGCGAACATTTTAAGTTATACATGGAAGCCTTCAGGGTGTTTTCTGTAATATAAGTTGCTGGTAGATCACTTATTTCATCTATTGGTTTGGCATAATATTTTAAGACAATTTTGGATAATATGGGTCCCAATTTGTCATTACGAATTTTAAAGAACATCAAATTTCCTGCTAGTTTCATATATATTCATATAATATTCGGAATAGCTACTGAGAAATGGGGCCATGTAAATCTGCAAAAAGTTGGATATATCAGTGTTTTCACATTAGATATGATTTATTTCAAGCACACATAAAACTACAGACATCCTAGATGCTAAAATACTGCTAGCATTAGGAAGAGGTGGATTTCAAAATGGTGCACAAAAAAAACTTGAACTTTTAGGACTTTTTTAGTTTTTTCACCTGTAATATTCACCTGTTTCTCATGGTGCATCTTATAATGTATTAAATTAAAGAGCATCAAATTTTGCATCTAATGAGTATCACAATGAATAACTGGTGTGGTCGAAAACTATGCTTGCAGACTCATGTAGTACTCTATCTCTGTTTTTGACAAAATCAAAAGTGGTTTTTACCATAGTTTTTGACCACATCAGTTGCCCAAATTATTATGTTGTGGTACTCATTAGATGCAGAATTTGATGCTCTTTGATTTAATATAATGTAACTTTTAGGATAGAACACACTGTTTAGAATTTATAGGTGAAACACCAAAAATAGTCCTAAAATGTCGAGTTGGGGCAGACGTGCATTTTTCCTGTGGACATACTCATTTTATGTGCATAAATCTTTGTATGAAATGAGTCACATTTTTTTGTCACTGATTCCTGGACTAAAAAGGTTGGTATTAACTGGCCTAATATTTGTTCTTCCTAGTCATTTGTAGGCACTGTTTTTATTTTTCTTAAATACTTTCTTAGTTCTACAAGTTTTAGTTGTTAGTCGTTATATGTAAAACATTGATGTTTGTTTTTATTAGTATCCTAAAATATTTATGTATGTTTTTATTTAAGGAATGGTAAAAGCTATACATGGTTCCTATAAAGTTATTTATCATCCGAATGGAGATGAAGGAGAGGAAATAGTAATAGATTTCACACCCCCGTTTAAACGAATTCATATGTTTCCTGCACTTGAGAAGGCTTTAGGAGAAAAACTGCCATCTCCCTCTGAACTTACGACCCCGGAAGCACAAAAAAAACTGAAAGCTCTTTGTGAAAAGCATGGAGTTGAATGTTCTCCACCTCAAACTTCAGCTCGCCTTCTGGACAAAGTAAGCTGCAGAACTGAATTTTAGTGCATTTTTTGATTAGAATCAATGCATTTTGTTGACAAATTGATTAATAAATTGTATCAGGTCGGTCAATCAGGGTGAAATATAATATAATTTTTTAGAAAAAAAAATATTGATTCTGACGTGCAGTTTGACCTAATTTCATATACAAAATATCAAATTGACAATTGTTAATTTAAACAATTTACTTGAATTTATAATTGGCAGTTCATGACATCTAGGAGATGATAGTTGGGTGTGTGGCCAGAAATAAAAAAACCTGGTAAATCATTTTTTACTGTTTATTTTTGCTGACGTTTCAGCCTACATTGCCTCTTCTGGGCTAAGATACGAGAGAAATTAAATATGAGAAGAATAAATAGTATAATAGCATGGATGAATATGACAAAACTAAAATAATGCATAAATATTTTTCATATTTATTTATAGTATTTTGATTCCCTATTATTTCATATCAGATTAACATTTCCCACCTTCTCCTTGACTGAGGCAACAAAAAACTATCTAGTGGAGGTCCAGCTTACCATCTAATATTCTCTACTAGAACAGACCATTGTTGGAGGATGGTGGGCATTATATTTTAGAGACCTGCGTAAGATTCTTGGTTCTTAACCAAGTGCATATAGTACAAAATCATTATTTGTGGTAAAAAAAATAGTACTTAAATATTGCAGTGATCATTTTTGTTTTAAAAATGAAATAATTAAATTATAGAACAACTAAAAACCCATCAGCACGGGTCTATTTTTATTATTGCTCAGAATGTCATAGTAAATTGAAATTTAAGATTGGGTATAAAGTGTTATCAAATTTTTTTTTTTTTTTTCGGTTGGCTTTTTACAGACCTTGAAGATCTTTAGCTGCCTCTTCCAGCTTCCTCCACCTCTGTCTATCTCGGGCGATGCCTTCCAGTTTATTACGTGGTGTTCAGCCACGCCCTTCTTTATCCTGTTCAACCATCTGAGGTTCGACCTCCCTCTGGATCTAGTTCCTACTACTGAGGCATTCGTGGTTAGGAAGAGAGGACCTATTGGGTGGCTTCATGTCCCGTCCATTGTAATATTTTTGCTTTTATATCAAGCGCGATCGATTGCTGCGTTTTGGAGATTATTTCTTTATTCGTCTTTCTTCTCCAAATCCGTAATTTCTTATACTACTTTGGGCCCACTATCGCCCCGAGAACATTTCATTCAAATCTTTCAATATTTTTCTCAAGGGTGCCCGTAAGAGACCAGTTCTCGCTGTTATACATCATTACAGCTTTTATGATTGAATCATAAATTCATAGGTTCATTTTTCTTGAGATCTTCTTTGATCTTAGGATATGGGCTACTGAAAAGAAGGTTTTGTTTGTGCCGAAGATTCTTTGATCGACTTCGCTGAGCTGGTCGTTAATGGAGGTTATTGTGCTTCCAAGGCACTTGAAACTGTCTACTTTCAGGAATGTTTGAGTTCCTAGACTTTTCGATTTATTCTTGGTGTATGCTTCGGCTTACAATCATATATTTTGTTATGGTTTACTTGTAAGCCTAGATCTTCTACCACTGCGATCAGTGAGAAGGCCAACACCTGGATATCTTTTGATTTAATTCGCAGGACCGTTAAATCATCCGCATCTGCCAGGTATTTGTGTATCATTCCTACATATATTCCACACTGGACACTGCAGCATTCCCACATTACCTTCTCCAATGCAAGGTTGAATAGCATCTGGGAAAGGCAATCAATCTTCTTGGTGAAGTCCTGACTTCACAACAAAGGCTTCCGTCATCTCTCTCTGAACCAGCATTATTTATGCAAGCCCTTGTCATCCACACTAACTTAACTCTTAACTTAACTAACTCTATCTAGAAATCCCAATTCTGTCATAATTTTCCAAAGACAGTTTCTATCAACGGAGTCGTATGCTGCTTTGAAGTCAGTGAATAGGGCGTGCACACCTTGTTCCACTTCCCATCTTTTCTCTAGTATCTGTTTCAGAATAAATATCTGATTGGAGGTGCTCTTACCTCGCCGAAATCCCGCTTGATACTCGCCGGGAGTTTTCTCATAGAATGGGTTCATTTGGTTGAGCATTGTATAAGTCAGGATCTTATATGATACCGGAAGTAATGCTATGCCTCTGTAGTTGTCACACTCAGATGTAGATTCTTTCTTTAGTATTGGGCAAATGAGGCCTGTGTTCCAACTCTCAGGTATCTTTTTTCCTCCAAATTTTCAGAATAAGTTGATGAACTGCAATTACTATGTGGTCTCCACCATTTTTGAATATCTCACTAGTTAGGCCGTTGATTCCTGGAGCTTTTCGTATTTTTAATCCATCAATGGCCATCTGCACATCTAGTAAGTCCGGTTAATCTACTTCATCCTGTACAAAGTCCTTTGCATGGTCTAGATCATCACTTCTCCTTTAACTGCCATTACTTTTCAGTTCTTGTCCTTCATTTGTGTGTTTCTACCTTTGAATCCGGCTTGTTCCTTTCTGATGCCAGCGTAGAATTCACATGTGTTTCCAGCTTGCCAGTTTCCTTCAGTGCCTGTGAGTCTCTGCTTTAGGAAATCTGTTTTTGCTGATTGAAGTATTTTATTAGCAGCTTTTTGTGCTGGCTCATATTTGTCTCGAGATTCCTTATCTTTCTTACTAAGATGGGCTTTTCTTTTCCTTCTTTCATCCACCATCTTTTGGCATTCGTCTGTGAACCATTTCTTAACCTTTTTCCTGAGTGCCGATCACTTTTTGAGTTACCTCTTTTATCTCATTTTCCATTTCTTCTCAGTGTTTATCTATGGAAAAACTCTCAAGATCAAGGGATTCAAATATGTTTTTGAGCTCGTTCGAAAGTTAATTTTGTTGCAGGATCTTTTAATTTATTGACTTCATATCTTGCCCTTTTATATTCTGTTATATTGGTCTGAGTTGCAATCAGTTCTTCGAAACCTCCAAGCGTCTTGTATTGAGTTTTTATCTCTTTTGTTTATCAGCTCATGGTCAATACGGTTCTTCCATCTCTCCCCTGGGCTGGTCCATGTGTACTTATGGATGTTTTTGTGTGGGAAAGGCGTGTTGCTCACAACCAGATTCTTTGCAGCTGAAAAATTTATGCATCGCACACCATTATTGCTGCATATACCATGTGAGCTATGTGCTCCTCCAATTGTTAGCCGAAACAGGACTTCTCTTCCAATTTTGGCATTGAAGCCCCCATTAATATTTTCACATCCTGTTTTTGAATTGGGTCATATTCTAGTAGGTCATAGAACTCGTTCTTCATTTCTTCGTCCTTGTCATCCACAGGTGCATACATATTGATGATCGAGATGTTAAATCATCAACCTCTTTTCCTTAGTACTCTAATCCGGTCATTGACAGATGTGAAGCTCAGAAGTGGTTCTCTCATCTTTGGGTTAATAATGAAGGCTGTGCCACCGGTTCCATTCTGTTCATTCCTTCCAATGTAGAACATGGTATATCCATCTATGGTCAACTCACCACTTCCTATCTTGGACAGCTATAATATCGATGGTGTACCTTCGGATCTCGTTTACCACCGTTTGAGCAGCACCAGGTCTGTACAAGCTCCATATATTCCTTGTAGCAAGTTGTAGTCCTTTATAAAAAAGCCAGGGTCGTTACCTTTTTAAGACAGTTATATCCGAGGCTGGTTGTAGATTTCATAATCGATAGTTTTTTCCAATGCTGGGCGATTGACCATACGTTCAACCTCGGTTAATCTGTGATTTTCTGTCAGTGTTTACTCCCTTAGATGGGATGTCTTCTGTAGACTGGCAGGCCTCATCATCCTGTCAGCCAGGATACAGGGATATGGGAAGAAAAAATTGAGTTGGGATGGGATCAAGGTAAGGACATGATTCTCACCTAATAAAGGAAGTGGGAGAAATCAAGAGCTCACGCAGGCAGGAGTGCTAGGTTTCTGAAGTAGATCTGTTCTTCATTGGGAGAGAAGAAAAATGTTGATCAAAATCTTTGATGGACAAATTGTGCACTCCTCGTGAGTTCAACTACTAAATTAACCACTGGTTACTCAAGCAAGCACTGATTAGAATTCAAAAAAATTTTGTTCTCAGGCTTACTTGGGCTTAGGCGGATCTTGCTCTTGGAACGCATGGATGTTGCAGGATCACATATATTTTTGGACAACTTCATCCAGTATTGGGGTTGGCATTAATAAGCCAAAAATTTTAAAGATTTTCAAGTTTAGCAACCTTCTTTCTTTAACTAATTATTCATGTATTTTAATTTTTTTTTTTTTAATGCTTGAATTACTTAATTGCGGTGCTTTCAGAAATACCATTGATAGTCTTTTCGATATTTAACGACTATCGATAGTGCTATTGAACTATTTGCCCACCCTACTGTACAAGAACCATGCTATCATGGGAACAGGGTCACAGATTTTGGTCTTGCTTCAAAAGTTACCATTTCTCTGGGTAGTGGGGAGAGGAGGCCCATGGCTGTGATTATCATTAATAACCTGCACCTTGATCCAATGGGGCGAGAAGGAGTTGACAACCTGGTCTGTATGGTTTCTAGGACACAGCTGAGACATCCCTCCAATGTCGGATGATGAAATATAGTCCCATTCTGAGGTTGAAACTGGTCTTAACAGACAACTCTTAGGACCAGAAGTGTAAGTATGATCAGGGGCTGGCTCCACTTCAAAACAAATCGATCAAATCAAGGATAATATATCGCAATGTGGTTTGATATGAGGAAAGGTCAGCAACCGACTGTTAGGATGCGAGATTGTTGGAATTCACTCCCTGGACTGATAGATGTCTTAGCTTATGCAATGGTTGCTGGTATGTGTTATATACTAGGTTATTACAAAAGTCCTTGTGCATGAGCACAACCCTTAATTCCAACTCTCGGAATTTATGTCAATGTTTACTTTGACTAATCCTTTAATTCCTTGTGACTTAAGTTGGCTTTATGGGGTCACTTACATTTTTAAAGCGCACTTGCTATGTCAAAAGAAAAAATCGTGATTCGCGGTCTTTTGAGACTTTACTGAAAAACAGATTTAAGCGCAAACGCAGCTGCTGAAGAAATTTGTGGCCATAGGAGTCAATTATCCATCGAAATATTGCCGCACTTTGCTTCTTATGTTTCAACAATGGGAATTTGAGTCTTGCAGATGAACCCAGGTCAGGTCCCCATCGGTAGTTGAAGATGGCATTCTTCTTGAATGTGTGAATCAGAACACAGTAGGCCGTAGTAGAGGCTTCTAATGCCACAGTGGCTCGACATTTAAAAAACCTGGGTGTATGGAATTTAAGACCAAGGTTTGACCCACATGACTAGACAGAGGCCCAAGCCCAGCAGCGAGTAGATATATGTAAAATTTTGCTTCAAATCCCGAAATATGACAGGTTCTGTAAAAAAAATTATCACAAGTGATGAAAAGTGAACATTTAAAAAAAATCCTAGTAAACATAAGCAGTGTGTATGGCCAGGTGAAGCTGCACAACTGGAAGTTCGTCAAGATTTGTTTGGGAAAAAAGTGATGCTTTATGTTTGGTGGAACTTCGAAGGTGTTTTGCATTTTGAGCTTGTTCCTGATGGCAGTGAACTCAAGCCTTTACTGTGAACAGCTAGACAGAGTTTATGCAGTTTTGAGTGCAAAGTACTCCAGGAATCAAGCCATTTTGCAACATGACAATGCCCCTGCACATCGTTCTTGTTTGACCAAGGAAAAATTATCGGAACTGTAAGGAGTAAACGTTTTGCCTCATCCTGCATATTCAAATCCAATTACTGGCAAAAAGATGGGTGAAAGTAGTTGAAAACAATGGACATTACTTTGAAGAGTAAGTATTCAGTAATGTTTAAAATATGTAATCTCAAATAAAGCTATACTAATGCACAAGGACTTTTGTAACAACCTAGTAGTATTCTTATGTTTATTCATGTTCTGTTTGGTAAAAGCCAATATTATTTCATTTCTTCCCCTTTTAATTTTAATTGTTCATGTTATTGCATTGATATGTTTAATTTAAAAAGGAATATGTTTTTATTAATTAAATAATATAAAGATATTACATTGAAGATTGCATTAAAAATATGTTTTAACTAAATAGTTATATTTAGAAAAGTTGCTTAGTTAATAAAAAAAATGTTTTAAATATTACTATTTTTTTTTAAAGTTAGTTGGTGAATATTTGGAGGAAAAGTGTATTAATCCCACGTTTATAATGGAGCATCCTCAAATAATGTCTCCTCTTGCTAAATGGCATCGTTCAGTTCCTGGTTTAACTGAAAGATTTGAGCTATTTGTGATGAAAAAGGAAGTTTGCAATGCTTACACAGAATTAAATGATCCAATGGTGCAACGAGATAGATTTGAAGATCAAGCTAAGGTATAATTCTTTAAAAAATATTATTAATTGTCTTTCTCTTAACATTTATGGGCAATTCTCAGATAAATCTCAAAAATAGGCCTCCAAAAAGTGAGTTGATAATATCTTCTGAAAAAATCCATGAGTGATCTAGAGATAGTAATCAATGTGTTTTAGGACAGTTTTGAGTCTGACTTTAAATGTTGGACCAGGAATTCAAAATTCTCAATTTTTAGAAGTGGCGGTAATGATAATAAATTTGGTAATAAGATTTTTGGGCTGTAATGAAGAACATATTTTCCAACCGTGTAATAAAGAATTATTCCAAACCAGAAACAACCTATATGATTGTAACTTTTTTGAAATTTGAATATTTTGGAAGTGATTCTAAATAATTTCAACACATAAACAAAATTAAGCATTAGAAATAAGATATTGCAACTGCAATTTAAATTTCTAAAGTAATAAAGTAATTTATTTTCAATCAGGTTTTCATTACCATACCTTTACCTCATTATCGCCTCAAAATAAAATTTTGATGGTAATAAGAAGATTTAACACACAGAAAGGACCTCAGGTGACAGACAGGCCACTCAGGGTCGTCTGTCTTTCCAGGGACGGTCCTTAGGTGAGGCCCACGCTACTTGTTCTCCCATTCAATTTTATTCCACCATCCCTTGTCGGTATTGTTTTTCTATTCCAGGTAGCGACAGATAGTTTCAGTAGACTTCTAGCATGCAAATGCATTCTTTTCTTATTATTTTTTTTATTTCATCTTTAATTTTTGGAAAATATGTGTCCAGCCTTGGAGTATTTTCACAAAATCCTCTCTGCACCTGAGAGTGTTAATGGTAATTTGAACTTTGAGAGCCTACCAAAGTAAAATTATTATAGCTATATCAAAAACCATAATGCCTTTCTGTTATACATCTGATTTTTATACAGATAAAAAAAAGAGTTCCATGACCAAAGGGTGATGGTATACTATAGTGTTCAAAACTGGTCTTTTGAATTGTATTTCAATTTTGTTGATGCTGAAATAATCTGAACTTTCTCCCTGGTGTTTGTTAACATTACTGTCACACTTTTGATTTTTGTACATACATGGAAATATAATGTATTTTTCTAGGAAGTTTCTCCATAGATGATAAGTGGCAGCCCTGCAAAGAAGATCGCGTCCTTGTCCAATGGCCCAATTTTCAATTTGCAACAGCAGCCACCTGAAATTGACTTATTTTCAATGAGTATATTTATTCCTATCAATCTTCCGAAGTATTGCTTTGAAGTTCTTTTTCTTTCCCTATCTTTGCCGTACCGTTAGGCATAGAGCAGCCTCAGCCCATCTTCTGTACAGGTTCCTGTCCTGGGCCATTCTTCTTGTCACCATCAAGGAAGAGCCTCGCTCGCTCCGAGTCTCTCCATATAACCATTATATGTAAGTCTCGGCCTGTCAATCGATCTCTGCCCTCTTGGTCTTGCTTTTAGCAGCCACTTAGCTTTACGATTGTTGCCCATCCTGCAAACATGTCCGTACCGCTTGAGTTGGCGTTCCTCCAGGATATCCCTCTTTGGCCTAACTCCAAGGATTTCCCCGATAGTTTCATTCCTCACTCGGTCTCATCTGGTCTTCCCAGCTACTTTCCTTAGATATCTCATTTCTACTGCTGTGACCTGACTCCCGTGTCGTTCTTAGAGAACCCAACTCTCTGATCCATAAAGCAAGACTGGGAGGAATACCGACTTAAAGATTCGGAGCTTTGAAGTTTATAAAATTAATTACTCTTTTTCTGTATAAAAATCAGATGTATAACAGAAAGGCATTATGGTTTTTGATATAGTTATAATAATTTTACTTTGGTAGGCTCTCAAAGTTCAAATTACCATTAACACTCTCAGGTGCAGAGAGGATTTTGTGAAAATACTCCAAGGCTGGACACATATTTTCCAAAAATTAAAGATGAAATAAAAAAAATAATAAGAAAAGAATCCATTTGCATGCTAGAAGTCTACTGAAACTATCTGTCGCTACCTGGAATAGAAAAACAATACCGACAAGGGATGGTGGAATAAAATTGAATGGGAGAACAAGTAGTGTGGGCCTCACCTAAGGACCGTCCCTGGAAAGACAGACGACCCTGAGTGGCCTGTCTGTCACCTGAGGTCCTTTCTGTGTGTTAAATCTTCTTATTACCATCAAAAAAAAAAAAGACAATAGCATAATTAATTGTGTTTTTATCTAAGAAAAAATCTATCAGGGACACTTGTTAGTAATGAGAATTGAAATGTTTGATTCAACAAAAAAGTTGATAATTTAGTGAAAAGTCATCATTTTAGTTTTTGTCATAGGATCGGAAAATGAAATGAACATAAAGGATAAAAAAAAAATCACTCGATTACTCATCATCTGATGGCAATGTATAAGACTAAATTTTTTACTTTTTTCTGAGAATCTCCCTTGTTTTCTAATTTTAAGAAATATTCAAAACATTTAATGATGAAACTTTTGCTTGTTTCTAATGTGTAAACATTTGCATGCTGTGAACCCACTGTGCACTGCAAATGCTAATTATGCTTGGGGTCAAATAAGCAGAATCTTAAAGGTGTTGGGTGTTTTGAGAAAGGAAACGACAGGATCAGTTTGGTTCCTCAATTTGTTACCGTACCCTCTGTTAAACTAGCAAAAAAAAAATACAGATGATTTTTTAATATTTACTGTTTAAAGCCCATAAATGTATTGTATTTTGCTCTCCTTATATTTTAATGGGGAGAGATTGAAGGTCAGAACAAGAAAATTCAAATTATATTTGGTCATCAGTAGGGATAGGATTTTGTAATCAAAAAGTCAAAATAAACTCCTCGTCAAAAGTTTTGCAACACCTTCAAATATACTGATTACTGAGAAATTATGACCCAGGAAGCTTAGGGCAATAAAGAAAATTTAAATATGGTTAAAATAAAGAAATGTATTCGCTAAAAGTAATAAAAATAATGCCAACTTATAAGGACAAAAAGAAAAATTACTTTATTAAAGAAAATTTTCAAAATTCAAAATTTGCAAAAACCTTATTTATTCAAATCAGTAGACCGTATTCCCTCCACGAGACCTTATAACAGCCTCCATGTGACGCGGCATGCTATTGAAGAGGTCCTGGATGAAGTCCTGAGGGATAGCCTCCCATTCCTCCAGAACTGCTGCCTCCAGCTGTGCAAGTGTGGAAATTCTTGAATTTCTCCCTCGGACTCTTCTTTTCAGGGCATCCCACGCATGTTCAATGCAATTAATGTCCGGGCTCCTCACAGGCCACTCCAATGTCCGGATTTCAACTGCATTGAGGTACTCTGTCACACACCTTGCTTTGTGGGGTCTGGCATTATCCCGCATTAAAAGGGCTCCAGGCCCTATGAATGGTATGTATGGCATTACATGTTCTTCCAGGATCTTTTCCACGGACCTGGCACCAGTGAGACCTCTGCCAGGCACCACCACAAGATCCGTGTGGGCCTCCCAGGAAATGTCTCCCCAGAACATTATAGAGCCTCCACCAAAAGCTACTCTTGGAGCTATACAGGCTTGACTATAGCGCTCTCCCGGTCTTCTCCATACTCTCTCACGACCGCCTGGGCTGTGGAGGGACACCCTCGTCTCATCCGTGAAGAGCACTTTCTTCCAATCATCAACTGACCAATCCCGGTGATCAAGCGCAAACCTTAGCCTTGCTCTTCGGTGCTCCCTGGTGAGTAGGGGGCCTGTCACTGGTCTCCTGGAGGCAAGGCCGGCTTCCCTCAGTCTTCTGGTTACGGTTGATCTCGAAATCCGGAGCTGGCGGACATCAGCAATAAGCCTTTGTAGTGCTGTAGCCGCAGAAGCTCTGTCGCAAGGCCTGAAGTCTCAAAAAAACGGTCGTCATTCCGGTCCGTGACCCTTGGCCGCCCTTCAACAGGTCTTCTTGAGTGACGACCTGTTTCTCGGTACCTTTTCAGGCACCTGGACACCGTGGAATGGTAGAGTCCAAGTCTTCGCGAAATTTGGCGAAGTGAGAGCCCTTCCTGCGAAAGAGTGACAATTGGCACTGAATTCTCATACGCTATGGCTCTGCGATTGTCCATGTTCACAACTTGAAAAAAAAGAAGTCCGTCCCTGGGAGTTCTGTATCGGTATGTAACTGAGGCCTTGGGACAATGGAGTATTCCTTTATAACCGATAAATCCAGAATATCTCTTATCATCATGTCTAATCCTACTTTTAATACTGCTATTATCCTCCCTAGATTCCCACTAATCTGTAGTATAATATTTACTAACATCCTTCATAAACAAACTTGTTAAACTGGAGTTTCATAGGTGTTGCAATACTTTTGACGAGGAGTGTATGTAATTATTCCCAGGCAAAAATGGGATTACAAAAACACTTCAAACGTAAAAAAAAATTTTTTGAAATTATTGTTGGGTCTTTTTTACTTCAGATACGCGAGTTATTTTTAAATAGGAAAAGTATCAGTTATATTTGAATCAATGTTGCTATTCTTCTATTATATAAACATCTGTAACAGATTATATTGAAACTTGTAATACAACTTTTATTTAAGATGTTTTAAATGTTTTTTGTTTTTTTTTTAGTTGGGTGGCCAATAAGTTTTTATTGATTGTAGTATTAGCACATACCTTTCATAAAAAAATTTTCTAATCTGTTGTTGTTTTTTATGACATTTTTAATTCTTTCCTGCAAAACTTAGTAGTGGGATGGCCTTCGCCCAAGCATAAAAGAACAAAATGCTTTTCTTTAATGAAAATCGACAATTGTTAAACCATATTTCAAAGTACGTTCCAATATCTTGTTGGCAACTTCGCCTATTGCATCTATATTTGGGAGCACTTATTTTCAGAAAATATACCTTCATGACTTGTTCTTTCCTACATTTTCTGTTCCTGTGAACTATCCCATACTTTTGGAATGCCGCTAATGCAGCTACCTATGATTATAAGCCACGACTTAGCTTTATTAAATTTATAGTATGCGCAATTGCAAATATGAGAAAACTAGTATACCTGAGGGAGAACTCTCGCATTAGATATCTTCTAATCCCTAATTCCAAGTATAAGCGATATTAGGGATACATTTGGTGAAGCTACATAGTTTGTAATGACTATATTGAATACTATATATATATATATATATATATATATATATATATATATATAGTAATGACTATATAAGTTCCAGTTCATACTTAATAAGTAATTAGATTAAACCACTGGAAAACATCTCTTCAATTTAGCAGTTAGGCAATTAGATTCAGCTATACAATTTTCTATGTCTAGTATTCATATTTAACAGTGCCCTTTAGGGTTGAACATGGGAAACAATATGTATTTTCCCACTTATTAAAAGTTTTTGTAAACAAACTCAAATTGATATAAAGTTACCATGACAACGGCACGTACGCAAGATGGCACAGGGCCCGTGCAGACCTATACCGTGCGTTATCTCGAAAAAGGGAGGTTTTTGAGCTTTAAAACGCTGGACCAACGGAATGCATGTGGTCTTGATGCCCGCGTCAAAATCTTTAAAACCCGACTTATACCGCCTCGATCCGCCGACTCTCAGTCGTCAAAGCTTTGAAACCTCCCAGTTTTTTTCATCACTTTTATTTAAGCCCTAGTAAGCATTAAAGAAACAAAATTAGGATTCGTCACTTCTCCATGAAATTCCCTTTCTTTTTATACCTCATTCGTCAAAATCCATCGCTCCTGAGAGTCGGAAAAGGGATCTATACTATCGTAATAATATATAGTAGTGATACTAGATAACCTATTCCAAATATAAAACAACATATGGAAATAATAACAGTTTTCTATAACAGATATTT
Source organism: Rhaphigaster nebulosa (assembly GCA_948150685.1). NCBI lineage: Eukaryota > Metazoa > Arthropoda > Insecta > Hemiptera > Pentatomidae > Rhaphigaster > Rhaphigaster nebulosa. Next base: position 73,917,560 of record OX411308.1, read on the forward strand.
TTCCTGTTTAAAAGTAACTGGCGTATGTAAAGTAAAAAAGACCATTATTATTAATGACAACATGCATTTTCAAGTTTTCGAAGATTAAACGTTGGTGATTAGGTCTTAAAATAGATTAAAATTTGTTGAATGAACGCTCCATATCAACTGACGTTACTGGAGCATTGCAGAAGACTGCGATTTCGGAGGAAGTAAGTTTGAAGCTCAACAGTCCCGTAACATTTTTTCCACTGAGGATTGAGAGTTGTTGAAAAATCGTGCAATGGTTTCGTGGTTGCATTTTTCCAATACCTGACAATCGAGAAGGAATAGTTTGGGAAATGAATCAGAGCACAATTTAAATATCAGGCAGGTAGTGTTTCCTCAATGTAGTTTTCATTGTGGAATCTTGTTTCCAGTATATTTTCAAGAACTCCTTGAAATTGTGGTCGCTTATTTTGTGAATGGGAATACCAGCTTAAATCAATGGAGAACATAAATCTGAATAAAACAAAGACTTGCCCGTTCCACTTGATGTGGATCCTGCAATTTCTGTTATGAAATATTGCTGCCACTTCTTTTTTCTCTTTAGATTATTCTTATGCGGGGGTGCGTTGATTTGCTGGGTGACTGGGGAACGTATTTCAGTAGAAACAGATTTTGCGCAGCCTGAGCAATATAAAAGATCTCCATCAATTTTGAATGTTTCGTCTGGCAATTCTCTGATATACTTAGCAACACAAACTTTAGCTCTATTCACGAGTCGAGGCATTTTTGAAGAAAAGATGTTCAAAAACCATCAACCTATCATTTCACTACTTCGGGAAAAATGAAAACAGGGACAACTTTCACAGCAACAAACCAAATTCTGTGCTCCACAGAAAGAAACCTGAAAAATCCAATTGCGAGCGACTCTGTGAATCACAGCAACCTAGAAACAATGGATCAATGCTTATTGTTGATGTATCGATAGTGATGCTCAAAACCAGCTATGGCAGGTAGAGTAATCATTTAGAAAAACACTTATAAAAATTTAAAAAATCATGGAAAATGTAAAAATATGTAAATAAGCTGAAATATGTGACATCAAGATGATCTAAATTGACTCAAAACGTATAGTAATTGAGACTTGGTGATATTAGGTTTCTGGACAAATATATAAGTGCATAGAAATTCTATCCCTAGTCATCAGCATAGAGATAAGAGTATTTTTTTAAAGATTTAAAAAATGATGTATAAAAGAGAGGAACAGAATTGGTTGAACACTGGAATCTAACAAGTGATGTCTAGAGGAGAGGAGAGGATTGGAGCGTATCAGAAATTAGGCCACTTAGAAAGTACCGGACAAGAAAACATGTTACCATAAGAGAGCAGTCTGGGAAAAGAAATAAATTTAAGTTGGACAGGAGTAGGAAATGATCAATAGAATTGAAGGCTGTTGACAATGAAGGATGAAGATTTTAATGTTTCTCTAATATAATAATTTAAATATTTAATTTTTATCCTATTTCTAAATTTTATCCTGATATTAATTTGTTATCCAAGGGTATATAAAGTTCAAGCGAGGTCCTGTAAAGTGTGTGGTAATTGATTAAGTGAACGAATAAAAAATAACTTTTATTGCAAGTCATCTAATATGTTGAAATAAAAATAAAATTATATATCAATGAATCCTTATTTCATTTTGCTTCTTGTTGGCACTGCATCTTGTAATAATATATCTGATGCTATTTCACATAAACATAACATAATGATAAAACATACCTAATTAAAATAAATGGATTTTTGAATAAAAAGTTTGAAAAAAGTCAATAAATAGCTGGCAAATGAATATTTAAAATCAGTGCTGCCATGTCTGTCATGTATTTTCACCCTAAACTTATCTAAATTTTCTCCTAAATCCACCAATGTTGACCCTGAATATTTAATTCTTATTTTTCGATAATTGAAACCACAATTATGCTCTAGGATAAATGAAAAAATGTACCTAAGGTTTATCCATTTTTTTTATTTGACTTCAATTCAATATATTTAAAATTACTAAAATTAGTTGTACTAGTTGAAAGATCAGGTCAAATTAATGATCATAAGCAAACTTAAAACTACTCAGAACAACATAAATCACAAATGAACATTTAATAATAAACAAAAAAAGATCCAAAATTGTTAGTCATTCAGGTTTAACCACATTATTTATTGAATATTTTAATTCAGTCTCACTACTAGAACGTTGGACTGTAAGAAGTTACCTTATGAAGATAAGGTATAACATAATTAGCCATGGGAACATCTTTTTACTAGCTTATAGCCTTGCACATTTAGTAAATACTTGTAAAATAAATTAATAATAAAAATTCAAGGTGTTTTCAATTTTTTTTTTTTTTAATCATTCTAATTTTTAGTTTCTAATGAAATAATAACGGTGAACGCATTTAGCAGCTGATAAGCACCATAAAAAAATAGAGGGTAAAAAAAGAATCCAAATCTGGCAACACTTTTTAAAATTATCGGCAGTATCGGGACTATCGATAGTTTTGCATCACTACCCGAAATGTTATGATTTTTTAATTCAAATTCAAATATAGAGCTTTGCGCTCAGAACCTGGTAGGTTGTAACATGGCATAAGGAAGAGTGGGGAGACAGGGACTCACCCACGAGACACCAACAAGTCAATATCACTGCGGACCGGATTCCATCCAGTCAAGATCATGATCATGTACATTATAATAGGTGCTAGCAAATCAGCCATCAAACGCCAGAAGTATTACTACAGGTTGCAACTCCAACAACATGAAATATGTACTATAAAATTAATCAATGTTTAATTTTTTTTTTATATTTAATTATTGCTCATTCAATTTCAATCCACTTCACTGGATCTTGCTTAAATATTATGGAGCTCAGATAAAAAAATAAATATTAAAGTATTTTCAAAATTGATTAAAAATTAGAAATAGTTTCAAAAAGTTTTTTCTTTTCATTTTTTTTTTGTCAGTACAATTATATTTATTTTTTTACCAGAAGAATGTTCTTTTTTTTTTCTTTACTTATATGCTATAATTGTGATTATTGTAAATCACAATTGACTGTTATTAATGTAGTCTTTGGCTAGACATTTTTTTCTTTTATACTTGCACATACTTTTTATTCTTAAGGGACCTAATCCTATTCTATATGGATTTACAGTTGAATTTCAATTTAATACAATTGAATTATCAAAATAATGTATACTTATTGGTCGTAGGACAAAGCTGCTGGAGATGATGAGGCTCAGCTTATTGATGAAAATTTTTGCGCTGCATTAGAATATGGCCTTCCTCCTACTGGAGGTTGGGGAATTGGTATTGACCGTCTTACAATGTTTCTCACAGATTCCAATAATATAAAGGTAAAGCTTCCAAAATAATTATATCTTATTAAAGGTGATTATAAGATTTATATTAAGTGAAATGTTATTCTGAATAGAAAATAGTGAGTCATGAAATTCAGGTATATTTTAATTAATTATTCACACCGATTTCCAGTATGTAAACTAACCAAAGTGCTAAACTGTACAGTGTAAATTAATTATAGACTGTATAACACTTTTAGTATTGTAATGATATAAATAAAAATATCACCTATATACCCATCCCTCGGATTTACTTTTTTTAATTTATATGATTGAAGAATTGACACTCTTCCTCATATTGCACGGTTTAGTTTTGGTTTAACACGGCTTTCAATGGGTAAAGAGAGAAGCTATCTTAGTGCCTATACATAAGAAAGGGAATAAACTAAAATGCAAAAATTACAGAGGCATAGCGCTTCTGCCAACAGTTTACAAGGTCTTGTCCGTAGCAATATGTAGGAGGAAGGTGGAAAGTAGTGAACAACTACTGGGCGAGTACCAGAGCGATTTCCGTCTGGGACGGTCAACTACAGGCCACTTATTCTCGATTAGACAAATGATCGAGAAAACATACGAGTACAAAATTGATTTACGCCACCTCTTTATTGACTTCCGACAGGCATGTGATAGTGTGGACAGAGGAAAACTATTAAATGCATTGCAGTTACTAGAAATACCTAGCAAGTTAATAATATTGACGAGGATGACCCTGGAAAGGACAAGTTGCAAGTTTAAAACTAGAGTAGGCATCTCAAATAGCTTTCAGGTTAAAAGTGGCTTACTACAGGGAGATCCATCATCGCCACCTTGCCCTAGAGGTTGCCATTAGAAGTATAAGGACAAACCCGCATGGCACCATTTACAATAGGCTCATACAACACATGGTGTATTCTGATGATATGGTTATCAAAGTGAGAAACAAAACAGCATTGTCCGGTGCTGTAGAAGAATTCGAGAGAGCAGCACTAGATTTGGGACTCAGAATAAACATTGAAAAGACTAGATATATGAAAACCTCTATACAGACTGGGGAGAGAAGGGATATTGTTGATGTGGATGAAAACACATTTCACAGTTGTAGTACATTCAAGTACCTGAGAGGAGTAGTGTCGGAGAAAAACAAATTAGAAGTTGAAATTAAGGGCAGAATGGTAGCAGGAACCCCAGATGTTTCTATGACCTGCAAAAAGCTCTCTGATACAAAAGTCTTTCCAGGAAAGCAAAGCTTTTGTTGCATAAAACGATAATTAGGCGAGTAGTAATGTATAGTAGTGAGACGTGGACTCTATCAAAGGAAAACAGAATAGCTCTTCTGGTCTGGGAAAGAAGAGTCCTGAGAAAGATTTTTGGGCCCGTCAAAGAAGAGCACAGATAGAGAATCAGAAGCAATGCTGAACTAATGGAATTGTATGGAGAGCCTGATATCCTCTTAGCAATTAAGAATCACAGACATAAATGATTGGGGCATGTAGAAAGAATGGAGCCCTATAAGCTGCCTAAAATGATGCTGAATAATGCACCAGGAGGAAAAAGGAAAAGGGGAAGACCCAGTCGTCGGTGGATTGATGACATGGAAGACGACTTAAGAAAGATGGGGATTGGAAATTGGAGAAGCCTCGCTGGAGACCGCGAGGACTGTGGAAGAATGGTGACAGAGGCCCAGGTTCTGCAAGGATTGTAGCTCCCAACAGTGAGTGAGTGAATGATTTAATATATACAATAAAGTATTCAACAATTTACTTTTATTTCAATTCTTACTGGTTCAGATGTATATATATATATATATGTATATATATATATATATATATATATATATATAATAATAATAATAATAATAATAAAAGGCTTATTGAATATTATTATATATTAAAAGCTTATCGAACCCGGAGGTTCGATGCCGATACCACTAATCACTGTCTACAAATCTCGGTCCACCGACTACCTTCCAAACCCAAATTCATTAGATCACTCTTAATACTATCCTCCCACCTATGTTTCGGTCTACCCCTCGGACGTTTATCAGTCAGCTCAGCGTTTATTAACTTTTTAGGAATTCGTTCGTTACTGAGCCCAACAACTTTGCAAGCCCATTTCAACCGTCGCGATGATATCACTTCGATTATATTAACAGGGTGCATGCTCCGCAATTCCGCGTTGTGTAATCTCCTAAACTCTCCGGTTGACTCATCCTTTTTCGGACCAAATATTTTACGCAGTACCTTATTCTCGAATACCTTAAGGCGTTGTTCGTCCTTCAAGGTTAGCGGCCACGTTTCACACCCATACAGAACTGTAGGCAAGATAATAGTTTTGTATATTCTAAGTTTTAAGTTTCTGGACAAAATGCGCGACCTAAGTAATGTTGACACCGAAAAATAACAAGCTTTTTCCGCCTTTAACCGCGCCTTTATTTCCTCTTGAATTTCGTTTTTTCTAGTAATCACAGACCCCAAATACTTAAATTTCTCAACGTGTTCAAACCTATTTTCTCCTATATCTATATCCTCAAAATCGCCTCTGTTTCTATTGCTAACCATATATTTCATCTTATCCGTATTTATTTTGAGGTCAACCTCTTTCCCAGCTGTCATCAACGTTGCTGTATTCAGTTTTATAGTTTCCGCGTCCTCACTTAATAATACCAAATCATCCGCAAACCCCAGCACGGATATTCTACCACCCAGATCTAAACCCCTTTCGGTAAGCATTACCTTTCTAATGACATACTCTAATGCTAAATTAAATAGGACAGGTGAAAGGGAATCGCCTTGTTTTAACCCCGAGCGAACTTCAAATTTCTCCGAAAAATAATTACCTATTCTAACTTTATTGAATGTTTCGGTCATGCACATCCCTACTAGATTTACTAACTTCTTCGGTATTCCCTGCTCAATCAAAATGTTATACAGTCTCCGGCGATCAATGGAATCATAAGCCTTTTTGAAATCCACAAAAAGCTGATGAACTACACCGTTGATTTCTAATTTTTTTCTAATATTTGCCGTAAGGAGAATATTTGATCGATAGTTGATCGGTTCCGTCTAAAACCACATTGGTAGTCTCCGATAATTTCCTCGGCATATTCCGTGATTCGACTAGTTAGGATCAACGAGAATATTTTATAACATACCGGGAGGAGTGATATTCCGCGATAGTTATTACACTCTGTCCTCGGACCTTTTTTGTGAATCGGAATAAGTATAGATTCTTTCCATTCTTCGGGCATTTTTTCATTTTCCCAGATCTTTTTAACCAAAAAATGTATTTTAGAAACTCCAGCTTCACCGCACGCTTTTATTATTTCACTGGAAATGTTGTCGATTCCGGCTGCTTTATGAGATTTTAATTTTCCGATGGCTATTTCGACTTCCTCCTTACTCGGTTCTTCAATTAACGGTTCAGCACTCTGATATTCAGAAGGAGGAGATTGATTATTATTTCCCGTATTCAAAATACTTTCAAAGTGTTTTTTAAATGTATTCACAATGTCCCCCGGATCGGCCAAGATATTGTTATTTTCATTTCTAATTCCATTCATTGCTGGTTCAAACTGTTTACGCGATCTGTTTATACCCTTGTACATGTCTCTTACGTTGTTTTCAATTCTATTAGTTTCTATCTCTATTATTTTGTTTTTAAGATATTCTCGTTTTTTATTTTTGAGGAATTTGGACGTTTCATTCATCAAGGCCCGGAAATTAGCAACATTGTTATCGCTTGGATTATTCAAAGCTTTTAGTTTCGCGGCTCTTCTTTTTTCGCACAAGTTTAGACAATCATTATCGAACCACGGTTTATTCTTTTTATTGTCCCTTTTTCCAAGACACAGATTACTTACCTCTTTAATATTATCCCTAATTCCGATCCATAGCTTGTCTACATCTTCGCGATCCTCATCTAAAGATTCCAAGGCTTCAAACCTATTCTTGATTTCTACCGCGAATTGATTTCTATTTGAAGGGTTTTTCAATTTATCTAGATCAAAATTTTCGGAACAAATACGGCTTTCTTTCCTTTTTTTTATATTAAGTTTTTGTCGAAGTTTCGCGATTACTAATTCATGATCTGACCCACATTCTGCCCCACGATAAGACCTCACGTTAATTATACTATTTTGCCATCTTTGTTATATCAAAACATGATCAATTTGATTGCGTGTTTGTGAATCCGGCGATGTCCACGTATACTTATGAATATCCCTATGTTTAAACGTAGTACTTTTGATTGTTAGGTTTTTCGAGATAGCAAAGTTTATTAGACGGATCCCATTATCATTGCTATGTTCGTGCAAACTTTCTTTACCGATCGTCGGATAGTATACTTCTTCCCTTCCCACCTTTGCGTTTGCGTCCCCTAATATTATTTTCATGCAGTTTCGAGGTAGTTTATCATATACCCACTCTAGTTTATCATAAAATTCGCATTTAACTTCATCATCACTGTCTTCGGTAGGGGAATGTATGTTTATCAGCGCGATTTTAAACCACCGCCCCTGAAATATGGCCACAGATATCCTATCACTAAAAAGTTTTACGTCCCTCAATGCGGAGAGCAATCTATTCCTTATTAGAAATCCAGTACCTAAACAATAATTACCGCTCCCACCGTACCAAATAGAATAGTTCCCTTCTGTTAACGAACCCTCCCCTGGCCACCGAACCTCTTGCAGTGCCACGATATCTACATTGTATCTCTTAACCTCGTTTGCCACCGATTTTAACCCACCCGCTGTATTCAAACTTCTTACGTTCCACGTCCCTATACCTAAATCTTTAATTTTCAACTTGCGCCATGAATCCCCTGAAGCAGTCCCCACCCGGAGACCCGAACGGGGGACTAGTTTACTTCCGGATAATGAGCGTTTTACCTCAGAGAGATCCATGACTTTTTGTGGTATTTTGTGAACTAAAAATATGTGAGTAGGGCGTTCAAACCTATGTCACACCCTCCAGCAAGCCTGGAGGGGCGCTCTCATTGTTGGTCAGCGAGTCCATCGGACTTAGCCGGGAGGAACTTCCAAGGAATTTCCACCGACCATCCCCACATCCGCCACCCGTGGGACGTTCCCCTACGCGGTAATGAGATCCGCGCGAGGATATGTGTATATATATATATATATATATATATATATATATATATATATTTCATAAAACTTCATTATAACGCTCTCCAAGGCTCCAGAGAAAAAGAGCATTATAACCAGGAAATCATTAAAAAAAAAAAAAAAATTGTTTTAATTTATTGAAACTACAAATAAAATAAGCATTTAAATCTACATTTTTGATATTCTTGGTTTTAAAGTAATCATCGATTTTTTTCTTTTGCTTAAGGGAACAAAAAATAATTTTAAAAACAGCATTTTCTGATTCATTTATTTGTTCTAAAGTTAGATCTTGCACTTGGAAAGGGCATGAAAAATATGTATGATTGTGTGGCTGCAATAGTATTGCCTCCAATGTTGCTGCAATATACAGCAATGTCGACCAAATATTTGCGTATGGGCCGCCCACATTGCCTAGTTGCAGGATGTTGCCGAGGAGTTAGATAATATTTCATATTGCCGGGCCATACCCGGCTCTGTAAATTGTTCTCTCATACTCACTTTTTCCTTCTAGAGGTGATTTTGTATTATTAGATTATATTTCAATTGATTTTTTATATAAATTTAAATATAAAAGGATATTTCAAAAATTATTTTGAATATTGTTTTACTATTAAATTATTATTTGCTCATAATAATATTAAAACATAGGTTCTTTAATATAATTATAGGTTATTATTATAACTAAACAATAATTAATTAGCCAAACATCTGAAATAATCAGTTTTCTATTTTATTAATTTATTTTTATTATTCATTCATAATTATTATTAATATTGTTTTGTGTGTGTAAGTTTTTTATTATTTTTTCCTACTGTTGTTCCAATTTATAAATTCACTTATGAGATATGACTTATTCTCAAAAATCAAATTTGTTGATTTTAAGGATAAGTTATCCGAAATCATGTTAAAATACTTGAAAATATTGTTAAAGTGTACATAAGTAAATAAAACTTTCTATCTCTATCTCTCTGAAATAATTACTATTAATTTTCATTATTTTAAATTATTACCTAATTGAATTCATAGAATTCTTCAGTTATTTTTATAAAACGAACAAATTTATGTTGTTTTTTTTTTTCTTCAAATCCAGATTTTATGTCTACTGAATTTCCATATTAGCTCTTTTAATATATATTAACTCTTTAAATATATTTTTGTATTACATATTACCTCTTTATAAACAAAGCTCTTTTAAAGCTATCTCTTCAATGCCTATCAATCTATATTAGTTCTTTCAGTACATGTTAATGAACCTCTTTTAATACATATTGTAACAGGTGAGGTTCTAAGAGAAGAGAAATATTTCGTAACACAACACTGTATTTTATTGTATATCGTATAACCTTCTTTTTCAATCAGCCTAATTATAAAAACTAAAACTATTAGAACATCTGTTCCAAAATAGGTACATCTTGCTACATTCTCCCTTTGCTGGCGATGTCCGTCCTTGGTCTGACAGCAGGATCTTTTGAAGCAGGGTTCGTGGATGTGTTTTGTTTCGAGGACATCTGTTCCAAGTTTTTGTTTTTGTCTGTTCCAAGGGACACTCCACACAGTTTTTTGTGTTTTTATGTTGATGGTGTAGAAGGATCAATCTAATTAGGGATTGATAAATTATTTGCCACTTCTATACATTTGTTTTATTGAAAACTAGTTTCAAATGATATACACTCATCCTCAGTTCTAGAAACACACAAAAAATTCATAAATAAGTAATTCAAAATATAGTTTGATATTATTATACATATTAAATTAGATTAATATAAATCACTGTTATAAAACATTTATGAATTATAAATTTAATTAAGACAAGAAATCAAATACATGTTGGTACTCACCAAGGTTCAAATGGATTATATCAAACAGAAAAGTTTGTACTGGTTTCTTCTCGTATTGAACTAACAATGAACTTAAGGTAGGTAGCATGTTTATAGGTAAATGGTTTAAGGGTCAGGGTTTTTCAGTAATGCCGATGAGTAATTGTTTTTTCTGTTATAGATGGGAATATATTTAAGATTGTACTATTGTACAAGGTTCAAATGGATTATATCAAACAGAAAAGTTTGTACTGGTTTCTTCTCGTATTGAACTAACAATGAACTTAAGGTAGGTAGCATGTTTATAGGTAAATGGTTTAAGGGTCAGGGTTTTTCAGTAATGCCGATGAGTAATTGTTTTTTCTGTTATAGATGGGAATATATTTAAGATTGTACTATTGTAGATATTTATTTGGTCATTTAAGCAAAAATCTGGATTGGATTTGAAGGATTTTATTATTTCAAATGCTTCATATATATTTAATTTGAGGCTGTTTTCAACGTGATGTTTTAACATCACAACATTTTGATGTTTTAAAAACTAGGATTAAACCCTGCATTTAAAATAGAAAAAACCCTATCCTCATATGTCTCTTCTCCCAAGACAAAATAGACCCTTTCCAAAAAAGCGGAGTATACGAACTAAATTGTAATGATTGTGCAGCCAAATAAACGGGAAAAACTGGAAGATCGCTAAATCAGAGATTAAAGGAATATAAAAATAAGACAGATAATTCCAACTTTGCAATTCATTTAAATGAAAAAAATCATAAATTAATCAAAGACTCAGGAGTTAAATTAATACATCACGTTGAAAACAGTCTCAAATTAAATATATATGAAGCACTTGAAATAATAAAATCCTTCAAATCCAATCCAGATTTTTGCTTAAATGACCAAATAAATATCTCCAATAGTCCAATCTTAAACTTATTCCCATCTATAACAAAAAAAAACAATTACTCACCGGTATTACTGGAAAACCCTGACCCTTAAACCGTTTACCTATAAACATGCCACATACGTTTTGTTCATTGTTAGTTCAATGCGAGAAGAAACCAGTACAAACTTTTCTGTTCGATATAATCCATTTAAACCTTGGTGAGTACCAACATGTATTTGATTTCTTGTCTTAATTATATTCGTAATTCATAAATGTTTTATAATACTGATTTATATTATATCTAATTTAATATGTATAATAATACCAAAATATATTTTGAATTGCTTATTTTTGAATTTTTTGTGTTTTTAAAACTGAGGATGAATGTATACCATTCGAAACTAGTTTTCAATAAAACAAATTTATAGAAGTGGCAAATAATTTATCAATCCCTAATTAGATTGATCCTTCTATACCATCATGCGGATGTAAACTAAATTAAGTTTGCCAACTCTTAATCAATTTTCCTTTAATAGAAAAAGATTGTGACGTTTTCTTGAACATGAAATTAAATCAAACGAGGCAAAAATCGGATCCGCATCTATAGAACTAACAACCTTTCTATTCATGGAAACATCTCATTTATTAATTAATTTAAAATTACACTATTAATATTTTAACTCTAATCAATTTTATTATTGCAATGTATACACATATACATTGTATATATATATACTACTGTGATCAAAAAGTAAGGTGAATTTGTTTATAAAATGTAAATTCTTTATTTATTCTTCCAAATCAATTTCACCCCCTTCAAAGTAATCTCCGTCCGATAAAACGCACTTTTGCCAACCGTTTTTCCAGTCCTCGAAACAGTCGGAATAGTCTTTTTTTCGGTTTAGCCTTCGAAGACCTTCTTCGATTCGTTTTTTTCCCCGAAAAAAATAGATTATTGCAGTGTGTCGAAGGTCGGTGGTGAGCGGCGGGACTACGATTTCTATCCGTTTCATAACCCATGGAGCACGATTATTGAAAATTTGGAGATGTCTGATATATATTTATATTTTTTTTTTCCCCGCTACATTTGAGCACCTCCAGCGGCTCCCTTTGGGTCAAATGAGCTGAAATTCGGTATGTAGGGCTTTCTTCAAGGCAGAACTATACCATTAAAGAATGGGTAAATTCCAGTCAAAATTTCGGTATGTTTACCTGAAATTTCAGCGCTTTTTAAGTTTCGCGCATCGCTACAGCTCCACCATATTAGTTTATAGGGCTGAAAATTTGAGTTAGGGAGCTCAAAACCTGTTGCATTCGAAATGAAATGAAATGAACTATAAAACAAAAGAAGTTTCATCGAAATCGCACGGCTATTAGCCAAAGATATGGCTATTTCAACTGTTTCAATGCCTTATTAGTCGTTTTTTCTCCGAAAAAAATAGACTATTGTAGTGGGTCGAAGGTCGGCGGTGAGCGGCGGGACTGCGATTTCTATCCGTTTCATAACCTCTGGAGCACGATTATGGAAAATTTGGAGATGTCTGATATATATTTATGTATTTTTTTTTTCCCGCTACATTTGAGCACCTCCAGCGGTCGGCCCCCTTTGGGTCAAATGAGCTGAAATTCGGTATGTAGGGCTTTCTTCAAGGCAGAACGATACCATTAAAGAATGGGTAAATTCCAGTCAAAATTTCGGTATGTTTACCTGAAATTTCGGCGCTTTTTAAGTTTCGCGCATCGCTACAGCTCCACCATATTAGTTTATAGGGCTGAAAATTTGTATGTGAATTGAGTTGGTGTCGGGGAAGTATCCTTTGGGGGCCTCGACTTGGTCCCCCCACTCCCCTGAGTTTTCCGATTTTTTTAAAACATTTGCGCACCTTTAAAGCCCCTCCAAGAAGTTTCATCGAAATCGGACGGCTATTAGCAAAGATATGGCTATTTCAACTCAACTTTCAATGCCTTATTAGTCGTAGCCCCGAAAAAAATGTGTCATTTTCGGTAAATTGTCATTTCATATGTAAATTTCGGTATGTTAGGGGACTGTCTTTTATGGGAAAATACGACGACTTTAGTGACGGAGTTCTACTGCTCACGGATTTTTTTATCTCCTCAATCGTGTCAAAACGGCGTCCCGGCATTGGCCTTTTGAGTTTGCTGAATAGCCTGAAGTTGCATGGAGCCAAATCAGGCGAATACGGTGGTTGCGAAACGTATGAATCGAGTTTTTGGCAAAAAGTCGCGAAGAACCAATGCAGTGTGAACCGGTGCATTATCGCGATGAAGGAACCAAGAGTTGTTCGCCCATAATTCAGGCCGTTTCAGACGAACAGCTTCACGCAAACGACGCATAACACTCAAGTAATATTCTTTGTTGACAGTTTGGCCCTGCGGAAGGAATTTACCTGCCTTCCTAATGTCTGGGAGTTTTAAATGACAATTTCACCTTACTTTTTGATCACAGTAGTATATACATTATATGTGTGTATGCTTATATATACATCTGTAAGAATGGAATTAAATATATTGTTGAATACATTATTGTATGCGATGTCCTACCATTCAGGTATAGGCAAAGGTTGGAGACCTTAATTCGCGAATAACTCAAAATCCTATGATAGAATTTATTTTTGCCCATGGAGACTTTTGCTCAGAATGACCGCCAAAATCTTATCAAAATATGGTTCATTCCCCATCCCGATGGGGATTGATTTATTTTGTTTTTAAGATTATTACACATAAGAAACTTCGCTAGCAGTAGCATAGCCAGGATTTCATTTCATAGGGTCCATCCAAGGATCTACTTTAAGAAAACCTTTCCAATCGTTGATTTAAGGGGACCCTCTCTCTATATAGTATTTTCTATGCCTAGGTATATTATTAATAAAATAATATTCAAATAGATTTATACAATTTTTGTTTACAGATAAGAATAAGTATTTTGTAATTTTTTTTGGGGGGACGAGGGTCCGGACCCCCTGGATTCCCCTTCTGGTTACGCCACTGTTCGCTAGGTTTCCATCTCCCTTTTAAGCTAGGGTACCTACTCACTCCTATCAAGTGGAACTTAGTTTGGGATGGAAATAAACCTACACTTCCATAACTATTATTCCTCCTTTCACTTTACTTTAAAGTAAATAAATCAGAACTTTTTCTAATCTATTTTTTATTTATACAATCCTTACTAACTTGAATTTTTACTTTTTAGGAAGTACTGTTTTTCCCAGCAATGAAGCCTGATGATGTAAATAAGGGGAAACCAAATGAAGACCTCCTTCCATCATGAATATAATAAAAATAGTTTTTATACCTAGTAAATTGCTCTTTATAACCTTGTGTTGTCCAAGTATTTCATTGATTTTTTTATTTTTTATAATTTTATTTATTAGTTTTTCAAAGGAAAAAAAGTGAGAATGAATATCATATTGAATTTATATTTATACAATATAAGTTGTATAATTTAAACAAAGTTAACTACAAAGCAAAATTCAAACATGAAAATAATTTAAGATAAGATGAAGATTATTCTACTTTTTCCTCTTCATCTTGACAGAAAGGTTGTACAGAATTGTAGTGTTCACCAAGGCTATACATACGCCTATGGTAAGTAAGAATAAGCTTTGAACCTCCATCTTTTAAACATTCTTCTCCAACTATCATAGATGGCCCTTCAGATTGAATTACTTCTACACAGCACTTCAAGGCTTCAGATAATGCTCTCAGCTAAAACATCAATAAAGAAAAGTTAAAGATATTCAGTTTCAATTAGGCCTCTAAAATTTCTATATTGAAATTTATACAGAACAAATTTATTATGTCAGAAAAGAGATCAACTTTATCTAATTACTCAACTAATATTATAGAAAGGATAAAAACTACACTTGAATCAAAGAGCTCCTCCAACAAAATTTTATTATTTTTAATAGATATCTCTCTCTGTCTTATCATTATTTGGTAAGTTAACATAAAGAAACTTTTTAGTTCAATAAAATACTTGTGTAATTAGGGATTGATAAATTATTTGCCACTTCTATAATTTTGTTTTATTGAAAACTAGTTTCGAATGTTATACATTCATCTTCAGTTCTAAAAGCGCACAAAAATTCAAAAACGAGCAATTCAAAATACTATTTGGTATTATTATACATATTACATTAAATGTAGTATAAATTAGTAATATAAAACATTTATGAATTTGATTAAGACAAGAAATCAAATAGATGTTAGTACTCACCAAGGATTAAGTAGATTATGTCAAACAGAAAAGGTTGCATTGGTTTGTTCTCACACTGAACTAATAATGGAAGAAAAAGGGTGTTAATAGGTTTAGGGGTCGGAGGGTGAGTAATTGTTTTTTTCTGTTATGAATGGGAATAAATTTAAGAGTTGACTACTGGAGATAATTATTTGGTCATTTAAGCAAAAATCTGGATTGGATTTGAAGGATTTTATTATTTCAAGTGCTTCATATATATTTAATTTGAGAGTGTTTTCAACGTGATGAATTAAATATAAATAAAGCACTTGAAATAATAAAGGCCTTCTAATCCAATCCAGATTTTTGCTTAAAGACCAAATTAATATCTCCAATAGTACAATCTTAAATTTTTTCCCATCTATAACAGAAAAAACAATTACTCACCGGAATTACTGGAAAAACCCCCCAGACCTTTCTTCCATTACTAGTTCAGTGCGAGAACAAACCAATGCAACATTTTGTGTTTGATATAATCTACTTAAACCTTGGTGAGCACCAACATGTATTTGATTTCTTGTCTTAATTAAATTTATAATTCATAAATGTTTTATAATACTAATTTATATTACATTTAATTTAATATGTATATTAATACTAAACTGTTTGAATTGCTTATTTTTGAATTTTTTTGTTTTTAGAACTGAAGATGAATGAATAACAATCGAAACTAGTTTTCAACAAAAATAAAATTATAGAAGTGGCAGTAATATATCAATCCCTTATTAGATTGATCCTTCAACTATCATTCGGACGTCAACCAAATACTTGTGTGTTAAGATGCTTTGGTGTTTTTTTCTTTCTATCTTGAAAGGGCCTTCACCTATTCTACCATCAATGAAATAATGCATAAGACATCTATACATATATCTAACACCCCATTCTTTATATGATTTTCTGGTGAAGTACATTGCCAGAAAAGTCTCCCCAAAAGATACAAATTTTAGAAGAATTCCCTGTTTTGAAATCACATAGGCAATTTTGAGCCGCAGTTCACATTTCTTAAAGTAATGGAAAGTGATTATTATACAATAAGCATTGAAGTTATGATGCTGTAAGGTCATTTTGTCACATTGAAAACATTTTATCCCAAAGAATAACATAAGTAAAATATTACAGGTGATCTTGGAACAAACTCTTAAACAAATTAAAAATGAAATATAAGTATAATTTACATATAAGAGGATGACTGCAGTGCTTAAAAGGAAGCTCGAGAAGAGGCTTTTTGGAAAGAGATAGCACAAATGATAAATAATTTTTCAAAAGGAGTTTTCTCAGAGGAAATATACTTCTGAGTAGATTATAATTCTTAGAATGTGAGTGAGAGATAGGCAAAGAAACTAAATATGGAAAGGGAAGGAGAATTGTGAATAAGGAGTGGAACAGAGTTCCATAAGGATGCAGCACAATTAATTAATGGTTTGTGAAATGCAGCATTATTATAGAAAGGGAAATGGAACACAGGGATCAGAAGGTGGAAATAATCCGAGGATTCTGGAAATAATTCTTAGAAAACAATTCATTTATCTTTTCAGCCTAGTTTATATAATAAGTAATTGAGAGTATTGAAAATATAACTAAATTTCAGTAATTAACATCAAAGTAGAATACTCAAACAGAGGATGAACTATTTTTAACTAACTTCAAAACAGAAGAGGGTTTCCTTTCTAACATGTATATTGATTTCATTTATATTTTATCAGAAGGCAGACATAATCGCAATAGAGATAAAAACCATTAAAATCTCCAAATTAAATTTCTTAGACATTATCCCTTTAATTTGTGAATTCAAATGAAATGCCTTAAGATGTACAGGTTCGTATAAATATTGAATCCATAATTTTTAACTCCTGGAATGAATTTTACTGGAAAAGCTCAATAGTCATGTAAACTAGTAATGTAAGAAATCAATAATACCTCAACCTGTCCACCCCATGCTGTCGTATGTGCAACTTGATCACAGTAATCATAGAACTGACTTTGAGTCAACATTTCACCAGTGTCTGGATGTGATAAAAATGGTAAGTACTCATTGCTATTTTCTCGAAGGACAGTGCTTGTCTTCAGTCTGAGTTCTGTCACTCCAAGGCCATTGCCATGGCACATTTTCAGTTGATGGTCAATAGCACAATATAAACTAAAATAAAACATGCAAGAGCAACTTAAAATAATTATAAAAATGTCCCAATTGTGTGAATTGGGGCATTTCACAAATACAAGTAAATTTTTTAATACATCTTTCAAGAAAAGTACAAAGAATATAAGTCAAAAACTCCTTTTTCAGGACAATGTTTTGAAGTTGGTTTTACCCATCCCTAGGTCACAACTGCTTGATAGATTATATGGTATTATAGAAATATGGTATTTCTAGCATTAAAAAGCTTGAATGCACCAAAACTTAAAATCGACAAATCTTTACTTACAAGGAGCGGATCTCCCATAGGTGTCTCCTAGATTTTGATGAAACTTTTTTAGGTGAATCAAGGCTTTAAAATATTGGACTGTGTCCAAGATTATCCACCAACATACCCTAGGAAAAATCAGGAAGTTTGCATGAGCAAAACACATTTTATTTTATTTCTCTGGTTCTGTTGAAGGTAGAAATAAAAATAAGCCATCAAAATATTGAAGTATTCACCTTGGTAAGAATACCAAAAAACACCTTCAAAATAGTAATTTTGGGGGGAAAACGTTAGTTTTTCTAGTTTGTTCTAAATTTCTATGAAAATGAATAAAACAAATAATTTTTTGGTAAAAATCTGTCAAACTATATACAACCCTTTGAGGTTTTTTCAAAATAGGTTTACATGTTTCTCCTCCTTCACATGTACAGTACAATGTATGACTAAATTTGCACCATAGTGTAAGGTAAAGTGAAACCCCTCCTAACAGACACTTTTCCCCAACAGAAAATTTTAAAATGCCCCGACTGGGAATTATAGGAGTTTATACCCCTTCACAACGGATATGGACAGCCATATTTTCGTCACCAAGAGATAAATTTACCCCTCTGTAAGGGCACTTACAAAATATTGAAAATTAACAAAACCATATTTAATGGTTTTAGGTATCGATATAAATAGGTATCGAATATCGGTATAGGTAGCGAATATCTTGAAGTTATTCTTTTTTATTCTTTCTTATTTTATTAATAAATAATAACTTACGATATATAAATAAAGAATTAAAACCTAAAGCCATAACACCTTCATCTCATCAAAGAAATTATTTTTTAATCCTTTAAGTCGTATTTCCGTTCTAATAAAGGATTTGTTCTTAAGAATGAAATGGAAATGCATTTTTTTATAGGATTATGTAATTATCTCTAAAGTGTTTACATTTTATGCTTCTCACCTGGGACGTTTACATAGAAATCACCATGTTTTATTAAAACTCAATATGCCTCAGTCAGTTTTGTTTTTTTAACTTAGAATGGCATTGCATAAATTTTTCATAATCAAAGAAAAAGTAGAGATAGTATATTAAAAAAAAAAGTTTTCTTTGCGGAATTTAGCTGGAAAAACCAAATTTTCGGATATGGTTAAAAAAAATTAATTTTAATATCTCTGTTGTTTAGGTAACCAAGTTTATTTTCTGTTTTTTAAATATGTTTTCAGTTAAGTTCTAAAAATATTATGTTTATAAACAGAACACAAAATTGAATTAATAAACTTCTTAAATTTAACTTAATGAACTAGTTTTGATACATGCATGAACATATTATTTTTTTAATGAACACTTGTATATCCCTCTGGAACGGAAATATTCTTCAGACTCGTGGATGTACATTGTAGAGCAGGATCAGTAGAAATACGTTTTTGGGAGCAAAAACCACAATCTTAGTTTTTCATTTTTTAACAGGTTTTTCTATATGAAATATAGGTCCAAAAATAAATTTTATAAACATACTTGTTTTATTTGTTATAGTTTTCTTTTTCAAACATTTGCTTAATATTTGAAGAAACATGTCAGTTTATTTATAAGTTGTAGCTAAAAATATGAATTATCATAAAGCTCTATTCCCAATACTTCTAAATTATTTGTTTGAAATTGCAGAAAAGTTCGTGTCGTATTTATTTTTAATAAAATAAAAAAGATAATTAAAGATTACCAATTAAATTTGTGTTACAACAGAATGTTCCTTTATTTATAATAGTCTGTGATAATAAGGATTATAAACATCAGCTTGAAGAGTGAACAGGATTTTAAGGCAATTTACATTTTTAGTTGTAACTTTTAACTAAACTGACAGATTTAAAAGATTAAACACACATTTAAAAAAGTAAACTGTAACGAATTAAACAAGTATGTATATAAAATTTATTCTCGGTACACAATGCATGAATGTCTGAAAACACCCATTTAAAAATAAAAAACCAAGATTGAGATTTTTGCTTCCAAAAATGTTTTAATACTGATCTTAGATAAGATCCAATTTTTAAAAAAATACCTTTTAACCCTTTCGCTGCTATGAGTTTCTATAGTAGTCCGGCAGTTGCAGTGCCCCGTGTGCTATGAGCTTCTATAGTAGTTCGACTTATTTTGCGTCCGACTGCTACTAGGTTATATATTAGTTCTTCGACTATCGCCATCTGCAGACTATTTAAAGAAGTAGCAATGTCCTTCAAAGACGACAGAGGGCGTGGGAATTCATTTTTGTCATTTATAGCTTCCTTCTACTCGGCCAACCCTCGTACCTGCTCCGTCCCTTTTTTTATGACCATATACGTCCCTATTCTCTTCAGTATATTTTCTGCTTTGGTAGTGAATAGTTAAGTGCATAAAGATGTCAAAAAAATTTATTCTGAAGAAGAATTATTAGAGCTTTTGGCGGGTGCGAGTGAAAGTCTTCTTCAGATTACGACGAGGAATATGAAGATAGATCCCAAAATGTCTTTGTTGGAGAAAGGCCTGGAACTAGTGGGGTTTCAAGGCAATTATCTTCTGAGGACGATGATAAAGATAAATGCTATATATTATGATAAATGCTAAACATAAAAAGTATTCCGCACACGGGACACTAGAGGCGCTAGACTATCCCACACCACCGTATCCTCCCATCGCACGAGTATTCCGCAGCTAAAGGGTTAAACAAAAACTGAGGAAAGCTTATTAACATAGAAGATCCCCACGGCCCACTTTTGGTGTGCCAGAGACCAGATGATAAACTACCTGTACTACAAGGTCTTGGCGTACAGGTTGAAGAAAATTTCATGTCCAACCAAATTCTTTTTGAAGAGAAGAGGAGTGAATATCCTCACGAGAGGAGCCCAGGGCCAGAATGAAATTTTAATATATTACTTTACCCTGAATCAGATAGGTAGACCAAGAAGAACCTATTTGGAGCATATCCAGCGTTAGGAAAGGAAAGAGGAAAAAAATTGAAGATACTAGCAAGGCACAGATAGACAGGGAGCTGATACCAAAAAAGTGTCTGATTTCAAGAAATTTTTTGATCTTGTTGGCCGAAAGTACTCTCACTATAGACTGGAAATATGAATGTCTACCACCCTAGATCAGTTGGAATCAAATTTTATAGGTCAACGAATTCGTCACTTATTTCAGATTTTCTTCAGTTACCCACTTCCTGTGCATTTAGGTAAAGCTTTGACAAAACCAATTTTATTTTAAGAATTTTTAAGAACGTTACATTTTATACACAGTATTTTTTAAAATTTGGAACAGCTACATAAAAAATCCCCATAATACATAATAACCAATATTAATTAATCTTCTACAAGATTGGTTATTAGCATTTTGCACTAAAATAGTTATTAAGGTCAAACAACTGAATACCTTACCTTTTGCAGATTTTTACTACCCCGTATATCAATAACTGTTCCGAATTTAAAAAAATATAATGCAGAAAATTTGAAGTTCTTTAAAATTGGTAATGTCAAAGTTTTACCTAAAATGCACTGGAAGCAAGTTAAGGAGAAAAATCTGAAAAAAGGGACAAAATGACGAATTCGTTGACCCATAAAAGTTGATTCCAACCGAGCTAGGGTGGCATATGTTCATATTTCCAGCTTATGGTGAGAGTACTTGCTGCCTTCAAGATCAAAAATTTTCTTGAAGTCAGACAAGTTTTTGGCCTCAGCTCCCGGTCAAAGAGCTATGTGATTCGAGTGGCTATAAGCAGCTCTGTTTTGAAAAGCAATAAGGAGGAAGAGAACTAAGTCTCTAATCTCGGTCATCTTGGTTAACAGCACAGTCATAAAAAAGTTTAGCCTAAAATTAAAGATAATTAGTCTTGCTACAGTTCAAGGTCAACATATTTCAATTAGTTTTATAAGATCATTAATATAAAACAAGGGAGCATGTATAAAACATACCAATTTCCATCAGATGGTATTTCATAAATCATTAAACCTCTTTCCTTTAAAATGTTTTTAATAGTTTCCAATTCAATGGTGCGAGCTCCATAAACATTCTCGGCTTCTTGTTCAAATATTCGTAATTCTCTTTCTTTGACCTGAAGAGCTTTCTTTTCACGTCTTTTCTGTGCTTTGCTTATTCTGTGTTGCTTTAAGCCAGGAACTTCATCAAGAATATCTTCATTGTCAGATAGTGAGAGATTATTTACAGATTCACTCAATTTAGTTGTCTATGAAATAAAAACACTTCCATTAAATTCAAATGAAAAAAAGGATTACATTATTAAAAAATAGTAAAACATCAAGATTGATAGAAGATAGATACTATGTTTTAAACAGAGTTAGTCCAGTCAAATTAGACTTGATGCAAATGAATGCAGACAAAGCTGGTAATGAATTTTATTTACTTTAGGCATCCCAAATAAGAGTAATCTAAATTTGCGACAGTTTGTAAGGTGAGCTAAACTTTTGGGAGACAAAAAAACGCGAAATGTTGGCACTTTTTTCAGTGTTGGGCTTATAGAATCAGAAGGATAGATTTAACAGACAATTTTATTCTTACTTAAATTAAAGAACATTAAATTCTGCGTCAAATACTTTTCTTAAACATTAAAGTTGGTTCAGCGGTTAGGTCAAAATTGGCAAATTTTACCATTTTGATTGAGAAATGTCATTATGCTCAGTTTTACATACCTGTAATTCAGACAGTTTTTCCACAAGAAAAATGTCAAATAACTTAAATTTAAATGGTTTCTAACAGACAGAATAAAAAACTACTGAGATCAATGCTCTCTGATAATTTTATAGCTGAAGGTTTTCAGGTGAAGCAGACCACTAAGGATGCGGAACTCAACATTACCATCTTACAATTCAATGAAAAATGGTGGCCGATTAAATTTTAAAAATTTTAAAAATAGAGGAAAAATATCGTGTTTTGAATCATCATACCAAAGCCTTTTATATAATAAATAAAAACAATAAAACAATTAACATTTTTTTTTAAATAATAATTTACCATTTTAAACCAAATAACATTTAGAGTTAAGATGCCGTAATTACAGTCATTGTTTATTTGCTTGCAAACCAGATATTTTTATTATACAGTTACCATTGCATTACATGATATGAAAATTTAAACATTTAAGCAATTTAATCATTTTCTGTACTATTTGCTAAGAAAATCCAAGAAAAATGGAAAAATCGATATTCATTACGTGATGCTCGTAACACTGAAAAAAGAATTTGCCATTTTCAAAAATTCATAGGAAATCAATTAAATGTCAAACTCATAAAATACTTCAGCTTGACCTTCCCCTGTATTTATACAACTCATTTGTGAACTTTGAGGTAAGTTTCCAATCATTTTATTTTTCATATTTCCTCAGCCACTAATAAAACAAAGTGGCAGTTTATTTGAGAATGGCCCAGATATTTATAAAAATACCAACAAATTTATACAAGAAGTTTTAGATGATATACGAATCTGTAAAGGATTACATGCATCTGGGTATCTTGCATGCAAAATTCTAAAAATATCTGTCAAGAACATTTTATAATAATCAAAATTTTTACACACATGCCCAAATCAGTGTTTCTTTTAAACAAATGTAATTTAAATAATTATTTTATTTAATTAAATTTTTGTATAAAACCTTACATCACAATGTGAACAAAACTGAGCACCAAAACACCTCTCCCCACACCCCCGAATCCTACTCACCATTTCTGGATACAATCTTGAGAATAAAATTGAATGATCAAAATATATTAAAATTCAATTCCCTAGACTAAAATTAGTGATAAATTAGAGAAGTCAGACTGTCGCCTTTAGTCGTTTGCATGTATCTATGCATAGGAATGAACAATTTAAAAAAATAGGAGTGCTGTAAAAGCAGAATTTGATGCTCTGCAACTTTAGTTATTTGGAATAACTGTTTTTGAATTGCAGGCGTGCAAAACTGAGCATAACATACTAAACAATCAACACAGAATTTAATGCTCTTTAATTTAAGTAGGAATAAAATTTTCTGTGCGATGCACCCTTCTGATATTTTAAGCCAAAAACTAATAAAAGAGATATTGAAGTTGTTTGATGTAACTTATGTTATCATTTGCAATACATAATTTCATCAGATTAAAATTGAAGAGTCCAGGGAAGAGGGAGAGTCACCCATAATGCATTTAGAGAAAATCAAGTTTTAAAGTTTGAAGCTCCTACTTTCTTCAGTCTATGGTTTTCTACAAATGCTAACAAACCAACCATCTACAGGCTATTTCTTTTTACCATTTTATTCTATTGAATGATAAGAACATATTATTGTGTATAACTTCATTTCATAAAAAATGAGACTCTCTTCCATTCTTCTGTGGACTCTTTAATTTTATTATTTTTTGACTGTTGTGAACAGTCACGTAAAGATTCTGAACACAGAATACGTAAAGAGTGCAGAAGCAACATCCAAGGCGGGTAGGATTAGGAGCCTACTCATACCACCTGGTTCAACCCCACCCCAGTACTCCCATAGAACCAAGATTCCCTTCCATGTAACGGGCATAGTATCTACTACCGCTAATCTGACAAGAAATGTGCAGATTGTTAATTAGATAGTTCCACATAAATTTTATCGAATTCCATCCACTACTTTTGCTTAACTTACTTGTTGGATAACTTCAGATTCGGATTCAACACCCAAAAAAAATTGGGAAATGATAATAACACCAACTACAGAAGTTTTTGCAGCGTGAAACTACCAATGCCTGTAGTAATAGAAGAGCGGAGGTAGCTGGTGCCACCAGTCTTCCATGACTAGCCACTTCGACTCTCTTTACGTATTCTGGGGTAGTGAATTTTATTTTAATATTAAGAACGAGTTTGTATACAAATAAAAGCACAACAGGAAAGGGAACTATATGGAGAAATATCCGGTATATTTGCAGAAAAAATCCTTCAAAAAAAAAAAAAAATCAAGTACTCTTCTTTCTGAACGTATCTCGTATGATTAGTCTTATTGCATATTAGATTTGTTTATCAATAAATTGTTTGCTTCTTTTTGGCATAACGATAAATTTAAATGCTAAAAATTAGAAAATATATATTAGTGTGGAAACATTATGGGCAAACAAACTTGTAATACGTTAATATAATTAAATTAAACTATTTATACAAATACCAATATTCATGTCAATAGTAATTTTAAAATTTTATTATTTAAAATTAATGAATAAATAGTTATCAATTGAAATAGCAAAAAATTATATCAATTATATAATATAATTTAATTACATATTATTGATTAATAATTTAAAATCAAAACCAAATAAAACTGTTGCTACGGTTGCTTGTTAGTGTTATTGGCTGTGGAGAATACATCCTGCTATACTTGAGGCCAATGTCAAACAAATTGGGTAAAATTATAAGAAGAGGAGAAAAGGAATTTGATACAAAAATGCAACAGTACTTTCATTCCTTAGTATCAAATTACAGCATAAATTTAATTTTGAAAGACCTAAAATATTGGATACTATCATCAGAACAAGAAATAGCGAATAGGAAGCGATACACATTACAAAAAATAGCAATTAACAATAACACTGATGCTAAGAATCTAGGAACCCACTATGTAGACATTATATCATCTTCAGGTGTATCTCAAAGGACTCAAAATATATTAAAATTGCAAATACATTCTCATAACATTTCACAATATTACTGATTGACATGCTATTCTTTCATTCATAATTTACATATTATCAGGTTTACAATTTGCTGTTTTGAATATATTCATGTTTAAAAAAAAAAAGAATTAAATATACTTTATTTTTACATTCAATTGGTAGTTTTTTCATTATATAATTGTTTATTAATTAAGGGATCGAGTTAAAAATGCATAAACATTACATATTATATAATCCTAATACGGATTCTCGTCGATTACAATTAGTTTGAAACCTATGTTAAATTTATCCTTATCTAACTTTAATCATTTATGTGTCATAAAAATAAAAATTACACAATTTTTTGTCCATATATCATAATTCAGGTTTCAGTGGATAATTAATTATTGTCTCTATAGATACATTAATGTTAAGGAATCTTATTTTTAGTTTACATCTGCATGATGGTATAGAAGGATCAATCTAATTAGGGATTGATAAATTATTTGCCACTTCTATAGATTTGTTTTATTGAAAACTAATTTCGAATGTTATACATTCATTCTCTGTTCTAAAAACACACAAAAAAATTCAAAAATAAGCAATTCAAAATATAGTTTGGTATTATTATATGTATTAAATTAGATGTAATATAATTCAGTATTATAAAACAATTATGAATTTAATTAAAGATGCATTTAGACGACCGGACCAGACCAGACCAGAGAAAACACACACTACCAGATATGGGCGTGGCTACTTGAACGGGTAAGTAGCCACACCCATATCTGGTAGTGTGTGAGCGTTTACACGACCCGTTTTCTCCGGTCTGGTCTGGTTGTCTAAATGCACCTTTAGACAAGAAATCAAATACATGTTGGTACTCACCAAGGTTTAAACGTTTGATATAATCCATTTAAACCTTGGTGAGTACCAACATGTATTTGATTTCTTGTCTTAATTAAATTCATAATTCATAAATATTTTATATTTATATTATATTTATATTACATCTAATTTAATACGTATAATAATACCAAAATATATTTTGAATTGTTTATTTTTGAATTTTTTTGTGTGTTTTTAGAATTGAGGATGAATGTATAACATTCGAAACTAATTTTCAATAAAACAAATTTATAGTAGTGGCAAATAATTTATCAATCCCTAATTAGAATCTTATTTTGTTACATTTTGCTAATTCTAATATGAAAATAATAGTCGATATTAAATTTTGTATTTCTAAAAAATCATGGGCATCATTGTTACGAATGATTGTAAGGAAGATTCTTTATATATTTATTAACTGCTGTATCCAAGATGTTCATAACTATACCCTAGTTCTGTATTCTCTTTTGTGGACAAAATAGCAATTCTCACAGTATATTATAATACCCTAAATGTATAACTTTTTATTTATAATTTGAATATCGGGTTCGAGGAACTTCCAATTTTTTTCAATCATTTTTATTATAATCTTTAATTTAATGTTACTAAATAGATTTTACTTTATACTCATTCATTGCATTTAAATTATTGAGTCGGATTTCGATGCCTTTGTTGGTACAATGGACAGAATGGTACATTGCCAATGTGAGAACCTTCTTAGACCCAGGAAATATTAGATGCTTTCAAGGATCTACACATGTGTCTAAAGGAAGAACCTGCCCTCAGCTACCCAGATTTCATCTTACCCTTTATGCTTGCCACGGATGCATCCGGAGTTGCTATCAGAGCAATCTTGTCTAAGGAATTTGTAGCATATGCCTCAAGACAACTAATACTGACCGAGATAAATTATTCTGCAAAGATTAATCTGGAATTAAGATTATTCTGGAAAGAGAGATGCTTGCTGTCGTTTGAGGCGTATAACAATTTATGTACTAACTTTATGGCCAGAAGTTCATGGTGGTAACTGACCAAAGGTGCTTAAAATAGTCAATGGGGTTTAAGGACCCTGCGAGATTACCATCCCGAGATTGAGGAGATGAAAAATAAAGCTGTTGAGATCTGCATGATGGTATAGAAGGATCAATCTAATAGGGATTGATAAATTATTTGCCAATTCTATAATTTTGTTTTGTTGAAAACTAGTTTTGAATGTTATACATCTACAGGTCTAAAAACACACAAAAATTCAAAAAGAAGCAATTCAAAATATAGTTTGGTATTATTAGACATTAAATTATATGTAATAAAAATCAGTATTATAAAACAAGTATGAATTTAATTAAGACAAGAAATCAAATACACGTTTGTACTCACCAAGGTTTAAATGGATTATATCAAACAGAAAAGTTTGTACTGGTTTCTTCTCACACTGAACTAACAATGAAAGAAAGGTGGAATGTTTATAGGTAAACGGTTTGAGGATCGGAGTTTTTCCAGTAATGCCGGTGAGTAATTGGTTTTCTGTTATAGATGGGAATAAATTTAAGATTGGACTATTGAAGATATTTATTTGGTCATTTAAGCAAAAATCTGGATTTCATATGAAGGATTTTATTATTTCAAGTTTTTCATATATATTTAATTTGAAGTTGTTTTCAAGGTGATGTTTTAATGTAACTCCTGAATCTTTGATGAATTCATGATTTTTTTAATTCAAATGAATTGCAAAGTTGGAATTATCTGTCTTATTGTTATATGCACGTATATGTTCCTTTAATCTCTGATTTATCGATCTTTCAGTTTTTCCCGTATATTTGGCTGCACAATCATTACAATTTAGTTTGTATACTCTGTTTTTTGGGAAAGGGTCTATTTTGTCTTAAGGAGAAGAGAAATATGAGGATAGGTATTTTTCTATTTTAAATGCAGGGTTTAATCCTAGTTTTTCAATTCATTTCCGGCTTTGGTGTATATAGTGCCATAACATGTAATCAAAACATAATATTTCGGGATGGGCCTATCTTTGGGGGTTGTTGAATAGATATTATGAATTGTCTTTTATTGTATTTGATTTTTTAAAATGAGATTCATAGTGGTTTTATTGTACCTGTTATGTTTTGTTATGGAATATATTATTTCTATTTCTTTATTATAGTTCTTTTCATTTAATGGCACATTCAAAAGATGGTAAATCATGCTGTTAAAGGCTGCGAGTTTATGTACTATCGGTCTCCCAGCTTCATTGTTTATAACGACATCCGTGTGGGTTGGTTTCCGGTAAATTCCAAATTCATGGTGTTTGGTTTTTACTGACATTTCTAAATCCAAAAAAATTATGGTTTTGTTTTTCTTCAGTTCTACTGTGAATTTAATCGAGGGGTCACTTTCATTTATTTCCTTTAAAAAATTATTTATTTGTCTTGTTGTATGGGACCATATGCATATAATGTCATCTATATAGCTATACCAGAATATGATATGTTGAGCTAGTTGAGAATTGCTTGGGTCAAGAATTTTTTATTATTCTGGTTCGTCAAACAACTACCAAAGTCAAAACCAATTTTCCCACCGTATTCTCAATCTCACTAGCACCACCGTATCGGAAACTGAAAACAATCTTCTTAATAAAGGCTTAAAACACTCCATAAATTCACCTGTAAATTCAAAAATAGATTTCTAGTCTCACCCATTGTCGTCTTGTATGGTGGATGGCTCTTGATGAGGATGTCAACTGATTATGAAGCGAACCAAGCTATAACGCATGTTACACCACCCAAAGACTCAAAACTGAACAATTTCAAATTTATTCTATCTCCAAACTGGTCATAATAGAACTGAAGAATGCAGAACAAAAAGATGCCATCTATTTATTTTCCAAGTGAGGCTCAAATATGCAACATCCAACTAAAACATCTGATTCAACATCACCTGCGTAAGAGAAAACTGACACCGTCTTATGTTCAAATAAGATGTGGAGTTTAAACAAGAGCAGCATCGACAATCTTCTTAATAAATACTTAAAACACTCCATAAATTCACCTGTAAACTCAAAAATGTTTGAAAATCTTGCGGTTCATATCGAAACCGGTCCAGTAAAATATAATAGCGACTCTATTTCTAAATCCGAATACGCTAATGTACTAAAAACCGTAAAAGAAAAAATCAATAGGTCCAATAAAAATATATCAGCAAAACATAAAGCAGCATGTGTATTGTCAGAAAAAGTACGCAACAATAATCTGGTAGTCATAAAAGCAGATAAAGAAAATACGATAGTAATTCTAGAAAGAGATAACTATAGAAAGAAAGTTTATGATTTCATAAACAAAAACAGTTTTCCTAATATCAAAAATCCCGTAAATAAATTTGCTATCGAAGTCCGCAAGTTGATAAAAAACAGCATATTGATAATGGATAATACAAAATACAATCTCATTGAGATGAATCCGCTACCTCTCCGACTATATGGCCTACCAAAAATACACAAACCGGAAATTCCCATAAGACCAGTCGTTACTTACATCAACAGCCCGATTTATAAACTTGCCCTTTAGATGAACAATTCATTCAAAACCAGAATCTCATTTTATCCACAACACACGGTAAAAAACTCTAACGTTAGTCAACAAAATTAAGAACATTGTAATTTCGGATAACGCGAAATTCATATCATTCGATCTTTTCACAAGTATCCCACCACTGGAAACAATAGAAATTTTAGAACAGTTAATCTTCCGATCGCATCTATCACCACTAGAAAAACTAGATATTAACAATTTGATGTCTTATTTACATAAAACATAATTCTTTTCAATTTGATGGAAAATTCTTCAAACAGGAAGAAGGCTTACTGATGGGCACCCCCTCTCACCACTTCTGACAGATTTATTTATGGACAAATTAGAACAAAAAATTCTTGATCATGAAACATCATGAATTTGGAATTTACCGGAAACCAACCCACACGGATGTCGTTATAAACAATGAAGCTAGAAGACCGATAGCACATAAACTCGCAGCCTTTAATAGCATGATTTACCGTCTTTTGAACATACCATTAAATGAAAAGAACTATAATAAAGAAATTGAAATAATATTCCATGGCAAAAAATAATTATCCTATGTCTTAATTAAATTCATACTTGTTTTATAATACTGATTTTTATTACATCTAATTTAATATGTCTAATAATACCAAACTATATTTTGAATTGCTTCTTTTTGAATTTTTGAGTGTTTTTAGAACTGAAGATGAATGTATAACATTCGAAACTAGTTTTAAATAAAACAAAATTATAGAAGTAGCAAATAATTTATCAATCCCTAAAAATTAAGCTGGCAGAGGATGAGTATGAATTGCGACAGAAGATATGTGTCCTAAACGCCGATTCTCTCAGCTGAGATGTGAGCAATATTGAAGGTGCCACTAGCCAGAAGCCACTAGCCAATGAGAATTATCTGGGAATCCTATTAGATTTGAAGGACCCATACTCCTTAGGTGAGGAAGGATCTACAAAGGTTCTACAAAGCAGGAGGTAATTACAAGTTAGTTATTGTGAAACCATTATGGTCGCACTTTCTTCACTGGCTAAACGATGAGGCCTTTGCAGGTCATGGTGGAATTCAGATGGCTGAGCAATGTCTTTTCGGCTCCAGTCTTCTTACATCCACCCAGCATTAAATTACCAGCCTAATGCCTATCCTAAAAACCTGCTTAATAGCCTACAGAAAACGTATTTCATGGCTAGCCAATAAAGTATGAAGATGGAAGGAATACATGAGGAGATCGAACTGACGACGACATACTCATAAGCTAAAGCCTGGTGATGTGGTCTACATCAAGAATTCTGGACAATCGTTTGTTAGATGTCGCAAGTTTCTCTTATCTTATCGCAAGTATCCTTTACTTTTGCAGCTTACCGTAGCTCCACCTATCGCTACTGGACATATTCCAAATTCCTGACATTTGGAAGAGAGGTTAGCATATCTTTTCACTGCAATATCTACCTAGCCTTAAATGGCCATTCAGATGTCTACTCTGAGGACTTGCTTAACTACATATATAAAGCATATTTCATCACTAGAATAATGTGGCATTTCTTTTATACCTATTAAATTTTTCCCATGATTGAGGATTTCCCTTAATTGAGAGGTGAGTAAAAACCATTATCTATTTTCCATTGGAAACACGCTAAAATGAGGAAAATCAGATTTTCTGAGGTTAGTCATAAGAACAAAGGTGTTTCGAAGTTGCTCTGTCGAAGTCCCGTACCGGAAAGAAATTTAAACAATTTCTTTTACAGGTGGGCAAAATTTATCTGCAGATAATAGATAATGAATAAAATTATCAATCATTCAATATGACGAATAAAGATGACTGCATCATCCGTTATCTGTCAATAATTTAAATTTATCCATCATTTTTTATCTTCAATAATTATTCGAATGGACATCATTCAACAAATAAATGTTATGTCATAAATATCATTCAAAAAGATATTCAATTTGCAAATAAAAAAAATTGTAGTTGAATATCAAAAATGATTGGTGGTAGTTATATCTAACCACTAAATAAAAAAAATTGTGATGTTTTGTGAGATCTGTGACAATGAACCTTATTTTAGATTGCCTTATTTTTATAAGTTCCATCCACATTTATGAAATTAATTGCATACCGTATTGTTAAAAATATATTCATATGATTTGTTTTAACTTTTCGAATTTATTCGATATTGAGCGTAGTTTTTGAAAATAATATCGAATTTAAGATTCCGTGCTCATGCATTAATATAATTTTAACTTTTGGGATTTAGCCATACTGCTTTCAATGCTTTAAAAAGGTTCAAAGGTAAAACAGGTTCGGAAATTTTTGAGTTTGCCTCTCTCTCGCAACTTCAGCACTAGTGCAGTTAGACAGGGGACAAATTGACTCCATACCACACAGAACGTGTTAGGCAAAAGAGTAAGTATTTTGTGAACACAATTAAAGCAAGAAAATGTTTTTTTATTAATTATTATTATTATTATTTTTTTATCGTAGAAGATAAATGGATACTTAAATCATTTCGGAGTTTTTTTTTTTTTATATTTGGACAATTGATCAAGAACCTCAATGAGGACTAAAAACCGATTGTTGAATGTCTGTAGTGTTTTATTTTTATGTTTTTAGGCAAAAACTTTAATAAAATGTATTTTAACATTAATTTGTGTAATAGATTATTTTTTATGAAAGAAAAAAAAGAATTGCCTGAAAAGCCATAAGGTTTGGGAATTTTTGTTGTTTTTTAAAATAAAAAACTGTTTTTCATTAAAAAAAAAAGGAAGTAAAAAATAATCAATGAAAGAATCGTTCAAAAGAAACAATTCATCAATAACTGGTGTGATCATCAGTTAGGCCCTTGAAATCATCTTCACTCCGTCTCATTGTTCGAAATTCCATGACGAGTGATTGCCAGAGATTACCCTTAAAGCTGTTACAAAATTACCAAATTATTTTATTTTGTCTATGTATTAATTAAGCTTTACAAGCAATACATATCAATCAAGGTTTGCAGCCATTAGACACATCATATAATTTAATATCTTTTATATTAAAATAATATAAAATAATTTATATTTACTTATTAAAGTTAACAACTACTATTTGTAAATTACTTTTAAATGAATATATAAAAAATAGTAATTTCAATATTTTAAGCATAACTTAACTCAAATCATGTTTCCACACTAAATCCAATTTTGTAATTTATAGCACTTGAAAAATACTTTTACTTAGTAATAAAGCTAAAAAGTAAAGACTAAATTTTTTATTAATGGCGTACTAAAACAGTTTTTCTATTCATACTTGCCAATCAATAGTGAAATAGATAAATGGGTAAAAAAGCTAATTCTTTATATATCAATAGAGTATAATTTTAACAGGTTACTTTAAAATGAAATCAAGGACTAATAATATCCTAAACAGAATTATTTCTATTCCATTTTCATAAAGCTTAATTAAGTAAACAATCAATAATAATAATATTGAAATATAACTATATCAATATAAGCTAGAATCTACATGGGTTCCACACTATGTAATCAAAATAAGTAAGTTTTCGTCATATAAACAGGTATATTCTTTCAACAAAGGTATTGCATACCATTATAAATAATAACTTTAACAAGTGCAAAATGTAAAAATAAACTAATTCTGTCCATAATCTTGAAATATCCAGTTCGGTTAATTGGTAATTCGCAAGCTCAAATCAATTCCCTTCAGAGTTAAAATGCAATATTATTTTTAAATGACAAGCTAGAGATATCATTCAGTTAGAAAAAAACAGCTTTTTTAGGGGGAAATGTGTATCCTTATAGAATCCAAAATTAAAATATACACTTAATACATTTTCTCAACATGTACTGATTTGATAAAATGTTTAAAAACAATATGAAATTTAATTAGCAATAACAGAGGGTTTCACTCACATTATCACTGGCATCAGAACTGAAACTACTCAGTTCTTGAGAATGTTTCATGTCTAATTCCATTTCCAGCTTAGAGACTATATCTGAAACTTCTTTCTTTTTCTTTTTATCTCCTTTAGTTGCAGTTTTTTTCAAAGCTTGAATTTTACCTGATGCAACAGTATAAAATATTGTTAAAGTAACTACCTAACCTGAAAGAATTAAAATCTATTAAAATGGTTATCTGTGATAATTACCCTGTAGTTCTTTTTTTTCCTTACGATGTCTAGTGAGTAATTCTTCATAATTATCCATTTGAATCGTAGCTGAAGGATAGGCTCAAATAAAAATGCAGACGATGTTCTAATTTATGGGCAATTTACTGTTCACATAAATAGAAATGAAACCATAATTTCTAACAAGAATAGATTCTTGTCCCAACTGACACACAGAGTAGGGAGGGTGACGGTTGCCGGTTTCAGCAAAGAACATAACTGAAGAGGTATAGTTGAATTAATTAATGAAGTTATTCCATAATAGATGATGACTGAAGAAGTAAAAAATCAAGTTAATAGCAATGTGAATCTTTGATTCATAATTTGTTACTTGATTATAATTGTTCCTTATGAAATCAATAAACTATTTTTCCGAAAGTAGAACCTTATACAATCAATACTTACAGCCTCTAATCGATAAATAATCTAGAAAAACATTATTCCACAACGTATTGGCAAATCTAAATAAAACGTCATTTTCTACCCATTTCTTTTTTTCAATTACAAAAAAGAACCACATACCGAATCCCGATTGATTCCTATTTCCTCATTAGTCAATTATTGCTTGGATCAAATTATTAACCACTTAATTTGAAAACTGCTAAAAATATTGAAATGATAATAATAGACGGCTTAGCGAAACCGAAGGTTCAATACCGTAGTGTCAATCACCGCCTTCATGCATCCTTCCACCGAAAACTATCAAAAATCTGCGGAATCAGTCTTAACACAATCTGGGAAGATGGGAGGAATCTATTCCTCGGTCCGGGCACGGTCTGGCCAGGTCGGCTAATCGGTTATCTCGCCTAGGGCTCCGGCACAAGGGGACCCCGAAAGTAATTGATTTACATTTATTTCTCTGGTATTTTTTCAACTATCATCATCATCATGGTTGTCGCGACGACCCGTCACCGAGTCTGGGCCTCCTCCAAAAGCTTCCGCCTATTGGCTCGATCTGTTGCAGCAGCTCTCCAGTTTCGGCTACCCTGAAGAATTCGTGCATCCGCCTCGATGAAGTCCACCCATCTCACATTAAGCCGACCCACTCTCCGCTTTTAATGAAGCTCGTCAGTCAGCTCCTTCTTAGGAATCTCGTTGTCCTCCATCCTAACCACGAAGTCTCCCGAGCTTGATGAATTTAACCACATTGTCACGATACAGCTCTGAAAGCTCCGCACTCTTCTTTCTTTTCCACATGTCTCCCTCTCGAATCGGACCAAAAATTCTTCTTAATAGTTTCCTTTCAAATATCAGGAGCATGGCCTCATCAGCTCTGGTGAAGGCCCGGGCTTCCGACCCATACGTAAGAACTGGGCGGAGCAAGGTCTTATAAAGATTGATTTTGGTCTTGTTGGAGAGGTACCTGCTCCTAAAGTGTTTGGCTAAATAAACATGTAAAATCAATTTTAAGCTGGTGTTAAAACGCCAGTTAATGCTCACTCTTAGCACAGTAGTAACAGTCACTCTGCATAAGCATCGGCAAGAAAGGAAAAGAAAATCTTTAGACTTTATAAAAAGTTCCAAAACATTAAACACATTAACTAGTTAATTAAGTAGTTCAATAAATCTAATACGAATTAAAGTGGAAACCTTTGTAAAGTTTATGGTGCATCTTCAGCGGCGCGACAGCCCGTTGCCGAGTCAGGGCCTCCTTTATTAGCCTCCGTCAATTGTCCCGATCTTAAGTTGCTGCTCTCCAGTTCTGGATCATAATATTTCTATTTTGTATCGCTTGCCACACTGTCCTCTCAACGAAGCTTAGGTCGAACAACTCTTCTTGTTCCATACAAGCAGTCAGGGAAGACCTTTTTGGGGATTTCCGTGTCTTCCATTATCACATGGCCTTAATTAATGGCCCCCCTTAGCCTTCCTAGATGTATAATTCTGACTTCCTGCATCGTTCATGAGGGAACTTAGTTCATCATTTTCACCATTCTCCTTCAACGCTGGTTGGACCATAGATAATGTGGAGAATTTTTCTCTCAGGAGCTAATAAGTCTTGCTCGGCAGTAGATGGTCAAGCAGATGAACTCATCTATCTTTTCAAAGGAAAAAGCTCCTATCCTATAATTAATAAATTAATAAAATTACATATCACTACTATATGTTATTACGGTAGTATAGATCCCTTTTCCGGGTCTCAGGAGCGATTTTGATGAGTGATTTTGGAGGATTTTGATGAGTGAGGTATCAAAAGAAAGGGAATTTCACGAAGATGTGACGAATTCCAATTTTGTTTCTTAAATTCTCAATAGGGCTTAAATAAAAGTGATGAAAAAACTGGGAGGTTTCAAAGATTTTAATACTAAGAGTCGGCGGATCGAGACGGGATAGGTTGGGTTTTAAAGATTCTGACGCGGGCATCAAGATCATACACGCTCCTAGGGAGCGTGTTGGTCCAGCGTTTTAAATCTTAAAAACCTACCGTTTTTGAGATAATGCACGATATAGGTCCGCACGGGCCTCATGCCATCTTGCGTACGTGCCGTTGTCATGGCAACTTTATATCAATTTGAGTCTGTTTACAAAAACTTTTAATGAGTGGGAAATTATATATTGTTTTCCATGTCCAACCCCAACTGTTAAATATGAATAATACACATAGAAAACGATGTGGCTGAATCTTATCGCCTTACTGTTAAACTTAAGAGATGTTTTCCTGTGGGGTAAGCTAATTACTTATTAAGTATGAACTGTAACTTTAACATAGTCATTACAAACTATGTAGCTTCACCAAATGTGTGTTTTAAATAAACTTTCTTAATTTATTATATTGTTTATACGAATAAATATATTCCTCTAATATCGCTTACACTTCGAATGCATTAAGAATTAGGATATATATCTAATGTGAGAGTTCTCGCTCGGGTATACTAGTTACAGTAAATTTCCTTAAGAAAATAATAAATTGAAAATGAAGTTCAAAAATCAAAAGTGGAATCGATATCACAGCAACAGTAAGATTAATAGTACAAAAAATTCTTTAGATAAAAGTGTATCCATCAAAAATAAGAAATTTGAAAGCATGTTGTTTATTAACAACCAGAGGATCAATTTTAAGCTGGATGGAGCTCAACTTTATTCTTAAGCCCTCTTCAACTCAGTGCTTTCACGTTTACTACGGTAAACATAGTACCATACATCATTTTTAAGCTAGTAGATCATTAATCATTTTTATTAATTGTAGATTGTGTTTATTCATCTTTGATTAATACATTCAATAATAATTTAAAAAAAATTGTTATCCCTCATTGAATGTGTTAAAATCATGACTTTTGTTCAATTATTCGCGTATCATCTGGAACGTCTTTGTGTACCTTCGTCTGAGAAAGCCTGGTTTAAGTTATTAACAATTAGAATCGATTTTTGTTTTAAACACATGATTATAAAATAGGTGAATAAAAATAGTTATAGGTATGTCGTTACATTGTTAATTCTTCTAGATTAATTTTGAATAAAACATTTTTTGACAAATAAACTTTGAAGGGAAGGGTATAGAGCCAATTCCGCTACTAACCTCGAACATGTAAAAATCTGATTATACGAGGAACAAGTTTTTGTGGCAGTTTCGCGATTAAAATTCAAAGAAGTTGGTCGGGGGGGTATCCGACAAAGACAAGTCTTTGACCGCTCACCACGACAAACTTATTTCGTAAGTATATCTACCATCAAACAAACTCACTCCAATTCGCGATTAAAGATCTGATCCACGTTCTACCTTGTTACAAGATCTCGAGTTTGTAAATCTAGTGTTCACGTATATTTATGAATATTCTTATGGATAAATAAATACTATTGATTATTAGATTTTTCTATATGGCAAACAGTTTATTAGTAGGATCTCTCTTTCTTTACTGTATTAGGGTTAACTTTCTTTGCCCAATGTCGATTGCTTTGTAAACATATATTTAACCTTCTTTATCACAGCGTTTTTCATGTCTGATTTTCGAATTCAAAGTTTAGAGGGTTCTCAGTTTTTTTTTTTTTTTTTTCTGTTTTTTACGTTATAATTGGTTTCATTACTTTTATTTTATTTTTTCTAAAAGGGTTTTTAGACCAATATTTTAATAGCATTCATAAAGCTTTGTTATGGCCAAAAGTAAATTCGAATATGTTCGCTATTTTGAACAAGAAAACAAATGTTTAAAAAATTGTTGGATTGTTGTTAGAATAGATGGAAAAAACTTTCATAGGTTTACTGAAACACACGATTTTGAGAAACCTAATGATATTAGTGGTTTAAATCTGATGACAAATGCTGCAGTCAATGTTTTAAGAGAATTTTCTGATATTAATTTAGCTTTTGGTCACAGTGATGAGTTCAGTTTTCTATTCAAAAAGAAGACTAATATTTTTAACCGTAGATCAGATAAAATACTATCGTTAGTCAACAGTATATTTTCATCATCATATGTTTTCTTTTGGAATAAATATTTTTCTAACAAACAACTAATTTATGCTCCAGCTTTTGATGCTCGCATTGTACTTTATCCAACAGATCAAAATCTGAGGGACTATTTCAGTTGGAGGCAAGCAGATGTCCATGTCAATAATCTGTATAATACTTGTTTTTGGGCATTAGTACTAAAAATGGGACTTTCTCCAGTTGAGGTGATTTACTTAAATTTCAGTATAAAGTACAGTAAAACCTCGTTTATCAGATTTTTGACATTTTTTTAATTAATTGTTTATATTAGATAATAATTTTAAACCATGATAGCAACGTAGCTATACACACACATGTATATGTATATATATATATATATATATATATATATATATATATATATATATATATATATATATATATATATATGCCTAATACTCACTTTTTAATTTGATTCAATGTACAGTTCCTCCATAGTATAATAAATTAGGGTAATTAAATGTTTTGTTTTTTAAGAAAGGTGTAGTTGAGTGTTACATAGGGCGTTGAGGTCAATAGACTCACCAGCTGTAAATAGTTTTCATTTGCAATAAACTGTATGTTTGCTTAATTAAGGATCTTCTTTTCCTTATTTCTTGAATTTTCGATGTTCCAGATTGCCTTTGATCCTAATTAGTTCAGATAAATGAGGTTCTACTGTATTATATTACCTTTAATATATAATATCTGACTTAATAGTTTGTTTAGATTTTTTGCAAATTTTAAATGACTATATGTTCATTGTTTAATGCTATTGCTAATTTTTTTTTGCTTGATTTATAAACTTTTTAGTAATCAGTTGTTGGTTCAATTTGTGAAATTAACATAAAACCTGTATCATTTAGCATTGAACTAATTTGGACAATGGTCTGATCAATTCTAATTAAGAGAGCCACTAATTATTATCTATTTATTTTACAAGTTACAATAAAAGTGTGGTGGTCCTTATTGATGCACCAAATCAATTTATTAATGTTTATAAGATTATATTCAGCCATTATATGTTACAAGTGTAAACTATATTGTCCAACTTATGTTTTGTTCTAATTTGCCACCATTCCTCTGAATGACCAAATTTTGTTATCTTATCCAATTGTACTAATAAATAGTAGATTGTGAATGATTAAGTTATTTATGGGTATAGATAGGCATTGGTGGTGGAAAAGAGGTTGTCTTCCTGTCCAAACCTGGGTGGCAGCTTCAAGTTCTATTTTGTGGGACGGTTGTGAAATAAGTATTACCTGATCCCGATGGAAATTCGGGAACGAAGTGCTCAAGGTCCCTCTACCCCACCCGCTTGGGTATTACAACCTCGATTAAGCTACTTACTTTTATATGCAATATAAGTTACTAATTGAGGCTTTCTCTGGAAGAAGGGCCCATAGCAAAAATCGTTTTGAGAAAAACTAAATTGAAAATATTGTTTCTGTTTCTTATTTACTATCAAAATATTTGAATGTTTTAAGCATCTTGTACTGATAAATATCTGTATGTTTAATTTAAATGTTTGGCTATGGATCCTTCTTCCATAGAACGCCTCAATTAATATGGTAATCTAATTACATCTCCTTTCTATGGTATTTAAATGTGGAGAACCCGAAAATTTTGGATAAAAGACCAGCAAGTTATCCTTAGTTGTCTTTCCTGTTACTTAGATCTTGAGGGGAGGGCAATATGAGGTATTGTGGTGATGCAGATAATCCTCAGGTTCATAAACCAATTACACAAAGTAAGTTTGGGTTTGCATGGAGTATTGATTTACTTTAACAGAGCCTTTGAAACAGTATAAACCTTATCGACTGTTGTGCTTCTATCTTGGAGTGAAGGTTGATTAAAATCATATCTTTTATAATGATTTTAGTCGTTTGTTCAGATGATTAAATTTATTATTGTTTTAGTTACATTTTCACTATTATATCCATCTAAATTCTTTATTTTTGTAGTTGTGGTAAGTCTTTCATGGCATTGATCTGGTTCCATCTTCCATGGCATCTGGTTTTCGAGATAACCAGAGATGCTATCTAATGATCTTTCTACTTTTTTTTTTAATTCTGGTCATGGTCATTATGTTATAATTGTATTGGTAGATTCTTTTTTTCTGTCATGACAGCATTTGTTATGAGTAAGCTAATGTTAATCAGTATGACTAACATATCAAGGAGCTTGTTTAATAAGTCTAAATATTTTTTAGTGACATTAAATTTTAGTTAAGACTTTAAATCTTTTTATATAAAACTTTTAAGCAGTACTGAAAATTTTTGAGGAATAAGTCCAAAAGTGTTTGCAAGAGTAAACTGCAAGTTTTTGTCTTATTTTAAATGATTTTTTGACTGTTGTATGCATCAATTTAAGTCTTTGACTTAATGTCCGGCAATTTTTTTTTTGTATGCGTCGGATCTACATTAATTTTATATAAAAAGGTTTGTCCCAAATAGTTTACTATGAAGGCCTGTGGTATTGTAATTTTATTAAGATATACATGAGAGCATATTTCACATCTAAGCACTTATACTTATACCAGGTGTGTAAATATGAAACCTTAATTTTTCATTTAAAAATATCCCATTTAAAAATCCCATAGCTTTCAATCGAATGGAAATGGCCTCTCGTGTCACACTTAACTGATCTGCGAATTGTTGTTGGGTTTGAGTGTCATCCTCATCCAACAATGCTTGCAATTCACTGTCTTCAAATTTTTTCGGTGGTCTTCCACGTGCCTCGTTTTTGATGTCAAAATCACCACTTTTAAATTTTTTGAACCACTCAAAACACTGTGATTTCCCAAGAGCATACTCATCGTAAGCTTCAACAAGCATTCTATGGGGTTCTGCTGCTGTTTTCTTTAAATGGTAACAAAAAATCAATGCTGTCCGCAAATCGTAGTTTCCAGGCACAAAATTCGACATGTTTACTGTTGTTTCACAAAATACACTGTTGTATGACAACTGAGTTGTGAGTTGAAACACCTTCGCAGATGATAACAAAACAAAATGGTGTCCCCAGCGGGACTTCACGGTAGCTAAATTTACAGCTGGCGCTTTCTATTGGCAAATTCCGGTTTCATATTTACATACCTGGTATAATGTGTTGGCATTTATCATAGTGTACATATGTCCTTTATAGTTTCCTCAAATCATCCTGCACTATTTGTTGGTGATTTTGTACAGTAAATAAGCTTTGCATGAGCTCTTGATTTCTTGTTATCACTGCAGTGTCATCTTAAATTGCTGTTAGGGTGTCGGTACTAAGTGTGTCAATATATATGGTGGAAATATAAATCTTTCAAGTCCTCCTAATAAGACTGGTTATTTAAAAAAATAATCTGTGTCCTGATATACTGATAAAAAGTCTGCTAGAAAAGAATATGTAGACTTAAAAAGAAGACTGGTGTGAATGTCACCCAACTCTCATAGCCATACAGCAGATAAGCAACTTTTTAGGATGTGGAGCTTGATCTGGTTATTGACCTCTCTCTTGCCAACTGTGGTTTTGCAAATCAGATATTATCTCATATTAGCTTTTGCAGTTCTCCTGTACACTTCTTGGTCTCTGGCAGCAGTGTTGCTATCCATTGTACCTAAATATGATAATAAATACATAAATTTAGCTCCTGACTATTAGAATGAAATGTATATCTCTTTTCTAGAGATCACGAAAATCTCACTTTTTGTTGAGTTTATTGCCATTCCTTTCCTAAAAAACATTTCTTGCCATTCAATTTGGACCCTCTGCAGTTTTAATTTATCAGCAGAGATAAAAGCAATATTGTCCACAAATAGACATGCCTCTAATAATATTTCTCTTAAGTTTCACTTCCTGTTGTAGGAATATATATTATTCCCTTCTCAAGTTCTCTTTGAACTTCTCTTACATATCTTTTGAATTTCATGCATAATATTGTCCTGAGCCGTTATACCCAGCCAAAATCCATCCTGATCTTCCTCAAGTTGTCCTAGTTTATCCTCCAGGATCGAAGTGTACATTTTATATGCAACTGCTAAGAGGCATATTGGCCTGCAGTTTGCTATCCATGCCTGCTTTTTTGTGAATTGGCAATATTATTTTCATTTAGACTCTTTTGAAGATCTTATGATTTTTTCTTCGTCGAGTCCCTACCTACCGTCGTTGCAATGTTAGGGTTCCCTTACTGAGTCTGAATTCCGCCAATCCTCTTCTCCTTCTCCAGTCCATTCCTCCGGCTACAAAGGCTTCTTTTATGCATTCCTCTAATTTTTTTCTTCATCTACGACCATCTATCTGTATCTTATAGGTTGTTCTGACCATCCTTCTTTCATCCATTCTGCTTACATGTCTTTGCCAACGGAGTTGATTCTCCTCAATCACTGTTTTCGTGTGTAGGTATTCAAGATGAAATCCCCTCATTTTAGGTTTGGCTTTCTTTAGATCTGAGTTCAGGAGAACAATAAACAGGAGAGGGCTGAAACAACAGCCTTGCGGGATGCCAGTGATTGTTTCGAATTCTGTAGGGGTGCAGTTGGCTGCCCTCTTTATGTTTCTACATCTTTTGTAAAGGCTTTCCTGAGTCCCGTTCCACTTCCAGCTCCTCCAGAGCCCTAACTAAATCTTCCTTTCTCGCTTGGTCGAAAGCTTTGGTCAGATCCACAAAACAGCAACTTACCTCTTTCCCCGTCTCAATTAATTTTTCGGTAATTTGTCTCATAGTGAAGATAAGGTGCTGAGTGCTTCTCTGGTTACGGAATCCATATTGTTCCTCATCTAAGACGCTGGCTACCTTATTTTCAGCCTTCTTTCCAGGATCCGTGCGTATATCTCGCATGGGATACTTAGTAAAGGAATTCCTTGATGGTTTTCACACATCCAGTTATTTCGTTTTTTTGTAAATCGGGACGATGGTGGAAACTTCCCAATCATTTGGCATCCTTTTTTTCCTTTCAGATGATGTTTATAAGATAGAGAAGAACTTTCCCTCCATGTTCTCCCATGTATTTGAGCATTTCTGGTATTATACCATCTCGGCCTGCTGCTTTTCCCAATTTCATGTTTAGCAGTGCTTAAAACTAACTCTTCTTCCTCTATAAAATTCTTCTCCTCTCAATTTTATGATATATAA
Organism: Rhaphigaster nebulosa; assembly: GCA_948150685.1. Taxonomy (NCBI): domain Eukaryota; kingdom Metazoa; phylum Arthropoda; class Insecta; order Hemiptera; family Pentatomidae; genus Rhaphigaster; species Rhaphigaster nebulosa. The sequence continues at coordinate 73,961,154 of OX411308.1, forward strand.
ATTAATAATAATTAATGGAACTTGATATCGAAGAAATCGGTAAAATAAATCAATACGCGATCTTAGAATCGATAGTATTATCAAAAAAAGCAACTTCGATAACCCCATAATGGACTTAAATAATCAGGAATATCCGAAATGTTAAAGTAAATCGATACGTGAGCAAGCGATGTTAAAATCGGTAGTATTTTCATAATATGAATCTTCGCTAATCCAATAATAAACCTAAATACCGAGGATATACGAAATTTTAAAATAAATCTATACGTGAACAAGCGATCTTAAAATAGATAATGCATATATTTTAGTCATTTTGCATAAATTTTTATTCATCATTAAAAATTCCGACTAAATATTTAGTCATTACTTCAGTCAAATAAATTTTTAAGGACTAATGCCCAACTTTGGTGCAGCTTTGGTGCAGCAAATTCCCAAAATTCAGCCCCACATAAAAATATAAACATTCAAATTAACCCCAGAAAAATAGATGCAATTACATTCCACTATAACAATAAGAGAATAAAACAACCCACACTAAACAGTCGGCGCATCATAACCAAACAACACCTAATATACCTAGGTACCAACCTTGAATTCCACCTCTCATTCATCCAGAAGAGCCAAAAACACAATATGCCAACTGGGACAACACCTCCACTGCCATTTCAAACCGATGTCACTACAGACATTTCAAAACAGCATCCTAAAGAAGATCCAGTCTAAAACAAGCTTGAAAAACAAGAACCATGACTATTTCTAACTGGATACTGTATAGGAACTCATCACACGAAGTCATATAAGAGAAGGAAGGGTCCCAACCAACCCATTAATATAATTCTGTAAAAATATATACAGCAGATAGTGTAAGTGTAAGTTTAGGTGAGGTATCCTCACCTCACCACTTCATTGATCAGAGCTCTGTAACCTCCCAAGGCTCTTTTCAAGCAAAAACCCATATAGCACCAATGATCCTTCAAATATTAGATAGTAATAGGTAAATATTACATTGATAACAACTTCTCTTTTCCCATGACTCCTATGTCTCTTTGATTTTATATTTAAGCGGTCAGAAAAAAAAAAAATAATAATCCAAACCACTAAGAACCAAGTACTCTGGAGCCCTTGCCCCAACACGCTCGAACAATATGGTCTCAATTATACATGATTGATATTAAATTAGATATTAGATATTAAATAAAAATAAATGCCATAACATCCATTTTTTAATTGGGTTATTTGGAAATAATAGCAGATATGGTGTATTAAAGAATAAAAATAGTTTCTAATCTAAATAAACAAGATCTAATAATTTGAAGTAGGCTCCATTACAATCAGTGCAAATCAGCTAATTATTAATCATTTTTCTACACCATCTGAATTAAAAATATATATTTTTTCAAAGCTTTTTGGTTAAGTTTTTCTCTTTTAAGAAGTACAATCTGAGGACAGCTAAGCAAAAAGCTGGCTTGTTAATATTAAGCTAAAGCATCTTGGTGAATTTCATAATGCAAGTCCAACAAGAATAGACTATTGCTGATCTATTCTAATATTTACCAATAATGCACTATGAAATAACTGTTAGGGGATTAGATAGGGATAGAAAGACCAGTCAGAAAATTGCTGGTTTGTGGTGGAATAATTGTTCTAATAAAGTTTTTTCCCATTAAAATAAAAAATCTAGTAAGACCTACTATAGTCTGAGATATTTTGGATGGCTATTGGCTGCAAGTGAGTCGGAGACCAGTGTCACCAAATGTACAAGAAGACTAGTCGTCCCATCCCTCGAACTAGCTCACAAAACTTGGTATTGTTCTCTGTCACAATCATCTGCGTTTACGGACATCTGTTTTGACTGGGATGGCAGGTAATTCACACATCTAACGATTTTATAGAAAAAAAGATATAATTAAAATTTTGTATAAAATGATCCTTCTATACCATCATGCGGATGTCAATTGATTATTTTGATTTTCCATTCTCAGAGAACTTCTTGCAATCCCATATCTTTTGGTAAAGGATCTGCTAAAGGTTGATCATTTCTATGCTACTATATCTGATAAATTCAGGAAAAATCCTACCATTTCCCACAGTTTTTCCAACCTTAATCCTCTGCACTACTCTTCTTCTGATATAACTTCTTGTCCCTGCAGAGGGCTGGGTTGGTAAGTTAGCATAAGAGAAGGTCCTTATAGGACTGCCTGGTGGTAACCTGGGATCAGGCCTATCAGTGATGGTGTGCCGATCAAGTGAGTGGGATATCAGTGTTACCAAATGTACAAGAAATAATGTACTGGAAATCTCGCAATGCACGATAGTCTATTAAAATATCCGTTGTTATAACTTTAAAACTTTACACATAATATAATAACATGTTTCTTCCACCACCATCCTAGAAAATGTGTCCTGTTACATTTTCTAGGATGGTGGTGGAAGAAACATGTTATTATATTATGTGTAAAGTTTTAAAGTTATAACTTAATATCCGTTGTTATAACTTTAAAACAACGGATATTTTAATAGACTTATCGTGCATTGCGAGATTTCCAGTACATTATTTCTTGTACATTTGGTAACACTGATCTCCCACTCACTTGCAGCCAATAGCCATCCAAAATATCTCAGACTATAGTAGAAGGTCTTACTAGATTTTTTATTTTAATGGGAAAAAACTTTATTAGAACAATTATTCCACCACAAACCAGCAATTTTCTGACTTGTCTTTCTATCCCTATCTTATCCCCTAACAGTTATTTCATAGTGCATTATTGGTAAATATTAGAATAGATCAGCAATAGTCCATTCTTGTTGGACTTGCATTATGAAATTCACCAAGATGCTTTAGCTTAATATTAACAAGCCAGCTTTTTGCTTAGCTGTCCTCAGATTGTACTTCTTAAAAGAGAAAAACTTAACCAAAAAGCTTTGAAAAAATATATATTTTTAATTCAGATGGTGTAGAAAAATGATTAATAATTAGCTGATTTGCACTGATTGTAATGGAGCCTACTTCAAATTATTAGATCTTGTTTATTTAGATTAGAAACTATTTTTATTCTTTAATACACCATATCTGCTATTATTTCCAAATAACCCAATTAAAAAATGGATGTTATGGCATTTATTTTTATTTAATATCTAATATCTAATTTAATATCAATCAGGTATAATTGAGACCATATTGTTCGAGCGTGTTGGGGCAAGGGCTCCCGAGTACTTGGTTCATAGTGGTTTGGGTTATAATTTTTTTTTTCTGAGCCCTTAAATATATAATCAAAGAGACATAGGAGTCATGAGAAAAGAGAAGTTGTTATCAATGTAATATTTACCTATTACTATCTAATATTTGAAGGATCATTGGTGCTTTATGGGTTTTTGCTTGAAAAGAGCCTTGGGAGGTTACAGAGCTCTGATCAATGAAGTGGTGAGGTGAGGATACCTCACCTAAACTTACACTTACACTATCTGCTGTATATATTTTTACAGAATTATATTAATGGGTTGGTTGGAACCCTTCCTTCTCTTATATGACTTCGTGTGATGTGTTCCTATACAGTATCCAGTTAGAAATAGTCATGATTCTTGTTTTTCAAGCTCATTTTAGATTGGATCTTCTTTAGGATGCTGTTTTGAAATGTCTGTAGTGACTTCGGTTTGAAATGGCAGTGGAGGTGTTGTCCCAGTTGGCATATTGTGGTTTTGGCTCTTCTGGATGAATGAGAGGTGGAATTCAAGGTTGGTACCTAGGTATATTAGGTGTTGTTTGGTTATGATGGGCCGACCGTTTAGTGTGGGTTGTTTTATTCTCTTATTTTTGTAGGGGAATGTAATTGCATCTATTTTTCTGGGTTTAATTTGAATGTTTATATTTTTATGTGGGGCTGCATTTTGGGAATTTTGCCTGGTATGGTTAGCATTCATGCTGCTCCAAAGTTGGGCATTAGTCCTTAAAAATTTATTTGACTGAAGTAATGACTAAATATTTAGTCGGAATTTTTAATTATGAATAAAAATTTATGCAAAGTGACTAAAATATATGCATAAGCTATTTTAAGATCGCTTGTTCACGTATAGATTTATTTTAAAATTTCGTATATCCTCGGTATTTAGGTTTATTATTGGATTAGCGAAGATTCATATTATGAAAATACTACCGATTTTAACATCGCTTGCTCACGTATCGATTTACATTAACATTTAATTTGTTATTTATTATTATTTAAGTCCATTATGGGGTTATCGATGTTGCTTTTTTTGATAATACTATCGATTCTAAGATCGCGAATTGATTTATTTTACCGATTTCTTCGATATCAAGTTCCATTAATTATTATTAATTTATATATCATAAAATTGAGAGGAGAAGGGTTTTATAGAGGAAGAAGAGTTAGTTTTACGCACTGCTAAACATGAAATTGGGAAAAGCAGCAGACCGAGATGGTATAATACCAGAAATGCTCAAATACATGGGAGAACATGGAGGGAAAGTTCTTCTCTATCTTATAAACTTCATCTGAAAGGAAAAAGAGGATGCCAAATGATTGGGAAGTTTCCGCCATCGTCACGATTTACAAAAAAACGAAATAACTGGATGTGTGAAAACCATCGAGGAATTTCTTTACTAAGTATCCCATGCGAGATATACGCACGGATCCTGGAAAGAAGGCTGAAAATAAGGTAACCAGCGTCTTAGGTAAGGAACAATATGGATTCCGTAACCAGAGAAGCACTCAGCACCTTATCTTCACTATGAGACAAATTACCGAAAAATTAATTGAGACGGGGAAAGAGGTAAGTTGCTGTTTTGTGGATCTGACCAAAGCTTTCGACCAAGCGAGAAAGGAAGATTTAGTTAGGGCTCTGGAGGAGCTGAAAGTGGAACGGGACTCAGGAAAGCCTTTACAAAAGATGTAGAAACGTAAAGAGGACAGGCAACTGCACCCCTACAGAATTCGAAACAATCACTGGCATCTCGCAAGGCTGTTGTTTCAGCCCTCTTCTGTTTATTGTTCTCCTGAACTCAGATCTAAAGAAAGCCAAACCTAAAATGAGGGGGATTTCATCTTGGATACCTACACACGAAAACAGTGATTGAGGAGAATCAACTCCGTTGGCAAAGACATGTTAGCAGAATGGATGACAGAAGGATGGTCAGAACAATCTATAAGCCTATATTTAAATTTGCCTATATAACAACCTATATTTGTAGATGCTTTTAGACCAAGAAAAAAATGAGAGAAATGCATAAAAGAAGCCTTTGTTGCCAGAGAAATGGAATGAAGAAGAAGAAGAGGATTGGCAGAATCCAGACTCAGTAAGGGAACCCTAACATTGCAACGGCGGTAGGTAGGGACTCGACGAAGAAGAAATCATAAGACCTTTTATTGAAACATAAAAAAAAAAATCTTGTATTTATTACTGTGTGTAATTGTATTGAGGCATATTAATAGTAAATCTAAATGCGCATACTTGATCGAAAATTTTATAATAAATTCGCACTTCGTGTATTTCTGCTTCCCTGTTAGCGGTGGCACCTGTAGCTGATCCATCGGTGTATCTATTCAATCACAGGTCGGACGTACCCAGTATAGAGAGATTTTAGCGTCTGGTGGTTCGCTCCCCTTGGAACCTGCGATTTTCTTCATAAGGGCTGTTCTTTTGATAGCTTTGACTATGCACCTTTCTATGTGTTTCCACTGCTGGAAGACTGCCAGGAAATCCCCTGTTTTGGGGTTCTTCAGCTGCCTCGACGTGTATATTTAAAGGCCTCCACAAACAAATGCCGCGCCTAAAGCACCATCTTGGATTTGGGAAACAAGAAAAAATTACATGATGCCAAGTCAGGCGAACGAGAGTTCCGTTCCGGTAATCTAATTTGATACAAATACTCATTCACAATTAGCGAAGTGTGTGCAGAGGGATTGTCGTGATGGAGGATCCACCGCACCTCTCCTGCTTGTGCCAAATTACATCGAACCCGAGTCACACGAGCTTTGAGGGGTCTGAGGACGTCAGCGTAGATATTTCCATTTACAGTTTGGTCTCGAGGTACTTGAGGTACTTGATCACACTTGGTGATCAAGAACTCGAGAATCGAGAAAAAAAAATCTGATGAGGATAACACATGACTTCCTTGTACGCCTATTAAACTATAGATCGGTGGCTCAAAAAGTGATCCTGAATTAGGTTACTAGTTTCCGAAGATTGCATTATCTTAAAAACGACACGGCGTCGTGACATCCATCTATTGACACACACACTCCAGTTTCTGGAGGTCTCATTCGATTATTATATGTCGTTTTCTTTCAGTAGATAACTAGCTTCCAAGAGAATTATTCGTGTTTCGTGACAACATTAGAACTGTCAATATCACTATGGTAGATAAGGCATTGGAAATCGACATTTTTAGCGGAAGAACCCTCTTAACTTATATCTTATTCTTCTGCTGTAGACTTGTTCATCTCACAAATGAGGAAGATAACCATCAAAAATTATATTAAAATTAAATACAGAAATCGTATGTTTCGGTAATAAAGGTTACAAACGCAATTTGGTTTCCAATCCAATTAAACATTTTTATTAATTGTTTTAAGTGTTAAAATTGAGTGTAAAATACTGGTTTTTCTCCCCATTTGTGTGATGAACAAGTATGCAACAGGAGAATAAGATATAAGTTAAGTGGGTTCTTCCGCTTAAAATGTCGATTTCCAATGCCTTATCTAGTAATATTGACAATTCTAATGTTGTCACGAAACACGAAGAAATCTCTTGGAAACTAATTATCTACTGTAAGAAAACGACATATAATAATTGAATGAGACCTTCAGAAATAAGAGAGTATGGGTCGTGCCGCCGAGTGACGTTTTTGAGATAATGCAATCTTCGGAAACTAGTAATCAAATTCAGGATCACTTTTTGAGCCACCGATCTATAGTTTAATAGGCGTACAAGTAAGTCATGTGTTGTCCACATCAGATATTTATATGGACTTTCAAAACAAACAATGTATATAAACATATATATATACATTTGAGTCTCAGTTTTCCGAGTTTTCAGTATTTCGAGGTCTTTATTACAATATTTTTTTTTATTCTCTAAAGATCGTTTCTGAATTATAAAAACTTAACAATATTTGTAAATGTAATACGTATTTATTACGCCTAATCGTTACACTGTGAACAAGACGGCAATGTTGAAGATCTCAAACAATGGCTTATGGGCGACGATAGTGAGGAAATCTGAACGAAGTGGTAGTTAAATTAGTAAATAGAGATGAGTCTATAGTGAAATACAACGATGGAATTGCAGATAACATGCCCAAAACCAGCCACGCAGAACGGCTTCATCGACTGGAAAAAGCATTGTAATAAGTGTAACTACAAGCTGAAATCAGCCTGCAGATCGTTCTTTTTTCAAGAAATGGAGTATGCACACAGCTACCAAACGATAGGTCTTGCAAGAGCATTGATAAATAAAGAATTATTATAAGTATGAGATTTAAAATTCATCTATGTTCATACGCTTTAAAATTATCTAAATACCCACCGAAATATGGAATGTTTCGATAATCCGAGTTGGATGGGACTGAGCCCCCTTCCGATTATCGAAAAAATCCATATTTGGGTGGGTACATAGATAATTTTAAAGCGTATAAACATCGATGAATTTCAAATTGTATACGTATAATTCTTTATTTATGTATGCTCTTGCAAGGCCTCTCTTTTGGTAACTGCTTATATATTATTTTGGCAGTGTAGCGTAGAAATAACGCTTTTCTCTTTGAGGAAAAAATGTAAGACGTAGTGCTTTATTAATTATGATATTTCACATAGATAACACTATCCAACAAAAAAAATAATTATTTTTTAAAAACTAGCTGATTTTGATTGTTAATTGAGTAAGAAAAAAGAATATAACAGACTGAAATTTTTCTTAGCTCCTATTTTATAGATAAACGGATATTAGTATATACGCAATTACAATATGCATTATAAGAAATAACATTTAGATATTTACCTTTATGCAGTACAAATAGACGAATTTAAATCAGAATAGTTTATAAAATATTTACATTGTTAAATAAAAAAAAATTAATAATTGAATTAGTTCATATTGTTTATTTACTGTCCTCTGAACGGTTCCTTTTTACTTGGCGCTTGTGCATTTGGTCTGGAACATCCCTTATTAATGTCCAGCCATAATCTGCAAGGATGGACACGTGCCATTGACCCTGATATATTTTCTCCATAGCGGCAATGTCTTGATGAAACCTTTCACCATGTTGGTCACTGACATCTCCACAATTTTCAAGAAAGAAATCTAGGTGTGAATGGCGAAAATGAATTTTTAAAGACATATTGCATCCTAACTTATAGAATTTTTCTAAAAGTTCATTTATTCTTTGAACATAATTTAAATATAAATTCTTACCTAAAAAGCTCTTGACAATTTTTTCAAATGCCTCTCTAGCTTCTTTCTCATTGATGTTAAGTACATTTATAAAGTTTTCATCTCTTATTCAGCATTCTAATTTAAGGGCCAACAAAAACGTGCATATAATTTTCATTCTTAAAGTATGGCATCAGGCATTTTAGTCGGTCTGTGTAAAAACTTACTTTAACATCAGTTGACAAAAGTTTCCATTGTTTAAGTCTAAATCCCAAGGGTTCAGCTTTGTCTTTCGTGAAGTTTAATTCTCGTATCAAATCATTTAACTCACCCTATGTAACACACTATGTGTGGCTCATTCATTCACTCATGTGCCGGATCAAAGTCGGAATATTGTGACATACAAGGCTCCCTTACAACGTCTCTTGATACGACTTCATTGTAATCAGGCAACAGTTGATAGTCTTTTGGAGAGTTAGGCACCTGAAGCCCTTTACCATGTGGGACGGGTCAAAGAGCTGATGGAATATTAGTCCACTTTTTTTTCTTTGATTATTCCCTGTTGGAAAGGCGTGTTATGCAGAAATAACAGTCATTTGCATGCTTTGTTGGCTCACGCCATATTATCGGTACACTAAATTTCATCGAGTGTTTCTTTCCAGCTACGAAGATTCACTGGACACGTATTACAATAAAAGTGAGGTATCATGACTTATGTTGATCACCTACCTAGACCCCAAAGTAATGAAAGTAGGCTGTTCTTACTGTATGAGATAAAGGTCTTTTTTGAGCAAAGAATGTCACTTCTCCACATAACGTATATAGCAAAAGGTGTCAGTACTATTGACACATTTGTGATGCATTTTCACAGTTTTTGCACACAAAAAGTATAGCTGGCTTTCACAAATTCACTATGTTGTCATCCAAAACATAATCTGAATTGACAATAACAGTTATTGCAGGCAGGTTTGCCAATTGCAGAAAAAAAATTACCAATTCAACACTAAAAGTCCTATAAATATTCTTAAATTGTATTATGTATTCAAAATAAGAGCTAACTAAACTTTTAAAACGTTAAATTAGCTTTTTGTAATCAAAATGGAATACAAATTTGCTACTTTCAATCTGGAAGCATTTTTGCTGTTGGCTAGTGTAACTATTCGTAGGAAGACAACCCTTACCCTCTGTTTTTAGTCTTTTTAAATTTCTTATTGTTGGCATTCATTTTGAAGGATTAAAATTAGAAAAAAATATTCTGAACTTTTATGATCATCTACAATACATAATTGTTTATATATATTTATTTATTTCTATTTTAAGGCAGAAGAAAAACTTCGAGGGACATTATCAAGTGACAAAAATGAATTACTGTACCAGAACTTTAATATCAACTATAACAATGAACCAGAAATATTTAGAAAAGGTACTACATTAGTTCGAAAATGTATAAGTTGGGAAGGAGCAGCAAAACATAAATCTGTTATTTTACCACTTCATTGTGATATTATTAAAAATGACTTCTGGAATTCTCATCCAGAAATTTTGGATCAATCAGAAACGCCATTGGTTGATAAATTAAATTTAGAACAATATTTTGTTTGTGAACAAAAAAATTTTAAAATGTAATTTTTTTTTATGTTTCACTTTTTAATCGTTTATTGTATGAACAGTTACAAACATCATTTTATGTATGTTTTATTGCTAATTATTATTTTATAAATAAAATATTAAAATATAATTAATTTGTTGTACATGTATTTAACTTCTCTTTAGTAACAATACTAATGATGATCTTGTTCCTAATTTTAATTTTTGATTGTAGAGTTGGCTTAATCTATCATTTCATAGCCAAGCACAGTCTGGATTCTGAAATATTTGTGTGCTTATTATATCATCTCCATTGCACTCAACTTTCCACGTTCCACTCATTTTTAAATGGATGGTATTTCCAAGTACATTTTGTGTACCCAGCAAGAATTAAATTTGTAGTTCAAGGCTTAGGATTTCACTTTAAAAATGAGCCACTGACTATGATTTATCAATATAATATTTAATCCTGGTTCAATCGAGGTCAACAAATAATAATGAGTTATTTCTTATTACATTACCAATGTTTCATTCAAAATTTGTAGGCCATCAGGATTAGAACACACGTCAGTGCAAAAAGTAATCGAATAGAATCGAAACAATTATATTGTTTCTATGATAATAATTACGAAAATAACAGCAAAAGCAAAGTGGAAAAAGTACTAATAATTGCTTATAGTAAATATTTCATTTAAAATTTTGTTACTCCCACTTTTGCCATAATAATGGCTTCTAACCGCCTCGACATGGAATTAATCATATTTTGTGTTTCAGCATTAGGAATATTTGACCATATTTCTTCTAGAGCCATTCCTAACTCCTGTAAATTCTTGACAGACCTTGCTTCTAGTTTTCTTTTTAAATAATCCCATAAATGCTCAATGGGATTAAGATCTGGACCTTGAGGTGCTTCCATCCATTTTGGAGTGTTAAACAAAATCCTCATTTTGGTTTTCCAGGCAGTATGTTTGGGGTCATTATCCTAGGCGAAGATATAATTGTCTCTTATACCCATTTTCTCTGCACCTAGTTGTAAACATTGTTTAAAAATGTCAACATATTTAATGTGGTCCATTGCTCCGCGGATAAAACTCATTTTTCCTACCCTATTGGCAACCCAAAACCATTAAAGAACCTCCTCCATGTTTAACGGTTGGCTTTAAATTTGTTTCCATTTCACAGTTTTTTTCCTCCATATGTTTTATGAGGTCTTCGCCTAAATACAGTCTTCGCTTAAGTACTTCGAATTTTGTCTCATCCGTAAAAATAACATGCCTCCAAAAGTCATTGTTTGATGAGATTGACTTTTTGCATATTTTAATCTTTTCATCTGGCTAGTTTTTGAAATAAAACACTTTTTCCGTACTGTCCGTTCATTAAAGTTAAATTTTTTTAAGCAGTTTCTTACTGTGCTTGAACTAACATTTGTCCCTTTAATTTCAGCTAGCTCTGCTGCTAATTTCGAAACACCTAAACTTGGGTTTTTATTGATTTTCTTTATAATAAATCTTTCATCTATAGGGGTGAATATTTTTGGTCGGCCGCTAAGAGGTTTAGAACGGAAAGTTCCCCTCTGTCCAAACCGGCTAATGATATCACTCACAGTAAAATGGCTCCTCCCCTCTATTTTTCCGATTTCACGGAGTTATTTACAGTTGCTATATAAATTAATAATAATTATCTTTTCTTCTTGTGTCGTCTCTTTTTATTTTCGGCCCATGTTCACACTACACTTTCTATTTCAGAACTGAGGATTTAGTTAATATAAAAGGTAATATGGATTGAATAATGATTGTATACAATTGATATTTGGAATGAAAGGGACCAGAAATACAGAACTTAACAAAAATAAAAACAAGGACTGTTTGAATAATTTTTTCTTATCTTTTACAAACATTTTCTAAATTCAAATTTCTTTTAGATTTATGTTAGAAATACAAATTTATTATTAAAATAATATCGATTTCGAACGAAACTTTATTTTTAGGTTAACTTTTAAATACAATATTTGCTTCTACTTTTGGAATGTTTTGGCATTAAATCATTCAATAAAATGAGTGATTAAGTGTTATGAGATAATGATGCTTATTTAGAAATATACAACCTAAAATACTGTTGTTGACTTTTATTGTGGGAGGGGGAATCTTAATTCCGGGCCTGTTTCAGAATTAAATGGAATAAATATGCTAAGATTTGCAAGTGATCAAGTGTCATGATGGGGCTGGGGTCAGGCCCGGCTATAAAACGGGATTTTCAGTTATGTTGAATGTTGACGCAGCACATATAATAATGTGCTCATAAACAAACATTAAAATCTGGGCCAAATGTGTTTAACGTTAACGAACTTTTCCACTCTACAAATGTTTTTGGTATCTAGGTGTGAGGAATTTCATTTTTACTTCCTTGTACGAAGTAAAGGAAGTATTGTAATCGCGAAAATTTTCGGTTTTCAGATTTCGACGGAAATATCCATTTTGACCATCCCTGAATCCAATTTGACTGGTTTCGTCGTGGCGTCTGTACGTACGTTCGTATTTCGCATAACTCAAAAACGGTTTGCCGTAGAAAGTTGAAATTTTGTATTTAGGATTGCTGTAAAATCTAGTTGTGAACCTCCCTTTTTGGTCACTGCTTGATCACCGGAAGTGGTACTTTACTTGAAGGTCATAATTGATTTCCATCAAAAATTATATTAAAATACTATGCAAAACTTCTCAAATTTAGTATTTATAACTTATATATTGATTTAAATAACATACTAGATTTTAATCTAAATTGGAAAACCGGAAGTGGTACTTTACTTGAAGGTCAGACATTAGACTTTCAATAGAAAATTTTTGTACCCTCCTCCCCTCAAAATTTGAGGTTTTACGTTTCAAGATACGTAGAATCCAAATATCGAATAAAAAAAAATCCGTCCGCAAAATTTTTTTTTTTACTTCCTATTTTCGTTGGACGAATTCATTTTGACAAAAACGAAAATCCGTTAGCAATTTTTAAGAGCTAGAAATAAAAAAACAGCAACGGATCCTTTTCAGTTGAGGTCGGAGTCTTACCGTAATTTCAATTATTACTGCTTTAAATAGATCACAGCTCGATTTACGTTCGATTAAGAGATAAGCAAACCCCAAATGTTCCTTTTCAGTTGAGATCGGGTCCTTACCGTAATTTAAATAATCACTCTTTTAAGTTATTACTAAAACTTCCCCAGATCACCGAAAGTCGACTACACTAACAATTTTAAATAATATGTGATTAAGGCAGTCATAATTTTAATGATTGCAATGAATACGAATATTACAATTGAATGCAAAGCAGTTAGCACAAATGGCGCTAGAGTATGCTAGTCCGCCGACCTTCGGGTAAGATCGGGAATACCAGTAATAACGCGCCCCTCTTGTAAAGTTGTAATTAAAATATCTGATGTGGGCAACACATGACTTCCTTGTATGCCTATTAAATTATAAATCCGTGGCTCAAAAAGTGATACTGAATTTGGTTACTAGTTTCCGAAGATTGCAGTAAAAACGACACTCGGCGTCCCGTCATCCATCTATTGACAAACACACACAATGGTTTATCATTTCCACTTAGTAATCTTTCAAAAATTTCTATTCTGTTCAAGAAAAAAAAATTAAGCAGTAGGCACCAAAGGGAAAGAAATTTAAAGCTTTTCACAAGATGATCGACGTGAGTGCTGAACTGGGAATGTTAATTTAAAAACTCTGTCAATGCAAGTAGGCTGGGATGTAAAATGATACATAGGAAATATTTGATGTGCACTTCAGGAGGAAACAACAAAAAAAGGAAGACTAAGGAAGCTAAAGAAAGTTTGAAAGGAAATTTTTGTTTTGATTTCCAACAAAAATTTTCTATTGAAAGTATAATGTCTGACTTTCAAGTAAAGTACCACTTCCGGTTTTCCAATTTAGACTAAAATCTAGTATGATATTTAAATCAATATATAAGTTATAAATACTAAATTTGAGAAGTTTTGCATAGTATTTTAATATAATTTTTGATGGAAATCAATTATGACCTTCAAGTAAAGTACCACTTCCGGTGATCAAGCAGTGACCAAAAAGGGAGGTTCACAACTAGATTTTACAGCAATCCTAAATACAAAATTTCAACTTTCTACGGCAAACCGTTTTTGAGTTATGCGAAATACGAACGTACGTACAGACGCCACGACGAAACTAGTCAAAATGGATTCAGGGATGGTCAAAATGGATATTTCCGTCGAAATCTGAAAACCGAAAATTTTCGCGATTACAATACTTCCTTTACTTCGTACAAGGAAGTAAAAAGATAGAAAATAATTATGCTTTAAAAAAAAATGTAATAGCATATTTTTATTTTGAAGACTTTTAGCCTTATTCCGTATATTATATTCTTCTAGAAGTTTTTCAATAATAAAACCTTTAAACTTCTAAAAATGTTATTTATCTTTTAACGATTCCGACTATATTGTGCATTCTCAAAACATTCATCTAAAATCATGTAATTCATTTGATATACATCTGAGCACAATTATCAATTTGTCTTTATATAGAATTGATTAACATTATTTATATTTAAATCTTATCTACTAATTATTGCTTGGTAATTAAATATTTTTTATTGTTATATTTACTGGTAAACTTTCAGAGTCGTGATTTAATGGCAGACATCTAGAATTTTAGGGCCTGACCGATCTTAAAAATCTAGACCTCCGCCATGTTGGGGTCACGATTCTGGAGTTTTCCCGAATAAAGAGAATTGTCAATTAAATGTAGATACTAATTATCACACTTGATATTTTTTTTATTATTTTTTTTTTATTGAACATAATTCAAACTGCCATACTCAAGGGCAATGAGTATTAGGGCTGAAGTACTTCATACTACATACATTCACACTGTATGTACAAACTATATACACAATAAAATAAACATAAAGCAAAATAAATTGATAAAATAAAAGGACACTGGAGATAAATAAATGTGCAATGTTAACAAAAGAAGAAAGAATTAAATAAAATAAATAAAAATTCTAGATTACATTCATACATATATACATGTTTACATTCTGACCCGAGAACTCCGAGCCATACCCTGCCCTCCACTTGTGTATGACAAAGCAAGACTTAAAGAGATCCTAGCGCTTCTCTCTGAGCCGCATCACTGGATTAAAGTCAGTTGAGACTGAGTGAGAGCACTAGGACCACAGTCGCTCAGGGCTTAAGTGGAGGATCTGGCCATTGCCAGGACTCCAATAGCATATAGATTTCGACTTATAGAAGGTCTCGAGGCCACTGCCGCTTCAATCTAGATTATAGGGATGGCTTGAGCTGGATAGGGATTGTGCTAAGGGCTTAGGATGGCAGGTAAGGTTCTAGTGAAAGTTTGAAAATTTGGATGGATAAGGTCAAGTACAAATGGAATGTTCAGGTCATGATGTAAGGTCTTGTTTGAAACATAATAGGGAGCGTTGACTATTGTTCGAAGGACTTTGGACTGGAAGGATTGGATACGTTTGATATTCGAAGATTTTGCTGTCCCCCACAGTTCAAGTCCGTAGGTCCAAATAGGTTTCGATATGGTCTTGTAGATTAATAGTTTGTTGTCTATTGAAAGATGTGATGTTCTGTTCAATAGTCTATATAACTTGCCATATCTTCGGTTGAGTTCTTGTCTCTTAAGCTTAGTAGTTGGGTTCCATGCCAATCTTTTGTCTAGAAGGAAATCAAGATACCGGACTGTGTCGGAGGTGGGAAGTGGAATCGAATTGAAATGGACTGGAGGACAGGGTCTGCGACGGAGTATGAAGGTGACATTTTTACATTTGGATTCGTTGGCTTTGAAGCGTCAATGGTTGAACCACTGTTCAATCGAGGAGGGGTGTTTTTGGAGGTTAAAGGATGCTATTTCAGGGTCTGGATGAGAAAATAGGATGGCTGTATCATCAGCAAATGTTGCTAGAAAGGTATCGGGGTTTGTGGGAATGTCCGCGGTGTATAGGATATAGAGGATAGAACCTAAGACGCTGCCTTGTGGATCTCCGGCTTTGATTGGGTAAAAATTGGAATATTGAGTGCCACAGGGTTCGATTGGAACTCTAAAGGTTCGGTTAGAGAGATAGGATCGGAGGATTAAGTATAAGGATTGGAGTAGATGGATTTTGAGCTTGAAAAGCAAGCAACTGGGTTGTGCGAAGGATGGAGTTGTATATGTAGGTTAGGAATATAATTGATTTTTTTGGAAGCTGTCGCAGGATTTGGGATGTGATGAGATCGTGACAAGGAGATTTTCGGGATTTTAATCTATTTATAAGGAATTTGGCCTCAGGGGGATTAACAGCTTTAGGAGGTGCAGAGAGTGGGATGGGTGAGAACAGGAATTCTTTTACTTCAGCTGTATGGGTGGGATGTTGTTCAGGATGGGGAGTGAATATGTTGGATAGATGTCTGACAAATTCCTCTGTTCTATTCTCATCTGACGAAGCCCAGGAGCTATCATCACGTCGGAGGAGACGGGAAAATATAGTGGTATTTAAGGATTTTTTTGGTTACTTTCTAGAGTGAGTTAGGTGGGAATTGTAGGATTGGGATCTATGGATTGCTAGTATCTTTTTAACCAGCCTGGAATAATATAATAATTATATGATTTCCGATAGTAAGGATGTCTAGTTCTTTGCCAGAGGGTCCTAGAACGTCTTTTGATTTGGATAAGTTCTCGGAGTTCTCGGGGTAAAGGATTCTTGTGGTCTTTAGTGGAAGAAAGAGGTTGGGATGCTGACCAAACTGCTTGTTGGATCAGGATGGTATAGGAATTTACAGCTTCATCTAAGTCTTGAGGGGTTTTTAGGGAGACTCTGAGGTCTATTTTATGGTTTATTATCTGACGGCAGCGGTCCACTTAACTGGGCCTCTGGTGAATGAAGGTGGAGATGATGGGGTTAGGATTAGAGGGCTATGGTTTGAAGAAAGGTCATTTAGCCGTTGGACGGAACAATTTAGTGGTCCTAGACCTTTGTGCATAAAGAAGTCTAGGAGATCGGGGTTGCGGTTGGAATCGGTTGGCCAGTATGTAGGAGTATCGGGAGAAAGGATATTACAGGAAATAAGTGCAGGTAGCAATGCTCGCCCTCGGGAGTTTGTGGTTCTGGCTCCCCACTGCTGATGCTTGGCATTCAAGTCTGCTCCTATAAGGAATCGATGGCCTAAGGAGTTCAGGAAGGAATTGGCCTGCGATTCGGAAAATTGTGTTTTTGGTGGGGAATATGCTACAACAAATGTTAATGGAAAAGTGAGGTTTGGATTGATACGGCTGTGGTCTGAAGGAAGTTGTGATTTGTTAAGGGAGCCATGTGATGGAAGAGGGATTAATGAATGATGGCTGCGGTGCCAGCGTGCGCAGTTCTATCGGGATGATCAGTTCCTTAGATTTGGTTGGCGGGAATGTAGAACTGTCGTTTGTTGGTTAGTCGGGTTTCAGTTATTAGTGCTAAGTCAATGTCTTTGCCTTGTAGTAAGACTGATAGTTCGTTGATATGGTTTCAAACGCCATTTGCATTCCAAAGGAGGATGGATAAGGGTTTCTTGAGGGAGGGATGAAATAGGATACAAGATTAGTGAGGAGTGGTATTAGTGGGTTGACAATGGATTTGAGTTCGAAGAGGGACGATGTCAACATACAGGTGAGATCAGTAGCAACTGTACGGGGGGGAGGGGGAGAGGAATGTGGAGAGGAAATTTGGTGTTGAAAGGATTGTAGAGGATTTGGTAAGTTTTGAGGAATGGGTTGTTGAGGTTGGGATTGAGGACTTTGTTGTTGCGGCAGGGCTTCACATTTGTTTTCCTGATTTCTTCCTCCGAGTAATTAGGCGAAGGATACCGTTGAATCAATGACCTTGGAAGGCTCTCTTCTTGGCTTCGTGTTTTCTTCTCCGCCTCCAAGTTTCTGGAATTTGTTCTTCAGATTTTTGTACATCTGGCAGCCTTTATGGTTGGTCGGATGATCTTTTGAGCATATGGCACAAACTGCCGGGGTTTGCCTCGATTTGGTGCATACTTCTGTTTTATGCTGCACGCCACATTTCACGAATCTTGGTGTATGGTGGCAATAGGTTTTGGTGTGGCCATAATCCTGGCAATTATGACACTGATCTGTGCTCCTTTTGGTGTAGTGTTTTTCAACCTTGATGATAGTATGATAAAGTATTTTCAATTTATATTTTTTTTCGACCCCTGGTGTAGGTTCCAGATCTACGAAAAATAGAGGTAGGGCTATTTTTCTACTTTCCTCGAGATTATCTTTCAAAACGTAAGTCACCTGGCGGACCTTGAAGCCTAGAGCCGTAAGTTCTTCTTGAATGACTTCGGCTGGTGTTGAGGGTGTATGTTTCTGATTCCCACCCCAAGAGATCGCTCTTGGCGGAGTTGATAAGTGTGGAAGTCCGCCTTGGTTTCAGTTATATATTTAACTATTTTTCGGTAGGTATCGGCTGTATCAGGCGATATCTTAGTGCCGCTACTTCTAATTAAACAGGAGTAGCTCTCAGGGGTCGTTATTTTATTCAGCTGGGCGCAAAGTATTTGGAATATTTTTATGTTTTTAACAAAAATTGGAGGGGACCGGGGTTCTCTTAGTGTAGGTGCAGGTTCCATTGTGTCTATATCTTTCGGCTGTAAAGCCTGAAAAGGATTAGGGGTGAAGAAGGGTGATTCGTCGTAAGTGATTTATAATGATGTGCCGGGCATTGGTTCGGATTACTCAGCCGAATTTGGTATTATTAGAGGGGTTTGTCTCTTTCGCGGCCTTCGTTGCTTCGGGGGGATTGAACGAGGCGATGAGTCTGCAGATCGCGACCTCTTAGAAGTTGTTTTGCTTGACATTAAATACATAAAGTGAATACAATAAAACAAAAAAAAATAATAAGAAATAAATAAGGAAAATGAAAGCGAAAATTAAAAGACGTCTCTGCGTGAACTTGACCTTGGAGCACTTTGTAAAATCCACTTGCTTGCTTTGTAGTCTGTGGGCCATATCGTGCTCCCCACCCCCACATCCCTATAAATTGCACATCGTTGGTTGTGTTCCTTTTGACTAATGATTAAAAAAAAAACAAATACTCCCAAAAAAAAGTGACCGCACCTTGCAAAAGATAGACCTTGACTACCGACTTTTTTAATTTTATTAAAACCTAACAATAGGTAGGTGAAAGTTGTTTATAAAATATCCTTATTATTAATCCAAGATTTATCAGATAAGCCCAGTCATTTTACATAAAAATCATTTCCTTTCTTTTTTAATATTTTTTCTACTTAATAAACGTTAGGATTTTTCGTCTTGTAAACCTCTGATTGATAAAACGAACCGATAACAGGTTGACCTTTTAGATCTTGCAGAATTAAGTGAAAGGTCTGGTTTTTTTTAACCTCGACAATTTTAAATATTTCCGCATACCAGTTTGGAGTATACCCTTTAGCAAAAATACTTATATACTTCGATATTCTAACTTAATCACCAAGCTTATATTTATTTTTTTGTATATTTATTTTATTAGTGTGAGAATATAATTTATATATAATAGAGAAAGCATATGAATACAATATTGACCTCCACCACCTCTTCATAGATTTCTGCCAGGCCTACGATAGTCTCGACAGAATAGAACTGTTCAAAGTAATGAAAACTCTAGGGGTTCCAGAAAAGCTAGTCGGATTAAGTGCGATGATCTTGGAGAACACCAGATGTAGGGTAAAAATCCAAAATATGCTATCAGAAGAGTTTGAGGTGGAGAATGGTCTGCGCCAATGAGATCCCCTCTCACCTGTATTATTCAACATAGCACTGGAACAAGCCGCGAGATCAATCAGGACCAACCCAGGAGGAACGAATTGTAATAGGATGACCCAAAACCTAGTGTATGCTGATGACGTAGTGATATCAGCAAGGTCAAAAGCGGCGCTTTCAGGTGCTTTGCAGGAATTTGAAGAAGCTGGGAAAAAATGGGTATGGTGATAAATAAGGAAAAAACCCAATACATGATTTCCACAAAAAATGATGGGCAGGAAGAGCAGAGTCATGTGCAACTGCTCCACCATACATTTAAGAAAGTGGACTGCTTTAAGTATCTGGGAGCTTTAGTGACACGAAAGAATGACATCACTGCAGAAATTAAAGCAAGAATTTCAGCAGGCAACAGATGTCTCTTTGCATTGCGAAAAGCATTAAGATTTCGGAACTTGTCACGTAAAGCAAAATTATTGATTTATAAAACAATCTTAAGACCAATTGTCACGTACGCTGGTGAAACGTGGGTCCTGACCCAGGAATGCGAAAAGATGCTGCAGATCTGGGAGAGGAAGATGCTTCGGCAGATATTTGGGCCAGTATGTTATGAAGGCCAATGGAGGTCAAGAAATAATAGAGAGCTTCGGGACCTATACAATGAACCAGACCTAGTCACCTATGTCAAATCAGCCCGTATAAGATGGCTTGGGCACGTAGAAAGAATGGGAGAAGATAGGTACCCGAAGAAACTATTATATGGAAAACCAGGAGGCAAAAGGAGAAGAGGGAGGCCCAGGCTGCGATGGCTGGGCGATGTGGAGAACGATCTGCAGAGGATGGGAATCGGACAATGGAGAGGTCGAGCTGCTGACAGGGAAGACTGGAGAGGCGTTGTTGCGGAGGCCAGGGCCCTACAAGGGCTGTAGAGCCATGGAAGAAGAAGAAGAGAATATAATTTATCTGTAATATTTTTTCACATCTCGTGGAGACGTCAATCGGCCTATAGCCAGTTGCCCTGTGAACTGAATGATTGTTCTTTTTTAAAATACTCGGTAAAATATCGAGGTATTTATAATTTCCTCGTAGGCTGAAGGTACGCCACATCATCGTTTTGAGGGTGCGATTGAATCGTTCGACTATAGCAGCTAGGCGATCAGCCACTCTCCACTCAAATTGAAGGGTTTGCTGCAAAAAGGACGTAGTTCCAATTTTTCCAGTTTTTGGGAAACCAAAAAAAACGTTTAAAAAATTCAAATTTTAAATTATGTAAAAATATTGTTGTTGCTTACTTTCAATTATGATGTTTACATATTAGAACAGTATTTTCATTCAAAAAACATCATACAAATGTCGGTGGTACATGGATGATTCTTGGAGCTACCTCTTTCTTGCCCAAAAGAATGGAATATCAAGAATGGAGGAATATGTTATGTCTCGGAAAAAGTTGAAAAAATAAATACAATATACTATTATTATGTATTTTTTACTCAAAGAAAACTGAAAATAAAGTACAGAAAAATCATCATTTCAATCGTCACATTCTCCTTCTGTAACTTCTGGGTCATCAGGCGCGTTGTCTGGCTGTAGTCGATCGTGGAATCTCATATCATTTTGTGCAACGTATTTTTGGGCAAGGTCCATCACATCTTTATATTTTGCAGCCTTGAGTGGTAGGTGGTTGGTGTATGCTTCTTGAAGGTTGTTCAACATTATAGGGATACTTTTTTGGATGTCGAACATTCTTACTGTTTTGTTACACATTATTCCAACACTTTAACTAGCTAAGATGTTTCCTGCATTGATGTGGGATATTTCATTAGTGAAAATCCTAAATTTTGTTATCAAAATTCCCTTTTGCTACCTTTAGAAATGATGTAAGGGGTTTTAAGGAAGAAACCTTTTAATAGGTCAACGAAGTTAAAAATCATTTCTTGAGTAACTTCGGTCACATTAAACTTTTTACTTGTCTTTTTTATAATGCGCGTATAATCTCTCGGGACAAACACTCTTTCTACTTTCCTCATGCGCTTTTCAATGTTTCCGAAAGCACGATCACAAGGCATGAACTGTGACCCGGTTCTGGGAACCTATGAAAGACTGTATTCAGACGTCCACTTTTATCAAGAAAAAATAAATACTGTGTTAAAGCGTGATTTTTGTTTTGGGACACGCAGTTATCCGAGAATAGATAAAGTACTTTTATATCTTCACTCATCACTGAGTATATATAATGATGCAAAAGACTTATTGGTTCGTTAGGTGTCTTTTTTCCAACGGATTCATCATAAATGTAGAAATAATGCTTACCAGATTTGGCTGATGAGATCCCAAAGTTGTACACCCAGCATTGCCTTTTATAGAATGCATCTCCTGATGGCACTTTTGGTAACGGCATATTTTGTTGATAATCGAAACATAACATTTCAACATTGTCCTCGTTTACTGCACGTGCATGTGTTTCTTTGAGTGCATCATAGAATTTTTGTGCCTTACTCAGATGCAATTTTTTTTGCAGCTCCAACTCTTTACATCTGTCTTCACTTAAAGATGGCGAGCACATTTCGTTTTTATACAATCACACTTTTGACAGGTATCTGACCGAGGGTTGCCAAAAGCAAGGTTGAAATTAGCCTTTAAATGTCGAAAATAAAAGTCGTATGATACAGGGGACTCAGGATGAATTTGTAGATACAACTTATGTATTTGAGTGATGTCAAGATCTGCGGATAAATCACAAGATCTTCAAAAGGCTCATATAAATCACTTGACCCACTACTAAAGAGTCTTTCCTCTTCCGAGATACTCATTATCCTCTAAACAAAATAAACTTGTTATGTTTATTAGAATCAAAGACACAAACGACGAAATAAATGCTCTTTAACTATGAAAACAATTGAATAACAGTGTTGAATAGTTAACCTCCCTGTAAACAAAACACGTCACTCGTCTGGGGCAACAAAGAGTTAGCCCCAGGAGCTACCGCTCTCTTGCTACAAACTAACAAGACAGGCAGCTCCATCTCTCGAGTAACTCTGGAAATAACGATTGGAGCTGCGTCCTTTTTGTGCCAAATAAAAGAGGTTTTTTTTTTTGGCATAAGATAGTGTTTAACTCGAAACAGCGATAGGATGGAGCTACCTGGTGTTTTTGCAGCAAACCCTTCAATTCTTCCTTCAAATAATCATACACTAAAAAATTTTCAATATTTGATGCTCTACATTTTTGCATCAGTTTAACCTTTCTACTAAAAACGTTTAACACGTTCTGCCCATTTCTTAGAGTTGTGTTAAAAGGTCTATTATGACACAAAAATGAATATTTACAAAATTGTAAATTTAAAATCGTTGTAAAATTTTAAGAAACACAAATAAATCGCCACAAATATAGTAATATACAACGATTTTGATGAAACTTGTCTTATGCCTTCTCCTTAAAGGCTTTTAACTTTTCATTTATGTAGTATATCACCGAGAAAATGCAGCGGAAAAAGTTATGATGAAAATAATATTTTATTAGGGCTTAACTTAAAAAGCATGCAATTTATAGTAAATTATGTATGAAATTGCATGAAAGATTATTAAATTATCCAAAAAAACAAATAAAGAATCATCAAAATCGGACCAGTATTAGCAAAGATACAGCGAATTTTATGAGGAGCACAAGACCCTAGATGGATAACCGAGCGCACCTGAAAGGAGACGGTGCGACCGAACCTTCTCCCACCAATCTGTTATAAACAATCTACTCTGTAATAAAGTAATTTAAGAATACAAAAACGGAAATTAACTTAATAATTTTTACTTTCATATTATTTAATGGAAAGAAAATATTTCCATGAAAACTAAACCGAAACTTTTAAAATATATTTGCAACTTGACGAAGTTAAAATATATAGGTAGTGTACAGAATTGTTGTACTAAAATTGTTTAAAAACTGTTTTATTGTACTGAAGTGGGAGAAGATGTGAAGAAGTGAATGCTGCTGAGTTTATTTCAAGCATTGTTTATGCGAACTTTTTAAAATTATACTAAAAAGATAATTATTATAGGACGGTAAGGGAAAGTTGTGTGATGCGCGCACCGCACTAGATTTTTTAAATAAGTGTGAAAAGATTATTTTGCAAATGAAATGTTGTTTTTGGGTTTCTATGAATGATTGAGGAGAGTATATATTCTTCCCCGTGTCTAACCGTAAACACTGTTAGAAAATGATATAGCTCAGTCTTATTGCTTAGCTGTAAACCTGAAGGGATTACTAATTACTTATTAAGTAAATTGTTACTTCAACAAGATCATTATAAACTATGCAGCTTTACCAAATGTGTATGTTAAATAAACTTTCATGGTAATATTATATTGTTTCTAACATGCGAATATATTATATTGTTCTACCATTATTCGAAGAAACATGCTTCTCCAATATAACTAGCTTATACTTGAATGCATTAGGGAGAAGATAGATGGATGAGATAGATAGATCTAATACAAGAGTTCTAGCTTGGGTATACTAGTTTTAATATAATTTTGTATGTAAGTTTATTATGACCTTCAAGTAAAGTACCCTTTTCGGCTCACCAATTTTAACCAAAATATAGTATATACATTCACATTAATATAAAAGTCCTATTTACCAAATTTGAGATTTTTTACATTATATTTTAATATAATTTTTGATGAAAGTCTAATATGACCTTCAAGTAAAGTGTCACTTACGGTCTACCAATGTTAACCAAAAATTATTATATTATTTAAATCAATATATAAGTTATAAATACTAAATTTGAGAAGTTTTGTATAGTATTTTAATATAATTTTTGATGGAAATCAATTATGACCTTCAAGTAAAATACCACTTCCGGTGATCGAGCAGTGACCAAAAAGGGAGGTTCACAACTAGATTTTACTACAATACAAATTACTCCTAAATACAAATTTCAACTTTCTACGGCTAACCGTTTTCGTACGTATGTACAGACGCCACGATGAAACTAGTCAAAAAGGCTTCAGATATGGTCAAAATGGATATTTCCGTTGAAATCTGAAAACCGAAAATTTTCGCGATTACAATACTTCTTTTACTTCGTACAATGAAGTAAAAATAAATAAAAAAAAAAAAAAAACAGTAAAGCCATTGCACGCAGCATAGTTTGGTGGCCAAGCATAGACATGGACATAACGAATACAGTTAGATTGTGTCAGGCATGCCAATGTACCTCCAAGGTCAAAAGATAGGACTTGGCCTCAAGCGCAAGTACATCTTGATTTTGCAGGACCCTTTCTTGCTTAATCACCTCGCCTGAGAACAATTCCACATCGTAAATCTGTGCACCAATGATCTTATGAATAACACCTGAGATCCAATATTTCTTTTTGAGTGTATGCTTCAGCATCCACACAGTTTCACCTACCATGAGATCATCTTCACCATAGGCCATTTTGAGTATGCATCTTTTGCAATTAGGAAATAATGTCCGAGAAAGGGTCCTGCAAAATCAAGATGTACTTGTGCTTGAGGCCAAGTCCTATCTTTTGACCTTGGAGGTACATTGGCATGCCTGACACAATCTAACTGTATTCGTTATGTCCATGTCTATGCTTGGCCACCAAACTATGCTGCGTGCAATGGCTTTACTGTTTTTTTTTTTTTTTATTATTTATTTTTACTTCATTGTATGAAGTAAAGGAAGTATTGTAATCGCGAAAATTTTCGGTTTTCAGATTTCAACGGAAATATCCATTTTGACCATATCTGAAGCCTTTTTGACTAGTTTCATCGTGGCGTCTGTACATACGTACGAAAACGGTTAGCCGTAGAAATTTGAAATTTGTATTTAGGAGTAATTTGTATTGTAGTAAAATCTAGTTGTGAACCTCCCTTTTTGGTCACTGCTCGATCACCGGAAGTGGTATTTTACTTGAAGGTCATAATTGATTTCCATCAAAAATTATATTAAAATACTATACAAAACTTCTCAAATTTAGTATTTATAACTTATATATTGATTTAAATAATATAATAATTTTTGGTTAACATTGGTAGACCGTAAGTGACACTTTACTTGAAGGTCATATTAGACTTTCATCAAAAATTATATTAAAATATAATGTAAAAAATCTCAAATTTGGTAAATAGGACTTTTATATTAATGTGAATGTATATACTATATTTTGGTTAAAATTGGTGAGCCGAAAAGGGTACTTTACTTGAAGGTCATAATAAACTTACATACAAAATTATATTAAAACTAGTATACCCAAGCTAGAACTCTTGTATTAGATCTATCTATCTCATCCATCTATCTTCTCCCTAATGCATTCAAGTATAAGCTAGTTATATTGGAGAAGCATGTTTCTTCGAATAATGGTAGAACAATATAATATATTCGCATGTTAGAAACAATATAATATTACCATGAAAGTTTATTTAACATACACATTTGGTAAAGCTGCATAGTTTATAATGATCTTGTTGAAGTAACAATTTACTTAATAAGTAATTAGTAATCCCTTCAGGTTTACAGCTAAGCAATAAGACTGAGCTATATCATTTTCTAACAGTGTTTACGGTTAGACACGGGGAAGAATATATACTCTCCTCAATCATTCATAGAAACCCAAAAACAACATTTCATTTGCAAAATAATCTTTTCACACTTATTTAAAAAATCTAGTGCGGTGCGCGCATCACACAACTTTCCCTTACCGTCCTATAATAATTATCTTTTTAGTATAATTTTAAAAAGTTCGCATAAACAATGCTTGAAATAAACTCAGCAGCATTCACTTCTTCACATCTTCTCCCACTTCAGTACAATAAAACAGTTTTTAAACAATTTTAGTACAACAATTCTGTACACTACCTATATATTTTAACTTCGTCAAGTTGCAAATATATTTTAAAAGTTTCGGTTTAGTTTTCATGGAAATATTTTCTTTCCATTAAATAATATGAAAGTAAAAATTATTAAGTTAATTTCCGTTTTTGTATTCTTAAATTACTTTATTACAGAGTAGATTGTTTATAACAGATTGGTGGGAGAAGGTTCGGTCGCACCGTCTCCTTTCAGGTGCGCTCGGTTATCCATCTAGGGTCTTGTGCTCCTCATAAAATTCGCTGTATCTTTGCTAATACTGGTCCGATTTTGATGATTCTTTATTTGTTTTTTGGATAATTTAATAATCTTTCATGCAATTTCATACATAATTTACTATAAATTGCATGCTTTTTAAGTTAAGCCCTAATAAAATATTATTTTCATCATAACTTTTTCCGCTGCATTTTCTCGGTGATATACTACATAAATGAAAAGTTAAAAGCCTTTAAGGAGAAGGCATAAGACAAGTTTCATCAAAATCGTTGTAGACGTTTACGAGAAAATTGTAAAATCCCTGATATAATAGCTACATCCGGTTAGTCCGATGCGCTTTATCTTTTCTAATACTGGTCCGATTTTGATGATTGTTTTATTGTTTTTTTAGATAATTTAGTTAACTTTTATACAATTCTATGCATAATTTACCATAAAATGCATACTTTTTAAGCTATGCGCAAATAAAATATTCTTTTCATGATAACTTTTTTCCCTCCATTTTCTCGTTGATATACTACATACATTAAAAGTTAAAGGGCTGTAAGGAGAAGACATTACACAAGTTTCATCAAAATCTTTAGAGCCATTTTCGAGAAAATTGTAAACAATTGTAATATCCATGATATTATAGCTAATTCCGGTTAATCCGATGCGCTGTATCTTTGCTAATACTGGTCCGATTTTGATGATTCTTTTATTTTTTTTTAGATAAATTAATTACCTTTCATACAATTCTATACATAATTTACCATAAATTGCAAGCTTTTGAAGTTATGCGTAAATAAAATATTCTTTTCATCATAACTTTTTTCCCTGCATTTCCTCAGTGCTATACCACATGTATGAAAAGTTAAAAGTCTTTATGAAGAATAATTTAAGCAAGTTTCATCAAAATCGTTAGAGCCGTTTTCGAGAAAATTGTAAAAAAGTGTAAAATCAATTATATAAAGTGGTACTTCCGGTTAGTCGATTTTGACGAAAATGTTGCTGTAACATCACATGCATGTGCCAACCTTAAATGCGTAATTTCAGTATCGTACAACTTTTCGTTTTTGAGCTAGACTGATCACATGCACACAGACACACAGACAGACCATTTTGCAAGACTTGGTCATTTGGACTCAGGAGACCTTCACGATCGCAATATTTCCCCTTACTGTATACTTCGTATATAGGTATGGGAAAGTAAAATTTTGAATACAGTTTCAACTTGTTTTTACCGTTATAAAGTTGCCATAGCCATGCCACGTACGTAATATAGCATAGGACCCGTGCGGACCTATATCGTGCATTATCTTAAAAACGGTAGATTTTAGAGCTTTAATACGCTGGACCAATACGTTCCATGGGAATGTGTGTGCTTGTTTCCATAGAAACGTATATGATCTTGATGCCCGCCTCAAAATCTTTAAAACCCATTCTCGATCCGCCGACTCTGAGGACTCACAGCTTTGAAATCTCCCAGTTTTTTCATCACTTTTATTTAAACCCTAGTAAGAATTTAAGAAACGAAATTCGTCACATCTCCATGAAATTTCCTTTCTTTTGATACCTCACTCTTCAAAATCCATAGCTCCTTCTAATGCTGTCAGTGAACACGAAGAAATCTCTTAAGAACTTGTCACCTACTGAAAGAAAACGACGTATAATACCGGAATGAGACCTCCAGAAACAAGAGTATGTCTCTATGTGTGTGTTTGTGTGCGTGTGTGTTTGCTTGTTTGTGTGTGATTGTTTGTGTTTGTGTGTGTGTGTGTGTGTGTCTGTTGTCCGTGCGCGCGTGTGTTTGTTTGTCTATGTCTGTGTGTGTGTGTGTGTCAATAGATGGATGCCGCGATGTCGTATGAGACATCTAGAAACAAGAGTATGTCTCTATATGTGTGTTTGTTTGTGTGTGTGTGTGTGTGTGTGTGTGTGTGTGTGTGTTTGTTTGTTCGTGTGTGTTTGTTTGTTTGTGTGTGTGTGTGTGTGTGTTTTTGTGTTTGTGTCTGTGTCTGTTTGTTTGTGTCTGTGTCTGTTTGTTTCTGTGTCTGTTGGTGTGTGTGTTTGTTTGTCTGTGTCTGTTTGTTTGTGTGTGTGTGTGTGTCTGTGTCTGTGTGTTTGTGTCTGTTTGTTTGTTTCTGTGTTTGTGTGTGTGTGTGTGTCAATAGATAAAGGTGTCGCGACGCCGAGCATCGTTTTTGAGATACTGAAATCTTCGGAAACTAGTAACCAAAAAGAGGATCACTTTTTGAGCCACCGATTTATAGTTTAATAGGCGTTTAAGGAAGTCATGTGTTGTCCATATCAGATATTTTCGTTTCGTTCCAACCTGAACTTGTTCACTCCCCTTCTCTTTTTTCTTAGCAAAACCGACATCAACGAAAAAGGCTTCGAAATCCGTTATAAAAGAAGAAAGACAGTCTACTGAGCACTGCTCATTCTTTGCTCTGGCTTCCAAAGGCGATAAGTGGGAGGTCATCGGCAAATCTGTAGGTTTGCAGCTAAAGGAGTTAAGTCCTGATCAACAGGACTTAGCTCAAAAGGTGATGGTAGAAATAATATTTTATTGGAAACGTTGTCGTTTGACTGATTATTCTGCTATTTATTTAAATCCCTATCATTCTAATAATTTCCTCCAACACTATTCTTCACCTTCGCCTTCTAATTGCCTTAGCCGTTTTTTTCAACTCCTTCACATGCTTCATCTATCATAATTCCGTCACATGGAACAGTAGCACCAGAACAATCACTGAATCTTCCAAACCCCTCAGTTGAAAACCAATCATTTGGTTTTGTACCGTATTGAACCAATAACTTTCATAACTTTGCATTTATTTTTGTTTAATCTGTTGGTATTACCTTAGTTTTCAAAATATATTGTGTCAAGTATTTATATATGGGTCATTTTTTTAAGAATACCTTACCAGTAAAACAACGTAATTTATAAAAATATAAATATGGATGTAAACGATAGTCTTCATGACAGAATAAAGGACGTTAAATTAAATATATAAAATAGATATTATCTTTGACATTCAGAAAAAAATCTGTTACTGTATATCATTACGTGATAAAAAAAATAGATACATAATTAAAAACAAATAAAAATCTCTGTTAAATCCGAATACTTTTGACATTCAATATATATGGCAATATATATGTGTACATATGGCGGTATTGATATCTACCTCTTAGATACTGCAAGGAGTCTATATTTGTGGCGGTTTATTTGTGTTTCTTAAAATTTGACAACAATGACAAATTTACAATTTTGTAAATTCTCATTTTTGTTGCATAAAAGATCTTTTACCACAACTCTAAAAAACGGGCAGAACGTGCTAAACGTTTTTGATAGAAAGGCTAAACTGATGCAAAAATGTAGAGCATCAAATATTGAAAATTTTTTAGTATATGATTATTTGAAGGAAGAAGTTGGTTGGAGAGTGGCTGATCGCATATTAGATATTAACAGAAAATTTAAAAATGCTGTTGATTTAGGTTGTGGTAGAGGTTATATTTCCAAGCATATTCTAGCAGATTGTGTTGAAAATCTAATTATGTGTGATATGAGTAATTCAATCCTTGAACAAGCCTCATTTCCAGAGGCTGGTGTTAATTTTAGAAAACAAGTTGTAAATGAGGAAGAAATTCCCTTTGAAGAAAGCAGCATAGACTTGATTGTGTCCAGTTTAACTTTACATTGGGTTAATGATTTACCAAGTACTTTTAAACAAGTGATAAATTGTCTTAAAAATGATGGTGCCTTTTTGGGAGCACTTTTTGGTGGTGATACTTTATATGAGTTGAGGTAATGAAATTAATGTTTGGTATTATTTTTTCCTTGTAGTAATGGAACTATTACATTGCGTTCTGCAATAATTTATAATTAACATTTTCAGAACTATTATTTAAATATTTCACATTTCTATAATCATAGTTTGGTAGTATTAAGTTCTTACATTACATAGTTTATTAATAATTGTTAATCAAATGTCAGTTCATGTGAAAACAATTGTTTAGTGTATTCGCACCTGTAATTACCGTTTTTGTTTTCTGTTGACTTGTGTTTGAATGATTTGCATGTCTTTCGGTCTGCTAAATGATCATAATATTCCTCTAGAGCTAGTCCAGCCTACTTGAAAACAAAAGGTGAATATCTGTTGCCAAAGGTAGCTCCTTTAGTTCTTAGTCGCTCTACTGATGACATGTTGGGAATATTTAATTGGAATATATGGCATAGACTTATGTTAAATCAGTTGATGAAATGATGTTGCTGTCTGTTTTCCAATCGCACTGCCTTTTCCCACTCAAGAAGGGCTATTATTTAGTTACTAAAAATAATTAATAGGTATTTAAGACACTCTTCTCTGTTTCTATTGATATACCGACACTACAACATACATGTTTCAGAGCCAGTTAGGCATTAAGCTTATATACATTACTAGCTTGGAAGAAAACCAGTATAATTCCAATAGCTGTAAACAAATTTTTGAGAAAATTGGGCTTGAAGATTTTATCAAATTTCTATTGATTATTATAGGTTTTTTAATATTGTACTAATCATTTTTTGAACCCCTTTGCAAGTAAAATCTTAAAGCCAACTTGTGTAAGGTATTTTTTTTTTTTTTTATTTCAAACATAATTTTAGGCCTAATTTCTTTGACTTGTGACAGTTTTTAGAAAAACATTGGGTCTTATGCAGAATATGGGCACCAGTGATTAATCTGGTTCAAGAGTGCTTAATCTGTGATTGGCCTGTTCAATTTTAACAATTAGGGAAAAAATAAAAAATTTACAATATTTACATTGGAGAAATGAAATCTAATACGTCTTTCCAAATCTTCTCAAAAAGATCTTCGTTATTATATTTCTTCCACCACATAAATATTCCTCACGATGACTACTACTGGCCCCACATTCTATTTTGCTACGTCTTTTAGCAAGAGTTGACATACCATCTATATTATTGGTGTGAGCTCCTGTTTCTGAATCACGGAAGTTCTCCTTATGGTTCAAAGTTTGTTATTTAAATCTATAACCAGAAAGGTTTGGTATACTACTGTTACTTCTCAATTAGTCAGAAATAATGAGGATTCCAGACCTATAACACTCTTTAATCACGCTAATTAATGTTGCTTCTTCATAGGTTATTTAACATCATGTGTAAAAAAAATGAACAAAGCCATATGATTAAGTAATATAGATGTGGTAACTTGTAAAGATAACTACTTAAATCACCCATGCCTAGATAATTCTGTATAAGACCCAAAACATTTTTAAATGCCATATCATATGTCAGTATTTATAAGAAAATTGGCATAACTCCGATAGCTGTTAACTGAAGCTATAGCTGATATAGCGATAGCTGATAACAGAAAACGGGACTTGAAGATTTTATCAAATTTCTTCTGATTATTACTGGTTTTCTTACAATTGTATTAATAATTACTTGTAATTATGTAATTGTAATCGTAAGTAATTATTAATACAATTGTAAGAAAACCAGTAATAATCAGAAGAAATTTCATTACACTTTTATAACCTGAATCAATAAATATTTTGTAATTCTATAAGAAAATAGATCACAAAATGAAATAAATTGTGGGTTTAGTATAGCTTGGACGTGACAGCACGCTAACACTAATAGTCCCTAGTGAATGGAATTTTCCCAAGGAAAGTGGTCGGTGAGACCATTTGGCCCTGTCCTAGACCGATTCGGAAGGGTGACATACTTTTAACAAAACACAAAGTCCAGTTTTATTCGGAAGGAACCATATGTTCAAACTGCTCTTCTGTAAAGTCAGGGAATTGTGACACAGTATCCTCTATACCTGATACCTATATCTGAGATACAGATAAGTATATATATATATATATATATATATATATATATATACATATATATATTCTTCCATTGGTACGACAATCCATTGCTGGATCCTAGCCTCCACAAGCAGTTTCCACTAATTCAATAATCGATTAAGTGTGGCTTCCCACCAATTCTGAACTCTAAGCAACATCCTGAAGTCTTCTCCAACACCTGTTTTTTTTTTCTTTCTTCCCCTACCTACCATGACTGGCATATGGTTTTCACCAATAGTGGGATTACTGATGACAATAAACAACTTTATTTATAAAATTGCACACCTTATCCAATGAGGCTGCACCTTGGTAGTTTCTTCTGGTTAGGATCCATCCATCTATTATGATATTAGGTATATCGCGTCTTTCTAGCAACTTCTTCCATCTTCTCAAGAATGCACTCCCGATTGCCCACACAATATCTTCTTGAATCCGGCTCCCTCTCCCCGGCAGCTAAGCAGTTCTTGCAATCAGGTGGACACTTCTCTTTCTTCACCGAGCAATCAATAACTTTATGGCCTTCCCGGCTATACCATCTATACTTAAATGCCTCACTACATTAGGTAATTAAGTTGCCATACTCCTGGCATCTCAAGCAACTTATATTTTCAATAATCTTTCTCAAATGAACCAGTGAAATAAATAATTAGTAAATGTAATGTAGTAAAGGGATGGAGGGGAGAGAAAGTGGCAGAGGTAGGATGTGGGTAGAGGGGAACGAGCGGACCACTAGAATCTAAAGAGAAATTTCTTTGTGAGGAGAAGCTGCAGAGTGAGTCTTGTCAGTGCTCTTTGCGAATGTGGCAAAACTAGAATTTTGAAAGTAAGTGAAAATAAAAGATGTCCAGCTCTTGTAACAAAATTCAAAGATGTCCTACAAAATCTAGAAAACAGTAGAATAACTGCAAAGCTGTCGTACCCTTTACCTTCAAGCATTTAATTGCTTGAAGGTAAAGGGTTTGACAGTCACCTGTCTCATCCCAACCGACACAGTTGTACAGCAGAAATAAGAGACATCACTTGGTTCTTACGTTTGAATTTGACTACTAGCCTACAAGCTACTGCTTAAAGATATGATCACATTTATACAAGGGAATGGAGAGAGCTGGTCAGTATTATTTGGATGGTGTTAATATGCAAACTGCTCTGCTTGGATGAAATGTTTCACCAATGTCACAATTCTAAAATAGCTAACCCACAGTTTTGTAGTTATTCTACTGTTTTCTAGATTTTGTAGGACATCTTTGAATTTTGTTACAAGAGCTGGACATCTTTTATTTTCACTTACTTTCAAAATTCTAGTTTTGCCACATTCGCAAAGAGCACTGACAAGACTCACTCTGCAGCTTCTCCTCACAAAGAAATTTCTCTTTAGATTCTAGTGGTCCGCTCATTCCCCTCTACCCACATCCTACCTCTGCCACTTTCTCTCCCCTTCATCCCTTTACTACATTACATTTACTAAATATTTATTTCACTGGTTCATTTGAGGAAGATTATTGAAAATATAAGGCCGATCCAGTTTGCTTGAGATGCCAGGAGTATGGCAACTTAATTGCCTAATGTAGTGAGGCATTTACGTATAGATGGTATAGCCGGGAAGGCCATAAAGTTATTGATTGCTCGGTGAAGAAAGAGAAGCGTCCACCTGATTGCAAGAACTGCTTAGCTGCTGGAGAGAGGGAGCCGGATTCAAGAAGATATTGTGTGGGCAATCGGGAGTGCATTCTTGAGAAGATGGAAGAGGTTGCTAGAAAGACGCAATATACCTAATATCATAATAGGTGGATGGATCCTAACCAGAAGAAACTACCAAGGTGCAGCCTCATTGGATAAGGTGTGCAATTTTATAAATAAAGTTGTTTATTGTCATCAGTAATCCCACCATTGGTGAAAACCATATGCCAGTCATGGTAGGTAGGGGAAGAAAGAAAAAAAAAACAGGTGTTGGAGAAGACTTCAGGATGTTGCTTGGAGTTCAGAATTGGTGGGAAGCCACACTTAATCGATTATTGAATTAGTGGAAACTGCTTGTGGAGGCTAGGATCCAGCAATGGATTGTCGTACCAATGGAAGAATATATATATATATATATATATATATATATATATATATATATATATATATATACTTATCTGTATCTCAGATATAGGTATCAGGTATAGGATACTGTGTCACAATTCCCTGACTTTACAGATGAGCAGTTTGAACATATGGTTCCTTCCGAATAAAACTGGACTTTGTGTTTTGTTAAAAGTATGTCACCCTTCCGAATCGGTCTAGGACAGGGCCAAATGGTCTCACCGACCACTTTCCTTGGGAAAATTTCATTCACTAGGGACTATTTGTGTTAGCGTGCTGTCACGTCCAAGCTATACTAAACCCACAATTTATTTCATTTTGTGATCTATTTTCTTATAGAATTACAAAATATTTATTGATTCAGGTTATAAAAGTGATCACTACGAGAAGGATTGTATGGTGTCAACCAACCCTTTAGTCAAGTTAAGAAATTGAGATTTTATCAATACCATATTATGCTTGAATAATAAAGAAAATTCATTGGGAAATCCAATCAAAATTGTTGGAAAATTTTAGATATTTCCACTGCTCACCACAAATTGTTGTACCAATGTACCTGAGCAGATAAACCGAAAAAATAGATAAAATTCTCAAAGTGAAAGACAAAGCCAATATAGATTGAAAAACCACCGTAGTAAAATTTCTTCTAATTTAATTATCATCATTATATTGATTTCTTATGCAAAAATTGTATTATAAATTAAAAAGAACTGATAATAAATTAGAAATATTTGTATGGTGTATCTTAGCAAAACTTGTTCAAGTCTCTTTAATGTTCACAAAAATTACTATTATGATGTATATATATTTATACTATTATGTATATATATATATATACATATATATATATATATATAATGTATGTATATATATATATATATATATATATATATATATATATATATATATATATATATATATATATATATAATGTATGTATATATATATATATATATATATATATATATATATATATATATATATAATGTATGTATATATATATATATATATATATAATGTATGTATATATATATATATATATATATATATATATAATGTATGTATATATATATATATATATATATATATATATATATATATATATATATATATATATATATATATATATATATATATATATATATATATATATATATATATATATATATATATATATATATAATGTATGTATATATATATATATATATATATATATATATATATATATATATATATATATATATATAATGTATGTATATATATATATATATATATATATATATATATATATATATATATATACTATGATTATGATTATGATTATAATGTATGATTATATTGTATATAATTAATTATTATGATAATTATGATTATGATGTATATATATATATACTATTATGATGTATATATATTTCAGAAAAAATATTTTCTCTTAGGTTTAGTAGTTTAATATAATGACAGAATAACTACACTGGCACACCTAGCTTATTGTGTTTTAAAACTCAACAATGGAGATAATAAGTGCATTAAGGTAAAAAAATGTGATGGGTGCATGCATCACACAACTTTCCCCTACCATTCTATAATAATAATCTTTTTAACATTATTTTAAAGAGTTCACACAAATACTACTTGAGATAAACCCAAGCTGAAAATATATTTTTAAAGTTTTGTTTTAGTTTCATTAAATAATATAAAAGTAGAAATTATTGAGTTAATTTTACTTTCCCTTACCTATATAGGAAGTATATAGTAAGGGGAAGTATTGCGATCCTGAAATTTTCGAATTCGAGTTTTGAACGGAAATACATGTTTTAAGGTCCCCTGAGTCCAAATGACCAAGTATCGCAAAATGGTCTGAGTGTGTATGTGATCAGTCTAGCTCAAAAACGGAAAGCTGTATGATACTGAAATTACATATTTAAGGTTAGCACATGCATGTGATGTTACAGCAACATTTTCGTCAAAATCGACTAACCGGAAGTGCCACTTTATATAATCGACTTTACACATTTTTAATATTTTCTCGAAAACGGCTCTAACGATTTTGATTAAACTTACCTAAATTATTCTCCATAAAGACCTTTAACTTTTCATGCATATGGTATATCACCGAGGAATTGCAGGGAAAAAGTTATGATGAAAAGAATATTTTGTTTGCGCATAGCTTAAAAAGTATGCATTTTACGGTAATTTATCTATAGACTCTTAGGAAAGGTAATTAAATCATCTAAAAAAGAATAAAAGAATCATCAAAATCGGACCAATAATAGCAAAGATACAGCGCATCGGACTAACCGGAAATGGTTATTATATCATGGATATTAGAACTGTTTACAATTTTCTCGAAAACGGCTCTAACGATTTTGATGAAACTTGCCTAAATTATTCTTCATAAAGACCTTTAACTTTTCATATATATGGTACATCACCGAGGAATTGCAGGGAAAAAAGTTATGATGAAAAGAATATTTTGTTTGCGCATAGCTTAAAAAGTATGCATTTTACGGTAATTTATCTATAGATTCTTAGGAAAGGTAATTAAATCATCTAAACAAGAATAAAAGAATCATCAAAATCGGACCAATAATAGCAAAGATACAGCGCATCGGACTAACCGGAAATAGCTATTATATCATGGATTTTACACTTTTTTATATTTTTCTCAAAAACGGCTCTAACGATTTTGATGAAACTTGCCAAAATTATTCTTCATAAAGGCCTTTATCTTTTCATTTATGTAATAGATCACCGAGAAAATGCAGGAAAAAATGTTATGAAGAGAAGAATGTTTTATTTTCGCATGGCTTAAAAAATATGCAATTTATAGTAAATTATGTACAGAATTATATGAAAGGTTATTAAAGTATCTAAAAAAAAATTATCAAAATCGGACAAGTATTAGCAAAGATACAGTGTATTTTATGAGGAGCATAAAATAGATGGATAACCAAGCGCATCCGAAATGAGATAGAAGCGACCGAACCTCCTCCCAGCAATCCGCCAATCTGTTGCAAACAATACGCTCTGTAACAAAGTAATTTAAGAATACAAAAACGGAAATTAACTTAATAATTTCTACTTTCACATTATTTAATGGAAAGAAAATGTTTCCATAGAAACTAAACCAGCAACTTTTAAAATATATTTGCAACTTGACAAAGTTAAGATATAGAGGTAGTGTACAGAATTGTTGTACTAAAATTGTTTTAAAAACTATTTTATTATACTTAAGTGGGGGAAGAATTGAATGCTGCTGAGTTTATTTCAAGTATTGTTTATGTGAACTCTTTAGAATTATATTAAAAAGATAATTATCATAGGGCGGTAAGGGAAAGTTGTGTGATGCGCGCACCGCACCAGATTTTTTACTTTTATATTATTAGAGTGCAGGTTGGCGACTTGGAGGGAGGAAGTTGGGTTGCATCGGTCTCCTTTTGGACAAGATCTGCTTTCCATCTTGTATCTTATATCTTGTATTTAGTTAATTTTTTACCTATTTATCATAAAATGCATACTTTTTGAATTATGCGCAAATAAAATTTTCTTTTGGCTATAACTTTTTTCTCTGCAGTTTCTCGGTGATATTCTAAATATATGAAAAGTTAAAGAACTTTAGACATCAGGCGAGTTTCATCAAAATCTTCAGAGCTGATTTCGAGGAAATTGTAAAAAAAAAAGTGTAAAATCTATGATATAAAGTGTCAGTCGATTTTGATGAAAAGTTTGCTGTAACAAAACAGGCATATTTAAGGACCTACCTTAAATATGTAATATCAGTTTCATACAACTTTTCGTTTTTTAGGTAGGCTGTTCACATACACACATTTTGGGAAACTTGGTTACATATTTGGATTCAGGTAACCTTAAATCGTGTTTTTTCGTTGAAAATCCAAATACTTTCCCCATTTTTACTTCCTTGTACCAAGTAAAGGAAGTATTGTAATCGCAAAATTTTCGGTTTTCAGATTTCAACGGAAATATCCATTTTGACCATCACTGAATCCATTTTGACTAGTTTCGTCGTGGCGTCTGTACGTACGTTCGTTCGTATTTCGCATAACTCAAAACCGGTTAGCCGTAGAAAGTTGAAATTTTGTATTTAGGATTGCTGTAAAATCTAGTTGTGAAACTCCTTTTTTGGCCACTGCCTAATCACCGGAAGTGGTACTTTACTTGAAGGTCATAATTGATTTCCATCAAAAAATATATTAAAATACATTGCAAAACTTCTCAAATTTGGTATTTATATTGATTTAAATAACGTACTAGATTTTGGTCTAAATTGGAAAACCG
Source organism: Rhaphigaster nebulosa (assembly GCA_948150685.1). Lineage (NCBI taxonomy): Eukaryota > Metazoa > Arthropoda > Insecta > Hemiptera > Pentatomidae > Rhaphigaster > Rhaphigaster nebulosa. The sequence goes on from OX411308.1 coordinate 74,000,217, forward strand.
GAAGCGGTACTTTACTTGAAGGTCATATTAGACTTTCATCAAAAAATATATTAAAATATAATGTAAAACATCTCAAATTTGGTAAATAGGACTTTTATATTAATGTGAATGTATTTACTATATTTTGGTTAAAATTGGTGAGCCGAAAACGGTACTTTACTTGAAGGTCATAATAAGCTTACATCAAAAATTATATTTAAACTAGTATACCCGAGCGAGAACTCTCGCATTAGATATCTATCTTTCTGCTCCCTAATACATAAACATATGTATATATACACACATAATATTGCCAAGAAAGTTTATTAAACACACAGGGCGGATTGTCAGAAATGAGCTTTGCAACGAATGACATGAGACAGGGAGATGCGTTGGCGTGTCTGCTCTTTAACATTGCATCGGAGAAAGCGGTGCGGAAAGCACGGATCCAGACAACAGGCACGGTGTTTAATAGACTGTTTCAGATCCTGGGTTACGCGAATGATCTAGATATTGTCGGAAGATCCCAGATTGCAGTACGTGAGGCCTTCCTTGCTCTAGAAGCAATAGCCGGACAACTGGGGCTACGCGTAAATGCAACGAAAACCAAGTCTATGACCTCCGATTCTGGCATCTTGACGGATACTGTGGAGTTTGGGATACAACTTTACAAGAGGGGCGCGTTATCACTTGTTCCTCCCGATCTTACCCGAAGGTCGCCGGACATTCTTATTCATTGCAATTATTAAAATTATTATTGCTTTAATTATATATTATTTAAAATTATTAGTGCTGTCAACTTCCGCTCATTAATAAACAAATTCGGCCAAGAAATAAACAAAACAGCAACGGATCCTTTTCAGTTGAGGTCGGGGTCCTACCGTCATTTCAATTATTACTATTTAGTGCAATTGGTGGTCGGGGTACGGTGTACACCAAATAACTGCCAATAATTGAAATCAGTATTTTTAGAACTCTATTCACTTTCTTCTTATCAGGGAGGTAATTAATTGGTTTGCCACTAAACATGCAAAATAATTTGGCTATTGAAATTCGAGATAAGAAAATTAGTTAATTAATAATATTTAGCGGAAAAAAACGGAAAATGAAATGATTAATTTTATATATATTGGCAAACCTATTTTACATCAGTAACCTTCCTGGCGCTGATATCATTATCACTGCCTTGCCGCCACATCACTCCCCCCAATGATATCGGCACAGAACCGCACCTTAGGCTTCACCTCTCTACCAGAGCGAGTGCGGTAACCAGGCTGCAACGTAGGAGGGTCTGCGTCGAGGTCATTCGGATGGTCGCCTGAAGGTCCCGCGGCAGGTGTAGGAGTGGGTCGATCTCTGGTGGCGGTCGGCTCCGCAGCTGCTAGCGCTGCCAGCATCCCTTCTGGCAGTCCTTAGTGCAAACAAAAAATATAATAACAATCGTACTCACCAATCACGTCGGGGTCACCACTTTAGTGTAATTGGTGGTAGGGGTATGGTGTACACCAAATAACTGCCAATAATTGAAATCAGTATTTTTACTTTCCAAACAAATGGTACATTTAAATTATTACTACAACTTCACCCAGATCATCGGAAGTCGACAGCACTATCAATTTTAAATAATATGTAATTAAGGCAGTCATAGTTTTAATAATGGGGGTTTAATAAAGTGGCGGTGCTTTCTCCTTTGTCCTCCAGGAGATGGGCCGACTTCAGTCGATCCATGGATATGGCCTTCGGACCGGAAGGCAGCTGGACAGTAAAGATCTTCTCTTCCCTCGAGATGACTTTAAAAGGGCCAGAGTAGGGAGGAGTCAGCGACTTGCGGACGTGTTCATCCCTCAGAAACACGTGACTGCAATGCCCTAAGTCTCGGTGGACGAAAGTCTTGGCTGTGCTGCTGCGGTGAGGAGCTGGGCGAAGGTCCTTCATGGCCTGGCGAAGAGACTTCAACGTCGACTCGGTGTCTTCAGGACGTCTGGAAGGCTCGAAGAACTCGCTAGGGAGACGTAGAGGCTGCCCGAAGGTCATTTCAGCAGCGCCAGTCCCGATTTCCTCTCTAACGGCCGACCTGAGACCCAAGAGAACTGTTGGCAGCATAGTCGTCCAGGCATCATTGTTGAGTGCTGCCATGAGGGATGCCTTAAGTGACCTATGTCACCGCTCGATGCACCCGTTGGACTGCGGATGGTACGTCGTCGTGCGGCAACGCTGGATACCAAGGACACTAGTGAAAAGGTCTGACTCGAACTGGCGTCCCTGGTCGGTGGTAATCCTTGCCGGCGTACCATATCGAGAGATCCACGTGCCCACAATTGCTTCGGCTACCGCAACACTGATGATATCCTCCAATGGGCACGCTTCGGGCCAACGGGTACATCTGTCAATCATCGTGAGGCAGTATCGCTGTCCATTAGAGGGTGGCAAAGGTCCGATAATATCCACGTGGATGTGCTCGAACCGTCCGCTCGGCTCGAAACCACCCGGAGGGGTGACCGTATGCCGAGCCACTTTGGAGCGCTGGCAGAGTATGCAACTGCGAGCCCACCTCGAGATGTCCGCATTCATGCTTGGCCAAAAAAATCTTTGGGCTACCAACCGTCTCGAGGTTCGTATGCCGGGGTGACTGAGACCATGTAGCCGCTTGAAGATGTTCTGACGCATGGATTTAGGCACATAAGGTCGCGCATGAGAAGTGGAGGTCTTGCAGAGCACCGCTGCTGAGGTTCCAGGAGGTATAATCCAGCGAAGTTGGAGACGAGGGTTCTTCTGCATCTCTTGGATTGACGAATCATTCGCTTGCTCCTCAGCTAGACGAGTAAAGTCCTCCGTGCAGTCAATATCCTCCACTCTCGACAGCCCGTCGGCGACCGTGTTATTCCCGGCTACATGGCGCATATCGATGGTGAACTGGCTAATGAAGTTAACCAACCGAATCCGCAAGGGCGTCGCTGTGTCCGGCTTCTGCGAAAATGCAGAAGAGCCTTGTGGTCAGTCCAGATGACGAAGTGTCTCCCCTCCAGTTAGCCCCGAAAATGTTTGATGGCCCGATGGATCGCCAGCAGCTCCCGGTCGTATGTGGAGTATTTCTGGTGGGCTGGAGCGAGGGACTTGGAAAAGAATCCTAGAGGCCGCCAGGCGTCGCCCTCCTGCTGCAATACAGCATTATAGCAGTGTTGGACACGTCACAGACCAGCACGAGATCTGCATCGTGCTTGGGGTGTCCAATCACCACCGCCGCTTTGATGGTGGCCTTGCAGTACTCGAACGCCTGGTTTGAATCTTCACTCAAAGTAATTGGCGATCTATCATTCTTCTTCGCTCCAGCCAAGTACTTGTTAAGGGGACCTGGCTGCTCAGCCGCTCTGGATATGCAACGTCGGTAGAAGTTAAACATACCCAGAAAGCGTCGGAGCTCCTTGACAGTGTCAGGTCGTGGGTATGTGGAGATGGCGTCGACTTTCGCTGGTAGCGCGGTGACACCGTCCGAGTTCACATGCTGTCCGAGAAACTCGACCTCCGGACGCGCGAAGACACATTTGGCCAAGTTTATAGTCGGCCCTTGGTCATCCAGCCGTCGCAGGACTTCTTCCAGATGTGCTCGATGTTCCTGTTCATCTCTGGAGCATATGACGATGTCGTCCAGGTACCACCACGCAAACTCCAGACCTTGAAGAACTCTGTCGAGAAAACGCCGAAAGGTCTGAGAGGCGTTCCTGAGACCAAAGCACATCCGGAGAAATTCGAACAGACCAAAGGGAGTTATGACTGCTGTCTTCGGTATGTCCTCCTCCGCCACCGGAATTTGATAATATGCACGGTTGAGGTCCAGCTTGCTGAAGATCTTCTTACCGTAGATGTTATGGCGATATAGTAGATCCGCGCCGATAATCGGGTAGCTCACCTTTGCCACGACAAAACGCCAGGAAAGGCTCCTCCGCAGCCCCAAGTCCACGTTCAGCAGTGCGCTACCGTAGGCCGGAATAGGGGTGCCGTTCGCCGCATACAGCGTGAACTCCTCACTCATTCTCCTCGTCGGTGTCTTCACCGGGAACACAGATAGGGTGGCTCCTGTATCCACCAAGTATCTGTGCCCGAACTTCTTGTCCGTGATGAAGAGTCAGCGGTTAATTACCTCAGCGACAGAGTCCGCCTTGTCTGTCGCTGCGACTAGTTTTTAGACGGCTTCGAAACGGGTGAGGGCTTCCAATCGCACGGCTGGCGGCAGTTCGTTGCTTTATTTCCAAACCTGTTGTGGTAGTAACACAGGTGGCGACCCCAACTTCCTCTGTGGCCGGTTCCTCTCTTCATACCTTCCTCGGGTTTCTAGAGCTGCGACGCGATCGGTTAATCTCTCCAGGGCCGCTAGAAGCCTATCTTCTCTGTCGCTGGAGGTGGAAGGCCGCATGGCAGCTACTTCGCCGATTCGATACCCGTGAATCTCGGCGATGCGGTCAGCAATGGTGCTGAGTTTGACCATGTCGGTCGGCTCCGCAGCTGCTAGCGCTGCCAGCATCCCATTTGGCAGTTCTTAGTGTAAAAAAAAAAATATAATAACAATCGTACTCACCAATCACGTCGGGGTCACCACTTTAGTGTAATTGGTGGTCGGGGTATGTTGTACACCAAATAACTGCCAATAATTGAAATCAGTATTTTTATTTTCCAAACAAATGGTACATTTAAATTATTACTACAACTTCCCCCAGATCATCGGAAGTCGACAGCACTATCAATTTTAAATAATATGTAATTAAGGCAGTCATAGTTTTAATAATTGCAATGGATACGAATGCTACAATTAAATGCAAAGCAGTTAGTTAGCACAAATAGCGCTAGAGTATGCTAGTCCGGCTACCTTCGGATAAGATCGGAAGTACCAGATAACGCCCCCCTCTTGTAAAGTTTTACGAAAATTGAAAGGAGAAAAGTTATTGCTAACCGATATTACTTTGGGCTAGGAAGATATTCGAGGAGTAAATATCTGACTAGGACAACAAAATTACCACTGTCCAAAATTAATGACTACATTGATCAGACCGGCTCTGGCATACAGCCGAGCCCGGTGTCCTGGGCGATATCACGGTCGGATGAGTGAAGTTTACGGGCTTTATTTATTTATGGACCTAGGAGAGTCGGTCAAACACACCTCAGGAGAGGTAATCAAGAAATATATAACCTTTGTGAACCTGAACTTGTGAAGCATATAAGACTCGGAAGATTGAAGTGGACTGGCAATGTAGCTCGAATGTCAGAGGATGACATCCACAGAAAAATAATGAGCGAGGCCATTCATAGTACCAGGCGTAGAGGAAGTCCGCGTCTTAGATGGATGGATGGCATAACGGAGGATTCCGGGGTCTGAAACTTGAGAACTGCTGCCCAACAGCGCGTAGAATGACGGAAATTATTGGAGGACAGGGACCAGTAATGGCCTGTTGAGCCAATGGAAGAAGAAGTTTATTAGTGCAATGTAAGTGAAATTGTGAAGTACTGCTACGTTCCTTTTGATTTCTAATGTTTTATTATTAATATTTCTTGTTATTTAAGTTAATTGATTTTTCTTTGTATCAAGAAATAATATTTTCAATTACTTTTCTTCTATTATCGTTTAATCTTAAAGACTGAAAAAATAATGTGCTTTAATTTTATGTCTTCATAATAAAACAATTAATAATAATTTTATGTCTTCATTGGCATAGGCTAACAATGAGAATGTACCTCCATAAACAAATTTTTTTCAGATTAGTAAAAAAAATTAATTTTCTACTTTCAAAGTTGCTCCTAGCTTGAGAAACACTCGTGAAAGGATCCTTTTGACTATGTATTTTACAAACCATGGGAGTGCTTTTTTTAAATATTGTATCCATTTTTATGTTATGTTTGTTAATTTTAATGTATTGTAACTTTTGTAGGTCATCTCTCCAGCTTGCAGATTCAGAAAGGTTAGGAGGATTGTCATCACATATATCTCCGTTTACTATGATAAATGATATTGGGGGGCTCTTGTCACAAGCTGGTTTTACACTTATAACAATGGACACAGATGAACTTGTAATATGTTATCCTTCCATGTTTGAACTTATTTGGGATTTGAAAGGTAGAGAACTGATTTATTATACTAACATATAAGTTGCTAGTTAATTTAAGTTTAGTAAGAAATTTATAATTATATTTTTTTTTAATCAGAAAATAGAAAGCAAAAAGGCCATTTGGCCACCAAGTATTTTATTTTATTTAACATCATTTCGACGTTTTGGTAAAATTGGGCCATTCTCAAGAAAATATGTAACCTTACAAGATAAATTCAAATAAAAAATGACTAAACAAATTTGTTCTTTCAGACTTGAGAATGGCCCAACTTGGCCGAAACGATGTAAAATAAAATACTTGGTGACCGAATTGCCTTTTTGCTTTCTATTAAAAACACCGAAAATTAATAAAACAACTAAAAAATATTTTTTGTTTTTGTTTTATTAAAATCGTGATATCGTCAACACAGTCGTCTTATAAAAATGGTGCGGTGTGCGCTCTCGTAATACTTTCTAATATATATATAGTATAATATTATAATGTTATAGCGAACAGAAAATGTTATTTGCGGATAACTCAAAAAATATGCATTTTATGGTAAATTCACATAGAATCATATGAAAGGTAATTAAAGTATCTAATAATAAAAAAAAGAAATTATCGAAATCGGACCAGTATTATAAGGATTACAAGACCCTAGATTTAACATCCCGAATGGAGATGGTGCAACCTGTTGTTAACAATACGCTCTAATAATGTTATGTAATAAAATAAAAGCAGTAATTAACTTTAAAATGTCTGATTTTATATTAACTATTTAATGAAAACAAAATATTTCCATGGGAACTAAACCGAAACTTTTAAAATGCATTTTCAGCTTGACAAACCAAAATTATCTAATGTATAGAATTATCGTACTAAAATTGTTTACAAAACTAATTTATTGCTATTTTTTTTTAATATAATATTTTTTCTGCATTTTCTCGTTGATATACTATATATATACTGCTTATGCGAAAAGTTAAAGGACTTCGAGGATAAGACATTAGGTAAGTTTCATCAAAATCGTTAGAGCCGTTTACTTGAAAATTGCGAAAAAGTGTAAAATCGATAATATAATAGGCACTTCCGGTTAGTCCGATGTGCTGTATCTTTGCTGATACTAGTCAGATGATTCCTTTCTAGTTTTCTACATACTTTGATTACCTTTTATATGATTTCATATATAATTTACGATAAAATGCATTATTTTTGAATTGTGCACAAATAAAATATTCTTTTCACCATAACTTTTTTCCTCTTTATTTCCTTGGTGATGTACTATACTATATATATGAACAGTTAAAGGGCTTTAAGAAGAAGACTTTAGGCAAGTTTCATCAAAATCTTTAGAGCTGTTTTATATATATATATATATATATATATATATATATATATAAATTAACGTGTTTGAGACACAAAAAAGAAAAAAAAAAAAAAAAAAAGGTTTAAAGAATAGCACACTCAGAGGGATCGGTTACAACTGACTTTATTTAGAAAGTAATCCTCTTTATATAAGGTCTAGGAGTTTTTTACTCTCATGAGAGGGATTAAGCTCTGTTATTACCCAGCTCTGGCTCTTAACTCCTCCCCTCCAGTTTCCAGACACTTTTGGAAACTTAAAGGAGTGACCAGTCTGAGTAATGCACAGCGTTTATCCCTGTACAATGTTACAGCTCCTAGAAACAACCAAATCCATAAACTAAATACATACAATTTCCTTCTATATAAAAAAACAATTGAAGTATTCAAACAGAAAACACAACTAAACCACGACCACTGTTGCACAATAATAAGCACTAGACTGTAAATAACATAAAACTAAGAAATACAATTTAAATAAAAAATATAATACAAACAACAACAACAACAACAACAAAAAATACACTCTCGTTTACAATATTTCCTCCGGTTGCACAGGCGAAGGCACTCCAGACCCCAAAGGAAACTTCAGTTGCTCGTTGTGGATTGTTCGCCGCCTCTTAGGGTCCCCAATACTTTCGATCGTTACCACGTTATGTTCGCGTATTACGACGACGCGGAATGGCCCCTCATCTCTCCGCGGTTCTTTTCCCCTGTTAGATCCAATCCGCCGGTATACTACTGACCCGATCTTTACTTCCCCGCGATCCCGTACCTTTGCGTTTTCCTTACCTACCCTGGTTCGTTTCTCCTTTATTATTCTTTTCCTCGCTTTTTCCCACGACTCCCGCAATCGGACGTGGTTTGCCATGATTTCCCGGACACGTTAATGCCCCCTATCGTCGCCTCACAATCCCTACTGGGCCCTCGAACCCCAAATAGTACTTCGAACGGCGCAAATCCTGTAACTGAGCGGATTGAATGATTGTACGCTGCAATCGCCTTCCGCATCGCTATGTCCGGGGTCCACCCCTGTTCCACGTGATATACTCTGAGGTGGTCGCTTAGGGTGCTATGCGTAGGGGTGCGTTCTACCCCTCCTCTACCTTTCGGGTGTTCCGGAGTGTTAAAGTGCCACCTGACTTCTAATTTTCGCATTTCTTCGCTCAGGATCGCGTTGTCGAACTCCCTCCCTTTATCGGATGTTATGCGGTCGGGTACTCCGTAAAACATGAACCAGGTCCGTAAGGCTAGTAGGACCGATTCTGCAGCTTTGCTTTGTATGAGAGGAGCCATCGCCACTTTACTGAACACGTCTATAGCCGTCATCCATGTAAATTCCCTCCACGTGAACGTGTCCACTTGAAGATCCCGGAGTGGTAATGTACCTGTTAGCGTCTCTTCTTGTACTGCTTGCGGTGGGTGGCGATCATACTTAGTAGTCATGCAGACCTCGCATGCTCCGATGACTTCTTGAATGGTCCGCCGCATCCCTGACCAATAGTACCGTCTCTTGAGTGCTTGTAGCGTTTCACTGACCCCTCGGTGGTTGGTCTTCCCTTGGTGGTACGCCCCGGTTAACTCCTTCTGTCTTTCGACGTCTCTGATGGTTTCAACCATTAGCCTACATCGAATGAAGACTCGATTTGGAATTTGATCCGTCTTCCACAACTGTTTGATTTTGTCCCAGATGGTGGCGTTACCCACATAGATGTGGTGTGTCTGACCCGGTTTAGACGCGTCTTTTAGTGCTTTACAGACAAGATCTAATCGTACCCCTGGCTGTGACGAAATAACATTTATGCGTGACCTTCCGTAACGCAAGTACTCAATAGTGACCATACCCGATGTCTTTGTCTTCCAGATTACCTGGCGCGATTTATCATTAACTAGTGTACCCGAGCGAGAACTCTCGCATTAGATATCTATCCTTGATGCATTAGAAGTATAAGCGATATTAGGGAAACATATTTATTCGAGTAAACATTATATTACCAAAAAAGTTTATTTAACACACACATTTGGTGAAGCTACATAGCTTATAATGACTATGTTGGAGTTACAGTTCATACTTAATAATTAGCTTACCCCACTGAAAAACATCTCATCAATTTTGCCATTAGGCAATTAGATTCAGTTATACCATTTTCTATATGTAGTATTCATACTTAACAGTGACATTTAGGGTTGGACATGGAAAACAATATATATAATTTCCCACTCATTAAAAGTTTTTGTAAACAGACTCAAATTGATATAAAGTTGCCATGACAACGGCACGTACGCAAAATGGCATGAGACCCGTGCGGACCTATATCGTGCATTCTCTCAAAAACGGTAGGTTTTTAAGCTTTAAAACGTGGGACCAATACGCTCCGTAGGAGCGTATATGGTCTTGATGCCCGCGTCAAAATCTCTAAAACCCAACTTATCCCGTCTCGATCCGTCGACTCTCAGTCAAAAAAGTTTTGAAACCTTCCAGTTTTTTCATCACTTTTATTTAAGCCCTTGTAAGATTTTAAGAATCAAAATAAGGATTCGTCACTTCTCCGTGAAATTTCCTCTCTTTTGATACCTCATTCATCAAAATCCATCGCTCCTGAGAGCCGGAAAAGGGATCTATACTACCGTAATAATATATAGTACTAGTATACCCGAGCGAGAACTCTCGCATTACATATCTTAATGAATCCTTAATGAAATCGAAGTATAAGCGATTAATAATATAATATTATCAAGAAAGTTCATTTAACACACACATTTGGTGAAGCTTTATAATAGTTTATAATGATTATGTTCAAGTAATAGTTAATACTTACTAAGTAATTAACTTGCCCTACTGGAAAAGTACCCCCTCAGTATAACATTTAAGCAATAAGACTCTACTATACCACTTTCTGTTTGTAGTATTCTATCATTCATGGAAACATAAAAACAATATTTTATTTACAAAACGTTTTCACAGTTATTAATACGTTTTTGTTAACAGTCTCAACTGGCTTTAAAAGGTATAAAGTTGCCATGACAACGGCATCTACGCAAGATGGCATGAGGCCCGTGCGGACCTATATCGTGCATTATCTCAAAAACGGTAGGTTTTTAAGCTTTAAAACGCTGGACCAGTATGATCCGAAGGATCATACATGGTTTTGATGCCCGAGTAAAAATCTGTAAAACCCAACTTATCCCGTCTCGATCCGTTGACTCTCAGTCGTCAAAGTTTTGAAACCTTCCAGTTTTTTCATCACTTTTATTTAAGCCCTTGTAAGATTTTAAGAAACAAAATCAGTATTCGTCACTTCTCTGTGAAATTCTATTTCTTTTGATACCTCACACGTCAAAATCCATCGCTCCTGAGTGCCGGAAAAGGGATCTATACTACCGTAATAATATATAGTAGTGACTAGTATACCCGAGCGAGAACTCTCGCATTAGATCCTAATACATTAGAAGTATAAGAGATATTAGGAAAACATATTTATTCTTATAAAAAACCTGTACCACTACAACCCATGAAGGGTCTTGGGTTCAGTACTTGTTAAGGACCGTACTGTCTCTAGGCCAACGGTTGTGCAAGGAGGTGATTTGGCCGAATTCACGCTCTACCGCCAGGTTTTTCCCCCAATTAAGGGTACCCATTTTATAGAGGCTTGGTGGTCCCCAGGAGGGTCTCCCGATCCCACAGGGTCGATCCACGACTGATAACAGAATAAATAATTATCTGCCACAGCTGGTCTCGAACCCGGGACCGGGAGCATTGTAACTTAGTGCCTTACCACTGAGCTACTCCGCTCCCTTATTTATTCTTATAAACAATATAATATTACTAAAAAAATGTATTTAACACGCACATTTGGGGAAGCTACATAGTTTGTAATGACTATGTTGAAGTTACAGCTCATACTTAATAAATAATTAGCTTACCCCACTGGAAATCATCTCTTCAATTTAGCAGTTAGGCAATGAGATCTAGCTATACCATTTTCTATATGTAGTATTCTTATTGAACAGTGCCCTTTAGGGTTGGACATGGGAAACAATATATTAAACTCATTAAAAGTGTTTGTAAACAGACTCAAATTGTTATAAAGTTGCCATGACAACGGCACGTACGCAAGATGGCATGAGACCCGTGCGGACCTATATCGTGCATTATCTCAAAAACGGTAGGTTTTTAAGCTTTAAAACGCTGGACCAGTATGATCCGAAAGATCATACATGGTTTTGATGCCCGAGTAAAAATCTGTAAAACCCAACTTATCCCGTCTCGATCCGTTGACTCTCAGTCGTCAAATTTGTGAAACCTTCCAGTTTTTCATCACTTTTATTTAAGCCCATGTAAGATTTTAAGAAACAAAATCAGGATTCGTCACTTCTCCGTGAAATTCTATTTCTTTTGATACCTCATTCGTCAAAATCCATCGCTCCTGAGAGCCGAAAAAGGGATCTATACTACCGTAATAATATATAGTAGTGATTGATGATCGCGTCTACTTCCTCTATTTCCTGTGGTCCCTTATCTGTAGAACTGTCTCTGGGTGATGACGTCTCTTCCCTCTCTACCTCTGTCATAGCCTGCTCTCCTTCACCTTCAGGTGACCAATCCTGTAGGAATTGTCGGATGTCCCTTGATGACCCCGCTATGTCCTCTTCTATGGCATTCACCATCAGTGCCCGCGACAACCAGTCTACATTTTCTTTGCCAGGTTTGTAGACAATGTCCATGGAATACTGACTTAACCTCTCTTTCCATCGTGCAACTCGAGCCGACGATTCTTTTAACTGTCCAACCCACTATAGCGGTCTGTGATCAGTCTGGATCTTAAATCGCCTTCCGAATAAGTATGGCCGGAAATGGTCAATTGCCCAAACGATGCCTAACAGCTCCCTCTCGAGCGCGCTATATCTTGCTTCGGCATCAGACAATCTTCTGCTCGCCTACGCTATGGGCCGTTCCCCGCGGTCATTCTCCTGGGATAACACTGCACCAAAGGCATACTCACTGACATCTGTGGTCACTGTAAATTGCTTATTGAAATCTGGGAATGCTAGGACAGGTTCCTCCTTCAGGTGCTCCATACATTTCTTCAGATTGTCCTCCATACTAGGTGTGACGACTAACCGCGCTCCCTTTTTCAGTAAATTATTTATAGGTACCAAGTAACGCGCCATGTCCGGTACGAACCGTCGGTAATAGTTTAGGGCCCCCAGAAGTCTCCTTATGCCTTTTACATCCCGGGGTATTGCCATCCTGGTCATCGCCTCCACTTTGGACCTATCCGGCTTAACCCCTTTTCGTGATACTGTGTGCCCTAAAAAATTTATTTCGGCCAAACCCAAAATAGACTTCTCTGGAGACAGTTTCAAACCGAATTCTCTTACTCTCGCGAATACTTGTCTCAGGTGTTGCTCATGTTCCTCCTCCGATTTACTGAATACCAACAGGTCGTCCATGTAGACCTGGCATATCCCTTCGTCGATACTCCTGAGGAATTCATCCATTAATCTTTGAAACGTGAAGGGCGCATTTCCGAATGGCATTCTCGTGAACTCATAGTGTCCCCGTTCAAATGTGAAGGCCGTTTTCACCTGATCTCTAGGATGAATTTTGACCTGGTGATACCCCGCCTTTAGCTCTAACGTGCTGAATATGGTAGCCCCGCTAAGTCTGTCTATTATGTCCTCGAACCTGGGAATCGGATAAGCTTCGTCTTTCGTTTAACTGACGAAAATCCACGACTAATTTATATTTCTCTTGCCCTATCGTACTCTTCTTCTTCACTGCCCACAAGGGACTATTAAACGGGGACGAACTATTAATTATGATTCCCTGCCGCTTCAAATCCTCCAACTCTTCCCGGATGTGTTGCCTCAGCGCTTGGGGATACCGTTTTTCCTTTACGTATGTAATTTTTTCTTGTTTCAACGGAATTTCGTGCACTGTCTTTCCCGTGACACCTAATATCTCCCCTTCCTTATAAAAGATGTCCCGAAATTCGTTTCGCAATAGGTTTCTCCAGTCTATCACCCTATTCACGGCCCCCACCCGAGAGCCTCTAACAGAGCGGTGACACGTCATACACGTGTATGACCTGTCTCCTATTTTAACATACCACCTGCCCTGTTTATTTTCCACCTTAGCACCTACCCTCTCTAACAGGTCGCACCCAACTACAGCCTGATATTCCCTGGGCATGCTCTCTACTACGTGAACTTGTAATCGCGCTCCCGTTTTCCCCCACTCGCTCAATCCCATGTCCGCCTCACCCATCACCTTACATGGCCCACCTAAGGTTACTAGCCTACACTTGCATTTCCGGATCTGAAGTGCCTCCCCCTTGCCACACAAACTCTCCGCCGCTATTTTCGACAGCAGGGTGCTCAAGCTCCCTGTGTCCACAAGGCACTTCACTTCACTGTTTGTTTTAATAATAGGCAACCAATTCTTTGACTCACCTGCTACATTGTTGATGACGCAAGCTCGGTCGCCTCTCTGCGAGCACCCGCCTCATACAGTCGTCTATTTCCTCCTCACCAATGTCGTCTGCCGCTGTCCGCGATGCTGCGCTACCTTGCGTTGTCGGTTTCAGCCACTGCTCAAGCTGCCCTCATCACCACTGCTTCCTGGTTCCTCCTCCGTCTCTGAAAATCCTGATACTGGATGTGTCCCTGGGAGTTCCACCTCGTCTGGACGAGTACCTTCTTTTTCGGACCTCCTGCGCATTCACTTCCATCGGCTCTCCTTGATAGCCCTCTTTCCTGCGATAGACGTATAGACATTGCCTTGCAAAATGCCCCTCCGTCCCGCACTCGTAACATCTGGAGCGTGGACATTGGGCTACCAGATGGCCGCCCTGTCACACCCGTGGCACTTCCTCTCATCCTTCCTAGGCCCATTCTTTGATCTTGGCTGCCAAGTCTTCTTCTCCGTCGTGGACGGTTTTTCTCTGATGAATGCCCTCCTCCACGGAGTCGCAGAGGTTCTTGGTCGGTTGGCGGGAACCTTAGTCCATTCGGGTTCAACCACTTCCATCCTGTTACTCTCTTCTTCTCGGGCCCCTGTATCGACCAGGGCCTGGTCGCACTCGAGAAACGTCTTCTCGGCGGGAAATTCTTCCTTTTTTTCCTATCTGCACCTTCCATACTGTGGACAGAAACAACATGCGAGCATCTGTTTCCTCCGCGGATACGATCTCTCTCATCTTTGCATTCAGTTTTTGGTATCGCTGTAGCATGATTGCCGCGAACTGCCCCGATGTCTGCCTGCTTTGCCTCCTTTCACAGAACATCTGGAAAATGTCCTCCTCGATCGTCCATCTTCCTCCTCCGTACACCTTTTTCAACCTCTCCTTCACTATTTCCCAAGTTTCTTCGTCCGCTTGAATTTGGTTCAGAATAATTCTTCTGACCCTGCCGATGAGGTTCGCTCTTAGTGACTCGGCATGGCGCGGGTCCAATAAATTTTCGGCTTCTTTCGCAGCTAGCCTTGTTGTAAAACGGTCGCCTTCCTTGATGAAGTGGTTCAGTTCCCCTAATTCGCCAGTGAACTCCCTCAGGCTGGAAACGTCCTTCCGCAGCTCCTGAGCTGTCGCCACCTTAACCTTTATCCAGGCCAACGCGTTGTTTCCGTTATCTCCTGACAGATTCAGTGTAGCGGGTCTCACGATGCTATTACCAACACCGTCCGTCATTTTTGTTCCGTATTTGTACAATGCGTGAGCAAAAGCAAAAAAAAAAAAACTAGGCCAAAAAAAATTCAATCATGTTCTGTTTTATACAGGCCGGTCCCGGGTTTCGGCACCAATTAACGTGTTTGAGACACAAAAAAAATAAAATAAATGTTTAAAGAAAAGCACACTCAGAGAGATCGGTTACAACTAACTTTATTTAGAAAGTAATCCTCTTTATATAAGGTCTAGGAGTTGTTTACACTCATGAGAGGGATTAAGCTCTGTTATTACCCAGCTCTGGCTCTTAACTTATATATATATATATATAGTTTAATGAGTGTTAATTGTTGTTTCTTTATGATCATTTTCAAATATATTATTCACATGTCTCATAGGTATGGGAGAAAATAATTGCACTTGGAATCGCTGTAAACATCTAAACAGAGAAGTAATGATGGCAGCAGCTGCAATTTACAATCAACTTTATGGCTCAGAAGGAAAAATACCGGCAACCTTTCAAATAATTTATTTCTTAGGTTGGAAGCCAGATTCTTCACAACCTAAACCTCTTGAACGAGGTTCAGCAAAATATTCTTTAAAAAATATTGGAAACATCACGAATGGATAAAAAAATTAAGTATGATTTATAGATACATAACCAGGATTTTAATTAGATTCCAGAAGAGTTATAGATGTCAATAATTTATTCTTGTTTGAGTTTACTAAGGTTTTCTATATTTATTTTATTTATAATTTAATTTGTTTACATTATGGTATATTAAATTAAACTGCCCTGTTTCAGAAATCCACTTTATCTTATTTTTTAGGAAAAATGTGTTCAAATATAATTATAAATTTCAATTAGTTAATTTATCTTATTATACTTATAACCCTGTCCAAAAACTTGGGTCTTATCTTAAATTCCATATAAAAGAAGTCTGTCATTAATCATTATTATTTATTGAGTGAGAAACTCCTATGCTCAGTTTTGACATTTCTCTATTCAGATTAATTATCTGTACAGTAAAAGAATAATTATCTAATTCTATACTATTTAATTAAAACAAAAAATGATAGACCCAAGAACATAATTTAAAATAACTGATGAATCAAAGTACCAAATTCTATCTAATTTTTGACAGATGCTCAAGAAAACATTTAGGAAAGGGCCTGTATCTCCTTTGAATTGGTTTTCAACATTTGTACTAGAATATGGTGCCTTTTAATCATGCCTTCAGTGGCTATAATAATAGAACAGTATAGTGTACAGACCTTTTTATTGAATAAATGGAAGGACTCATGAACGGTTATTCCTACTTTTAAAAATCATTCATTGCAGGAGCTGCAATAAAATTTACAATTGCATTAAATAATTAATCACTTAGAAATATGTCATCTTTAAATCACCTCAGGTTTATCTTATTTGATAAGCTGGTTGCTCATTTGCCATTTGTTCAAAATACATCCTAAATTTTCTTCATTTGAACAATTTTTTTAAAAAAATAATAATTTTGATCCATTCTTGGCAAAAATTTAGAACCGCATAATAGGAATAAAAAAAGAAGTAAAATTCTGGTGTTAGTTCCTGAAACTGAGACCTTTAAATCTGTAACTTGATTCATCCTTCTTTAGTGCTACTCATATTCTATCTAAAGTTGTTACAAGGATTGTAAAAGACAATGAGATTGTGTGATGGTACTTTGGATTTCTATTATCCATTATGACTTGAGATGTTTCAACGCAAAGCTGCTTTAGGCA
This sequence comes from Rhaphigaster nebulosa, assembly GCA_948150685.1. NCBI lineage: Eukaryota > Metazoa > Arthropoda > Insecta > Hemiptera > Pentatomidae > Rhaphigaster > Rhaphigaster nebulosa. Next base: position 74,017,061 of record OX411308.1, read on the forward strand.
TTCGCTTTCTATGTCACGTCAATAGGACAATTTCTTTTGAGACACCTTGGAGCATTATCAAGAAGCCAGCCGATTCCAAATTTATGAAGGATATAAGAATGGGGATTTCGAATTTGGTAACTTGGTTGAACATCCTAGCTTTTAGTAACCTATATCCAAACAGGACTCATAAAATTCATGTTGATTTCAATGAGGATTCCATCCGAGTCTCTTATGAACATTAAATATATAAACTGCTTATTAAATAGTATATACTGTACTGAAATAAACCGTTTATCGTATTGCATATGATATATTGTAATTGTATTTTTACTGAAGGATAATCAAGAGGAGCTGTAGGTAAAAAGTATAAGTCATGGTTTTTAGTATTACAGAATGAATATCTAGCTCCTTGAATATTATTGTGAGCTGTTTGACTATTATACCATTACAAAAAACTAACTGTAATGACTACCATCCCAATTAAAAAATAATAAACATTAGAATCTTATTTTTGTTATAAACAAGTAGTAACATTACATTATTTATTTAACAAAGGCATATTAACCTTTAAAACAAGATACAACTTTTACAATTATCACATATTTTTCTGAATATTGCGTGCCAAATAACAAAATAATTCATAACATTAAGAAGTTTAACAGCAGTATTTGGAAAAATTACAACTGACATAAAATTATTATTTTAAAGTTGAAATGACTGGCAATTTTATAAATTTGCAATAATCTAAATATTAAAAATTGACATTACTTTTAAATTATCAAAACAATTGTTTCAAAGATAAAAAACTATAATAAACATAATTTTTTTATTGAATAAAAGAAGTTTTAGAATAACACTCACATACAAAAACTATACAGATAAATGGAATGTATATATATATATATATATATATATATATATATATATATATATATATATATATATTTATAATATTTGAATAGAATAACTTATTGTCTTTTAAAATATTAAACTGATGCAAAATGATTATTCTCCATTTTTAAGAGATGTGATGGATGATTTCAAAATTTGTATCTGAGCCTGAAAATATGAAACAAGTTACATATAAATATTAGTTTATATCGACATATTAATTAAAGTTTTGAAAATCTGAATAGAGATTACCTTTGCATGCTTTATTTCTAACTCAGCCAAGTCGATTAGGTTTTTACGAAAAGCAGAGACTCTTCGAGATTTAAAGTCAACAAGTTCTATAAATAATATGTTATAAATATAAATGTATAAACATAATAAAATGGCATACCAATATTAAATATGAAAATAAAACAAAAATAAAAAAATGTTTTATTTATTTGTTGTGTTAAATTTTAATATATTTTTGTTTTAATAAAAAAGTATAAGACATTTTTAATAATTAAAATTAAAATTAATGATACAAAAACCAGTAATTAATCCTGAACTTTAGAAGATGTTCTAGAAATTCTGGGATCAAGATGTCTCAAGTATTACAAAATAATTGGCCTCTCCAGTATGGCCAAGATTAATAATATGATTTTTTAACAAAAAATACGCCACTTTGGCATTGCACCAATGATATTAATAGTAACAATCAAGAAGATGATCAAGGTGACGTTCAAAATTAAAAAAAAGAAATCAGAAAAACTTTTTAATTCAGCCAACATTGAAGGGAGGGAGCGGGGTAGCTCAGTGGGTTAGGCACTGCGCTACTAATCTCAAGGTCCCGGGTTCGAGACCGGCTGAGGCAGGTAATTATTTATTCTGTATTCAGTTGCGGATCGACCCTGTGGGATCGGGGGACCCTCCTGGGGCTCACCCAGCCTCTATAAAGTGGGTACCCTTAATTGGGGGAAAACCTGGCGGTTGAGCGTGATCTCGGCCAAATCACCTCCTTACACAACCGTTGGCTTAGAAACAGTACAGTCCTTACCCCAAGTACTGAGCCCAAGACCCTTCACGGGTTGTAGTGGTACAGGTTTTTTTTTTTTTCAACATTGAAGGCCTTCTTCATTGGGCTACAAAGTACAAAATACAATAACAATGAAAATAATAAAAGTATATGAATCCAAATACATCTCGCTATCATTTTACTTAGCTCCCACCTCTTGTCATTCCTTAGTCATTGTTTCTGAAAGAACATAGAAGGAATTAAGAAGCAGCAGTCGGTGTGGGAGAGTGTCCTCACTTTAGTGCTGCTTCTTATTACCTTCTATGTTCTGTTGTTGCTAGATAAAGACTAATGGGTACTCCATTTGTATCACTGCATCCAATTGGAATGCATTGTTCCTCATTATTGAATTTTGTATATTGGATTTTTATTTAATTTATTATTTTTCATATTAGTATATGATTTATAATTTTATAAGTTTACTGTTATGTATTTTATTTTATATGATAGATATTTTCACTTTTAATAAATATTTAACCACCCTTTGTTTTATTTGTTACTTTTATTCCTGTTTAATTCTTATCTTAATATGTTTACCTTACTTTTTTTTGTTCTCTATTTAGTTTTATTTTATTTATTTCTTTCTGTGTAAGTTTATTTACAATATTCAGTTATAAACAGTCAGAAGTAAACTCTTCATTCTTTTATATCATTGTTTTTACTTTCCCTTACTCATCTATGAAATATATTCAAGTGTTGCGATATTGAAAAATTTTGAATTCAAGTTTTCAACAGAAATACACATTTTAAAGTCCTCTGAGTCCAAATAGCCAACTCTCACAAAAAGTATTATAATAATATTCTGTGTATATTATAATGATGTGTGTTATAATTATAGTCCGTCTCATGAAACCCGCACAGTACGGAGAGCCTTGTTGCTACATTTTGCCTGTTTGCCAATTGGTAAGGGAAATAAAACAACTGCATTCCACAATGTATGGTAGTGATGTAAAACTATCGATAATCTATAGCTGTATATCTGTAGGAACTATTTACCTAGTGTTTGATGGAACAAGAAGATATTTCCTGGGCGCCTCCTGTAAACTTAGTTTCATTCCAAACATGTAACATGGCCTTATCTGTTGAAAGATCCCGCAATTATTTTATATGCTGACAAACCTGGGCTATCCAATTTTTTGTAGATTTTCTTTGATGGACAACCAGCAATCCTCTCAATACACAATTAGAACCTATCCTAGCCAATTTAACTAGTTTTAAATACTGAAATAAAAGAAACTGTTTTGGACTGACATGGTTTCAAAAATTTTCCGATGATATATAACTCATATAATTAAATAAATGATTTTAATGTTTTTTCCATGACATAATTTATGAAATTTAATATTTTCTTGTATTTCAGAACATTATATACGATGTATTAATATACAATATAATAATATCGTATGAATAATGATATAATTATTTTGTTTCCCATACTCCTTTCTGATTCGTAAATAATGGTAATGACACTGGCAGAGTTAAAACGTATGTGGATTATTTACAAACCTTCCTAACTAATTCTAATTCTATTTAATTTTAATACTTACATATTAAGAAACTAACAAATTTTACATATTAATTTAGATGGAAAAAAATTTAATAAAAAAAGTTATAAGGTTTTTTTTTTTGTTTTGTGGTACAATGTGAAGCAAGAGTGTGCCATAAAGTTATATTATGTGGTTCAACTACAATCATACAGTGATTCCTGGAAAGTTAAAAACTGTCTGTATTTAATCACTGTCGGTGCTAAGCATCTGAGCCCAATCCAGTTTTATAAACAAAAGTCATACTCTATCTAGCTGATAAAAAAAGAACTATAAACTCTCTAAAATACCACTAGATGGTTCCAAGGTTGAACTCGCTTGGCAGGAAACCATTGTCAACTGCTAAAGAGGAGAGACAGCTCTACTGCTCCACCAGTACACAATCCACAGAGCCCACCTGTGTGCATACTGTTACAGCAGTACACCGTCCCCAGAGCAAACCCTCTTGTCTACTGCTGTAGCAGTTTACCATCGTCAAAGGGCTTATTTAGAAATAGCAGATCCTGGGGCTAATTGCTTTGAAGTCAATAACTAACTGGACCATCCTTTGAAGCCAGCTCCATATGCGTGGTACCAGGCATCACAACTGTAGTAGATGATGTGATTTTTCTTAGAAAGATATCTTTGGACTGTCCATCTCAAATCCTGGATTGCAGCTATGTTGAACTTGTGAGAGTCCAATTGTGTCAGATGATATAAAGCTCCCTGCCTATTGTTAAAAATTGAACCTTAGAAACACACAAAGCTCAGTAAACCAGAGCGAGAGAGAAATTTACTTGTCTTCCATAGTGTAAGTGACTTCCATGTACATTTTGAAATTGGCCGCCAGAGTAGTGGAACATGATGAACTTATTATGTATTGTTGTATTTCACATATGCCTGGAAAAGATCTGTTTCCAACCAATTACTAATTTTTCCTCAAATATGGAGTAAGTGAGTATTGCATGTTTTTGATCTCCCTGCTTCAGTTATCAGCAATGCAACACCACTATTGAAATATATTTGAAAGATAGTCAAGGCCTGTAAAAAATCAATGCTTTCCAGAAAACTATCTTTGTATGATAGTTTCTTCATTACTTTTTATCAATACTAAAACAAAAGAGTTGGTAATCAATAAACCTATCTCACCACTGAGACTTGTCAAAAGGTTAAATAGCTTATTTATTAATACTACTTTTAAATGAATATTAAATAAAACAATTTATGACAAGAGATATATAAAGGATTTGAAGTTTCTTGTGTATTTACATATCTGATCAGGGGTAAAATAACTCCTGGTATTTAAAATAAAATAGCCATAGGGCATCTTCAGAATAAATTATGTATAAAAAAGTTAATTTCATATTAAACAACTAGCTACCTCGCTTATGGTCATTAAACATATTCAAAATGCAATAAAATACCTTCTTTTCCTTTATCTGACATCTGCTCAAACTTATCACATGCCTCCTGCTGGGCAGCTTCAGCCTGTACATACCATTAAATATTCAGATAAAATTATGCAGCATTTAAAATTTTAAAAACTGAACTGATACCCATATACTTACAGCAGCCACATCTTGAGCCTTAGCAGCATGAGATTTTTAGGGATCACAAAATAACTTTAGTTTAAAAATTTCCCGAGATGAATAATTTTGAAAAAAAAAATTCTCAATGCTGGCAAGCCACCATACCACTCATTAAATATGCTGTCATAAATAATGATAGGATTTAAGTGTAACAAAAAAAAATTGAAATATATACTGTTGTTTTTTAAATATCTAATCCATAATAAATATAAATAACAAAATTTTAAGTAAAAAAAAAAAATTAAAAGATGCCGTAAGATCTTTGAAATGCAGTATTATGCAGAATATTTGGCCCGAAGAAAGATTAGCTTAGTGGAGCATTTAGAAGGTTAAATAATGTGAAATAGCAGGACATGCACTTGGTAAATATAACTAATGTAATAAAATTAGATAGATAGAAGATATAAGAAGAACTTTATTCTGGTTAGGGAATGATAAATTATTTGCCACTTTTATAAATTTGTTTTATTGAAAACTGTTATACATTCGTCTTCAGTTTTAAAAACATGCAAAAAATTCAAAAATAAGCAATTCAAAATATAGTTTGGTATTATACATATTGAATTAGATGTAATATAAATCAGTATTATAAAATATTTATGAATTATGAATTTAATTAAGACAAGAAATCAAATACATGTTGGTACTCACCAAGATTTAAATGGATTATATCAAACAGAAAAGTTTGTACTGGTTCCTTCTTGCATTGTACTAACACTGAAAGAAAGGTAGGTAGGATGTTTATAGGTAAACGGTTTAAGGGTCAGGGTTTTTCCAGTAATGCCGGTGAGCAATTAGTTTTTCTGTTATAGATGGGAATAAATTTAAGATTGGACTATTGGAGATATTTATTTGGTCATTTAAGCAAAACTCTGGATTGGATTTGAAGGATTCTATCATTTCAAGTGCTTTATATATATTTAATTTGAGGCTGTTTTCAATGTGATATATTAATTTAACTCCTGAGTCTTTGATGAATTTATGGTTTTTTTCATTAAAATGAATTGCAAAGTTGAATGAATGAATATTTTATTTGCATTCGTGGTATGCCCCATACAAATAAAGTTGGCTACAATAACTATAATTTTGTAAAAATATTTAAGTACTAAAGTGAAAAAATATAATTTGACTACGTTGCTATATCAATGTCATCTCCAAATACATGCAGACATAAGTATATAGAGATACAATAATACAATAAAAAAATGAAATATTACTATAACATAAACAATGCATAAATTAATACCTTTAAACAGCTTAAATATACAGATAAATAATTTATGAAACATGAATAGACCCGCTTCTATGATCAACAAAATCATTCATTGACAATAAACAATTTCAATCTACAACATTGTCTAACTTAGTAAAACAGGTTCTTAAGTACATCGCTATTGCCAATTATAAATAACTCCACATAATTTGATCTGCTCAAATTTACGGAATGAGGCAGGTAGTGATGACGGAAAGGTGTATAGATCGGGCACCGGACGAAAATATGGAAAAGATCCTCTAGCTCATTTAAATTGCAGATAGAGCAGTTTTCATTTGGCTTGAAATGCTAATAAATATTATTAAATGTTAGTTCAATATAATAGTTGCCCGATAATCTGATTTGCACTAATGTTTTCGTCATAGGGAACGGAGAATTTAGTGCGAGATATGGCTGAGGCTTATCACTTTCTGAATACATGAGAGGATATAATGGACTGCATTTAGGGGAGATCAGTTTATGTTTATCTCGCTCCTCCATGTAGCTTTTAAAAAGTCTTATTGTTTCATCCATTTCAGTATGGAATACACCAAGGTCCTCTAATTCCAAGATTGACTGTTTATTTACATTGCACAATAGAGTGTATAACTGATTCACCCAATTGTATTTCTGATAATTTTTGCTCTCACTATATGTTTCCTTCAATTTGTTAAAACAAATTTTTGGAAACCGGTCACTACTCATTTTCAAAATTTTTTGGATCCACGTCAATGCTAATTTTAGTATTGTAACGGAGTAATGGGGAACATTAAATTCCAATATCATTATCCAGAAAGGTGTATTTTTATTTAATGAAAATAAAAATTTAAGTTTACAATTTCTAGCCTATCCATATACCTCAGGCCCCATAGTTGTACATTATAATATAGAAGGCTCATGGCAATTGCGTTATTTATTTTTATTTTATTTTCCCAGAATCTGAGTTTATATTTAGCACAAAGTGGGATGACAGAGCCTATTGCTGCCCTCATTTTCGATTCAAAATAATTTGCCGCTTTATGAAAGATACCTGAATCCGAAAATGGTACTCCAAGGTAAATATATTCGGAAACCTTCTCAATTTCTCTATCACAATAAAACAGTTTTCCTATCTTTTTACATCCTCCCTTGTGAAAATATAACCTTTTAGTTTTTTGAGTATTGACCTCTAGTTTTTTTATCAAGCAATACTGATTTAAATTATTTAACTTATTTTTGGCATCAGTATAACTATCGGCAAGGATTATTAGATCGTCAGCATAAAGAACCAACAGTATGTCACAGAAACTATCGATCCTTATGCCTCCGACATTCTGACTCCGAAAAACATTTCTATATCACTCAAATAGAGACTACATAAAAAAGGTGACAATATTTCTCTCTGCAGTAGGCCCAAAGTAACATCAATTTCCTCTGAAAACATACCATCACCTTTAACTCTAGCCGAAGTATTCTGATAAATATTTTTTAGAATTCTGATAATTTTGTTATTTATGCCCTGGTTGTGAAGAGACTGCCATGACAAATTATGATTGAGGCTTTATTTGTTGATTTTAAACGAGTCAAAGGCTTGTTTAAAATCAACAAATAAAGCATAAAAGGTTTTTCCGCACGATCCCATCTGTATCTGAATAAGAGCGTTTAATGTAAACAAATTATCCAGACAGCTTCTACCTTTACGGAACCCAGATTGTGCTTCAGGGACAACATTCGTCTCATCACACCAAATCAAAAGCCTATTCAGAATTATCTGGGTAAATATTTTCATGATACAATTCACCAAGGCAATAGCACAATAATTTTCTACAAGATTCGGGTCACCCTTTCAAATAGCATTGTGTATGTATTCGGTTTTTAACAGGAGTTTGGTATATTTTCAGTCTCAAAAACTTTATTATACAAATGCAGCAGATATAATTGCCAGTTAATGGGTAAATTTTTGTAAAATTCATAACTAAAACCGTCTCTACCAGAACTTTTGCCATTCTTACATTTCATTAATGAGGTTTGGACCTCCTCAAGGGTAATTTCTGAGTCGAGAAGACGATGAAGTACTCTATAGTACACTATGTCACATTTCACCTGCAGGGGATACAAGCTTGATAAGTAATCAAGCCATTGATCACAGTTAATGGGAACTGGTCGAACTGTTTTTGAATCACGAACATTTCCTAAGTCATCCATGCGTTCAAATTCATACCGCTTCCACTTAATTAAGTTTTTATATTTCTTTTTGGTGGCAATATAGTTATAAACTGCATTATTATTATTATAACGATTTTTTACCATTGACTTTAATTCATATCTAACATGCCTTTTAGCCAATACACACTCATGGTCAAACCAAGGTTTATTATTGTGTCACAGTTTTTATAAAGTTTTATTTTCTTGAATAAACCGAGTGATTGTGATGTCTCATGGATAGCAGATAAGAGATTATTTTGAATTATTTCAACAGATCCCGAGTGTATGTGAGAACCTACTCTAGGAGAATTCATAATTATTTCATGGTATATTAAGTTTTTTGAGTTTTCCCATTTCACAACAGTAAGACCGTGGTATGCTTTATTTGAAGAAATATTAAAAGTAGAATTCGGATAAATAAAGAGCATAGTCTCTAAAGGAAAATGTTTTGAGCTCGAAAGAGTATGTTTTATTTTTAAATAAGCTATTGAATTTATATGGGTATAAATACACCTCATCATATCAACAACACTTTTTCCATTTGAAGTGATAACAGTGAACTGACCGGGATTACCACTAACAGTTCTACCATTCAGAAGAACGAAAGTTATTTGCCATAAATTCTACCAATATTTGCCCCTTTTTATTTTCAATAATATCTAAGCTACGTCGAATATGTGATAAATTAGAATCATTGAAGGCCTAAAAATCATCCTGATTCAAATTAGCTACTCTAGTATTAAAACCACCAAGGCATAAAAATAAATTCCAAGTATATTTACTTTGTATCCCGACTAGAGTTGACTCAAATAATTCTAATACTTGGCTTATGCCCAAAGAAGGCTTAAAATAAACTACAATTACAATAAATGCATTAAGTCTCTGTGTTTCCTTAACATAGGCAATAATCCAATATTCACTAATATCTAACACACCCACATTATAAACATGAGGGCTATAAAAAATAATTAATCCTCCACTGCCTCTACCACGACTCTTCTCTCTGATGGCATTGGATGCAATAAAGCTGAATACTGAGAGCACTGGGGGCACGACTGCCGGTCTTTTAAGTAAGTGCGTTTCACAAACGCAAACGATAGATGATTTTTTGAACTATTATTTTCAATAAAGTTCTTATACCTATCAACATTCCGTAAAAAGATACAAGATTGGACTATTGGAGATATTTATTTGGTCATTTAAGCAAAAATCTGTATTGGATTTCAAGGATTTTATTATTTCAAGTGCCATAAGTGTCATATATATTTAATTTGAAGCTGTTTTCAACGTGATGTATTAATTTAACTCCTTAGTCTTTAATGAATTTATGTTTTGTTTTTCATTTAAATGAATTGCAAAGTTGGAATTCTCTGTCTTATTATTATATTCATGTATATGTTCCTTTAATCTCTGATTTAGCGATATTACAGTTTTTCCCGTGTATTTGGCTGCACAATCATTACATTTAGTTTGTATACTCCGCTTTATTGGAGAGGGTCTATTTTGTCTTTAGGAGAAGAGAAATATGAGGATAGGGTTTTTTCTATTTTAAATTCAGGGTTTAATCCTAGTTTTTTTCAATTCATTTCCAACTTTAGTGGACATAGGACCGTAATATGGAATCAAAACATAATGTTTCGGGATGGGCCTATCTTCGGGGGTTGTTGAATAGATATCATTAATTGTCTTTTTTTGTATTTGTTTTTTTAAAATATAACATTTGAATATTACATAATATTACATTCAAAACTAGTTTTCAATAAAACAAAATTATAGATGTGGCAAATAATTTATCAATCCCTAATTAGATTGATCTTTTTATACCATCATGCGGATGTCAACTTTATTCTGAGACTAAGTCCCTTAAGAATAACAGAATAGAACAAATAAAACAGAAACAATATCTGGCCATTAGATTACAAAATAAAGATCAATTAATGTTTACAATATTTTCAATAAAATAAAAAACAAACAATATAAATTCTTGTCTTGAAAAGAATAATTAATGTGAACAAAAAAAGAAAGAGAAAATGAAAAATACAAAAATAGTGGGCTGATTAGCAAAGTTAAAGCTAGTGCATTAAAAACTATTATTCACTTCTGATCTAGATGCTAGCCTAAAATTTAAATTTCGTAATTACAAAGTATCATTTTGGAAAGAAAGATGTTGGAAAAGGAGGGATTTGAATGAGGATAGAGAAAAAGCATGGCAGATATTAGAAGGAAAGAAATTCCAGAGGGTAGAGGAGCGGGCGAGAAAGGAATGTTCGAATGTTTTGGTTCTATGGGAAGGGGTATATAGGTCAGAAATGCACGATCTTGTTTCCTGTGCGTGGAGCGAGGATTTAAACTGCAGAAGGCTGTAGATGTAGGAAGGGTGCTGGGTGGTGATAGTTTGGTATAGGAAAGATCCGAGGAAATTTGGCTACGGTTGGAGGGGAAGAGCCACTTTAACTCGCCATAAAGGTGGGATACATGAGCCCGTCTCGAGGTATCGAGGACAAATCTTAAAAAGCAGTTCATGATCCGCTTCAATCTGCCGTATACCACATAGCCATAGTCAAAATGGGGGAAGATTAGGGAGGATACGAGGAGTTTCAGGTAGGTTGTCGAAAAAGATGACGTGAACGAAGGAATAACTTAAGGGTACTTATCGACCGTCGGGAAATTTGGGAAATAATACCCAAGTTTTTGATTGAGGAGCTGAAAATGATGGGGTGATCATTTAGGATTAAAGTAGGGAGGGTGGCATTTAATCTAAGGAGGGAATTGGAACCTATGACAATAGCTTGAGTTTTCATAATGTTTAATCTTAGTCTATTCAGGTTTGTCCAGGCACTGATTCTATCCAGGTCTTCCTGAATACTGTCAAACACTACTAATAGCTCAGAGAGAGGAAATGATAAATAGATTTGGAAGTCGTCGGCATATAGATGGTGGATTGAATTAGGAAGATCATTGATGTAGGAATTGAAAAGGAGTGGGGAAATACTCGAGCCCTGGGCTACTCCTGAGGACAGGGTAAGAAAGGAAGATAGGGGTTGGTTAGGAATGGTAACTGCTTGAGTCCGATCAGAAAGGAAAGATTGAAACCACTGAATAAAACTGTTGGAAAAGGATAGTGATTTTAATATGGCAAAAAGAATAGAGTGGTCCAGGGAATCAAAAGGTTTAGAGAAGTCTAGGAGTATTAATACAGTTAATTTTTTTTTGTCCATAGCGGTATGGATATCACTGGTGATTTTGACTAGAGCGGATTGTGTGGAGAAACTGGGACGGAAACCAGATTGGAGAGAATTGAGAAGTTTGGATTTTTCAAGGAAATTTGATATTTGTAATAGGACTATTCTTTCTAGGGGTTTGGAAAGGGAGAGTTTGCGAAGGAGTTGCCATTTTGATTTAGAATCGGGAGCAGAGGTAAGGGCTTCATGATAGTGGTTGGATTTCGCTCTCCTAACGGTTGCCTGTGTCAAATTGTGGAGTACTCTAAACGCTTGGTAGTCATCTGCTAGTCTTGTGCGTCTGAAGCGTCTACGGGCTGCCTCATGTCTCTTTTGCATATCTTTAATTTTTTAACACATCCAAGGAGCAGGCGGGCGACGGAAAATAGAGGTTTTGAGCGGGGAAGGGCGTCAAGGATATGGATAAGATTAGAGGTGAGGATGTCAACCATAGAATCAATGGAAGAACAGGAATAGATTTCGTTCCAATTCATGGTTTAAAGATCAGGTAAAATATTTTCGTGAGTGAGGTTACGGAAAGCTATCGTTTTAGGGAGGATCTCAGGAGTTTGGATATTGTAGGATATTGGATTAAGTCATGAGAGGATAGAAACGGAACAGAAAGTTGAGAAGAGGAAAGGAGATTATGTGCTGAATCGATGACATGCAGGTCTCTAACCAGGTATCGGACCGGCAAATGTGATGAGTAGGAGAAAATGGACGATGAAGAGATGGGGGGAGAAGAATTTCGAGGTAGAGTTTGTCGGAATCAGAAAGGAGATTGGTATTAAGATCACCAGAGATTATTATATTGTTGTAGAGTAGAATATAATTGTAGAGGATTGATTTAAAAGATGAGAAAAAAGGAACCAAAGGAGGACGATACACCACATCATAAGGAGAGTATACGCATTGGAGGAAATTTCAACGGCAAGGAATTCAATATGAGGATGATCGGATAGGAATGAGGTATCTAGGATTCGGGATTTCAGGCTATTATGAACATAAACACCGACACCTCCACCAGTCCTGCCCATTCGGTCATGGCGGATAAAGTAATAATTAGTTAGAGAAACATAAGAGGAAGGAATGTAGGGCTTTAGCTATGTTTTGGAGACAGTATTTGGGGGATCTTTTTTGGGTCTTCGCCGCTCTACCAAGTCGAGGTCCTCAATATGAATCTTGATACTGAGGCTGGCTCCTACGCTGGCAACCAGAGCCGCAGGAGTCTCCCCCACGCATATCGGCATGCCCTATGATGGTTGAAATGGACATGTAACTAGCTGGGTTGGATAATGGATGAATTCCTATTCTCAAAAGAGCTAATCACTGACTGGTTAATGTCTGACTGAGAAGTAGGTGGGAAGACTGTGTCAGATCCAACCTTGTAGATTTGGGTTTTAGTGGGATTCAATGTGGAGAGATATGTAAATACCTTTCCAATGTGAGAAATGAGCATGGTTCATTTCACATATATTAGAAAATTTAATTGGTCTTTAGGAAGCTTGAATATATGTATTATTGTGATTATTTAATAGATTTTGTATTTTAAATAATATTAACTTTTATTCTAATTCAAGTTTTTAATTAAATTTCCATTTTATCTGAGGGTCATAACGTTCAATCAAGGTTCTGTGAAGTAAACAGAAACTGAATAAATGATAATCAAAAACAAAATCTTCTATTGGAATTTATCTAATTTATAATAAAAAAATTACACATGAAAAAAATTTGTTACATAATTTTCCTGTTGGCTTCATGCCATGGGGTGATGATTGTCTGGCCAGCATCCACAGTGCGGGATAATCCTGAACTGAGTTTGTCTCAAAAAACATGTGACTTGCTGCATACAAATAGCAAGAGGGCTTCTTAATTGGGCGAAGTTTGGCAAGTAAATTCCGTGTCCCCCTCTCCTCCTAATGCCAGGATACCTCGTAGTTATATGTAAATGCATTTGGCCTTAAATTTGAACTTGAATTCAAATATCATGACAATATTTAGTTTCAGAGTATGTCTTTTGCTGTCAACTGCTTACTTGTAGGTCCCTAGTTCATTTTACTGTTTTAATAGTTATCAGGGGAAAATCCTATTAAAAATTCTCCTTGATTCAGAATATTCTCACAGTTAATCCTGTAGCGAAATACAGTGGCTCTGGACAAAGTGAATAAATGAGAAAATGTACGAAATGTTAAACAGATTACCTAGTCAGTGCTGAAGGGGATAGTCTGTTTATCAAGCCTGATCCCATCAGTCTCTCCACATAAACCAAAGGTGCAATAGTACTATTTTTGTTTAAATTTTTTCGTCCTCTAAAAGAAGTTCAATTTTTACTTTCCCTTACCTATATACGAAGTATATAGTAAGGGGAAGTATTGCGATCGTGAAAATTTTCGAATTCGAGTTTTCAACGGAAATACATGTTTTAAGGTCCCTTGAGTCCAAATGATCAAGTCTCGCAAAATGGTCTGTGTGTCTGTGTGTATGTGTGTATGTGATCAGTCTAGCTCAAAAACGGAAAGCTGTACGATACTGAAATTACATATTTAAGGTTAGTACATGCATGTGATGTTACAGCAACATTTTCGTCAAAATCGACTAACTGGAAGTGCCAGTTTATACAATCGATTTTACACATTTTTACAATTTTCTCGAAAACGGCTCTAACGATTTTGATTAAACTTGCCTAAATTATTCTTCATAAAGACCTTTAACTTTTCATATATATGGTACATCACCGAGGAATTGCAGGGAAAAAAGTTATGATGAAAAGAATATTTTAATTACGCATAACTTCAAAAGCGTGCAATTTATGGTAAATTATCTGTAGACTTGTATGAAAGATAATTAAATTATCTAAAAAACAATAAAAGAATCATCAAAATCGGACCAATAATAGCAAAGATACAGCGCATCGGACTAACCGGAAATAGCTATTATATTAGGGATATTAAACTTTTTTACAATTTTCTCGAAAACGGCTCTAACGATTTTGATGAAACTTGCCTAAATTATTCTTCATAAAGGTCTTTAACTTTTCATATATATGGTACATCACCGAGGAATTGCAGGGAAAAAAGTTATGATGAAAAGAATATTTTATTTACGCATAACTTCAAAAGCGTGCAATTGATGGTAAATCATCTATAGACTTATATGAAAGATAATTAAATTATCTAAAAAACAATAAAAGAATCATTAAAATCGGACCAATAATAGCAAAGATACAGCGCTTCAGACTAACCGGAAATAGCTATTATATCCTGGATTTTACACTTTTTTACATTTTTCTCAAAAACGACTCTAACGATTTTGATGAAACTTGCCAAAATTATTTTTCATAAAGGCCTTTAACTTTTCATTTATGTAGTAAATCACCGAGAAAATGCAGGAAAAAAAGTTATGAAGAAAAAAATATTTTATTTGCGCATAGCTTAAAAAGTATGCATTTTACGGTAATTTATCTATGGAATTTTATGAAAGGTAATTAAATCATCTAAAAAATAATAAAAGAATCATCAAAATTGGACCAATAATAGCAAAGATACAGTGTATTTTATGAGGAGCATAAAATAGATGGAGAACCGAGCGCATCCGAAAGGAGATAGATGCGACCGAACCTCCTCCCAGCAATCCGCCAATCTGTTGTAAACAATACGCTCTATAATAAAGTAATTTAAGAATACAAAAGCGAAAATTAACTTAATAATTTCTACTTTCACATTATTTAATGGAAAGAAAATGTTTCCATAGAAACTAAACCAGCAACTTTTAAAATATGTTTGCAACTTGACAAAGTCAAAATATATAGGCAGTGCACAGAATTGTACTAAAATTGTTTTAAAAACTATTTTATTATACTTAAGTGGGAGAAGAATTGAATGCTGCTGAGTTTATTTCAAGTATTGTTTATGTGAACTCTTTAGAATTATATTAAAAAGATAATTATTATAGGGCGGTAGGGGAAAGTTGTGTGATGCGCGCACCGCACCAGATTTTTTCATTTATTTTTGTTCAACTTATATTTATCAACACTTAAAATGGTCAACTACAAAATTCGTAACAGGTCTATAAGCCGAAACGACAAAATAAAAATTATATGAGCAGTCTGTCATAACATCTTCCATATTAAATGCGTCAAGCATGATACTATAGAAGTAGAAACTAATAAAAAAGGGTTATGTCCAGAATGCGAATTAGCGGGCAAAGCTAATGAACCTGACACCATCTTAGAGCTACTGAAGGGGCTCTCAGAAGACGAAAGGAGATGAAGGCTAAGCTTGAGGGCATACAGGAGCTAAAAGAAATAAAAGGCACCCTCCAGAAGCAGTCGGAGCTCTCGATTGAAAACATGGAAAGCTACACAAAATCGAAAACCTTCTGGAGTAGCAAAAGAGCCAGGTTTAGAACCTAACTATAGAAAATAATAACCTCAAGGCCAAAATAATGGACGTAGAGAGAATACCATGGGAACAAACTCAATTGAAAAATACCATTGAAATTAGAGGTATTCCAGAGAAGCAGGGAGAGACCGAGGTAGGCACTATATTCTCTGTCGGGGCAGACCTAGGCCTTAAGCTGTACCTGGACGATCTGGATCACACTCTATGATTCAGGCCTAAACAAGAAGGAACTCTAGGCCCTATTATTGAATGATTTGTTTGTCAAATTCTGAGACATAAACTTGTGCGGCAATGAAGAACCAAGAGGGATTTCTCTATGCGTCTTCTGGCTGGAGATAAAATGAGTTGCAACAGATATATCTCAGTGAAGCAATGATGCCAGCTAATAACTGGCTAGCAACTTTATTCGCTAGTCAGAAAAAAGAAGGCAATAGCCAAAATTAAGTATGTATGGCTCAGTGGAGGTAGAGTGAGGTGTGGGCAGTCTGATAGCCGGTGGGGGTCATAAGTAAGCCAAGCGAATTGTCTCAAAAATAACAGAAATAAATAAAAGAAAAAATTATCTGTCGATATTTCGCCAATTCAAGCATCATCAGGACAGTAGCAGAGAATGAAATAAAATATCCTATTTTTTTCAACTTTTCCAAACTGATGTCATGTAACCTCCCTTTTTCCCTCAGTAGGTGCCTGGATGTCTTGGTGTGGGATGCTGTCACTGGTTAGTGACTTTTTTGACTCTGGATGTGAGATGTGCTGCATTTTGTTCTTTAATAGGTTGTTTTTTAAATATTTTCTTTCTTTCTTTCCTACTGTCCTGATGTTGCCTGAATTGGTGAAATATCGACAGATGATTTTTTCTTTTATTTATTTCTGTTATTTTTGAGACTCTTGGCTTCTTTTTTGGATTTTATGTCCTAAAAATTATTTATGTCTCATTTTGAGCTTTTGCTCTTGCTTATTAATTATTAGTATACTACTCCAATTTTTATATTATGTTTACATTCCATATTATCTTAAAATGGAATATTACATAAAAAATTGTCACATTCCGTTCCACTAACTCGATCCTTTTTCCTGCAAATCCACTTCCCAAACCCTCAGTCATGACTATTATTTTGAACTCCTGTCACATCAATGCACATTCTCCTGTTCTTTTTTATTTGACTCTAAGGCTCTAAAGCTCAACAATATTGCCTCTAATGTTACTCTAAACGGACATATCCCTGAATAAATAAAGAATTTATTATTATTATATAACTTCCCATAATGGACACTTCTAGCAAACGGACATCTCTCATTAGTGGACACTTTATTTTCCCCATTCTCATACCATTTACTTTACATTGCTTTCAACGCCTACTAACCGGATCTTCTCATAAACAGAAATGAACACAGATTTAGTCCTTTTCGTTTCGAAAAAGTATCTCTTAAGCGGACAGTAATTTCTTAAAATTTTATTTCAAACAAAGGCAGAGGGGGTGTTTTACTGTTTGTATATAATCAAACCATTACTGTTTCAAAGAACTTTTTTTACATTCCCTTCCAGTCTTATGCATGTTTTTGTTTTAACAATTTTAATCAGTTATTGTACGACACGACCTTGTAACTATGTATATGGTGTATGTATGATGTGAAGTTTAATAAGTCACGTCCATATTTTAAAAACTTTAATTTTTAAGGGGATGAATTATCATTCCAAATATATGTACATATATTTTGGTTCAGACTTGGTGACGTGTTGTCGCGCCATGTATGATGATGATGATTACAAGGTTATTTAAAATTAATAAACTGAATGCACTAATAACTATGATTTAATAATTTCAACTTTGCATGCCACAATAACATCTCAAAGTTAAATGTATGCATTATTACTGCTTCAGAAGACCTTAACAGGCTAGTAAATAAAATTTGAGTACTTTATATGCCATTACCATTAATTAATTTACCAAAAGAGTTTATTTAATAAAATTAATATCTGAGTAAAAACATGATTAGGAACTTTTAATTTCTATTTCTACCAATATGGTATTTTGTCATAATACTATATTTAATGAGCAATATATACTTAAATATCCAAAATATTTAACATTAAAAATATTAATCTTGTAATGAACTCACTGCTAAAATATCCCTGTTTTTGGATCTTGCTTTTTCCAGGTTTCTATTTGCATTTTCATAATTAGCTAAACATCTCAGTCTCTTGTACAGGAGTCTTTTTGCTGCAAATGTATCTCTCATGTAATATCTTAAAGTATCTGACAATTTGAGATCTTCATCAGATGCAACTCGTGCCTCTGTTTTCTATAACAAAAAAAAAAAAAAAAATCAATGGCACTACATTATGAATTGTTAGTAAAACGTAAAGTTTACAGCTATTATAGTGAACTTTAAGGCAATAGATTTCTCTTTTTTTTTTTTTTTAAATCACATTTCTAGTACTTAACTTGCTTGGTGACACTAAATACAAGAAAAGTGAAAAGGAAATCAAGAATTTCACGAAGTTTGGTTACCTTCTCAGGCTTTTAAAAACATACAGTAAAATTTATTAATAAGCAACTTGGTTAAAAGGAAATCCTGAATATAAGGGCCATCATTAAGAGGAAACGTTGATCACCCAAGTGCATTCACTTACAAGGGGAGTACCATACATGGATATATATATACCAAAAACACTTTAAATATGTTATAGAGTAGGACCCCTCAATGCTTATGTAAAGCGGTAAGACGCAAATCGCTTTCATTCTTGAGAAACATCGATTTGAAGTTCTAGGTTATATTTAAGTAGACATGACTGTTATATTTGTTTAGCAATGGCTGTGTCCTTGAGTAACACGTATGACCCCCATCTTACAGATCTTCAGATTGTATCACGGAAATGTGATACTTTTTTTTTCATTCTTTTGTATCTCTAATATTTATAAATGATTAAATATTGGATTCATTAATTTCTTGTTTTAATTAAATTTAATATAGATTAAAATATGCACCTACACAACCATGATCATGATGGTAGATTATTACTTCATGTATAAGTTTCTAATCGAAATTCCAGAGCTTTTCGAGCTTTTCCAGAGACATAGAGCTTTTCCAGCTACTATGTCACTGGCGCCGCACTATTTGATGTTATAACTCACGATCCTGATGGGTACCAATTCTAATATTTTAGTACCAATTAGGTACTAATTCGGGTATAAGTTTCAACCCAAAATTGTTTAATACGTTCAAAATAGAGACCGAATTTCCATGTTATTGCACATTTTGTTAGTTTGTGTATAACAGCTTCAAACCCGATTAGCTATCTGATTCAGGCTCTATTGAATAATATACTAGAATTTTAGGTACAAATTTATAATCGGGTCGCCAAAGTTCGCCAGACTAGTGATGCCATTTGTGCTAACTAACTGCTTTGTGTTCAATTACAACATTCGTATTCATTGGAATTATTAACATTATATATATATATATATATATATATATATATATATATATATATATATATATATATATATAAAGAAAACAGACCACTTATCTTAAGTTTGTATTTGCCGCTGCTGAACATGCTAACTACAGACACCAGATGTCAGGATGGACAGCTGTGATAGCTAAGAAGATAATATAGTAGGCCGTCATCCACATGGAATCATTTGAACAATTAATTTTAAATTAATTATTGCGAGATCTAAGAAACCTGAAATAAGGACTTTTAATGTTGTTTCTTTTGTATTTTCAGAGAATCACTTTGTGGTCTTTATTTCCACCAAGGGTGTAAAACCATTATGTATATATATATATATATTTTTTTTTTCTATTGGCGCTGTAGACCGTGTAGATCCTTAGCCGCGCATGTGGTATTCATACCACACCATGATTCTCAATTTAGGTACACGGGGTAGGGTCATCACTCCTACGCCCGGCCTTTTTGTGAGTTGCCTCCAAGTAGGCTGACGGGCCTCACATATCCGGGGGCGGGATAAATTGCTTGAGGTATTTAATTTAATTAAGTTAAATTCATGCCGGTGCCGGGATTCGAACTCACAACCTTTGGGTTTGTGAGTAAGTGCGTTAATCCGGTCGGCCACCTCGACCCCCCTTATACATATATTTATATATACAGTTGAATTTCCATACATCTAAAATCTTTATATATTGAACTTTTTTTAGGAATGTTGAATTTTAATTAGAACAAATATTCTGTACATCGAATAAAATTTCTATATATCGAACAAAAAATTCTTTACGTTCTATAAATTTCTTCATAAGAAAGTTTACGTACATAAGAATAGGTAATAATTAGATAAGAAAAAAAAATGTTCCACTGGTTTGCAAAGCAATGGGAATTCAGGGAAGATCTTGTTCCAGAAGAAGCACAGGAGTACCTAAATTCACTGAATCTCTTTCCTAACATAGAATGAAATTAACATTTTAAATCCAGTTTAACTTTTCCTTTATTGTTGTGACCATTGCTCCTAAACAAGAATTTGGTGATGAATTATACACAAATAGATATTAAAAGCTATCTTGTGCGATGACAAAAATAAATTAATTTTTATGTATGTTTGCATATTTTTAATACATGTCCTCATTAAATGATAAATGTAAAAAATCTGCAATCACAGATGTAATTTGTACAATTTTTCAAATAAGTGCTATTGGTTGTTCAGTTTTGTTTTTCTTTAACCTAAAAAATTGTCTTTGCAACATCATTAATCTCAAAAATTACCTTTGGTACTTCTTTGACCCTAAGGAATAGCTGTGATTGTTTTTAGACTGAAAAGAATAAAAAATTGCAATCTTTCATATATCGAAATTTTCAAATATTAAATTTTTTTCAAGGAACCTTCATGTTCTATATATGGAGGTTCTACTGCATATAGACCGCCTCCGTTATTATTATTCCTTCATTATAATTTTTATGGCCAACTATTAATTATTCCAAAACTGCACAACTGTAGCTTAACCCCTGTCCCAGGATCACCGTACGACCAACTCTTTACGTCCTAGCTCTCTTCAGAATTCATCTCCTTCTTTAGATATGCCACTTTCTCGCACTCACAATAGTACCACCAATTTAGTTCTCTCATTTTCTCCAGTCTCTTCTGACACAGCAGTTAACAGAATTTTTACTGTTCTATCTCAATTCTTTTTCCATAAATCCAATCTCAATACCCTTTGCAATCTTAAAAAACGGCTCACAGTGATAATAGAACAAGTCGTTTTTATTCTTGAATGCAGGATGAATTCAGTTTTCCCAAAATCTATTGATGATAGCCTAAATCACTTTTATAGAACTAACTAATAAGCCCCAAAGTTAACCCACGCTATGCTTAAGTTTATAAAATCCTTTATAAATTTAAAAATCAGAGAAAACATATAACAAATTCATTTTATCAATTCCAAAATTTCTTTCCTTACTTTGTTATTAACTTCCATTATTGGTGAAGGAAATATTGTCAAACACATTAATTGTATTAATAAAATTTGTTCTTCCATTAAAATTAAAAAAAAAACTCACTTCCTTATTTCTAAATTTGATGAGATTTATAAATGATTTTTAAATAAAAAAAATTCACCCCAAACGTTTACTGTGTTTATGAAAACTTATACATATATTATAACATTCTAAAAATAATACTAGCTTTGGCGAGGATAGAGGTACTTCATAACGTCCTTATTTCAAAAATAGTCAGTTTTAGCATTGATACAGGCTTTGATAGATCCTGGCTAGTTATTAAATCGGAACAGACTATTTATTTATTTAATATATATGTATATTTTTTGAGAGGGATGATAAATTTCTTGAATTATTATTTTAATTAAATTAAAGTAGTGCTGGTACCGGGATTCGAACTCACAACCTTTGGGTTTGTGAGTAGGTGCACTTTTGCAAGCGTGTTAATCCGCTCGGCCACTATATGTATATATATATATATATATATATATATATATATATATATATATATATGTATATATATATATATATATATATATATATATATATATATATATATATATATATATATGTATATAATTGTATGCTGCAATTGTTATTCTAAAGGGACTTGTCCCAGAATAAATAAAGAGTTTATTATTATTATTATTATATATGTATATATGTATATATATATATATATATATATATATATATATATATATATAATATTTATATATTAATTATATAAATATATATAATTTATTATAATTATAGTTTATTTAATTTATTATTTCATCTTCTTTTTTTGTTTTTGGGATAGGTTTTTTTTTTTTAAATTTAACTATTTAAATAAAACTTAAAATTATGTTAATTATAGTAAAGAAAAGTATTGTGATCGTGAATATTTTCAAAATCACACATTTCACTTTTCAACAGAACACACACGTTTTAAGGTCTACCAACCTATTTTCAACAATACGCTCTGTAACAATGTATTGTAATGATATAAAAGTAGAAATTAACTCAATTTTATATTTAAAATTTTATTTTTTATATTACATATGGAAACAAAATAGAAACTAAACGAACCGAAATTATATTTTCAGCCTGACAAACCAAAAATATATAAAATGCAGAATTGTCATACTGAAGTTGTTTAAAAAACTAATTTATTTTAATTTTGCAAGAGAAGACTTGAAGAAGTGCATTCTGCTGAATAAATTTCAAGTAGTGTTTATGTGAACTCTTTAAAATTATGTTAAAAAGATAATTGTTATAGGATGGTAAGGGAAAGTTATGATGCGCGCACCGCACCAGATTTTTTTAAAAGTAATTTTTATTACTCTATCAGTTTAATTTATTATTATTAATAGTCAGAGTTTTATAAATAATCAGTTTAATCTATTATTATTGACTAATTTATTTTTAGTTATTGTTATTACTCTATCAGTTTAATCTTATAACATTTTACAAATTCATCACTGTTTTCAATTTTTTGTGTCTTGCTTATTTAGCCCTGATGAAGACCTGCAAAGTGGATTGAAATGCCGGTTTCTAATAAATAGTTTATACTATTTGTTATTGACCGCCTATCTGCATCTTATTCCTATAAGATAGACCATCTTATCCTGTATTCCTAAAAGAAAGGAGACAATAGAGAATGCAATAACCACGAAGCATATCCCTGCCAGCTCAGTTTGCAGAACAAGCTCTAGTCAAGAATTTTATAAGTAAGGATAACAAGAGTTGTTAACTTTCTGATCAGAGAGGAGCAATATGGATTCAGAAATTAAAGCAGCACACAGGAACTGATTTTAATTTTGAGGCATCATAAAAAAATCCATTGAGAAAGGGAAAGAGCTAGGCTAAAATTTAATGGTTTTTATTTGTTTCGCAAGAGCAGAAATACACTGGGTGGCATTTCAGAAGAATTGAAGGTGTATCTGATTAAAATGTATTACTATGAACAATAATGGCTGTTATTCGTATGATCAATTTAGAAATAAATATTATATCATGGGTCAACTTCACAGATGTAAGTGCAAATTTTATAGTTCCGAATAAGAAAAAAAATTTAATGTTTTTTTTATCATCCAATAATTCCTTATTGATTAATTTACATTGTTTTTTTGTATATTAGGGTACTTTGATGTAAATATAACACTACACCGCTACTGGCAAACAGATATTTAATGTGGATTAGACACTTTCCAGAAGCTTCAAACTCTTAGTGCTGTAATGACAAATTGTACTTACAATATCTGTGAAGTTGATCATCGATATATTTGTAATGAAATCAAAACAGACAATGTTTTATTTTATCATTATATCTTTAGTAAAACATTACTTTAATTAAAAAAGATATTTTGATTTTTCAATGTTTGAATTTGAGATGAAAATTTATTTTATTATTTAGTTTATTTAATATTAATTGGATTTATATTTGAATCCATTTTTTTTAAGATAAATTTTTTAGTTAGTATATGATCTAAAATGTAATGAATACCATTGTTACTTCAATTCTATTAAATTGATTAGCTATAGTTTTGTTTAAATTTTAATTGCTTTTCATTTAATTTTGTCAAATATAACAAAAAAAAAAAAAGTAAAGGAAACATAGAAGCCATTGCAACGTGATTGTGATAATCAAAACTCTTCTTCCACATGATAACACAACCTATAACCGTCGCACTGCTGACCGTCAAGACTGCTTCATGAGTGGTTAAGATGCAGCAATAGAGAAATGGCATCATACTTGGACTACCGATCAGTGCCAATGAAATATGCCCCTCATAACAACTGCCAGCGGCTACAGTGAACAGAACAGCAAAATTCTACCTTTAAAATACTTATATAATATTATTAATAATATTTAATACCATAAGTTAGTTTCAATAAATAAACAGAATCCAGAAGTCTATAAATAACATACAACTTCGAAACCAACATTTTTAATTTATGTTTTGTAGCATAAACCATTATTAAATTGTTCAAGCTTTTCACTATAAAGAAAAATTACTAGATTAAAATACTAGATTTATCATAAAAAAATAAAAATAAATTACAAACCCTTAGTTTTTCAAAAGTTTCTGCAACTCTTGTGAGAAACTTTTCAAGATCTGTATGATCTGTTGTGGCCAGCTGCATTAAAGACATTGAAATTTTGATGTACAAATCAGCAACTTCTAAAAGCAAAAATATAAAGAAGGAATAAACAAAAAAATTAGGGAATAAACAATTTAAGTAATTAGTTAGGGTACAGTAAGTCAAGTTTCCAAATGTTATAGATTAAAGAACTTTCCACAAAATCAAGAAGAATAAATAAAATAAAAAGGTTTAATTCATCAGCTTCACATAGACTTCAAAAAGGCTTAAAATTCTATTGACTGCCACAAGTTATATAATTTTGATGGACCAAAGAAATCCCATGGAAGTTAGTTAATCCAATAATCATATTCATGCCCATAATATTTAATAAGTTCGAATCTGTAATTATCATTCCAAGGAGTTCGAGGTTTGTTCAAGTTTAAAAGAAGGCGATTCGCTTATTGTAGTTTAATTTGCACTGGAAAATGCCATTAGAAAGGTAATTTGTACCAAAAAAGGCTTAACTCTGGGCGGTAAAAGACCCTTACTTGGGTATGTTGATCATTTGGTACCATCCGATGAAGGTGTAGAAACTATTAAATACAACAATGTTGATAAAAAAATTATAGATAAAATATTTGCCTACTGTTTTAAAACTACATTTAGGTAAAATATCATCAAATCACCTCACAGTTCACCACGTTATATCATGCAAAAGGTCACTGCACCACATCATTAATAAAAAATGATCTGTCTATCTTATGGATAAAATAAATATATATTGTTAGAAGTACAAAGGGTGCGAGTTTCATTGTAGGTGAGTTGATAGATTACATGTTACTTGCATCTTTGAACAGATGCAAGTAACATGTAATATTAAGTTTTAGTATATCAAAATGTATTTATCAGTGAACCTAACAAAGACAGATTTGATTGTTTTTACCAAGAGAAAAAAGTTGGAGGTCTTTCAGACTCCAACTTCCTTCAGTAATGTAATGCAATTAAGTCAAATAGTTAAAAGTTTTAGAAATCCCAAACTAAACTGGGGTCCTCATAGGACAGAAATTAAATAGGAAGCAATAACGGCAAGTTAGAAGAACTGGATATATATATATATATATATATATATATATATATATATATATATATATAATCACAGCAGATCCCCTCTCAGTTCATTATTAATCTGGCTGGCACAACAGGCAGACCAAGTAAGCTTTATACCTTATTAATATCTTGTATTTACATATTCATAAAGGTTAATAGTGTTTTATTAAATCAAATATAGTTATTTGATTTTCTAAAGATTATCAGTGGAATTAATTAAAAATATTGTTTGGATATTCATCATAAATAAGTCTAACTAATACATATACATCTATTATCAAATTAAAATGAATATATTTGGAATGATTATATTCATAAAAAATATTAAAATTACAGTCAAAGAACTGAAAAATTAATAGCTTAGTGCTTTTATCTAAAAATATGTGTTAACAGTAAGTTTTAACCATAAAAATACCTGGTATTGGCAAATTATTAAGTAATTTTTAATGAACTTTTATTTATATGGCTAAAGGTGTTTAACTGGAATATTACAAAAATATTTTAATAATTATTTATTTATTGATATGGGTAATGCCGTCCCCTAAAAAAATCTAGATAACTACTTTAATCTTACTATTAATACCTTATATAAAGGGCCGTTTAGACGGGCCATATTTTCTGGCAATGTGTGACAGCAATATTGCTGCCCAAATATCTACGTATGGCCCGGCCATATTACTGGCCACATTGCCTAGTTGCAGGTTGTTGCCGAGTATTGCTGGTGTTGTCCAGAGGCGTTGAAGAATATTTCATATTGCCGGGCCATACCCGACTCTTTCTCAGTAAATCCTAACCTCTCACTCACTTTTTGCGTCTCTCCCTTGCTTCTAGAGGCGATTATTTATTATTAAAAATTATTTCAAAAATTATTTTACTAGAGAATTATTAATTCGCTCATATAATTTAAAAAAAAGCATAGGTTCTTTAATTAAACAATTATACTAATAATAATTAAAGTCAAACATTTGAAATACATACTCAAAATAATTACCACCACCTTCTCAACTTCTGTCATTTTCCTTATTTTAAATAATTACCCGATTTAATTCATAAAACAATTCTTCTCTTATTTTTGTGAAACGAACAAATTTATGATCTCTTTTTTGCTTCAAATCCAGATTTTATGTTTATTGAATTTCCATATTACCTCTTTCAATAAATATTAATGAAGATCTTTACTACATATTAACTCTTTTAAAACAAGTTTCTATATTATATTATCTCTTTTAAAACATATTTATGAATTTCTTTTAATACATATCTCTTCAATACACGTTAATCCTTATTAGCTCTTTCAATACATGCTAATGAACCTCTTTTAATACATATTACCTGTTTAGTACATATTAATTAGGAAAACTTAACATAACATATAAATGCAGATAACTTTATTTTATCAACAAATGGAGCCAAATATATAAATTAATTTTATGGACTAAATTGGTGCATATGTTAATGTTCAGTTGAGGCTTGATGTTTATGTTAGGTTGAGCTACAATATGTGCTTACAATATATGCCCATGCATGCTTTTTGTAGAAAATGATTTAATGATCAAGAATATCCCAACAACATTTCATTAGATAGTACTGTAATGTAGTTGAGGTGAGGGTGATAGGAGGTATCGGAAGGCCTCAAACAAAGAGTATCTAGTCGAACTAGGAGAAGGTTGAGACAGGACAATTAGAAGTGGCATTGGTTTTTTAATAATATATTAAGTTTTTTAATAAAATGATTGGTTTTTTAATAATATATTTTCCTTTATTTTAAATATTAACAACTAGCTGTTTTAATAGAAAAATAAATGTTCAATCCAAGGTCAGTAGCATGCTCTACGCAAGAAGGGCCCTTATAACTGGTGTTCTCCGAAAAAAGAACATATAAGTAGTAAAGGTGTTTCTTTATATAATAAATAGTAATAAAATGGCCCTCTGCTATAAATTTTCAGTACTGATTTAGGAATAACTGGTTGACATAATCAAATGCAAGGAGTTTCTTGGCAGCATAGAAATTTTCAGTTTCACTAAGTATTTTTATCAAACAAGCTCTCTTTGGTAAATCTAAAAAACGTTTAGAATAATTATGAATAGCTATTAATATTAAGCACTACACATTAACTTTTTTAATTGTTTTTCATTATCTTCTGGTTCCGGCTCAAATGAACATCTACCTCAGAATCTGTTGATGACATTGAAGGTTGGGAAATGTCTGATGCTGATACATTATCAACTGTATTGCCATACCCTAATTTGTCTCTTAATACCAGAATAACACATTCCACAGGTATATGAACTTTTAATGAAACAACACATGAAGGCAATGGCATTGTCTTTCTTTTTAGCATCTAAATTTACACTTACACCTTTACTTCTGAATTGCACTTTCATTTTAACTTGAATAGTATTGCCAATCAATAATTTTTTATCGTTATGTGAATTTGATTAAGGAATATACTTGGAGCTACTATGCAAACATTAGTTAAGAACAATAGTTCATTTGTTTTGAATCTGAAACTTCTTTTCTTTGGCATTTTCACTCCCACCTTTTAAATGGACAAACGAAAAAACAATAAGCATAAACAAAAACAGTATAACCTAGTATAGATCTCAGATTCGAAATTGCTGCGCTCCCACAGCCAATAGAAATGAAGATCCTCACTATCTCTATATGTGGCCTGTCTAACCACTTTTTTTTGGCAATCTATTGCCGCAAATATTGCTGGGAAATATGCAATTTTTGTGGCCCGTGTAAACGGCCCTTAACAACACACATAATTAGGGATTGATAAATTATTTGTCACTTCTATAAATTTGTTTTATTGAAAACTAGTTTCGAATGGTATACATTCATCTTAAGTTCTAAAAACACACAAAAATTCACAAATAAGCAATTCTAGTTATATAGTAGTATATAAATTTAATTAAGACAAGAAATCAAATAATTCATAATTAATAAATGTTTTATAATACTGATTTATATTACATCTAATTTAATATATATAATAATACCCAACTATATTTTGAATTGCTTATTTTTGAATTTTTGTGTGTTTTTAGAACTGAAGATGAATGTATACCATTCGAAACTAGTTTTCAACAAAACAAAATTATAGAAGTGCCAAATAATTTATCAATCCCTAATTAGATTGATCCTTCTATACCATCATGTCAACTGAACACACATAATATTTATATAATTGAAAATAATTTCAATTTTGAAACTAAATGATTTATTTATCAATTTTAAGTTGGAAAACCTAAAAGAAAGAAATAATATTAAGAAGAA
The DNA here is from genome assembly GCA_948150685.1 of Rhaphigaster nebulosa. Classification (NCBI taxonomy): domain Eukaryota; kingdom Metazoa; phylum Arthropoda; class Insecta; order Hemiptera; family Pentatomidae; genus Rhaphigaster; species Rhaphigaster nebulosa. Next base: position 74,046,068 of record OX411308.1, read on the forward strand.
AAATTAATGCTTTCAAGGTTAACACAGTTAGAGCTCATTTTACAGGAACCTAAAAGTTGGAATTTTTAAGACTATTATCCTTCCCACAATTCTTTATGGGTACAAAATGAGATTGCTTATGCTAAAGAAAGAGTAATGTTTTAATATTTTCAAAAATAAATTATTCCATCAAATGTTGGCCTAAAGAAAGAGGAATCAACTGGAGATCTGAGGAGGTTACACAAGGCAGAATTGCTTAGGAAATGCATCTGGTTAATATAATTGAAGTAATAGCATCACAATGGTTGAAATTGGTATACAATGTTATTAGGTTCGATGATGAATAATTTCCTAAAACATTTACATGTGAACCTCCATGGAGTAGAATATCTATTGTGAGTCTATACACTTTTCCCATCTCTTTAACCCGTTCAATCAGTACTCGGTGTCTTTCTCTGTAAAATAGTTGTTTACGAAGGTATGAATGAGGATGACCTCATTCGACAAAAATATCTGTCCTCTGAGACAAAAAAGTCGCTTGGGGGGTAGATCTGGTAGGAGGGTGGTCAAGCAATTCAAACCATAATTCATGGATTATCTTCATGGCAGCCACTGATTTGTAAGACAGAGCATTGGCAGTGTCTTGATGGAACAAAATATTTTTTCTGCAAATTTGGCCTGTTTTTTCAATTTCTGTCAAGTAATGATGCGTAATAAATATGCTCCTATAATTCATGTTACAAATTTATGCAAGATTACAAAAAGGTTACCCCTTTTTGAAGATAGTCAATTAAGATAACTCCATGGCTATCCCACTGAATCATGAACCGCAACATGAGTTGACTCATGTCACCTGTACACTATATGGTTGACACCTGTACACTGATTAGTCCTGAGTAATTACTCCACTACATTTTTCTGTTTCTCATTCACAGTACATTTGGAACTATGGAATAGAATTTATATTACTATTGCCCTTTGTAATAATCCTTCTAGGATTAGTGATGAATGTCCAAAGATTGCAGATAAACTTGATTCAGTTCTCTATATTTGTGCTATACTTTCCCTTGTGAGGCTTATTTTTTTTTTCTTTTATTCATCAATTTCATTTTCTTGGTATTTTTACTAATTCTAAATGGTACTGGAGTTCCTTATGCTATGGTAGTTGTTTGAATCATTGCAATAATCGAGGACAGGAGAAGCAAGAGATGCACGGCCAGGGCCTTTGGGCTACCGGAAACAATGGTTCGGTGAGCGGCACAGAGGTACTGGGAGACATGCAATTACTCCAGGGCAGGGTCACGGTAATCAAGAGCGACAGACCAAGCCAACTACAACTATATTGTGATCCAGATTCTCCGAAACAGCTTCCATATCTCAAAAGAGACTTCTCAACAGTTCCGTGTTACTCGGAGTGTGGGTGTCGGTGGAAAAACAGTACATAGACGAATCGCTGAAATGAATCTTCACTCCAGAATGTCTGCCACAGGTCCTCTCCTCGCCACAGCACATTGAGCTAATTGCCTCCATTTCCTGGGAAATTTCTCCACTTTCAATGTGTTGGGAAAGTAATAATTATAAAATTAAAGGTGCACCATTTTTTTTAGACGAGTATATATAAAGAGAAAAAATGAATTGATTAGAATCTCTTCTTGTAGAAGTACTTACTATATTTTTTTAACCAAATAACTCAATTTATAACTAATATGATCAATGAACATTTAAAGATATTTCCAATTTTAACTATATTACATAATAAAAAACTAAAGTTATATATCTACCTTTGTGCTTTGATGTCATTCTATCTGCTTTGACTGTAGCATCTTTTAAATGATTATGGTACTCAATTAGAAAATTTTTTTGTTGTTCAAAGAACTCATTCACATCTTTAACAGTCGCTGACAACAATAGTTCATCAGTGCTATGTGATAAAGATTTAACAAAACCCTAAAAAAAAAAAGAAGAAATTTTTAAAAAATAATAGTAATATGTACTTATGTAAAATGGGATACAATATGTATTTAATATGCAATATAGAGTAGCATATATAAAAAGTAAGAAATGTTACTTGTAAGTTTGTTGAATTGATACACACAATTTTCTCTTTAGCATAAAATTATTGGGCTCAGTTAGGACGAAAACTTTGGTTTGACAGACTGGCAAACATTATCTAGGTCCACTTAATCCTAAAAAATGAGTACCTGACATTTGTCAGAGGATAAATTTGTGCTGACTACATTGTCTCTCAGACAAAAAGAAAAGCCATGATTGAACAAAGAGAACCAAGTAGTTCAGATCAGAGTAAACAATTATTCACTTTAAAAACATAAACTTTTATAATAAATAAAAAATAAATTATCATAAATGTTACCTCAAACATTTCCATTTTATTTTTTGACCGAACTGCCAAGTCTTGGTCATATTCCAGAAAAACTCTAAAGTTGTGGTCATTTCTAAATACAGGATGAGCAGCTAAGCGACAAAGAAATACTTCATGCATGGCTACTGTCTTCTTAAATGTTGCTAAATATTCTCTGAAAAAGAGGAACTTTACTAACAAAGTATATTTTTATAAAATTAAAGCAAATAGATTAAACGTTTTGATACAAAGTTGGGAAAGTCAATAGCACTCTTAGATAATAGATATACTTTTACTGAGTTTAACGGCTCTGAAAACTAATGAGATTACTTACATATCACAGAACCAGAATGAAAGGGACACAACCCAAAAAGTAGAGGAGACCAGGGCTGGTTAGTAACACTTTTCAAGTGTGCAAATGCTCTTGGTCTCTTAGAATACTCCATCAATGAGGCTAAGTTATCATATTTTTTTCAGACTTTCATGTGAAATGCTCTCAGTTTGGAAAAGCTCTCAAAAAAGACTGAATAACAACTGCGAACAAGGATTTGTATTGGAAAACATTATAAAGGAACAATAAACAATTTGAATTTTTTTCTTTTTATTCTTTAAGAAGGTCATCTTTTATTTTAATTTTATGATATTTTTCTACTAGTCTTTTTATTTACAATAATATCATATTAATAATATTCAAAATATCGCATCTTACTTTACAATAATAGCACATTAACATTCATTCGGCAAACATATTGGCCAACCAGCTCGAATCAGATTTCAAAACAAAAATGGCTACCAAGGTAAAATTGAAAAGGAGTTCAACATTATATTTTTAACACTAGGAAAAGAGAATATGTGACAAACAATAGGAATGTGAATGGTTTAGAAAAAAAGAAAACTAAAGAAAAAATTTACTTATAGAGCTGAAAAACAAACTTTAGTAAACCAATCTTCCATGGAAGCTCACATGTTGAAAAGGTGGCATTCAAAAGCCTCAGGTAGTGAGAATAAAAAGCAGTTGGCCAACCAACCCCTTTCTCCTCTACTGTTTTTAGTGAAACAAAATTTAAGTTCTTAACTTTCTTTCTGATATTGAATTTTTCAAATCAATTACAAAAACAAAATTTAAAAGTTTTAGTAAGTGTCACTTTACATTGTTGTTGTGTTCTCATTTTTCTAATAGAACCTTGTTAGTCTCTTCATGTGCCATTCAGATTAGGAATAGAAAAAAAAGTATTTTTAAGGAATAAAAGAAAAATGAGAGTAAATACAAAGAATGTCCCACTACAGTATTAGTTTCATAATATGACTTTTTCTAGTATGTTTCTTGGGGGTGTAATGTCTTTATGTACTCCCTAATTATCCTACAGGTTACCAAACTATTATGTCAGAATGAGACGTTGAGATTTATTTCGCGAGCCCAACACAAAATAAATTTTATCTCATCCAGGCCAGATTCATAGGTAGCTAAGTGTCCTAAGACACGAACCTCTGGCAATTATATCTATATAAAGACTTTTCCTTAGTCAAAAGATGATAAAATAATACATCAATTTATCTACACAAGTCTTTCTCAAAAGTTAAAAGGAAAAAAATAAAACATACTGAAAGTGCTTTATTGTTTATCGCGAGTTTGAAAAATGATATCTAAGTGGTTTTTCCACCAAAACATTTGTTTTTTAGTGTATTTAAAAAGAAAAATACAAAATTTAAATAAGGATTGCTTTTTGGTACAATAAATTGAAATTTTTTTTTTCATTTTCCAAGGAGTTTAAAATTTGGAAACCACGGAATTATGTTTCAATTTGAAGCTCTGTATCTCTTCAGTTTTTCTGATTTCGATTTCTTGGACTCGTGGGAAAGAGGGAAGTTTCTTCTTTCTATAAATATAAACAGCTATTGCATTATCTAGAAGGTCTGTGTAAAAAAATTTAATTACAAAAAGAAAACAAAATTAAGATTTTTGCAGATAATGTTGGTTCTAAAACACGCTGGAAGACCACAGTTAAAGCAAACCACATAGATTAAGAACCTATACAAATGACAGAAATTAGATTAGAATCGTTCAAAGTATTCCCTTAAGATTTGCCTGGAAGTTTGAATAGACAGGTTTTTTAGAGTGCTAAATCTGAGCCAGTTTTGAATAAAAAAAATCTCTTAATACACTTCACTCTGAAGAGGAATAGTATTTTTATTATATATAATTCAATATAATCTGGAGATCGCTCTAAAATTTAATTATTTCAATTAAAAAATTGGATAACTCTAAAATTTACTGCTAGTCGTTTTATTAATTTATTAATTATTTTATATTTTAATTTTATTTATTGTACCAGCATAGAAAGTGTTTAAACTATCTATGTCCAGTTGTTGATTGGCGGATCTTTTTAGGTTTTTGGTTATAAGGATGGACTCTATTATTCTTCGTTTATTTACATTATTTTTCTTATGCAAAACAGATGCACCCTTAAAATCGAATTCATGCATATTTTTAGAAATATGCTGCGATAACCAGGTAGCCAATTTAGATTTTGTAGTTTTGGACTTACAATTTTGTATACGTTGCAGTAATCTGTGTTCGAACCATTGCGAAGTCCATAATATGCCTTGTCATTGCAATTTTTACAATTTATTTTGTATATGACATCAGCTAGTATAATGTCCTTAGTTTTAGAGTATATTTTATTTTATTTATTAATAGGCTTTTTCCCAAATTTTATTTCATTTAAGTCGTATTTTTTTAATGTATTTTCAATTTTTCTCGTTAAGTCTTTAATGTATGTTATTGAAAAATATTTATTGCCAATTAGTTTATGGTTGCCTTCATTCTTTTTATTATTTAGAGTATATTGTTCTTGATTATCATTATTATTTTGATTAGAAATATGTTTAGTTTTGAAATAATTAGTAATTAAATTAGGTGTTTTTTTATTCCTATTATCCGTGCTAGTATTTTTATATTGATTTGTGAGTTGGTATTTAGACTGGTTTGTATATTCCTTCTTATTTTTATTATTCATTATTTGCATACCATAATTTGTTTATTTGTTTAATTGGATACCAATTATCGCATAGGATCTTGAATATTTGAATTTTCACTTCTTTAATATAAATATCATCCGTCGTTAATTTGGCTTTGTCTGTGAATTTTTTTGCATTATTGATCTTTTGTTTTGGGTTGTAATTGCCAATTAAGTATTTTATTGCTTGTCACTGATTTTTTACACAAAGAAGCATTAAGTTGGCCGTTTTTATGTTAATGTCTGGGAATCAAATTTTATTATTTTGCTCTGATAAGGAATTTACTATGTGTAAGAAATTATTTATTTCATTTTTATTAATGATGGGGAATATGTCATCTACATATTTTATAAATAGCTTAGATATTCTATTTAGTTTAATTATTCCTATTTCCAATAAACTATTAAGATATATTCCACTGAAATTTATAGAAAGGCATAGTTCCATCGGTAAGCTGTTAGTCATTCTATAAAAAGTGTTATTGTATGTGAAATATCCATTATAGTACACCAATTTAATCGCTTTAATAAAAAATTATTTATTTTGGTGACCGTATGGCCTTTTTACTTTCTATTTACTGATAAAATTTACTATTTCTGAATTACAAATAATGTTTTTGCATTATTTGTATCACTTCAAACCTGGCATTAAATTTTCAAATTAAATTTCAATTTACTATGAGATCCCGAATTCTTGACCAGGTACATATTAGAACATAAAATCATTATTTGTAATCCAGAAATAGTACCGAAATATTGGAGTGATCATTTAAAAAAAAATTAATTAAATTATAGAACAACCAAAAACACATCAGAACAAGTCAATTCTTATATGTACACGGCCTGACTCAAGATGTCATAGTAAATTGAAATTTAATTTTAAAACTTAAGGTCAAATTCAAAGTACTACAAAAACATTATTTGTGATCCAGAAATAGTAAATTTAGAGTTATCCAATTTTGTAAATGTAATAAGTAAGTTTTATAGCGATTTAAACGTTCTATTGACATGTGTAATGAAAACACTATTCCTCTATGGAGTGAAGTATATTAACAGAATTATTTTTCAAAACTCGTGTCACATGCCCGATATTTTTGAATATAGAATCATCACAAAAATTGAAATCGGTCCCATTGACTGTGCCCTTTCCTTGTTAGTGCTTTCAACTTCACAACAGTAACCATCCATTTCTATTAATTGTAGATTATGTTTATTCATCTTATACTTAATACATACAATAATAATTTATAAAAAATTGTTAGCCCTCATCGAACTTGTTAAAACCATGATTTCATTCAGTGATTATGCATACCACGGTCTGAAGGTAACATCAATTTTATTGTTTTTTTTAATTATTACAGTTATTAGTCATTATTAATTTCAAAACTTGTCAGAACATTTTTGTAAATTAAAAAAAAAAATATATTTTTTTTTACAAAGAATTTATATTTCTATCTCTTGAAAAGGATTTGTTTACCTCTTGAGTGAATGGAAGTTAACAGCATTAATAATTTTAAATAATATCTAACTAAATCAGTAATAATTTTAATGGTACAACTATAGAGGAGCGGCGCACAATCAAAAGAGTCTAGAGACTGAATCGAGTGCTGTCCCACTAGCGATCTCTGGTGCCATTCTTGTTAACTACGTGCCTCCTTTTTCAGCACTTTCTTATAAATATGGTTTAATGCTCGCCGCCCGCTTAAGGCTGTTTCACAGTTTGCAAATTGATTCTTATTTGGGTTTAAAATAATGAATAAAGATTGAGTTAAGAGAAACGCCAAGTTTGAATTTTATTGTGCTGCATAAATATGTTTATAATTAAAAACCATAAAATTACCACTTTACTATCGCAATTGATTTTTTTAAATAATTAATTTAATTTTCTATAAAAATAAATCTGTTATTATTATCCATTATGATTATAAATGATTAAATTCATAATTAAAAACATGAAATTACCCATTAACTATCATAAATAGGTACAAACTAGAATCTAACAAAATTAAATCGCAATAGGTGTAGCAACTCGGAATAAAATATGTCGCAACGTAACAAAGCGGGGTAAAATATTTTTTTAGGGAGAGAAAAAGTTGATATTCGTTTTTTATAACTCCCAAAACTACTAAATATGAATTTTCATAGCAATCGAAAAATTGCTTGTAAAAAAAACAGCTTTTAGCGGTGAGCATAAAACTAAATTTATAAGAAAGTGTGGAAAAAGGAGGCACGTAGTAAACAAAAATGGTTCCAGAGATCACTAGTGGAATGACACTGGATTCAGTCTCTAGACTCTTCTGATAATGCACCGCTCCTCTATAGTTGTACCATTTTAATAATTCCAATGAATAAAATTGAATACAAAGTAGTTATATAGTGACAAAAATGGCGCTAGAGATTGCTAGTGCAGTGAACTTCAGGTAACTTCGGCAGCGGGCTGAAGTACTAAATTACCTGAATTACTAATAGAACCATGATTATTTACTTACGCTTCTAATTCTTGTTTCATCTTTATATACTCTTCTTTGGTAATGGTTCCTTCCCCTTCACCTAGCTTCTGTAATTTTTCTCTAGAAGCATCAAAATCTGGCCTAGGAGGAGCTGGTGGAATCTAGTAAAGCAATGCCATAAAATGAGTAAAATAATAAAAAATTAAAAATGCAACCATGCATAACAAAACTCCCACATACAATATATCCTGAATATTCTTCATTTTCTTCAAACCTATCATGAAGCCAAACGAACTCTTCATGTTGTCTTACAACAGTAAAATCAGTTTTTTGAAACTCCGGTAAAGCTGTCTGTAAAGTAAATAAAATTTCATTAAAAATTGTGGAGTCAGGATTTGAATATTTTTTATCTAAAAATCTAACCTTGGTATGAACAGTAAATTTGACTTTATCTTTTTCACTTAGTGCATCAGAAATATCTACAACTAATGAATTATCAGACAAATCCACTGTTTCTGATCTAGCTTCCTGAAATAAATCAATAAACAGGACTAATATACAATGAAAATGAACATAATACAACAGAATAATTACTTTTTAAATTACTTTTAAATTGTTAGTAACTTCTTCAATTCCATCCTACAAAAAACACAATTTAAAAATAACAACTGAGGCTTATTAATTAAAAAAGTAAGCTGAACTTTACCATCATTTTGACACTGATTTTCTTTTTCTTGGTTTCATAAAACAGATGTCCAAAAGTGAATAAGAAATAAAAATATTTTAAATCACAAAAGGAAATGGTATAAGAAAGGGAGTAAGGAATGCTATATAAAACAAGTAGGTTTTCGGATGGAATTAACAAATTTCTAATAAAACTTGACGACAACTATCTATGAACATCAAATATTTCAAGCTATTTACTAATCCGACCGCAACCTTCAGCAACCCCTATCAACAAGAATAAAATAGCTGATAAACTGCAAATGATTGGATAGTAGGTATCGATACTAATGAAACTTCCAATGAAATACAACTCAAACCAAGCTGAATAGGTTTGTAACTAACCACAGAATTGAAAGATAATGCAAGTCTAAGTCACCTGGGAGAAACTTTTCAAAAAAGTTGTTCGTGTTGACAACCACTTAAAGCACTATATAAATGCGCAACCAATTATTTCATTGTACAATGTTTTTTTATTGTCAGGTATCGGACATAACTGTGGCAGTATTTAAAGAATAAACAGCTTTGATTAATTTAAAAAAATTAGTATATAAATTATCATAATAAAAGATTTAGCGAAACTGAATGCTCGATGCCGTCAATCGCCGTCTGCAAACCTCCGTCCAAATCCAAATCCGTAAAATCACCCATAACGCAACCCTCCCACATACGTTTCGGTCTACCCCTCGAACGTTTACCTGTCGGCTCAGCGCATATTAACTTTTTAGGGATTCGACAGAAAGGATGGCGACATCCAAGCTGAAGGAGACGGAAGTTAGCGTATGTTATCGCCAAAAGTTAGATGAAAAGGTAGTAAATATAAGCATGCAAGAGGGTACAGAAAACGAGCTGTGGGATAACCTCTGTACAGTAGTAAAAGAAGCGGCGAAGGAAATAATATGTCTGGAAGAGCGAGCGGTGCGATCCCCTTAGTTTGATGCAGAGTGTACGGCTGCCACAGATACCAAAAATGAGGCCTATAAAAAGATGGTCCAGAAGCTTTACACGAAGCGTGTCTCTCAGGAGTATAGGAATAGAAGAAGGGAGGAGAAACGATTGCATCGTAGGAAGAAGAAGGAAGCAGTTAGAGGAAATGGAGCTGCACAAAAGACAGAATGAGACCAGGGTATACTAAAGGAAGGTGAATGCTAGTAGAAAATCCTTAAAGCCAAGGATTAGATCGTGTAGAAAAGAAGATGGTGCCATGATCTCAGAGAAGGAAGAGATTATATCACGGTGGTCCCAGCACTTCAATACCCTTTTAAATGAAGGTGCAGAAAATCCGGAAGAATTTGCTATCCCAGGTGCAGGGCATGATTTGGAACCTCCAGACTCACTAATATGTGAAGATATCGATGAGGCCATTAACATGCTTAATAACAACAAAGTTCCAGGGGAAGATGAGATTCCGACTGAGCTCCTTAAGCACGGTAACGGAGAGCCCTCTACAACGTGATCCTCACCATTTGGGTGGACGAGAGAATACCCGACCAGTGGAAGAAAGGCATGATCTGTCTATTGCACAAGAAGAGAGACATCTTGGTCTGCAATAATTGCCATTAGATCTAACTTCTTCAGTGTGCCTACAAAGTCCTCTCGAATATTATTTATTATAAGCTCATCCTGATTGCTGAGAGAGAAATCGGTAAATATCAGGCAGGTTTCGTATGAGGAAGGTCGATCAGATGTTTACCCTCCGGATTATGTTGGAGAAATCCCGGGAGTACAGAATGATGACCCATCACCTGTTTATTGACTTTCGGAGTGCCCACAACAGCCTTAAAAGGCCTAAGCTATATGCAGCACTGTGTGAACTTGGAATCCCTGTGAAACTTGTTCGCCTGATTAAGATGACCCTGGACGACACCAGGGCCCTATTTCATGATAAAGTACAAAATAATACTATTTGTCTTGTTTTTTGTACTTTGTACAATTTCGTTTCATAACAACAAAGCACAAAAGTACAAACTACAAGTTATAAAATTGATAGTACAAGAAAAGTCAGTGAGGACTTGAGGGGAAAATACATTGACGCATACGTACTAACGCTATTCTAACGTTGGTTCCGATACGGTTTTTAACCAACCTATAATACCAAAAAGTGTGTGCCTGTACGAAGGTCATTTATGGAAGATAAAAAAAAGGAACTTTGTCACGAAAAATTTAGGACACGAAACAGTTATTGAACTTTTTAAAAAGGTTTCAGTTTAACTGTTTTACAAGAACTTCTATAATTAAAATACTAATATAAAAGTTCTAAATTAATATATATATATATATATATATATATATATATATATATATATATATATATATATATGTTCTACATTCTATATATTTGCTGGAATCAACACACTTTAAGAACACAGTAAGCATCACTTTCTGTTATTTATAGAGGCTAGATCTATGCTTTATCGATTCTTAGTCACAAAAATTTCATTCATTATTCTGCTTCTACAAACAATTTAATTATTATAAATTTGTTTTATAATACGGCTAATTTTCCTTTTGTTTGTTGAGTTACAATTGGCCCACTGATTCCTTACATTATAATAAAGATAACAAATAATACAAGTTCATAAATAAGAGTACAAATTACAAGAAGTAATATTTTTTGTTTCATAATGGGGACGACCAGAGTAATAATATTAGGTCTTTTATACAAGTTAGGAAGTATAAAAGTAGAGGTTAGAATTTGGGAAGGTTTATTTTTAGATGTTGCAAATTACTTATTGTCATTAGATAATAATAATATTTTATTCAATTTTTTTTAATTTACAGTTTTGTAAATGTTTATAACTTTTGGAGTGACACGAATTGAATTTGGTTAAGATCTTCCTCCGCGCATTGACCAGTCGGCTCTTGCAACATGAAATATTCTGATTTTTTTAATTTAAAGGCCACAAACTGTTTTCCGAGGACACGAAATATCTTTTATACGTTTTAATTTACAAATTAACTTTTTAATTTATCTCAAGTGACGCATACATATACCTATACTTCTTCTTCTTCTTCCATAGTGCCTCTCAGCGTGGAGGTGCCTCAGTCCAAGCATGCCAAGCCTCCCGATCCCGTGCCAGCCCTTTCATGGCATTTATCTGCTTGTCTCTCTTCTGGCCTATTCTAGAAATGTATTCAGTCCATTGCATTCTAGGTCGCCCTCTTGGGCGTGTCTCCATGGGTATGGCTTCAAAGAATTTTCGAGGGTCACGGTTCTCATCCATCCGGCAAAGGTGTCCAAACCATCGAAGTTGTCTTTTTTCAAGAGTATCTTTCAAGGAAGCAACTCCGAGATCTTCTCGTGTCCGCTCGTTTTTAATGCGATCTCTCCTTGTTCGACCAGTTACTCTTCGGAAATATTTCATTTCAGCAGCTATTATTCTGCTTAGGTGCTTGTCTAGAGGTATCCAGCTTTCACTTCCATATAATAGAGTAGGCAGGTAAACGGCTTTAAAAATGTGTATTTTAACATTTTTCTCTACCTCCCTTTTACCTATCAATGTGTTACAGAGGTGGTAGAAGATAGAATTTGCCTTCTTTATTCTATTGGAGATCTCCTGGTCCAACCTTCCATTCTTGCAGATCACTGTCCCTAGGTAAGTGAAGTCATCCACCATTTCCATTACTTCAACTTTGCAGCGTATTTCAACAACTTCCTGTTCCCTGCCTATATGCATTGCTTTGCACTTGCCGACATTGGTGGTCATTTCTTTCCTTTCCAGCTCCGCCTCCCATTCCATTACTGCCTGCTGCAATCGCGCTTCTGAATCCGCCATTAGAACAATATCATCTGCAAACACCATCACTTGCGCCAGGATTGTCCTCATATTCCATTTGCCTACAACAGTGCGAGCTGTCCTTCGTTTACACATCTTCAAAATTTCATCCATATATATAATGAATAAGAGAGGACTTAAGCTATCTCCTTGCTTCACACCTTTCTTCATGCCAAATATATCTGACTCTCTTCCGTTAATTCTAATTATACCTTTGGAGTTATGGTATGTGGACTTGACAGCATCTATTAATCCTTGTGGGATATTCTTGGCGGAGAGGGCATTCCATAATTCTTGTCTAGGAACTGAGTCAAAGGCAGCCTTCAGGTCTAGGAATGCCAAGAAAACACTCTTATCTCGATCCCAAGACTTGTCTATGATAGTTCTCAGAGAGTAAATGAGATCTTGGGTTTGGCGTTGTGGTCGGAATGCACATTGCTCCTGTTCCAAATCCTTTTCTACAAGCATCCTCAGTTTCTTTTCTAATATTGAAGTGTATAACTTATATACAACCTGAGATAGGCATATAGGTCTATAGTTCCCACATTCGCTTGCACTTCCTTTTTTATGAATTGGATAATTATATTATATTCCCATTCTTTAGGGATAGCTTTTTCTGTATATATTTTCTGGAAAAGATAATGTAATGCTTTTAACAGTTCCGCTCCACCAAATTTGATTAATTCGGGAGCTATACCGTCTCTGCCAGCTGCCTTGCCAAGTCTTAACTTTTCCATTGCAGCTTCTATCTCTTCTTCCCAGATCACTTCATTGTGATCCTCCTGAACATTTCCTCTGGTTATTATCTCCTCAGCATTTCCAGAAAAAATCTCTGAGTAATGGCGTCTCCATCTCTCCAAAATATCTTTATCTTTAGTAACCAATCTGCCTCTTTCATCTTTAACATTTCTTATTGGTTTGCTTTTCTTTTCTTTCAAAGCTTTCACCCTTTTCCAAAAATTTTTGACGTTTTCTTTGTAGTCATTTTGTAGGCTTTGACCGAATTCTTCCCAGCTCTTTCTTTTGGCCACTCTCACCACCAGCTTTGACTCATTTCTTCTTCGGACATAAAGTTCCCAATTTTCAGGGGTCTTATGTCTGTGGTACTTCTTCCAAGCCTCCTTCTTCCTTGCGACTGATGCCTTCACCCTTTCATTCCACCACTTGGTTCTTTCCCTTTTCGATGAAATAATAACAATTCCACATGTAGTCGTAGCAGCTTCCAGTATGGCTTTCTTCATTCTTGTCAGTAGAGGGATTTTAGGGGAGCTGGCGCATTTTTTTGAGCAGCCAATCAGAAGCCAGCATTTGGTCACGTGACCTATGGCGGGAAATTCGAATTTGAATTTTCACCTCGACCTAACCTTAACTGCCACGTGGTCTTGCCTCGACCCTACCTTAACCACCACGTGATCTCACCTCGACCTAACCTAACTATTAGGCCACGCCCCTTTTTAGTCACGTGACCCTTATACCCCGCCCCTTTTTAGTCACGTGATCCAGTGACCCGCGGCGTATCCTGGTCTACGCTCCGCCCGCATATTTTAATCACGTTACCCGCGGAACCTCCTGGTCTATGATCCGCCCGCATATTTTAGTTACGTCATCCAGTCACGTGACCCATGGAACCTCCTGACCTATGCTCCGCCCATACGATTTACCCCCTCCACCCATTTAAAGGTCAGGAACCCACCCTATAGAGCATGAGTGTACCCGACAGCCATTTTGTTTTTCTTGTGCCGCCATTTTGTTTTTCTACCGTTTGAGAGACTTGAGGTTTTGTTGATGGTTCAGGTACTCACCTTATAGGGCATGAGTGTGCCCGACCACCATTTTGTTTTTCTACTGTTTGAGAGACTTAAGGTTTTGTTATAGGGTCAGGTACCCACTTTATAGTATGTAACCTCCCCAACGGTTATATAATCATAAACTATACAAGGATGGGTCAGATACCCACTTTATAGTATGTAACCTCCCCAACGGTTATATAATCATAAACTATACGAGGAAGGGTCAAGTACCCACTTTATAGTCTGTAACCTTCTTAAAGGTTACATAACCTTTACATCGTTTTCGTGTTTGTGCAACCTTCTTAATGTTTACATAATCTTTACAATATGTAACTGTATCAACATGTAAACAGGTTGCATCTTGTATAGACAAGTTAGATAATGTCCTGGTGAAATACAAATATGGACTTTGAACTGTTTATCTCTAGCATATAAATAAATAGTAGAGTTCCTTAATCCTATAACAACTGCTGGACTTTGAACTGTTTATCTCTAACATATAAATAAATAGTATAGTTCCTTAATCCTATAACAACTGCTGAACCTTGAACTGTTTATCTCTAACATATAAATAAATAGCATAGTCCCTTAATCCTATAACAACTGCTGCTGGACCTTGAACTGTTTATCTCTAAAACATAAATAAATGGTAGGGCTTCCTAATATTTAAATAGCTTTTGGGCTTTGAACTGATAATCCTTAAAACATAAATAAATAGCATAGTCCCTTAATCCTATAACAGCTTTTGGACTTTGAGCTCTTAATCCCCAACCTTTCTTATCTCGCAGAAACAAAAACAAAACAACTTTTCAACGTTCTACGTATTTTTAATCTCTTATAGAATAATGGCCTTAAAAGGATTAACTTTTAGTCCTTTAAGTTCCTATCGAACTTTTAATCCCTAAAATATATCGACAAATCGAAACGACGATATCACGCTGGTCAAAGAGGTTATGCCTTTTCATAGCTTTGAAATATTTTCAAAGTACACGAGTCGGTATAAATAACTTCGAACATGATGTAGTAAATTTTTATTAATGAATATTAATTAATACTTAATCAACACTAATCCATAATTAGTATTAATACTAATTTATATTTTATTGATACTCTGTTACTTAATTAATACTTAATCATCACTAATTCATAATTAGTATTAATACTAATTTATATTTTATTGATACTCTGTTCGACTTGCTCGAGCTTGTCTAAATAGAATAAGAGCAGGTCGACTCATGCTCGCTTCATAGCGGGTGGTGGGGGTACTATGATCTATGGTGGGAGAACCTGACAGCCAATCAGATTCGAATATTCTCTTTCTATAAATAGGACCGTTTTGTGGAGCTCTTCCTCATTATCTCATCGTGCTAGTTGCAACATTTCTGGAAACGTGTGAGTTGATTTTTTTTTTTTTAAACCTGTTATTCTTTTTGGTTGGAGTGTAGTTTTATCTTATTGTTCCATATCAGTTTATAAATTCGTTTTTAATCTTCTCATCGTTTAATTTTTTTTTGACTGTTTAATATTTTTTTTCAAAGTTAAGATTAACTCTTTTGTTTTCAATTTTAATTTTTTGCTTAATTTTTTTTTTTTTTCAATTCGTCATTAATTTTCTCATAGTTTAATTTTTTTCTTTTATATTAGTTTTTCTATTATTTTTAATTGTATAATAATTTTTTAAAAATTAAGATTAATTCTTTTGTTTTCAATTAATTTTGATTTTGTCTTTATTTAATATTTTTATAGTTAGAGTTTTAGTTATTTCATTTTAAATTAACTTTTTATTTTTTATCATGTCGTCATTAAATAAGTGTCAGTATTGTGATAGAGTTTTTAGTAGGGAGTCTAACAAAGTCCGTCATGAAATGTCATGTCTGGCTACTCAGGCACGGCGTACATGTGTTTCCTGCGATAAGATTTTTAATTCTGAAGCGCAGTGCAGAAAGCATGTACGTCGCTGTCAACCAGAAACACCGCTCGTCATGACAAAGCGAAGGCGGTTGGAGGCGGCTATGGGGTCTCTATTTTAGATAGAAACAGCATTTGGAGGAGACCTCAAGACTTTTTTCCTTCCATGTTCTGAACCAATCGATGCAGTGGAATTTCTCTGCAATCAGACAGATACTCTATATCGATTTATTTCAGAATTTTGGTCGGAATCAGACGCTCCCCTAAAGTTCAATTTGGTATTGGAGGCTACGTACGAAAACGACAAAGGAGAGACGTGTGATCGTGCCTTAAAAACCAAAAATAAAGCTATCTACGACATCTCTTCCGTCTTGGATTGCCTAAGTGGAATGTATGCGAAGATGGCTACCGAGATGGAAGAGATGGCGATGAAGGGGAGCGGTTGGTTCCTTAAAGGTCTTGACGGTCTTCTCTTGAAAATCAATCGATTTAGACCTCTAGGCGCCTCAAGCTAATAGCGCTTCCGCCTAAAATAGCAGCTAGAAAAGCTATTATAAATGTCCAAAATAATGACGAGCAGTGTTTCAAGTATGCAATATTGTCACACCTCGTCGATGGTCATGATCCACAACGAGTGAGCAAGTATAAAAACTTGCAACATAGATATAACTTTGACTACATTTCCTTCCCCACTCCTCTCCAAGAGGTGAAAACTTTTGAGCGACACAATAACATCAGTGTCAACGTTTTCGCCATTGGAGAGACCGGAGACGTGTATACGCTCAAAGTGGTTAAGGAGGAGAAGGCTGATCTTCGTGATCTCCTTCTCCTGACAACGGATGATGGACGAAGCCACTACGCTTATATAAAAGATTTCAACAAATTAGTGGCTTCGCAGATCTCCAAGTACCGTGGCGGAAAACACGTCTGCAAGCGATGTTTCATCCACTTCAATTCAAATGGAAGAAACATCGCTGAGCGGGTGAGGGAGCACATGGAGTACTGTGGGAAAAATAAACCTACTCGAATCGTACTCCCGGCCTGCGACGATGAGGGGAATCCTCAGAGTATATCGTTTATCAACATCCAACGACAAGTGAGGATTCCCTTTGTCATATATGCAGATTTTGAATCAATTTTAGAAAAGATTTAGCCGGGAGAGTCGAGAACCTCACAGACGACTCCCTACCAGAGACACCTTCCGATGAGTTTCTGCGTACATGTGAAAATTGCAGAAAACATCCCACGCCACTCGCTGCCCGTAGATTTTCCCACTGAACCCTACATCTACACGGATGAGGATTCAGCGGCGAAATTTATGACATATATCAAGGAAGTGGCGGGGAATGTGTCTCAGGTGTACTCCATGAAGCGGCTCATGCTACCCCTGACACCATCGCAGAAGGAAGCCCACCTCCGATCCCAATCCTGCTACCTTTGCTCCCGTCCATACACTCCTGAGAATGAGAAAGTGATGGATCATGATCACATCACTGGGATGTATCTTGGTCCAGCACATTTCAAATGCAATATCCTCTACCGTACCCCACGTTTCCTTCCCGTCCTCTTCCACAATCTCAGCGGTTACGACGCTCACTTTATCGTCCGAGAGTTGGGGCGTGACTTAAATGAAGAAGAAAAGAAAAAAGTCCGTATTGATGTCATCCCCAACTCTGAGGAGAAATACATCTCCTTCAGAATGACAGTGGGCGCCTTAACCGTTAGGTTTGTGGACTTCTTCCGTTTCCTAGCCTCCAGCCTCGACAGGTTGTCCAAGAATTTACCCAAGCCTAACTTTAAGGAGACGGCTAAATTCTTCCCCGCTGATCATTTAGACCTCGTGATCAGAAAAGGAGTGTACCCCTATGATTACATGGATTCGTTCGAGAAACTTCGGGAGACGGTTCTTCCCCCGAAGGATACATTTTATAGTCAATTAAATGAAATGCCCATCTCGGACGATGACTATCAGCATGCTCAAGCGGTATGGGATACGTATAGTATCAGAACCCTGGCCGAGTACAGCGAACTCTACCTCAAGGTAGATGTCATGCTCCTTTGCAAAATTTCAGAAATGTCTGCATATTCGCTGGATCCGGCCTGGTATTATACGGCACCCGGACTCGCTTGGGATGTCATGCTGAAGTATACGGGAGTACAATTAGATCTATTGTCTGATTGTGATATGGTCTTAATGATCGAGCGGGGGATAAGGGGTGGCTTGTGCCAATGCAGTCACCGGTATGGAAAAGCGAGTAATAAATATGTGGACCCAAGTCGAGATCCCCAGGAGGAATCGACATACATCGCTTATCTGGACGCCAACAACTTGTACGGATGGGCGATATCGAAAGCGCTTCCGTCTGGCGGTTTCGAATGGGTTCAGAATCCGGAATCTCTAGATTGGCTCCACTTACCGGAAGACGGGCCTTTCGGCTACATAGTTGAAGCTGATATAGAGTATCCGGAAAGGTTACACAATTTGCACAATGATTTCCCCCTGTTGCCAGAGAGTTCCACCTGGTGGGAAATTCAGAAAACTTTTAGCCTCCCTGAGCAAAAGGGAGAAATATGTTGTACATTTTGTGAATTTACAGCAGGCCATGGGCTTGGGACTAAAGTTAGTTCGAGTACATCGAGCTCTCAGATTCCGGAAATCTCAATGGCTTCATAGTTACATTGACCTCAACACAAGACATCGACAACAGGCCACTAATGATTTTGACAAAGACTTCTACAAGCTCATGAACAATGCCGTTTTCGAGAAGTTTATGGAGGATGTGCGAAAACGACATAAAATTGAGCTTGTAGTTAGTCAACGACGACTAAACAGACTAATAGCGAAACCAACTTATAAGGAAAGGACGATATACACCGAATCATTAGTGACAGTGCATCTGGACTTTGAACAGATCAAGATGAACAAACCTGTTTATGTAGGGATGGCCATTCTGGATCTCTCCAAAGTTCGGATGTACGATTTTCATTACAATCCAATGCTAGCGTACTACGGACCAGAGAGACTAAAACTTATGTACACTGACACAGACAGTTTATTATACCTTATACAAACGGACGATTTTTACAATGACATGGACAACTACATGGACGAACTCGATACGTCTGACTACTTCCACGACCATCCCGCATACAGGACTTACAATAAAAAGGTGTTGGGGAAATTTAAAGATGAGGCCAACGGAGTGCCCGTCTCCGAGTTTGTCGGACTGCGAGCGAAAATGTACTCGCTACGGATCCGCAACGATGAGGAAAAGAAAAAGGCGAAAGGGATCAAAAAGGTAGCTGTTAATAATAGGTTATCGTTTTCAGATTACCTCACCTCATTGCGCGACGGAAAAGAGTTTAAGACAACTTTTCGTTCGATAATATCGAGGCAACATAAGCTCTTTTCCGTCGAGCAGACTAAAACGTCCCTTTCGCCACATGATGATAAACGTCATCATATCGAAGGGATTCGTACCTTGGCCCATGGTCATTATTCCATACCGGATGCGTAGATGAAGTGAGGTGACATGGCAGAATTTCTTCCTCTAACAATCTCTCACAATATTGACCAATATAATGTAAATAGTATAAATTGTAAATAGTGTTGAATAATTTTGTTTAAAAAAGAAAAAAAAATTAAAATGAGAAAAACAAAAATTTTTTTTTTTTAAATATATATTAAAAATAAGTAGTTTGATTTACCTTAATAGGTATTAGTAGAAAAGTATTGAAAGATTTGAAGGTTTAATATATTTTGAGGTTTAATTTATTTTAAAGATTTTTGTACTTTTTATTTTTATTTATTTTTTTTAAATCTACACCATGAAAAAATGACCAAATGGAAGAAAGGTTTAAAAGAAATTTTCAATTATTTATCGTTTCCAGATGCTATTGAAGATTTAAATTTTGTAAAGATAATTTTTTTTTTTTACTTGTTGATATAATATTGGTGTTTTTATTTGTAAACCAAAGCTATGGAATGTGTGTTATTGTCTCTGGCGTGGCTGTGATGGTCGGGCAAGTTGGGACGAAGGTTCCAGGGTGCCCGGTTCGGAACGGTATGAGCTAGATGGCGAGGCCGTGATGGCCGGGCAAGTTGGGACGAAGGTTCCAGGGTGCCCGGTTCGGAACGGTGTGAGCTAGATGGCGAGGCGGTGATGGCCGGGCAAGTTGGGACGAAGGTTCCAGGGTGCCCGATTCGGAACGGTGTGGGTTCGATTCCCACTGGGGCAGTTAATATTTATTTTTCGGCGGCCCCGAGAAATAAATCTTGACACTCCCACTCTGGTTAGCAGTCAGGACAGAACCACTAAAGACCAATAAAGAATGTATGTTACAAAATATTAGCACCAATATTATATCAACAAACCTCTCCGATGCACTCACACCTTGACGAGGTGGAGAGGCTTACTTCTAAATTATATTTAGAAAACTAAGATGAGTGCAAATGAAAATATGAATTTTATGAAACATTTAATCCTTAATATTTTTTAAGACAAAATTAGTTTATAGTAGGTCTCAACCATCACGGTAAGTATATTGATAAATACGCGCTAAATTCAATAAAAATTTGTTTAAAAACGGTGACAGTGAAGAGTTGTGTACTCGATGCTCTGTACATAAATATATTTAATAGGTTACAAAATGCTAAAAATCATATTAAAAACATGCTCCAAGGACATCCGAGAGTAGCCGAAAGGACTCGAAGACATCGCGAAGACTGATACGAGTGCAATTATGAGCCAGATTTGTTGATTATAATTAAATCGAGCTCAGGAGATCACGAAGATCAGCCTTCTCCTCCTTAACCACTTTGAGCGTATACACGTCTCCGGTCTCTCCAATGGCGAAAACGTTGACACTGATGTTATTGTGTCGCTCAAAAGTTTTCACCTCTTGGAGAGGAGTGGGGAAGGAAATGCAGTCAAAGTTATATCTATGTTGCAAGTTTTTATACTTGCTCACTCGTTGTGGATCATGACCATCGACGAGGTGTGACAATATTGCATACTTGAAACACTGCTCGTCATTATTTTGGACATTTATAATAGCTTTTCTAGCTGCTATTTTAGGCGGAAGCGCTATTAGCTTGAGGCGCCTAGAGGTCTAAATCGATTGATTTTCAAGAGAAGACCGTCAAGACCTTTAAGGAACCAACCGCTCCCCTTCATCGCCATCTCTTCCATCTCGGTAGCCATCTTCGCATACATTCCACTTAGGCAATCCAAGACGGAAGAGATGTCGTAGATAGCTTTATTTTTGGTTTTGAAGGCACGATCACACGTCTCTCCTTTGTCGTTTTCGTACGTAGCCTCCAATACCAAATTGAACTTTAGGGGAGCGTCTGATTCCGACCAAAATTCTGAAATAAATCGATATAGAGTATCTGTCTGATTGCAGAGAAATTCCACTGCATCGATTGGTTCAGAACATGGAAGGAAAAAAGTCTTGAGGTCTCCTCCAAATGCTGTTTCTATCTAAAATAGAGACCCCATAGCCGCCTCCAACCGCCTTCGCTTTGTCATGACGAGCGGTGTTTCTGGTTGACAGCGACGTACATGCTTTCTGCACTGCGCTTCAGAATTAAAAATCTTATCGCAGGAAACACATGTACGCCGTGCCTGAGTAGCCAGACATGACATTTCATGACGGACTTTGTTAGACTCCCTACTAAAAACTCTATCACAATACTGACACTTATTTAATGACGACATGATAAAAAATAAAAAGTTAATTTAAAATGAAATAACTAAAACTCTAACTATAAAAATATTAAATAAAGACAAAATCAAAATTAATTGAAAACAAAAGAATTAATCTTAATTTTTAAAAAATTATTATACAATTAAAAATAATAGAAAAACTAATATAAAAGAAAAAAATTAAACTATGAGAAAATTAATGACGAATTGAAAAAAAAAAAAATTAAGCAAAAAATTAAAATTGAAAACAAAAGAGTTAATCTTAACTTTGAAAAAAAATATTAAACAGTCAAAAAAAAAATTAAACGATGAGAAGATTATAGATCATAGATCATAGTACCCCCACCACCCGCTATGAAGCGAGCATAAGTCGACCTGCTCTTATTCTATTTAGACAGGCTCGAGCAAGTCGAACAGAGTATCAATAAAATATAAATTAGTATTAATACTAATTATGAATTAGTGATGATTAAGTATTAATTAAGTAACAGAGTATCAATAAAATATAAATTAGTATTAATACTAATTATGGATTAGTGTTGATTAAGTATTAATTAATATTCATTAATAAAAATTTACTACATCATGTTCGAAGTTATTTATACCGACTCGTGTACTTTGAAAATATTTCAAAGCTATGAAAAGGCATAACCTCTTTGACCAGCGTGATATCGTCGTTTCGATTTGTCGATATATTTTAGGGATTAAAAGTTCGATAGGAACTTAAAGGACTAAAAGTTAATCCTTTTAAGGCCATTATTCTATAAGAGATTAAAAATACGTAGAACGTTGAAAAGTTGTTTTGTTTTTGTTTCTGCGAGATAAGAAAGGTTGGGGATTAAGAGCTCAAAGTCCAAAAGCTGTTATAGGATTAAGGGACTATGCTATTTATTTATGTTTTAAGGATTATCAGTTCAAAGCCCAAAAGCTATTTAAATATTAGGAAGCCCTACCATTTATTTATGTTTTAGAGATAAACAGTTCAAGGTCCAGCAGCAGTTGTTATAGGATTAAGGGACTATGCTATTTATTTATATGTTAGAGATAAACAGTTCAAGGTTCAGCAGTTGTTATAGGATTAAGGAACTATACTATTTATTTATATGTTAGAGATAAACAGTTCAAAGTCCAGCAGTTGTTATAGGATTAAGGAACTCTATTATTTATTTATATGCTAGAGATAAACAGTTCAAAGTCCAGCAGTTGTTAAAGGATTAAGGAACTCTACTATTTATTTATATGCTAGAGATAAACAGTTCAAAGTCCATATTTGTATTTCACCAGGACATTATCTAACTTGTCTATACAAGATGCAACCTGTTTACATGTTGATACAGTTACATATTGTAAAGATTATGTAAACATTAAGAAGGTTGCACAAACACGAAAACGATGTAAAGGTTATGCAACCTTTAAGAAGGTTACAGACTATAAAGTGGGTACTTGACCCTTCCTCGTATAGTTTATGATTATATAACCGTTGGGGAGGTTACATACTATAAAGTGGGTACCTGACCCATCCTTGTATAGTTTATGATTATATAACCGTTGGGGAGGTTACATACTATAAAGTGGGTACCTGACCCTATAACAAAACCTTAAGTCTCTCAAACAGTAGAAAAACAAAATGGTGGTCGGGCACACTCATGCCCTATAAGGTGAGTACCTGAACCATCAACAAAACCTCAAGTCTCTCGAACGGTAGAAAAACAAAATGGCGGCATAATAATATAATATAATATAATAAAAGGTTTAGCGAACCCGGAGGTTCGATGCCGATACCACTAATCGCTGTCTACAAATCTCGGTCCACCGACTACCTTCCAAACCCAAATTCATTAGATCACTCTTAATACTATCCTCCCACCTACGTTTCGGTTTACCGCTCGGACGTTTACCAGTCAGCTCAGCGTTTATTAACTTTTTAGGAATTCGTTTGTTACTGAGCCCAACAACTTTGCAAGCCCATTTCAACCGTCGCGATGATATCACTTCGATTATATTAACAGGGTGCATGCTCCGCAATTCCGCGTTGTGTAATCTCCTAAACTCTCCAGTTGACTCATCCTTTTTCGGACCAAATATTTTACGCAGTACCTTATTCTCGAATACCTTAAGGCGTTGTTCGTCCTTCAAGTTTAGCGGCCACGTTTCACACCCATACAGAACTGTAGGCAAAATAATAGTTTTGTATATTCTAAGTTTTAAGTTTCTGGACAAAATGCGCGACCTAAGTAATGTTGACACCGAAAAATAACAAGCATTTCCCGCCTTTATTTCCTCTTGAATTTCGTTTTTTCTAGTAATCACAGACCCCAAATACTTAAATTTCTCAACGTGTTCAAACCTATTTTCTCCTATATCTATATCCTCAAAATCGCCTCTGTTTCTATTGGCGGCATAAGAAAAACTCATGCTGTATAAGGTGGGTACCTGACCCTTCAATGGGTGGAGGGGGTAAATCGTATGGACGGAGCATAGGTCAGGAGGTTCCATGGGTCACGTGACTGAATCACGTGACTAAGATATGCGGGCGGAGCGTAGACCAGGATGCGCTGCGGGTCACGTGACTGGATCATGTGACTAAAAAGGGGCGGGGCATAAGGGTCA
This sequence comes from Rhaphigaster nebulosa, assembly GCA_948150685.1. NCBI lineage: Eukaryota > Metazoa > Arthropoda > Insecta > Hemiptera > Pentatomidae > Rhaphigaster > Rhaphigaster nebulosa. The sequence continues at coordinate 74,070,388 of OX411308.1, forward strand.
CGTGACTAAAAAGAGGCGTGGCCTAATAGTTAAGGTTAGGTCGAGGTGAGACCACGTGGTGGTTAAGGTAGGGTCGAGGCAAGACCACGTGGCAGTTAAGGTTAGGTCGAGATGAAAATTCAAATTCGAATTTCCCGCCATAGGTCACGTGACCAAATGCTGGCTTCTGATTGGCTGCTCAAAAAAATGCGCCAGCTCCCCTAAAATCCCTCTACTCTTGTCCATATTTCATCCACATTTCCTTCCATATTGGTGTCCCTCTGTTTTAAATCCAATAACTCTGGATATTCCATTCTTTTTTCCGGTAATTGGAGCTTTACAATATCAATTTTCTGGTAACTTCTAGGGCGTTCCTTTCTTGGGTGTAGTATTTGGGTATCTCCTATCAACAGAAGGTGGTCTGAGCCAATTTCTGTTCCCCTAATCACTTTGACCTCAGTAAATAGTCTCCTGATCCTTCGACTGTTTATGTGATAGTCAATTATGCTATTTACATTTCTCTCTTTGGCCAAAAAAGTTATTTTATGTACTTTCTTGTGGGGAAAGAATGAGTTGCCGATAAGCAGATCGTTGTCTACACAAAAATCTATTAATCTTTGGCCATTTCCATTTTTAGTATGTTCGCCTCCATGTGGCCCCATTACTCCGTGAGCTCTAGCATAGTCACACCCAGTACTAGCATTGAAGTCGCCCATTATGATTACTTCTCTGTTTTTATTCTGGCATTTAATGACTTCTCTTTCTAGGTCAGCATAGAATTGGTCTTTGTCCATTACATCTGCATCTTGCTTTAGGGCATAAACTTGTATTATGGCAACTTTTCCGATGGTCAACTCAATGTATGCCATAATTATTCTCGATGATACGGGTTCCCATTCCTCAACTCTTGCAAAGAGACTATCCTTCATAATTAATCCAACCCCTTCCTTTGCCCTAACTTCGACTGTAACTCCTAAGTATATGAGAATATGCTGTTTGTCTAAATTTATTTCTCCGTGACCCTTCCTCCTTACTTCACTGATGCCTAGAAGATCTATTTTATAGAACTCCATTTCCTCTACTATTTCCGTTTCTTTGCCAGTCAATGTCTTAATATTCCACGTTCCAAATATGATGTCCTTTCGAGCGCCGTGTCGTAGCTGATGAGTCCGTCCAGCAAGGGTGAGAGCAAGGGTCACTAATAAAGTAACTTTGCGGTGTGACCAGTATAAAAAGAAGCTAGAGAACCGACATACAAGGAAGGGCACATTAGTTAAAAATTTTACAATATATACCTAAGTATTGAAGTACATTTTTTTTGTATTAAGAGAGCGAAATATCAACCTTGTGGTTCATTATTGTCCAGGGGTAATAAGTTTAAGGACTTTTTGTAATAATGGGTATGTTTGATTTTAATTACAACAAAATTGTGATATTAGTATAAATATTTAAATTGCAATTAAGGTAGTAAAACATGTGTGGTTTATATATGGCTTATTTATGTTTCAATAAATTTTTATTTTATCCTTGCTTTTCTTGAATTTTCATAATTATTTATTTTTAACTACCTAAAATTATATTATATTCACATTATTTATCTTGTTGGTTACCTTAGCTGGAAAGGTAGAAGATATTCAGTGTTAAAAAAAACAAAAAACTTTTTTCTTAAAAACAAATAAATATTATTTATAACAATATAAAAAATAACGTTCTAGTAAATTCTTAAAAGAGGTTGCTACTAATTTGATTTTTTTATCAGAACATTTTTATTAACTACTAATTCATATTTTAATTATTAATCGATATTTAATTACTAATTAATATGTTAATTACTAATTGATATTTTAATGTAAATTATACCTATAAAACAATGAGTAGCACCATTTAAATAAAATTCAAACTTGGCATTTAGTTTCCCTAAATTATTAGATAACTTTCATTAACTCTATCTTTATTACTTCCTTGTACGAAGTAAAGGAACTGTATTCGCGAAAATTTTCGGTTTTCAGATGTCAACGGAAATATCCATTTTCACCATCCCTGAATCCATTTTGACTAGTTTCGTCGTGGCGTCTGTACGTACGTACGTTCGTATCTCGCATAACTCAAAAACCGTTAGCCATAGAAAGTTGAAATTTTGTGTTTAGGATTGTTGTAAAATCTAGTTGTGAACCTCCTTTTTTGGTCACTGCTTGATCACCGGAAGTGGTATTTTACTTGAAGGTCATAATTGATTTCTATCAAAAATTATATTAAAATACTATGCAAAACTTCTCAAATTTAGTATTTATAACTTATATATTGATTTAAATAACATACTAGATTTTGGTTAAATTGAAAAACCGGAAGCGGTACTTTACTTGAAGGTCATAATAGATTTTCACCAAAAATTATATTAAAATATAATGTAAAACATCTCAAATTTGGTAAATAGGTCTTTTATATCGATATGAATGTATTTACTATATTTCGGTTCAAACAGGTGAGCCGAAAACGGTACTTTACTTGAAGGTCATAATAAGCTTACATCAAAAATTATATTTAAATTAAATATAAACCAAACGCAATTTGGTTTACAATCCAATTAAACATTTTTATTATTTATTTTAAGTGTTAAAATTGAGGGTAAAATACTGGTTTTCCTCCCCATTTGTTTGTGTGTGTGTCAATAGATGGATGTCGCGACGCCGAATGTCGTTTTTGAGATACTGGAATCTTCGGAAACTAGTAACCAAATTCAGAATCATTTTTTGAGGCACGGATTTATAGTTTAATAGGCGTACAAGGAAGTCATGTGTTGTCCACATCAGATATTTAATTATTGAAATTCAAATAAAATCTGGTAGCTTTGAAACATCTTTAAGCAGTGAACTATAACAAGGGACAGAACCAAATTTCAAAGAAAGTGCGAAAAAGCAGAAACGTAGTTAAAAAGAATGACACTAGAAATCGCTCCAGAAACTGTTATGTTGGCATCACAATTCTGGAATTTTTCCGAATTATGAGAGAAATGAGGCTTGTATTAATATTACAAGAGAACTGAGGCTTGTATAAATAATACAAGTAAACCTTAGTACACAACAAAGATTTGTACTATTAGCCACAGTTTATGAAACAGAATCACTTTGCACTTTCGATTTTAATGCTTGTAGTTTGTACTTTTTCATTATGAAACGTAATTGTAACAAGTACAGGCTGCAAGACTAATATTATAGAGGGAAGGCTTGAGAGAGAATCTTGTCTTGTATAAAAATTCAGTATCTTGAATTTTTTTAAAACATTTTGATTAGTTTTTTTTGTTCTAGTAGTGTGAAATAATTCGTAAGTTTATTGTTATTTCAATCCATTAAAAAAATGGCTTTAAAATTATTAATTTGTTTTGTAGTTTATTTATTGTTTTAAAAGCAATTAATTATTTTATTTAATTTTGTGGTGCTGTTCTGATGCTGCGGTATTAATGTTTTTACAATTAGTGTGTAGTTCTACTTGCAAGATCTTCAGAGGTTTCTCCAATGTACACGACGGCTCATAGAACTATAGACAGCTTTAAAAACTCAGTTACACATTGAATAACTATAATTTTCACAATGAATATGAACTTCAATTTTCACAAAATTGAACCCATTAATAGCTCATTAGACAATATTGTTTTTAATAATGTTTTAAAATAATAAAGTCATTTTTACAGCATTTTATCACAAGGATTATTTGAGCCGAAAAATAGAAATAAAATCGTGATCCTTTTTCGTTATGAAATGTCTCTATCATTTGTTTTAGATATTTGTTTAACTTACAGAAATTTCTGAGCTCTGAGTTAATTATCAGACCCTGTGCTTCTTGATGATTTTGATTTTACGTTCTGTGCTCAGTGGTTCAGAAACCCCCAATTCGTGGCGAAAGTCCTACTAATACGTCCTCTAAGCTTCAAAAGTTATCCAATAGTGATTTAAGTTATAGGTTCGTAACAATATTAATTCCTCATAAGATTTTGGTTAGCGAGGGGAAGGGAGATCAGTAATTATTTATTTAATTTTTTATGAATAAGTAAACAATTTAAATATATTTGTAAAATAAACTAAAAACTAGGTTGTGGACATTAAGACGGTATAAAACTTCGTCACTATCTGCGTAAATCAGAATTCCGTAAAACCTGAAATCTGGTTTCTTGCGATGTATTGTTGTTAACAAAATAGTGAGGAAGTTAACATGACTACACTGATTCGGAATAAGAATGTAATAATTGAGATTAATCGTTTAACGTGATAGAGATAAATAAATAAAAACAATGGGATTATAGCTACGAAAGTATTACAGAATGAAAGACAGTATTTAAATACCGATAATTCTTGTCGAATGATCTTTTACTTCGTTAAAATATGAATACAAATAATTAAATTAAATAAAAATCAATTCATTTATTGCATACAAATATGAGAAATCAATTATAAAAGATTTTAAAAAGTTGAGGTAGGCAAGTCCATTATTGGTTTGAGTGCTTACGTATATAGGCTCTCAATGATTTAATATTAGTCCAATAGTGTTGTATTGGCTTTTTATTCTTTTATTTTCTGATTTTAGAACAGAAATTAGAGTGAGAACTGAAAAGATTGTTGATCTTGAGGGTTGTCTACTTTATAAACCTTCTAAGAAAGAACCTTTCCACAAGCTAACTTGTACTTTTTCACTTGTAGAAATCACTAATATTCGTCCCTATTATAAAACAAAAAGTATTAGTGCTTGTAATTTGTAGTTTGTAAACTTATATTTGTGAACTAATACTATTAGCTTTATTATGAAATAGGGCCCAGGAACTGGAACAGAGATAGCAGTTAGTGAATCAGTAGTTATGGGTTAATTTACATTCCAGAATGTGGATCACTTTGCATATCTACGAGCAGTTGTTAGTCGGAGAATTAGAGTATCCCTGAAAACCGGCCTGCGAATCGTTAAGGCAAACAGGTTTTATTTTGGTCTCAGCAAACACCTGAGAAGTCCGAGCATCTCCCGCCGCACGAAATGTCTCCTTTACAAGACCCTCATTAGACCTGTCCTTACTTACGGATCGGAGACCTGGACCCTCACCAACATGGAAGAGAAGGAGATACTTGTTTTCGAACGAAAGATCCTTCGTCGTATATTTGGACCCGTCAAGGAAGGTGAGAACTGGAGAAGGAGGAAGAACAAAGCGATCTACGATCTGTATGGAGATATTGATGTGATGAGGTATATTAAGCTGGGAAGAATACGTTGGGCTGGACACGTTGCCAGAATGCCGGAGGAAGAAATACCAAAAAAGATGCTGGACGGAAGGCTCTACCGTACAAGAAGGAGAGGCAGACCACGGCTGACATGGGAGGATGTTGTAATTCGGGATGCCCGAGACATTCTAAATACCCGCAAGCGAAGAGTGACCGCACAGGATAGAACCAGCTGGCGAAGGCTTATTGAGGAGGCCAAGGATCACATCGGTCTGTATTGCCACGGAGAGAGATAGATAGCATGCTCCGTAATTCCGCGTTGTGTAACTTCCTAAATCTTGCTGTGGACTCATCATTTTTCGGACCAAATATTTCACGTAATACCTAATTCTCAATGACGTTAAGGCGTTGTTTTTCCTTCAAGATTAGCGAACATGTTTCACATCCGAACAGAACAGTAGGAAGGATAATAGTTTTGTGAATTCTAACTTTTAAGTTTCTGGACAAAATGCGTAACCTAAGTAATGTCGATACCGAAAAATAACAAGCACTTATTTCCTCTTGAATTTCGTTTTTTCTAGTTATCATAGACCCCTAAAACTTAAAATTCTCAATGTGTCAAACCTATTCCCTCCTATATCTTTAGTACCAAAATTACCGCCATTTCTGTTGCTAATTATATATTTCGTCCTACCCGTATTTATTTCGAGACCAACTTCTTTCTCGGCTTCCATCAACGTTGTTCCATTTAGTTTAACGGTTTCCGCGTCCTCACTTAACAATACCAAATCATTTGCAAACCCAAACACGGATAATTTTCTATCCAAATCTAAACCCCTTTCGGTACGCATCATCTTATAAATGACATATTCTAGTACTAAAATAAATAGAACATATGAAAGGGAATCGCTTTGTTTTAAGCCCGAGCTAATCTTAAACATCTCCGAAAAATAATTACCGATTCTAACTTTATTGAATGTTTCGGTCATGCACATCTCTACTAGATTTACTAACTTCTTTGGTATACTCTGCAAAATCGAAATATTATACAGCCTCTGGTGGTCAATGAAATCAAAAGTCTTTTTGAAATTGATATAAAGCTGATGAACTACACGGTTATATTCTATTTTTACTTCCTTGTACACAGTAAAATTATTCATTTTGACCATCCCTGAATCCATTTTGATAAGTTTTGTGGTGACGTCTGCACGCATCTCACATAACTCAAAAACGATTAGCCGTAGAAAGTTAAAATTTTGTATTTAGGGTTATTGTAAAATCTAATTACGAATCTTCTCTATTAGTCACTGCATGATTACCGAAAATAGTGCTTTACTTGAAGGTCATTATTGATTTTCATCAAAAACTATATTAAAATATAATGCAAAACTTCTCAAATTTGGTATATAAGACTTACATATTAAAATAAATAACATAATAAATTTTGGTTGCAATTGGCAAACCGGAAGTGGTACTTTACTTAAAGGTCATATTAGACCTTCATCAAAAATTATACTAAAATATAATTTAAAAACATCTCAAATTTGGTAAATTAAACTTTTATATTAATATAAATAATATAATAGATTTTGGTTGAAATTGAAGAGCCGAAAGAGGTATTTTACTTGAATATCTTAATAAACTTATGAAACTTTACATTAAACTCTAAAGGAAAGTTGACATTTAATACAGAGATCATATGGTTCGGTGATAAAGGTAATAAACGCGATTTTTTTCCACTCAGATTAATTTTATTATTTGTTTTAAGTGTTAAAATTGAGTGTATTTAAAATACTTTTTTTCCTCAACATTTGAGAGATGAACAAGTCTGCAACATGAGAATAAGATATAAGTTAAGCGGGTTCTTCCGCTAGAAACGTTGAAATGTAGTGACATAGACAGTACTAATGTTGTCAAGGAACACTAAGAAATCTCTTGCGAACTTGTTACCAACTGAAAGAAAACGACATATAATAACGGAATGAGACCTCCAGAAGCAAAAGCTTATGTGTGTGTGTCTGTTTTTATCAATAGATGGACGTCGCGATGCCGAGTGTCGTTTTTGAGATACAGCTATCTTCGGAAACTAGTAAACAAATTCAGGTTCACTTTTTGAGCCACCGATTTATAGTTTAAAAACGGCGTACAAGGAAGTCATGGGGTGTCCACATCAAATATTTTTTTAATCCTTTGCTGTTAGGAAAATATTTGATCGATAGTTGACCGGTTCAGTCAAAAACCACATTGGTAGTCTCCGATAATTTCCTCGGCGTATTCCTGATTCAACTAGTAACGATCAAAGAGAATATTTTATAACATACAGGGAGGAGTGATATTTCGCGATAGTGATTACAATCCCTCCTCGGTCTCTTTTTTTGTGTACTGGAATAAGTATTGATTTTTTCCATTCTTCGCGCATTAATTAATTCATTAGGAATGTTGTCGATTCTCGGTGCTTTATAATATTTTATGATAATTGATAAATGGCTGTTTCAACTTTCTCCTTACTCGGTTCTTCTATTAATTAGCACTCTGATATTCAGAAGAAGGAGATTAACTATTATTTCCCGAATTCAAAGTTTTTTTTTAACTTATTCAAAACGACCTTCGGATTGGCCAAGATATTGTTATTTTCATCTCTAATTCCATTCGTTACGGTTTCAAACCGTTTACGGGATCTGTTATACGCTTGTACATATCTCTTACTTTGTTTTCGATTCTATTAGTTCCTACCTCGATTATTTTGTTTTTATGATACTTTCGGTTTTTTTTATTTTTGAGGAATTTAGACGTTTCATTCTTTTCGATTCGGAAGTTGACAATTTTTTTTCGCTGGGATTATTTAGAGCTTTTAAGCGAGCTTTTCTTTTTTCGCACACGCTTAGACAATCGTTATCGGACCAGTGTTTGTTCTTTTTATTCTCACTTTTCCCAAGACACAAATTACCGACCTCTTAAATATTATTTCTAATCCCTAAAAATAACTTGTCTATATCTTAGCAATCCTCGTCTAAGGATTCTAAGGCTTCAAACCTATTCTTGACTTCTAGCGCGAATTGATTTCTAATTCAAGAATTTTCAATTTATCTGGATCAAATTTTACGGAACAAATACGGCTTTCTCTTCTCTTTTTGCTCCCTTGTACGCATTAAAGGAACTGTTGTAACCGCGAAAATTTTCGGTTTTTAGATTTCAACGGAAATATCCATTTTGACCATCCCTAAATACATTTTGACTAGTTTCGTTGTAGCGTCTGTACTAACGTTCGTTTGTATCATGCATAAAAGCCCAAGTAGCTATTCATGTATATGTCAAGTTAGCTATAGAAAGTTGAAATTCTATATTTGGGATTGTTGTAACATCTAGTTATGCACCTCACTTTTTGGTCACTACATGATCACCGAAAGTGATACTTTACTTGAAGCTAAAACTATAAACTTTCATCAAGAATTATATTGAAATATAATGCAAAACTTATCAAATTTGGTATATAAGACTTTACTTCAAGCTCATAAATAAACTATATTAAAATATAACGCAAAACATCTCAAATTTAGTATGAAAGACTTTTACATTAATATAAATAATATAAAGGATTTTGGTTAAAATTGGCTAGCCGGAAGTGGTACTTTACCTGAAACTGTTGTTTACCTCCCGCCTTCTTAAGGTAGACTTTCGCTGGTACTGCCCATGGTTGCGATCGGTAGCGCTTGCCAACCGCAAACTCTAACTGTTAATGTTTTTTAAATCATACCATATCGTTATATGGTAAATTATATAAATTAAATCGTTATATAAAAAATTATATCGTTAACACCTTTAAAACCATCCCTTATAGCCTTCGTGAAAGGAATATATACATGCGAGTTTCCAACATGGATGTAAATCTTACTTTTTTATTAGAAGATGAAAATGAAAATGAACAAGATGTAGGTAATGCCAACAGAAAATTCTAAATCCGGAAAAGTGAACGGTTTTAGGCTAAGTTAATAACTGGCCATTCGCTGAATGATGGAAAAAGATTCAGAAACATTTTTTGATTAAATATCTGTCAAATTAGGACTTGATAAATTATTTGCCTCTTCTATAAATTTGTTTTATTGAAAACTAGTTTCGAATGTTATAGATTCATTTTCAACCATCAAACTCAATATTGAGAGGTTATAATTTATCCTCACTTCTATGGTATTGTTATGCCTACAACCATATGCACCAAAGTTCAGTTCATTTGACCCAAAGGTGGTCGCTGAAAGTGCCCAAATGTAGCCGGGAATATATATAAATATGCAAACAGATATTGGCGCAGACTTAAGGAAGGAGCGATCGCCCTCTCAATAATAGAATAGGGGAGAGGGGCGAGAGTATCATTTTGTTCCCCCAAAATAATTTGATGTACAACCAATTAAGAAAATGAGAAAAGTTGAATAGCTGGGTAAAAACAAATTCTGTGAGTCTAGATCAACCCGCCGTTCATTACCGCTGAAATTATTTACTGCTTAAACGAAGTAATGAAAAACGGGCTGAGCTAGAATTACAGAATTATATTCTACTTCAAATTTAATCTTACTTCTATGCCTTAACCTACCCTATTCGATTTTTCCCATTTTCTTAATTAGTTTTAATTTATAATTTTATTTGTTCAAGCAGATTATTTGTAATTGATTTTTGTACCACAAATAACGGGGGAGGAGGCGAAATGATATTCTCGCCCCCCTCTTACATTATTTATCGCCCTCCTCATCCAGATGTACGCGGGTCATTCTACTAGAAAAGGCGAATCCTCATCCACTCGCTTTTATGGCTCCTCTGACAATGGAATGTCAGAAATTTTTTTATAAATAAAGGCATGTTGAGTAGAGTAATAGTTAACAACAAAAAATGACGTCTGAATTCAGTATTGAGGACTGACAACCGGAAGGAGATTTTTGTATTGAGGAAGACAGAAGGAGAGCGATCGCTCCATACTGTATTTCGACGAGTGGGGCCTAAGTGAAAAAGTTTTTTTTAAAAGAACTGTTTTTTTGACGTTTGTTTATTTACGATTAATGTTTATGGGTTTTTAAATTTATTATTATTATGGATGTATTTTTTTTTTTTTATTTTTTTTTTTAAGACTCAGGTTAACTTAACTTTAGGGGAGGATCCTTCCCATTGTAATTTTAATTATATTTCTATTTTTATTTTCCTTATCGTAAAGTAAACCAAATAATGAACGTTTGGTTTTGTTTATTATTACTATTATTTATGATTAAATTTGAAGAAAAAAATAGGGTACAAGTACTTTTTTTTGTAAAGATATTGTTTTTTTTTTTAATACATTAAATGAATACTTAATTTTGTTATTATTATAGTTAAATTTGAAGAAAAAAAAGGATACAAGTTTTTCTTGTTTTAAAAAATATTGCTTATTTTTATTATTGTTAATATTGTTTTTAAATTCAATAAATGGTTTAAAATTTTTGACAGCTTTTTTATAAAGGACGACCTGGCCCCCAATATTCGGTGGCAATATATATATGGTTACATTAATATATATATACATATTTTAAATTTTTTTTTATTATTCTTTGGTGATTTATTTAATTTTCATCCTTTCTATTTGTTTTCTTATTTATTCGTGTCTTTCCATTTGTTGTTTGTTCAAATTATCAAGGAATTCCCTCCCTTTTCCACTGAGCTTGGCAATTTATTGTGCTGCTAATAATTTAGTGGTAACATGTTACTGAACTTGATCATATTATGGTGACCAGAATAGTTAAGGTTCAAACGGAACCCTTATCTGCTATTATGGCCAGTTTAACCAGTAAATTAAAAAAATAAAACAATTTCCAACAAAAATTAATATGCGCTATACATTACAACATTTTAATTTACAATTATACAAATAAAAAATAAAAATAAATATAAGCTATAAATCTTATAAGGGAGGGAACAAGAAAAAGATTTGACACTATATAACAGTCAGGATTGTTTATTATAACATTAGTCACAGCCATTTTTCCTTAAGTTAAGAGCTCATAAATCAGTACTATTACTTATTAATTAATCATCTGGTTGAAGGAGGTCACTTAAATGAGCAGCATCGACACAAGGCAGTTTATCAAGTCTTCTATGCTTAACGATATCATTCAATTTTAAATGTGCTTTATACAATGCTTCAGCAGAATTAATATTATTCTGATTCCAACAAAAAAATATTTCATTCAGATCATCATCTAGCTTCAGGGCCTTCACAGTACTGAAGATACTCTTCAATCTCTTTGATAATTTGTCTCGTTTATCTTTGTTCCGACAAACAAGATTTAATATAAACAGTCCTACAAAATGTATACATATAAAATTATATATATTTAATTATTTTATCAAGCTTAATACAATAGGAAAATAAACAGCCTTCAAAGGTATGCTACAAGGTTTTATTTAATTATTTTAAGTTGACCAAAAATATTAAAAAAATTAAATAAACACTGTAGAATTAATATTTTGTGGCTCAGGGTCTTATAAATTTAAATGACCCGCTTAGTGCAAAAAAATACACTTTTCTTATTTATCCAATGTTCACAATGTCTACTCTTTGAATATTTGGCACATAGAGAAGTTACAGCTATTCTTGTCAATGTGAAGAATATTAGCAACAGAATTGAAATATATAATTTCATTAACTTTTGTTTTTGATTTAAAACTTATTTATGGACATAATAATAATAATATTACAATCTGCCTCAATCTTAGCAATAGGTAATAACGACGATTGCATCCACAACAAAAAATGAAAGTGTAATAGTAATAAGTGAAACTAAATTATAGCAACAATTTAAAAACAACAACACTAAATCATACACATATTCATTTACAATATTCATGCTTGACCAGAGGATTCCAAATCCACTCTCTACTCCACATGTAACGGGTAAAGCAGAGACCTTTGTGATCCTAGCACATCTCTCCTCTCTTGCTGTGTCACTGGTACTGAAAGCCAGAGGAGGCTGAGGGAACGCAAAAGCCCCAAGTACTCCGGGCATGAGTGGAGGATATAGCTATTGCCAGAACTCCATTGTCAAATTTATTTTAAAATAGATCTCATGCTGTTTCAAACTTCGAGGAACTAAAGGATATCCAGATGTTGCCTCAAATATAAATCCAGGTGGCTTATGTAGAAAATTATTATTGTGATCATTAAAGCTGTACTAGCCTTCGAAAAAAAAAATGTTTACATCAGGATGAGCTCATGTGGCTCTATGTAATGTGAAGACTTACGGTAATAAAGTCCTGTCTGAATTCGACTAATGGAAAGAACTTTATAAATGATAAACCACTGATGAAATTTCTTGTTTAGGATTATTAAATTAAAACTGCGCCATAAAAAATTGAAATATTTTTTGTATATTACCAAAAAACATTTATAGACTAGGCCTTGTCGATACCATTACATCCTTATACAACAAGTAACAATTGTGTCCAAATACGACGATGCAGCACGATTCAAAGATAGAGAATTGCTTGTGACTATTGATACAGAAAAGGGTTCAAGCAGCACAAACCCTGCATAGTGCTAGAATTTCCAGAAAGGAGAAGAGGGGATATAGGGTTCTTATTGATTTACTGTCCCTTTAGTATTTACAAATGATGGTTTAGAAAATGTTTTGTTCTCATTCAAGGAAGACCCTGTCTACTGTGCAAACAAATGCATCCCAAGAGATTAAGTAAACTATTAAGTCCTTTTGGAACATATTGCATATATTTTTGAAGAAAAAGCGTAGTCAGACAAAAAAGATCTGAGAAACAAACAATGTTGAAGATTGCAACAACCTTCTGTAGTCAACAATTAAGCTTGAAAAAAAAAAACTATGTTGACATATCCTAAGAAGCCTGAATTTACGCAAAGATGGTATCAAAGCCCATCATTTTATTTATTTAAAGTTTAAATAACGAACCAAAGAGAAAAGTACAACACCCTTTCGAAATAGTTAAAAAATATTAACTTACTCTTTGCTTAGATGTTGGCAATCCCTTATGTAAACATTGTACAAAAGGCAAGTCAAATCCAAGTTGACTAGAAAGTAACTAAAAGTCTAGTGCTCGGAAACATGGGTCTTCTAGTAACTTACAAGCATGTCTTGAGTGGTTCCTCATCTTGTTGCTATAAATCTTTTTAGAAATAATACATGCTCTGTTCATTGCTTTGGTTTTAGCTTAAATTCAGAGTTACTGTCAGCTGTTGGTCCAGCATTGTACTTAAGTATTTTGTGGGGTAACCATCTTCCAGCTCACACTTCTTATGTAACAGACTTACTGAGGACTGCTTTGTTGAGTATGAATAGTTGTAAACTAATCTTTGTAGAGCTGGCTCTTATTTCATTATTCTCAGTCCAGACCAATTTTGCAATGCTATGTTTAGCATTTTTTCTTGGACTGTTGTGACAGTAGTTGCTCAGATGAAATGGTCTTCAGTGTATAGAAGACCTGAGAGTTTTTCTCTGCTTCAAGCACATCATCACTTCTCTATATTATAATATGGTTGTATAGATCCCTTTTCTGGCTCTCAGGAGTGATAGATATTGAAGAAAGGGAATTTCAGGGAGAAGTGATGAATCCTAATTTCAATTGTTAAATGCTTACGAGGGCTTATGTAAATTATGGCATACAACCCGATCTTGAGATAACACACGGCCCTATGCCATTTTGCGTACATGTCTTTGTTATTACGACTTCATATCTATGGAAGCTTGGGAAAAGTTGGGAATGTATACAAAAACTTTTTAATACGAATGAAAAAGTTGTTTTTAGGTTTCAATGAATACTAAGATAAGATTATATATTCTTTCCCGTGAAGGAGGATTATACAGAAAATTGTATAGCTGAGTCTTATTTAACTGTTAAACTGAAGGGATATTTTCCAATGGAGCAAGCTAATTACTTATTAAGTATAAACTATTACTTTAACATAGTCGTTTATTATATTGTTTATAGGAATAAACATGTTTCCCTAATATCGCTTACATTTCTAATGTATCAGAGAGAAGAAAGATTAATAATTAAAGCGAGAATTCTCGTTCCGGTAAGCTAGTTTATCATTAAGTTAAAGAGAAGACAGAACTGTTCCCTGGGATGATTCCTGTCTTTGGTTGTGAAAGTGCAAGCTGTTGTGGTATTTAAATATAACTAGACTTTGGAAGAGAAAAAACTTTATCTGTGATAGAAGCTCACTAGCGACTCATGTTAGGTGAATTTGTTGTTCAACATTGTTAGCAGGATATTTAGTTAGGACAGCGGATTCCTATTTGCCTCTTAGATAAACAGGATTTAATTCATTTGAAGAGATTTCCAACTATCCTGTATTCAAATATTCTCTTAAGGTAACCATCCTTCAGATAATTAGAGAAACATATAAGGCTATTAGAGGTCCTGATACTTTCTAAATTCCTCTTCTGCAGCATGAAAACAACATAAAATTTCCTAAAATAACCAGTTAAGAGGACACTCCAGTGAGACCAGAACTCCAGTGTTATGCAGATGGGCTCCCAGTTATAGCTAAAAACTGATAATATGCAAAACAAGGCAACTCTGATTGTGGTATGCAGGTTACAAGGGATTGGCACTTCTTTGACAAGATTTTCCTTCTTTTTTTTTTGCCAAAAGAATATTCCAGTCAAATTAGTTTCTTTTGCTAAATAGATAAATTTTGCCCAAATCTGGATAAGAGAAAATTCTTTTAAGACCAAGGAACCTATTGCACTTGATAGCGTGCTCTACTCCATGCTTTGTCGTTATACTACCGCACAGGCTGCAGTATAAAATGTGGATGCTCGAAGTCGGCATCCACTGCTCACTTGTCTGAGGCAATTGCCACAGCGCTACTAGCACTAATAGTGCTCCTATTCAAGAGGAGTTGGAAGAGTTTGACAGTGAGGAGTATGGACAAGAAATGTTTGAAGGATGGAAAGGTAAATGGAAATTAGGATGTGTAGAACTATTTTTACTTTCCCTTACCTATATACGAAGTATATAGTAAGGGGAAGTATTGCGATCGTGAAAATTTTCGAATTCGAGTTTTCTAGGGAAATACACCTTTTAAGGTCCCCTGAGTCCAAATGACCAAGTCTCGCAAAATGGTATGTGTGTCTGTGTGTGTTTGTGGATGTGTGTATGTGAACAGTCTAGCTCAAAAATGAAAAATTGTACGATACTGAAATTACGTATTTAAGGTTGGCACATGCATGTGATGTTACAGCAACATTTTCGTCAAAATGGACTAACCAGAAGTGCCACTTTTTTATTTATGCATTCTTAGCTACTTAAGGACTAAGTTAATAAAAAAAATTTATAGAGATATTGTAAGGAGTGGGATAGCTCAGTAAGGCACTGTGCAACTACCTCCCGGACCCGGGTTCGAGTCCGGCTATGGCAGATAATTATTTATTGTTACATCAGCTGTGGATCAACCCTCACTATTTATGGTAGTTGAGCATGACCTTAGACGAACCACCTCCTTACACAACCGTTGGCTTAGAAACAGTACACTTCTTACTAAGTACTGAACCCAAGACCCTTCATAAGTTGTAGTGGTATAGGTTTTTTAATTTTATTTTTTATATAGATAGTGTAAACCCCTAATAAGAAGAATAATTATGCATCATACAGATTTAAAATTTTTATTTTTGTAAACAGTTAAAGCAATTATATGCCACTGAAATAACAGGAATCAATTTCAGAGTAATAAAATATATAACACTAGGTATAATAATAACTAATAGAATAATTAATTATGCAAACCACATTTTAAATAGAAGTATTTATTTATTTGTTTTTACGACTAAATCAGCTATTAGAACTAAATATTTACCTCCAGGAGAGAGAATGTTTTTTACTTCTTGTAAGACTTCAACAACCACAAATGAAGGGGGTGGTGAACTAAGCCCAGTAATAACATCTTTATTGTCAACATCAAATATGACAGCATCATACTTCATACCTACAGAAAGACAATCCTAATTAAGAAGTAAACACTATTTACTAAAAAAGATGTATCATTTTCAATAATTCTGATTTTCCAGCATTCAAAATAAATAAAGTAGGTAATCTCTTGCTAGAGTAAGAGTAAGATTCTTGATGACATAAATAGTAACAGCAGTTAAGAAGATCTTGTCCTTTGTGGTGACATTATAAACACGAAACAAAGTACTAATTTAAATAGTTCCAAAATAGCTATTGGATTGATCAGAGAATGATTTCACTTTTGATGTGATAACATCTTATAATTTGCTCCATGTATGACAGTGTGTGCAGTATTGACTAGTAATTATATATATAAAAAAGAATACCAGGACAGAGAAAAATTCAGAAAATACATTAAGGTTCTTATAGTGGAAAAGGAGAGGAGAGAAGGGCGTGCTGAACACATTACATAAAGTTTTGTGCATACCCAGAAACTTTCTTTAATGTAGATGTGGTAATGCATGCAAAAATTTATTCCACATTCAACGCACACGCTCCAGATTGGGTCGGTTTTCCATCTTTTTTTGCTTCTTTTTGTTTTTATACCTGTCATAGTTACCAGTGAATGTCTGAATTAAAGAAAAAATGTTCAGCTTTTATTGTTTTTGTTTAGCTTTTAATTGTGCGGAACACATACGACAAACATTTTTATAGATGTAGAATCAGCTTTATAGTTTTTCCTGAATAAATAACTACTAACTTAACAGAAATGAATAAATAAATAACTAGAACCAAATAAATAATGCTTAGTGTTCTCTGCTACTTTAAAATTTGTATTTTTTAAATACTCCTAGGGTTTTTATGGAGTCCCTCCTTGAGGTCTCCCAGGATCTATCTCTTGAAGACAGCTAAAATAAGAGTGTCATCGTCCATTAATCATTAGATGAAAGAACATTTTATCTCCTATGTGCTGGTGAAATGCACTCATATGTCAATAAATGTAACATGATTTAAATTGATCAAAAAGAATCCTTCTATTGTTAGTGTTCATCGCATTTGCAAAAGTTACCACTAGAAATTGCCCATGAGAACTTCCAAGACAGTCTTTACATAGGTGGTTAACATTCCTTATAAATGAATTTTTAGTTTGTCCTGTAAATTCATGTGTTCGACAAAGGAAGTTTCACGGCAGCAATGGCGATTTGTTGTATAGAGTTATTGCTATCTTTTGTTATCATGTTATTAATTAATTGAAATGTCACTATTTATATATTTATTATTATTTCCATTATTAGATAATGGCCATCTAAGGAACGTGCGCAAAAATTTTCTGTACAAAAATTTAAGAGAACATAATAAATATCTCCTGTAAAATATCTTTGCATGACGATCTACTTGAAATTTGTAATCTCAGACTAATATGCTTTTCGAGGATCCTTGACACATAACCTTCAAGGTCTTCCAGTTCAGCTTCTCTTAGCCAATGTAAATCGAGAATTTCAGTAAATAGAGTATTTTCAACTGTGAACATTTTTGTATTCTGAGATAATATTTATACTACTAATATACTAAGACCAGTTTTTAGCAAAAGACAGTACAAGGATAAAATGTAAGGTCATGCAGAATAAATAATATAATTTCTATAGAAAACACTAACATACTAAGAAATGACAAAGAAAGTAAAAACATTTTGGGGTAAATTTGCTATGTTTCAAGAATGAGGACTGGAAAATTTTGAACTTGAGCATGAAACAATTGGCTCGCGACATTGTTCCTATGACATAATAAATATTTTTGAAGTTTGAAGAGTTAAATTTTTCTTAGAAATATAAAAAATATCTAAAATACCTTCAGAAAAATTATTTTCTTTCTAATAAAATCTAATTGGTGGCTCAAAAAGTGATCCTTAATTTGGTTACTAGTTTCCAAAGATTGCAGTATCTTAAAAACAACACTCGGCATCGGGACATCCATCTATTGACACACACAAAAATACTTTTGTTTCTGGAGGTCTCATTCCGTTATTATATGTAGTTTTTTTTCAGTAGGTAATAGTTTCCCAAAGATTTCTTCGTGTTCCATGACAACTGTCAATATCACTAGATAAAGCACTGGAGATTTCCAATTTCGACATTTTAAGCAGAAGAATCCACTTAATTTAAATCTTATTCTCCTGCTGCAGGTTTGTTGTTCATCTCACAAATGGGAAGGAAAACCAGTATTTTACTCATAATTTTAACACTTAAAATAAGAAATAAAAATTTTTAATTGGAGTGGAAAAAAATCGCCTTTATTACAAAAACATACGATCTCTGCATTTAATTTTAATATAATTTTTTATGTAAGTTTATTATGACCTTCAAGTAAAGTACCCTTTTCGGCTCGCCAGTTTTAATCAAAATCTATTTAGTACATTCACATTGATATAAAAATCCTATTTACCAAATGTGAGATATTTTAATATAATTTTTGATGGAAGTCTAATATGACCTTTAAGTAAAGTACCACTTCCGGTCAGCCAATTTTAACCAAAATTTACTGTGTTAATATTAATATGTAAGTCATATATACCTAATTTGAGAAGTTTTGCATTATATTTTAATATATTTTTTGATGAAAATCAATAATGACCTTCAAGTAAAGTACCACTTCCAGTAATCATGTAGTGACCAAAAAAGGAGATTCACAACTAGATTTTATAGCAATCCTAAATACAAAATTTTAACTTTCTAAAGCTGACCGTTTTTGAGACATTCGAGGTACGCTCGTACGTAGGAACATACCTAGCCTAGGAACAAACCTAGACGTCACGACGAAACTAGTCAAAATGAATATTTCAATTGAAATCTGAAAATCGAAAATTTTTGCGATTACAATACTTCCTTTATTTCGTACAAGAAAGTAAAAAAAAGGTTTAAAAATACAAGATTGAATTTTTTTATAACAGAACCCTCAAAAACCCCATCTTGAAATTTTGCTCATGCATTCTTATAACATGCATATGCAACATGCATTTTTTTTTAAATAAATGAAAATTTTGATTTTGAGTTATTTGAAAAAATAACTTTTTGGAAAGTTTTAAACATTTTAAGATTGGTTTGGTTGTAAAGGTACGCATCAAATTATTATTACGTAATTCTGAAAAGAATGCCACTATTTTGAGCTTTATAGGCCAAATAGTTTTGAATTTATAAGGTTTCCAATGATTCAAATCGTACCAAAAGACAGTTTATTTACGATTTTATTTTTAATTTATAATTCAAAAACTAAAAATGGAACAAATCTGAAATTTCTCAAATTTTTTATCCTAATTGATAATCTTATAAATGTAAAAAAAAAAATCATTGAATTCTGAACTATTAAGTTTCAGACCATTGGTTGATTTGAAATGGAATGACACAAATATACTTTCTGAATTCTGTAATAAAACCTTTCTCATTAACTTAATATTTTCCCTCAACCTTTATCTTGATTCTTACTCTCCCAATCAATCTTGTAACACATGGCTACACCTTCACATATCAGATTCTCCTAAAATTCTTTTCATCAACACCCTGTTTCATTTGTGTTATAGCATGACCTCATGCAAATTTGTAATGACCTACCCGACAAATCCTGTATTCCCAAAAAATATCTTATAGCAGTTTGGACCTCTCTCTTCAACTTGACTTGAATTATATCCTGGGAAATCTTGTATTACTCAACTCTCATTGATGCTATGGTTTCCACCCTCACCTCAAATCTCTAATCAATACTAAACATCCAGGCTCTTCTTAAAATCTGAAAAGTGTACCACTGCTCCTTGTTTGACCTCAGAAATAAAGCAAATGATAAAAAGAAGGGAAGCATCAAGAAAAAAATTTCATTGCACTAGTTTATCAGTAGATAATAAGTCTTTTTAACAACTTTGCAATGAACACAATCTGTAGTCTAAAGTGTTAAATAATTTAACATCTGTTCCAATGCTCCAGTCTTAGGAGATTATCCCTTCGAATAACCTCAGTTTCCTTTTAATCACACCAGACGATTTCAATAATCATTTTATATTCCTTCCTCCTTGTTGCTTGTGTAAAGATTGATCAATTGTTTTAAACATTTATTATCTATGGAATCTTGAATGTTTCAGTTTATGAAGAGTTGAAGTGGCACTACCCTTTCTAGCATGGGAAGTATTTCCTGGCATATTTCCTCAGCCAAGTAATCCAACCACACCAGCTATCTTAAATTTTTAATCTCCTCCAGTTTAATTCTTCTCTCCATTCCCACAATACACATCAGATTTCAATAGCTCAGTGTAAGGCAGCATTAGACAAATCTTTTCTTATCTGGGTAAACCTTTGGAATCGCTACTAACGACCTTGAAGAGGTCTAGATTCTCAGACCAGACTATACTTTCACCCACTGCGCATGCCCAATTAAATACTCAAACCGATGGATCCTTTTTACTTGGAATAGCCATGTAGGGTTAGGTCAGACTTCCCGCCTTTTACCGAATAAATCTCTTGTCCCCTTCGCCTTCATTCCTACACCACTTTTAAGTTTAAATATCATGGCCAATCTCTTCAACGTTCTATTAGCTTCGGACCTGGGAAGTTTAGTCCAAGTGGTGAAAAAAATTTACCAATTATCTGTAAAACTAAGGATCAATAGATTTTCGTCCATGAAGTTTTAGAAAATTGCATTATTTTCTAATGAAAAGGCAGCGTTGAACTTCAACGAATCCGGATGCGCCACTTGCCAGCAATCGTTTATCATTACTACACCTCTGGCTTACCATTCTTCCGCTCCCTGGCGTATGATGGTTCGCAGTTCCTGACTTGGTCCTTGGATCGAAATTGTTAATAGCATAACCCGAGTGAATTGGTCATGGATCAAATTAATCTTTTTCCTCTGTTGAGAGTCTTCTTAGCATTGCAAAATCCCTTCGTAAAAATGCTGGAAGTCTGACCTAACCTTACATAAGCGTTCCAACTGAGAAGGATCCGTCGGTTTGAGGATTTAATTGCGCATGCGCAGTGGGTGAAAGTATAGTTTGGTCTGAAAATCTAGACCTCTTAACAGTTGTTAGTAGCAATTCCAAAGGTTTACCCTTATCTGATCTTTACCCCTCTGGAATTTTATTCTTTTTTCCATCCATAGCTCTAATACCTTCGCCATTTAAAAATTCTGCTGATGCAATCATCACATCCTCATGCAGTTCCTCAATAATTTTAAAAAGACTTGATGTGATAGGACATGAAAACATTTAAAGGATAATTCAAGGATATCAAGGCTTTTTTATATTTTTAAAAAAATTTTTCAACCTACCTTGCCTCTCGGCATTATGGAAGAATTACCTACCGATGAATTCTCTTCATCCTTGATGCGTGTCCATTCTTAATTGAATCTATTAAAATATGTTGGTCCCACTATTTCCTTCCAATCGTATACGAAGGATACATAGTATGGATAATTTTCCTGACTAACTAATTCAGGAAAATCACTCTCTGTGATGACATAGAGGCCAGTTTTCCTCCGTAGTTTTGTTCTTATTGCCTCAAACGTGGTGCAGGTGGTAACGATGTGCTCAGCAGTTTCCTGAATTCCACAACTGGGGCATAGAGGATTAATGTCCTTTCCGAAGCCATGGAGCTTGGCATGGAATCTCCCATGTCCGGTGATAAATTGCGACATCCAGTAATCAGGGAGGACCCATTTGGCCTTCAATCGTGAATGGATGTTGGGAAAGTATTTTCTCAAGGTAGCTCCTTTCTGAGTAGTTACCCACCGTCGATTCCACTCTTTTATGGTGTCCTACCGTATTATCCTTTTCCATTTCCTTGGATATTCCACAATCCTCCTTCTGAGATTCTCTGGAAGACTTGCTGAGCCTCCATTCTTGAAATCATATTTTGTCTGCTCTTCTTGCAAGAGGAGGTCGAGAGGTACCCATCCCGCTAAGACCTGCACTGCCTCATGAGCAACAGTTTTATAGGCTTTGGTCACCCGTAGCAGAGCCATTCAATATATTGTCGCCAACTGTTTCTTCTGAAGTTGCGAGAGGATTCGATTCCAGGCTGGAGATGCATACCTCAGGATTTCTAGCACTACTCCATTATAAAAAGTGATAGTTGCAGGGAATCTGAGGCCCCAGAAAGCGTCTCTGATACGACTTAGTCCATTGAGGGCTAGGTCCATCCTATTTGACAAATAATCCAAGTGAGATGTAACATTAAACATTCTACCGAACCGCACACCAAGGTAGGTTACTACCTCACTTGGACATATTCTTATGCCTTGTATATTCATGATTATAGGGTGAGCCCTAGCGTCGTTACCTTTCAGGAAGATGGCCTGGGTTTTAGCAGCAGCCATTCTCATCTTTTTCCTCTTGCACCATTCACCTACGAGGTTGGCACATATTTCTGCTTCTTCTTTTAAGTCATCAACATAGGCTGTGGCAGGGAACCGCTCCTCTTCAAGTACACCCAGCAACTCATCGAAGACTAACTTCCAGAGGACAGGGCCAAGGACTGAGCCCTGTGGACATTCCCTCTCCACACTCTCCTCAACTTGATAGAAGTTATCACGAATTTTCACTCTTCGATCATCTAGGTAACTCTGCAAGAGGGCATACAGGTTGCTGGGGGCATCATACCTCTGTAGTTGTTGAAGCACATTGGGCCACCATATGGCCATCGAAGGCGGAGGATATGTCGAACAGTAGTAACATTACATACTTCTTCACCTTCTCCTCAACGTCATGGCGCATGTCGGATTTAAGGCCTCCAATTCCTTGACATGGCCTAATTTTCCGTTTTTTTTTTGTCTGTGCACATTTTAGGGGCTCCTGGTCTCATATTTGTCCCTCCCCCTAGTTATGGTGGCCAAATAGCGTCGTGGACGCGCCAGGAGAAGGACGCCCGGCAGGATTATGCACTCGTTCCAAAATGCAGTGTGCCTCTTATACGAATACCTTGTAGAGGTCTCTTTTCAGGGTTGTTAAGGCTGGCGTCCACCATGGGACTGGTCGAACTCTCACCAACCTATGTTGAAGAGAATATTCTGCTGCATCACGAATGACGTTAGTGATCCTGGACACCATGTAATCCAGTTCATCGGTCCTGTCCGTCTCAGCTTCTTCTCAATCTTTATCAATTAATTTCACCTCCAACATAGAACAGAAAGTACTCCAATCCTTAATGCAGGTTTGTAACCTTTAGTAATGTCGAGAGAATGTTCTATACTCTGCAGCAGGTCAAATGCTAAAGTCTTGTGGTCGGAACTTGTATCAGATCTGAGCGTCCAATCAACTATGTAGTTAACCAGAATCGGTGAACCCAGCGTCACCCAGATGATCCAACTCTGGCCCATCGAGCCTGAGAACGTAGGAGTGGCAAAGGAATTATTTATTACCACCAATTGGCTCCTGGCAATAAATTCACCAATTTTGACACCTTTTCTGTTTGTATGATTGGATCTCCAGACCGTGTTCCAGGAGTTGGTATCTGAGCATACCTATCACATTCCTAGTGCCTCTCATGATCGTTTCCATGGTGGATATGATGTCTTCGATGTAACCTCCATCAGGTAAGTACGCCGAGATAAGCATGAAAGCAACTCTGCACAACCTAATATACACACAACCATGGTGCATTACCTCAGATCTATCACGTCAAGGTTTGGATTGTTTATTACGACAGCAGCCCTGGGCCTCGTATTTCCACTATTCGGGGCTATTATCCTTGATGTGAGGCCAAACCCCGTAAACCACGTTCCCACGGCAACTTGGCTCCTGGATCGCCATGATATCATAATATTGGGACATAGCACGAAGTTCCTGAGCCACAACGCATCGGCGGCCCATGTTTAGCTGCAGAACATTGAGTCTACTCATAATAGGTTTGTTTCGCTACCTCTTGTGACCTAGCAATAAGAGTTGGGCATTCTCGGCTACCCGCTTGGTGCCTAGTCTTGATCTGCTCAACACCTTCTATTACACAATTGGCACACGTCGGTTTGGCATTCCCAACCTTTTCTTGGCAATGCTTAGCAATAAGTCCTGCAGACCCACACCACTTGCAGACTATGGCTTCTGCCACGCAAGTGGCCTTAGTATGACCGTATCCCTGACATTTAAGGCAGCGAGGGGCATCAATATAGTCACTAAAAGTCAAAGACCACCAACCTCCAGCCATGATTTCCTCCTTTATTAGGTTAAACCTCACAACTGAGTATACTTCTAGCACCCAATTTTTCGTAATTTTGTTCCTTGCCACAGAGGAGAAAAGGGGTTTTAGAAGGCCTATTTGGCCCTCTGGTGCAGTGACTAATTTTTCAATGAACCTCATCAACAACACCGTGCAGCCCAAGAGAGGGATACCCCTTTCACTTCGATTCTAAGCTTCCTCCTCATAGCCAGTTTTGCCTCAAGGCCAGCCGCTCGAAGCTTCTGCCATTGTGTTATTTTGGAGACATTAGCTTCATCTTCAACCCGAACCAACATTGAACCCTTATCCTTGCCACTCCGCAAACTGAAACTCGGAGGTGTTAGGAGCTAAAGAACTTATGAGGCCTTAATACGATGGCAGAACTGAAATAATTGGAGCTAGTTTACTTAGAGAAAGGTAGAATGAGCAGTTAATGTGAGACAGAACGTGTATGAGAGAGATGGACTGATGAACAAAGTCAGTGGAAGGAGGCTTTTTCTAGTTTTCTTGGAAGTAGAGATGGCAAGAGACATAACTACATGAACCCTCTTCTCATTATTTTATACACTTGTTACCAAGTACTAAAGTGAAATGGAATTATTAGACTAATCACTAAAAATTACCAATGACTGGCTGTTTTCCAAACATAATTCCTAATTTTTTTACGATGGAAAAAATTCAAGCAGAATCATCAATCAATTCAAGATTTGGACGTCCTGTTATAATTTCACTACATTTTTATTTTTTACTTTGAAACTCTAAAGTCCACCTTTTATTAATTTTATTGTTATTCTAAAGAGATATCCCAGAAAAGATAAAGAATTTTATTCTTAAATTTTGATCTGAAATGCTGTGCAGTATAATAATGCAAATGTTTCACCTAACCTCATATAAATCATTTGGGAATTATTTTCAACTATTTTATTAAGCCTTAAATGTCCATTACAATAACAAAGTATATGTTATTAATTCATTAAATTAGTAATTATAAATCCATTTCAAAAGTACCTTGAGATTTATATAGAGCAGATAGCTAGAGCTCCCTCCCTCCACTAAAGCTAGTTTAGTGAAGGAAGGATCATTCAAGGGAATTTGATACAATAAACATAAACTGTGAATTGGTAAAGAAGTTGAACGTTCGTTTGAATTGCACGATAAGACTGAGGGATGACTGAACAAAACCCTTACCAAATATAACATTTTTCTACAGAAAAATCCAACAAAATTATGTGGTCAACTCAATATAATCTGAGAAATATAATGTAGAAATGTAAATAATATGTTTTTATTTGTTTTGTTTTTCATAAAACTGGCAAGACAGAACTATTTTAGAAATGTGAAACCCTGAAGATCAACATGAAAACGAACTCTTACTTTCAAGATTCTGTAGATAGTCGTACACAAAAGATGAATATTTGGTGTCCTGAAAAAATACTCAAGTATCTTTGGTTCCATTTCACTGAATACAAAAGAAGACAATTTGGATTTTGTGAATTATGAATAGGAGAATTCATGATAATAATCCATTTTTATCATAGAACCAATATTTTAAGCAAACTCTGAGTTAGTTAAAAAAACGCCTAAATTTAAATATTTTAAAAAGATAGAAGAATTTGAATCATACCTTTTTTGGCAGCCTCATTAATAAATACAAGTCCATCTTTAATATAAACAATAAGCTGTTTATCTTCCACTAAACCAAAATAATTGACAGCAACTTTTAAAATTTCACGATCAAGTTCAACTGCAGTTATAACAGACTTAGGAAAAACTTTTCTGAGAAAAGATGGTAACGCACCACCACCAAGCCCAACAACTAACAATTCTCCTGATGAATTACCTGAAAATATGTCCAAAAACAATTACAATGCACAGAAAAGACAATAAATTTCTTCAATTATAAACATTACAATACCCAGGGCAGCTATTTTACATTCTGGAAAAACATAATGCGATTTACAATTTAGGTACCCAGGGTAGGGCCATCACTCCAACGCCCGGTCTGTGTGAGTTGTCTCCAATAGGCTGATGGACCTCACATAAGTGTGATGAGGGATGATTAAATGCCTGAGGAATCCCGGGACTGAGATTCAAAGTCACGACCTTTGGGTTTGTAGGCAGGTGCACTTTAGCGCATTAACCCACTCGACCACACCGATTCCCATATATATAAAATACATAACCTTTCCTTCTTTTTGCATTATTTTAATTTTTATTTCAACTAATTTTTAGTATTATTTTTATTTTCATTAGTAACTTGTCAACATTATTAACATCATTTACATAACTTGTATTATCATAATTATCTATACCATTTACCATATATATA
Source organism: Rhaphigaster nebulosa (assembly GCA_948150685.1). NCBI lineage: Eukaryota > Metazoa > Arthropoda > Insecta > Hemiptera > Pentatomidae > Rhaphigaster > Rhaphigaster nebulosa. The sequence goes on from OX411308.1 coordinate 74,097,018, forward strand.
CCATTTCAAGACAAAAATTAAAATACAATCTTATCAATTTCAAGTAATTCTTCTTCTACAGTAAAATTCATAAAAGTCACAGCACAAAAGATTGAACTGCTTTTAATTTCTCGGAATTGTAGATTAATTAACAACCTTGAAGATTAACAAAAATCTACGGGCTATTTATATATTTTAAAATGCAACCTAAAGCTGTTTCATTACATTGTGATACATAATTAATATTATTTTCTTCTTTATTCCTAGAGGTTTAGTAATTGAACTTGAAAGAGTCTCTATCACAAAGGATTATATATAGTAATAGTCAGAAAAAAAAATAACATATTTATGTTCAACATGTAGTCCAGTTAATCTAGACCTTTCGGGCACCTCGGTTGGAAGTAAGTGTTGGAAAGCTGGAAATTTAATCTGTTCATTAGACGTCAGATAATATTAATCTAAGTTTACCCCGTTTTAAGTGGTGAGCCAAGGCGGAAGGATGGGGAACCCCCAAATTTTCAGACTTTTTTCAGTTTTCGGGCTATAACATTTAAACCCTAGCTAAATTGTATAATATTATAAATTAAAGAACATTAAATTCTGCATAAAATGAGTACCTCAAACATTGGAATTGGTTTGATAGAAGAATCAAAATTGAAAATCGAAAAACATCAATGAGCAGATTTTCAGAACTTCTCCAAACTTTCCACTGAGACAACTTGCTCAATGATTAATTTAGACATTCCGCATCATAATTTCGAAACACGTTCACTTTAAAACAGTGTTCAAACAAAAAAATCTTTATAATCAAAATTGTAGATAATATACTCTTCTTAAATTTGGTATAAAATAATTATTAGAATTTATCCGAATACTACAGGTATGAGCAAAATAAACACTATTTGTTTTAAAACTCTGTGAAAAATTCGAGGTAACAAAGTGAAAATTCGTAATCCATACCCTGCAAAACATAAATGAACAAATTTTCTGAAGATCTCCAAAATTTTCCTCTGAGATCCCTTTCTGGTCTCAACTGGGATCCAGATGTTTTCGATTTTCAATTTTGAATCTCCTAAGTCAGTCCTGTCCTACTAACAGTCACTCGTACAGCAACATCGGTTAAGAGACTAGCTATCGGGTATCCCATTATTAGACAAGTTTTCACTCTAATACTAGACCCTGATAAATCACATTTGCTTCAGTAGATGGTGCTCGCCATAGTACCTTTTATTTTATCATGTTAGTTTACTAGGTAAACCCAGTTCATGGATAGTGAGTTAATTCCTCTTAATTGTGATATAAGCTATTAAACTCTATTTATTCTGTTTCAGGATCACTTGTGTCTCCTTCAAGGATGTATTAATCTTTTTCCACTCTTCTTTTACATAAAGGATTTTCATTCCTTTATCTTTTTTACTTTTGAACTACTGTTTATGAATATTTTGTGAAACTCGCATATTTCATCAGATTTTATAATAAAACTGTTAACTTTGATGGAATATTTTCAAGTGATCATTTTGGATCTTTTAAGTTAAAAGAAAGTTTTCAATTCGGTTATATAATTATTAAATTTAAGAACTTATAAAGCAGATTATAGTTTGAATTGCAAGCTTAATAAACAATTTTTGCATTAAAGCAATTTTAATATTTCTCATTCATAAAAAAATATGTTGTAAGCCGTGATGATATTAGCTGGTCTAATAAGATTTATGATGGTCAGTTAAAATAGAATCATCATAACTTTAATTCAGTTTTCAAGACTAAGGCTAGGCGCCAACAGGTAATTTTTGTGTGGAAACTGCTGTATGCATTAGTGATGATTTAGTTTAGGTAACTAAAAAAATACAACCTGTTTTATTTTGAAGGTCACACTATTGTTTTAGAATTCAGGTCATGGAAACAGAACGTACATGTTAGACCTGAGTTAGGTGATCGTTTAGTCACTGGTGATTATTTCAGACTACCAGTGAACCTTATTTCGAAGTTTCTCCCTCTTTAATTATTGTTTTTGCCATATTTATAAAAAAAAAATTATATTCAACATTTTTATGAGAAACAATATTAAAAAAAAATCATGTCGCTGGACATTGAATTTTTTATAACTAAAGTCCAAATAAAATGTCCTAGTGCAGACCAAAATCATTTTTTTTTTTTTTCCGTTTAGTTTTTAATCTTAGAAGGAGTGCACAAAAACAAGCAGTTTCTTTTAAATCCATTTTGAGACTGAGTTGTGTGGCAACTTTTGTTTTATTTTTGTTGTTGTGACTAACAAAAAAGTTGTCAATGCGCGTCTAGCCTAAAAGTGGACCAGTTTCACATATAACAGTTTAAAAAAAATCTTATGGGATCATGATTATGAATCTATGTCTCCATGATTAATAGTCCGATGTTATACACTTCTCTGATTTACGTTTAATTAATATTTAAGTAAAATGATGGTTAATTAATAGGATTACGAAACATAAATAGAAAATAAAGAAGAGAATAATAATAAAGAACCATCTCACCATCAAGTATAGAACATGTTCCAATGGTCATGTATCCATGATGAGCGCATGAAAGAGATGTAGTATCAATAACAACTCTCTCTCCGCCTCTCCGAGTTTTTACTGAAATGAATAAATAATTAACAAGCATTATCATGCCATATTAAAAAATATGACATTGCATGTGATAAATATGATATCATAAAGTACTTTCCAATAATAATTTATGAATGATTTAATCTTCAATTTTTACCTTTACGAACTTTTGCCTCAGACTGGATAGCATTTTTACTTGATAAGAAATACAGTCTCCTTAAAAGAATCCCTTGTTCAGCCTCTGTTTCTTCAACAACAAACTTTCCAGAAATAGGACTGTCTCCAAAATAAACTTCATTTCTAACACCAACATCACCACCAACAGAGAGGTAAGATATTTTGTCCTACAAATATTGAAGCAAAAACAACCTTACAAGCTTTAATTATAATTTTTCCCAATATCTATAGGCTAATTTATATAACGTAAAGTAAACATTATTAAATGATAGGAGGAAAAATAAAACAAAATTTACTTTAAAGTCACTGGGGGAAAAATCTTGAATTATAGGATTAAGTTCACTTTTCACTTGTTCTAAACTAGTAAATTTATGACCTCTGTTAAGTATAATTACAGCCAGTCGATCTACATGAGATTCTGACAACAAGAATTGACGACCTTCAGAAGTACCAAATGCCCATTCAGATTCTCTGTAATTTAAATTTTCATTACTCAAATACATATTTGAATAACTTAATAATCATAAAGATAGATTTAAATGTTACATAAATACCCATGCCTTGTTAGAATTCAATACATAAAAGTTTTGATTTTTAGTTTAGTTAAAAATAAATATCCTTGATTATAAATTAAATTAATGTTTAGATGTAAAGGAAATAATTCATCCTGAAATCAGTCCTTAACAGGATTGCAACTTCTAACCAGGCAATATAAAAATATATAAATTTTAACATTATCATACCTCTTTAAACTTGCACACTTCAAGCCCAATTATTGTCAATATCATCTCCCATAATATTGTCTGTCAATAAAAAACCCTCTTACCTGCAGTTTTAATTGATGCAATTAAAGTAGATCTGTGGTTCCTATAAATTACATGGCTAAGAATGCATAGATAAAACATAAGTGCATGAAAAATTATAGATTGCAATAGGAATATAAATATCCAATATAAAATATTAGCTAAGCAATTTATTACAAAACTACTGAATAACGAGCACCATAGATTATTTGATCCACTTTAACTCCATCAAATGTCCAATGGTAGTAAATTTCTGTTTAATTGGCATTGCATAAGTTTTCAAGTTAAAATTTTTCAGGATATGAAGGATTTTTTTTAGAATTGAAATTGAATGAGTAGGTTGCATTCAAGAATTTAAAAAAATATATTTAATATTTTAAAGACTTCTGTATTTTACTTAAATAATAAAAAATGATACATAAGTATGCAGTTACTTTAATACTCGCTCACATATCCTAAATTTTTTCTATCTTCAGAAGTACGCTTGTTCATCTTTAACTATTACAGCTTGGGTGGCATGATGTTCAAGACGAGAGAAAAATGTGTAGAAAAGGTATTAGGCAAATAAAAGGTATTTGGTCTGATTCAGCTCAGGAACCATGACAAACCACATTGAAATTTATTCAGATACTAAGGTGATTCAAAGAAGTAATATGAAAAATTTGATACCAGATAAAAAGGTTGCTATAAGCTCATTAGATCTGTACCATTCAAGAGAGGAGGGATTTAAATAATTTAATGTTGACTGGATTAGAGTGTATCATGGATAGTTATGAATTTTGTAACTGGGATTTTGCATTTTGTGGCCGAGATTGTGGATATTAAGGTTGAAAATTGTGGGGTTATCTTGAGTAGGGTCTGACAGTCGATACCTTCAGTACAAAAGAGATGGATTTATTCACTATTTTAAAGTTTTCTTTATTGATAGTCCAGATTCTACTTATTTTTAATGAATTAGCCCAATTCATTTCAAATTTTTATAGATTTGACAAACATTACTGATAGGATAACATTGAAGGCTGGAGGCACACTGCTGGCAATTTCTTGGGCTTGCCATAATTATCCCTACATCCTGCTACCCACATTTGACACATCATGTTTGAAATTGTTAATATTTAAGACATCATGGCCAGGATTCACCAGCCCACTAATACAGGATATGCTCATAACAGAAATTCCCCAAAACTCTCAACGGAAACTCAAAAGACCTGGATGAGAGAATTGTATTTATTTCCCTCCCTTTTCCACTCTTCCTCACTAACATAGTTCCCTCATCATTTAATAAATTAAGTTCAGTGGAATCATACTGGGAATTATACCACTTAATATTAAAATTTATAGATTCTTCAATAGACTTCTAAATAAAGGGACATCCTAGAATCTCAATTGACTAACAATCAGGAAGGTTCTTTGTAGCCTTCTATTTCTTTCTGTAATTGTGAACAAATCCTACCACTCATTAACAAATGATAGTTACAACTTTTTAAATATTAAATACCAAAACCCAAATGAAATAATGAAATTGAATTGTTTATTTCAAAAACCCATCAAGTATGCTTTTTCAAGTTTTCTGGAAACAAACCAAAACTGTCTCTTTATTATTAATTTAGATTTTGCTTTATAACAATAAGGGTATTAAAGTATACATCTTCTCGAAATGGATGTTTTGAGATGTTGTCTGTAATTAAATTATAATGTTTATTGCAAATTTTATTTTAAAAACATTAAAATTATTACTATTGACGGGTTCCTGCAATAAAATATATTTTTATTACAAAAATTTTCATTTGTAAAGTCAATTCCCAATTGTTGACAACCATCAACACAGCAGGCTTTTATGAACAAGGATTGCATATTGCATGATGATATCGCTATCTTGATTCGAGGAAAACATCAGTGTACTCTCTGATCTCCTCAAATCAGTAACGGACATCTTGGTGAAAAGGTGTAGAACCAATGGTCTAAGTATCAACCCACACAAGATTAATGCCTGCATATTTTCAAGGAAAAAGAACCTGGCTATCAGAATGGCAACCATGGATGGCACCCAGTTGGGTCTGAGTAAGATGGTAAAACACCTAGGTGTTACATTTGATCACAGACTAAGCTGTCACTAACAGGTGGAAAATACAACAAACATGGTACTCAAGTGCCTCCTGGGCCTGTAACGGTACGGTAAGTAAGACTTGGGGTTTCAAACTTTGTATGGTCTTCTGGCTCAAAAGCCATTAGACCAATGGTATCCTATGCAGCCCTGCTTTGGTGTTATAAGGCACAGGTAGGTAGATCCAGAATTAAGCTGAAGAAGCTACAAAGACTGGCCTGTTTAATAATAACAGGTGCAATGAAAACCACTTCAACTACTATGGAGGTAATGCTTGGTCTATTACCACTACACCTGGAGATCGAATCACAGGCCTACAAAACCACTTATAGGTTGATAATACAGGAAACAACGTCCATTTTTCTGATACAGGCTGGGCATTGGGAGCTGTCAAAGTGGATCGAAAGCGAGAGAATGCTCACCATGCACTCAATTTCAAATACAAAAATACATAGACACTGATTACAGAGTTTTTATTAATAAAACAAAACAGCATAGATAAAATAATGGTGTCAACTGCTATTCCATACGGCTCTCTCACAGTCCATGGATCTGGAATGGGAATCTGGAGAAAGGAGAAAAACACAACAGCGTAAGCATTGAGTGCATACTGGGTCACTCTGGAATACCAGGCAATGAAGAAGCTGATAAAATGGCCAGGTTACGTTCGGATAGCATTACCATTACACCAGAACCTGTCTGTGGCATAAGCTTAAGTCTCACCAGAAGGAAAATCAAGACTAAATATTACGTCAGAACCAGGCAACATTGGTTAATGAAGAAACAGTACCATTCAAAGCTGTTCTTGGATGGTCCCTGTGCCAGCAGAAGTGAGCAACTACTGAATATGAACAGGTCTCCCTTAAAATAATTACAGCGATCTACAGTCGTGGTCATAGAAATTGCATCACCTATATCATTTAATCCTAACGTTAATAACATTGATCCCATTGAATGTTAATGTTTTTGTTTACTTATTTAGATTACAAGCAGGCTCAAATAATGTTTCTCAGTTTAGTTTTAACTACTATGAGGATAAAATCTGTAATTATGTCGAATTTCAAGGAACTGACGTCGTCAGAAAAAATTAAAATTGTGGCATTAAAATTGAAGTGGAGAAATCTTCACAGGAAATGGCGAAGAGGATAGGGTGCTACCAATCAACTGTGGTCAGAGTTTTGAAAAAAAATCTTTCTCAGGGCACCATGGGGCGAAAGAAAGAGGTACTCTAGAAGGAGAAAAAAAACGAACGAACGATTGGACTGCAAATTGAGTCACAATCTCAAGTGTTCCATTACCACAAGGCTCATTAAGAAATCCACAACAGTGTGATCTTTACGTTGGCTTGATGGTGTGGTTTTTATTTAGTAAGGTGGGGGTGGAAGGAGAGAAAGTTGAGACCCCCAAAAAGGCACTTCTCTATCTCAATCCACATACAAAAATTTCAATCCCCCAACTCAATTCAAAGAGGCAGTGGAAGTGTGTAAAACCTTAAAATCCACAACAAAAAAAGTTTGGATATATCGAAATTTTACCTGAGCTTTACTCCCACATCTATGGAATTGTTTTGCCTAGAAAACAAGCATACATACCGAATTTAAGCTCATTTGATCAAAAGGGAGCTGCTAGAAGTGCCCAAAATCAGTGGGAATACATATATATAAATACTTGAATTGGGGAATTTTACAAATTTTGGGTCTTTCTAAAATTAGACAAAGTGCTAGGGTGAGAAAAAACTAACAGTGCTGCCATAGTGTAATGCAGCCAACAAGAAAGTTAGCTTTATTGCAGAAACACACTATGTGATGTTGCTTGTTGGGTTTCTGCACTAAATGTAATATTCACTGAAAATCATAACATAATTGTAAGGTAAAATTATGACGGGTTTCTGCATAAAAGTATGCATTTACAGTGAGAGAATCTGATTCCGTAATAAACGCAAATTCCTTGAAAATGTCTGATGACAGGTTTCTGAAATAAACGATTCAATTGAAACAAACTAGAGATAGACTTATAACATTTATTCAATCATAATCCATCCAAATTTTCATATATTATATAAGTAATTAAAACAAAATTTATTATATTCATTCAAAATTAGAACAATTAAACACAATTAAACCTACCTGCCTTGAGGTACAATAAACGCTGCATAAGTCATACCAGATGATTTAGGACTAGGTTTTTCAACAATTCTAATAGCATAACGTGGTGTATCATCTTCAGGCCTTCCTATTTCCAATTCTATTTCTCGACCACCAGAATTAGATCTCTGAAGCCCACTACAAACTATTGCAACCATTTGAGATTCCAAAACAGACTCTTTAATTTTATCTATTCCACTAACTCTTGTTGCTGGAGCATCAGTAGCAAGACAAAGCTCAAACACCTTTAATAAATCAACATTATTAGAAAACTAAATAATAAGGTCTATGAGTAGTTTCAGATAAAAAAAAAAAATATTAACATACAGAAATAACTCAGAAATCTGAGAAATGAATTGTAGTTAAAATCAATACCTTTAGCCGTTCTAGAATAACTGACATGATTAAACAGCTTGCAGACATGATTCTAATATAACTTAAAAGCGGTTCCATAAATACTGTGGAGCGTAGGGATGTGGCGTCCCCATCTGCTGACCGCAAACAGCCTCTGACCCACCAGGTTGGTGGAACATCTACACTGAGACGTACACACATTACACCCTATCAGTAAACTACATTCACCCCCACACTACAGACAAAGGTCATCTACAGTACATACCCTAGGGTCACCCTTCCCTAGGTTGCCGCCATGGATGAGGGTGCTGATCTGCAAGCACAAAGGTGGCAGACCCACCAGCAGACTAAGGTACTCAGTGAGGGTTGATAGCCTCGCTACCCGAAGTGATGCCTCGGATATGAACAAATATAAAGGTAATAGATCCGACTATCCCCATAGGACTTTTAATTTAGGTTTTTGGAACATTTGATCTCTAGATAGACCCGGAGCACTCAAACTGCTCTTAGAACAGATTGAAACATATAAACTGGACCTAGTTGCCATCCAAGAAGTACGCTAGACAGGGATTGGAATCCTCAAAAAACATAAGCACTCTCTCTACTACAGTTGTGACAACCACCGGCATGAATTAGATACAGGCAGCGTGTTATTGATTTTAAAGCTGTGAGTCCATGAATATGCCTTATGCCGATCAGTGGAAAATTCTACAACACCAGCATTGTGAGTGTAGAATGCTCCTACTGAGGTTCCTAGTGATGAGGAAAAGGACCTTTTCTATGATCTTCTTGAGAGAACGCTCGACACCTACCCTAAGTACGATGCGAAAATCATAGCAGGAGATCTCAATGCTAAGATTGATTTCATAAGAATGCTAAGATAAGATTTCACATCAACAATAGGAAAACATAGTCTGCACAACACGTGTATTAATAATGGTATGCGACTGATAAATTTTGCAACTCCACAAGACCTCGTTGGTTCAACTCTCTTCCCCAAATATCTTAGAATATCCATAAAGGGACATGGATCACCCCCGACAGGACTGCAGTTAATCAAATAGACCACATATTAATTGGTAGAAGGCACAGGACTAATCTTCTAGATATAAGAGTCTACAGAAGCGCCAATATAGCCATTACCTCTCGACAGCGTACCTTAAAGAAAGGATCTCCCTTCTAAGACCTGGAAATCCCCCAAAAAATCCCAGGAAGAAATTTAATCTGCAGAAACTAAAGGATCCAGATGTGTTAAGCCAATATTCGTCAGTGCTGGATCTTAACCTCCGGAAATGTAATTTGGGAGAAAAGACAGTTGAGGAAGAATGGCAAACTTTCTCACAAGCAATAGAAGAGACAGCAAACACTATCCTTGGATCTAACCAGAAGGAGCCTTGCTCTCCTTGGTTTGATAACGATTTTGAAAATGCAACCCGTTGAAAGAACGAGGCCTACCAAACAATGACTCAGCGGGGTACAAGGCAGAAAGTCATCAAATACAGAAGACTTTGTAGAGAAGAAAAGAAGCTCCACCGACAGAAAAAGAGAAATAAAGAAAAAGAAGAACTTAAGAAAATTGAAGAAATGCATAGTTAAAGAGCTAAGAAATTTCTTCTGTAAAGTAAATCAATAGAGAAAACCATCTGCTCCGATACTGACCTATTATTTGGAAAACAGAGGCAATTTCCTAACAAGTTTGACAGAGATATTAGCTCAGTGGAGACGCCACTTTTCTTCAGACAAAAGATGGTACGCACATCAATGAGGTCGACAAAATATCTCCTGCAATTGGATCATCAATGGAAGTTGAGGCAGAACCACCTGACGAAGAAGAAATAATAGATGCCCTTGATAAGCTCAAGAACCATAAGGCCCCTGACCTTGATGGAATTCCTGCAGAGCTCCTTAAATATGGAGGAAGTGAGGTGGTGAAGGCCCTTCAGAATCTACTCCGGACTGTATGGATAAAAGAGGCGATGCCCTCTGGATGGAGTAGGTCTACAATTCACCACAGGGTGACCACCTAGAATGCACCAACTACAGAGGAATATCCTTATTGCCCACTGGTTATAAAATCCTTTCAAACATCTTGTTCCAGCGCCTCCTACCATATGCTGAGCTATAGGACCATACCAGAGCGGCTTCAGATGTGGTAAATCCACTACAGACCAAATTTTCAGCCTGAGGACCATCTTGGACAGTGGGCATGAATACAACATCAAGACACATCACCTCTTTGTCGACTTCAATCGGCAATGATAGTGTCAATAGGGAAGAACTCTATCGAGCCATGGAAGAGTTGCAGAGTCCAGGGAAGCTTATATGACTGATAAAGCTAACGATGAAAACATTCATGTGCTCAGTCCGGGTTGGTGCAGATTTCTCATAAGAGTTCGATGTTTCAAGAGGGTTAAGGCAAAGGGATGCCTCTTAGCATGCCTCCTTTTTAATATCACCCTAGAAAAAGCACCATTTTGAACCGGATGGCTCAACTCTTAGCCTACGCCTGTGACATAGACATCGCTGGACGCGTTAGTGGGACCGACCATGAGCTCAGGCTTGAAGTAAACCAGACGAAAACGAAGTATCTTGTGACAGGATAAGTGATTGGTTGGAATGAGAGTGTAGCCTTTGGAGAGTACTGCTTTGAAAAGGTCCAAGATTTTGTGTACCTGGGCTCCTTGGTGACCCAAGATAATGACGGGAGAGCAGAGATGAAGAGGAGAATCGTCCCTGCCAACCGATGTTACTTTGGGCTCCATTCTCCAGGCTACATTCTCTCTAGACAGACTAAACTCTATCTGTATAGAACCTTGATTCATCCTGTTCTGCTATATGGCTCAGAAGCTTGGACTCTGACAAAAGCCAATGAACAAGATCTTATCTTCGAAAGAAAGATCTCCAAAGGATGTTTGTGGATGGGATTTGGAGAAGACGGACCAACCAGGAAGTATACCAAGTATTTAAAGAGCCTTATATCGTCCAGATTTTAAAATTAGGCAGATTGAGATAGACGGAACGTCTGGCACGAATGGAAGAAAATGAAATACCGAAGAGAATTCTTACCATGGGATCAGGAAAATAGGCAGACCTAAGCTAAGGTGGATCGACGGAGTAGTCACTGACTCAAGGGACATCCTTGGCATAAGGAATTGATGACAACTGCACAGGATCGTGACGATTGGCGGAGATGGTTGGTGGAGACCAAGATCCGTCACCGGGCTGTTGCGCCGCAATAATAATAAATGCTCTTTTATTTACAAAATACCATAAAAACATAAACTGAAAAGAACATAAATATTAAAATTTAACTCCTTTTTTATATCTCAGACACATCTTGAGCAAAAACCATTCGTTATTCTTATAGGTAAGAGTTGGCTAACATTTTGGATAAGGGAACCAGAAACATAGGATAGAAAACTTTTTAGTGACAGAAAAATTATCACTTCAATATATATTTGTATAATAAGTGGAGTAAGAATGATTTCTGACACAAGAAACGTTGCTACAATGAAATAATTTTATTATAAAAGAAAAGAAACAAAAAACTTAAATTTTTATCACTTGTGCTACATTCAGTACGATTCATTGGTTTAAACGCGCATGTTTTGGAGGAAACGTTGGTACCATCGTCAATCGTGTCGTCATTTTCAACAGTGCTGTCCACATCTACTTCAGCATTAGGATCATTAGCGCATGAATACCCTCTACAATTTGCACAAATTACTGAACATTTTATTCCTGCTTTTTTGCAACTACAAGCAGCTTTGGTGCATTAACAGGATATCTTTGGCAAAAGTGGCTGTGGACTAAGCTAGTGTATCACTCATTCAAGATATCACCTGAATTACCTTCATAAAGTGCTATTAAGAACCTTAATCCGGTATCAACAATGAGGTGTTTTCTCATAAAGACATCACTCACTTTCGAGAGATGTTCATTTTGCACAGCCAGGCTGATAAGCTTATTCTTTCCTTGCCTGTAAATTGATGAAGAGGTATCACAACCAATGAACGTGTTAAGAAATAGCTGAGCATTTTTTTCTGAATGTCAGAAACTTTTCAGTTGACATCTGCATGATGGATAGAACGATCAATGCCTAATCAAAAACTTTTAACTGAGAATATCCTGATTGGTATCTTCCCTTTTTCAGGTTTTATGAAGAAAATTTTGGTTTGGTGGCAAAAAAAAAAAAAAAAAAAAAAAGAAAAATGCTAAGAGCATTATTAGGAGATCTGTGTCTTCGCCTACAAGAATAGTGTATTCATCCTGTTTTGTAGCTTCTATTGTCAGCTGTCACGATGATCAAGTGGTCTACCTTTACAAAAAAGCCCTCGCTTTCAAGCTTCTTGGTTAGCATGGCCTTCCTTTTTTCTGGTCGTTGGAGAGGAACTGCTCTTGAATAATTGTAGAGTCCTATACTTTTCGCACTGGACCTCTGATGTTATGTTTCTATAAGCACGTTGTAGGTGTTCTGTTGACTTGGTGCTTTTCACAAGTCGAAAACAACAATAGTGGCATCTTTGCTATAATGGTTTTTTATGTATTCAAATGTTTCACCATTCTTCAAATTAACAGGATACAGGAGGAATTCTTCATCAATAATATATACTGCACAAAAAAGGTTGACTCTATTAGTTACAGTTTACTTGAGAAAACGATTGTGAGATAGCGCGTAGTTTTTCAATGTCCTATTTTCAGTGTTTGTGTTTGTGTGTTTGCTTGCGTTCATGCTTGCGTGTGTGTATGAAAAGATTGTTTCCAATATTTTAATTGGACAGAACAGTGCGCTGAGCTGATTCAGCTAGTAAAACTGGGTGTTTCTTCATTCACCAAATAATCAATGAGAATATACTCAGCTTTAAATCTTGGTGGTCTCAATTATACATAAAAGCCATTAATTTGGATGAACTAAGTTTCTAAGAACTAGTTTCTCATTTTAGCAATGTTTCTTGTGTCATAATTCATCATTCCTTCTCCATTATTTTTTAAAAAGAAAAACGAACTTTTCTTATTGATTAATATTGTGTTTTTTACTAACAAAAAAAAACTATTTTTTATCTTAAAAATCATAACTAATCTTTGCGGGCATAATTTTCAACTATGGAATCAATAATCAAATCTGTTGTTCATCCAAAGGACGTTTTTTGGTAGTTGACAAAATAGTACAACTTACACAAAAGGCTGTATAGGTATAGCTGAATCAAAATAAATCATATTGATATTCATGACCAATTTTATGCATAATTTAACACTTTACAACTTTTATATAAACCTTTTTTTGGTTAATTGGGTTTTCTAAGAAAAAAAAACAAATTTTATGTCACATATTTGCTTTTTGAAACTGAGGCGGAATTCTCCAAAGGTGGAAAACTTGGTCAGTAATAGTGGTCTTAAGGTTTTAATATTACTTAAGAGATTAAAACGATAAAACCTTGTATCATGAATTATTTCTGAATCGAGTAACTTTTTACTTCCCAGCAACTGGTCTATCATACGTAATGTTAATAATTCGGATAAGACCTCCAAACACCAAATAATGAAAATGAAGTGCTAGTTATAAATGAATCATAAAATGGAAGTCCTAGTTCTCTACGACTTAAACATAATAATAAATCTAAAAAATATCATTGCAAGTAAATAAAAACCAGACATAGCATTAATATAATCAAGCAAGAACCAGACTTACACAATTGAGCCAGACTTTACCAATACGATAAACAGAAATCAGAATTAAACAATTCACAAACTGGCAACAGTAGAGATATCCTGTTGCTAGTTATCAGGAGGAGGGTTGATTCAGAGCACCACCACTCACCCACATCTGGAAACACCGTGCCAAACAGCCCCTTCAACGCAAGTTTCTAATTGGGTGAAGGCAACTAAAGTCATTTTAATAGAAAACATCAAACTGGTTGTAAATTAATTTGAAAAACTCCTGACTTCCAGTTGATGTCTGCATGATAGTATAGAAGGATCAATTTAATTAGGGATTAATATTTATCAATATTATAATATTAAAAACAATATTATAGAAGTGGAAAATAATTTTATTTTCCACTTCTATAATATTGTTTTTATTGAAAACTAGTTTCAAATGTTGTACATTCATTAGGTTAATAATAATAACTCAGATGAATGTATAACATATGAAACTAGTTTTCAATAAAAGCAAAATTAAAAAAGGGGAAAATAATTTATCAATCCCTCCTTACTTCCAGTTTATCATTGTCATTAAATAGTTATACAGTCCACAGGTTGCTATAACCTGTAAAGAAACTTATGGCTTAGCAAGTTTAAAATATATACATATATCCTAAAACTTATCTAAAATAAATTACAACTCGATAACATTAAAACAAATAATTACATAGATATAGATGACTGAGGACTAAAGATGCAGTCAAAAATATAACACCCAGCAAATAATTTAAGAATAGAATATAAAGAAAACTTAAAGTTCCCAAAGACATTTAGTACTGCCTCCCAAAATTTTAGTTTGTTTTTACAGATTGTGTGCTGAAGTTTGGGCCTAATTTGCAGTCCTTTTTAAAGGCTATAAAAACTGTATTGGAGTGGTTGAGAAAACAGAGGTTAAAAAAATTGGAAATGCTAAAAGTTTAGCATTGTATAAAACAATTTTGATTCAGTTGTATAGGGTGCTAACTTTTTGTTCTCATTCCTGACTAAAATCCCTCACATCTTACCATTCCATGTAATTTCAAATTTAATCAGTTTTATAAAACTTATATATGTTTATGATTTTATTTTATATTTTACTTTTATTCTTTAAAAACGGTGTAAGACCATTTTTTTTTTTTAATCACGTACCGGCCACTAAGGACCATGTGAATATCATTAGTTAGACTTCTTAGGGAGTCTTGATTTTCTTTCTTCCCATCACAGTTTCATGATTTTCGACTGCATTTCTTTTCTTTCTTCGGACCACTTTGTACCTCCTCTTTTTTCTTCCAATATTGGTGAGATTTTTCTGTGTTTTCCTGTATGTGTCTCTATCCAGACAGTCGGCATCCGAAATTTTGAAGGTTTTTTAATTCTTATTTTTAATTTGTATCCTCCCATGCTTTTGTAGCTAAAAATGTTGATAAAGATCTTTTTGTTCAATCTTTCCTCCTTCATCCTTTTCATGTGCCCATCATGGAACATCAGCCTTCTGATTCTTATTTCTGTTTCCAGGTCCTTGATTTCTCTGTAGATCTCTTCCGTTAGATCTTCGCCTGTAACCTTCCTGTGTTTTCCCAAACATCCATAAGCATCTCCATGAATTTCTTCCTGAAGTCGTCATTCGTCAAATTCCACATTTCTGCCAGGACGGCGTCTTCACCAGAGGCCTTATTATTTTTAAGTGATTTTATTACTTCCTCTATTTCTTCTTCATCTGGTGGATCTGAATCTATGTTTTGTGGGGTGTTTTTCTCTATTATTAATTTCTCACTAGGTTTTTCACAGTTTAGAAGGTTTTCGAAATATTCTGCTAGAATTTTAGTCTTCTTCATTATTTAGGGCCAGAGTTCCGTATTTTCTCTGCATAACCAGTCCTGGGGGATTGTACACTTTAATTTTTCTCTAGAATGCCTTGTAAAAGAGTCTAGTTTTGTTCCTCTTGAAATTCTTCTCCATTTCTGCTAGTTGTTCATTGTGGAATTTTCTTCTTGATGTTCTCATTATTTTATGTGCATCTTTTTTTTACCTTTTTATATTCCTCTAGATTTTTCGAGGTTTTGTGCTGGTTCCATGACTTCCAGGCTCCCAGCCTTTCCCTAATGGCATTTTCGCATTCTGTGTTCCACCATACTTTCTTCTTGGGAAAGTTCCGTGGCGCCAGTTCTCTTGCAAGTCCTGTTAAATTTTGTGTTAATTCTTCTCAATTTTCCAGTGTTTTGGCTTTTTTCTCCATATTCCTGTTCTTTTTCTTTTAGTAGAAATTCTGTCTATTGGTGTTGCTCTTTTCTTAGGCTCAGTTCTGGTGGTCTCCAGCAGGTATAAAATTCATTTTAATTTGAGAAGGGAAGTGGGCTGATGTCACATCAAATGTCGTTTTCACTCTGATGTTTTGGATCTCTCTATAGTTTTTCCTGGATGTTGCCACATGGTCCAACTGGTACTCCAGGTTGTAGTTAGGGAAAACCACTGGCCTTTGCTTTGTAATGTGTTGACTTGAGTTTTAAGTCGGTGTTTTTACATAGCTGTACCAGTCTTTCTCCGTTCCTGTTAGTCCATTTGTGTGCTGGATATTCTCCTACTACATTCCTGTTTCTTTTTTCTTTCCCTATGAAAGAATGCGTTGAAATCGCAGAGGAGGATTTTTACATGGTTTTGGGAGATTTTTATCATCTCTTTTTCCAGCACTTCCCAGAATTCTTCCACTTTCTCCAGTTTTTTCTTATTATCCTCATTTATGGGGGCATGAGCGTTTATGATAGTATATTTTTTATTGGTGGATATTATTGTAAGTAGTGACAACCTGGAATTTACACCCTTGAATTCTACTACTGTGTTCAGGAATTTTTTATCCACTACAAAGGCCCGTACCAAGATGAGCCATCCCTCTCATTATTTTCTTGCCCGGGGGTCCCTTAAAGATTCTAAAGCCATCTGACTCTATGGTTTCTGTGTCTGTGTACTATTTTATATTATATGGAAATATTTAAGGGTTTGTATTTGAATGGTTTGAAAAATATTGGTATATGCTCATTTTATGTTTTTTAAATATTAAATTCATTTAAATTTATACTTTTGATGGCCTCAAATTGACTTACACCACCTTCAAAGTCAACAAAATGTGAAAATCATACGTTTATTAATTATGCAATTTCACTTAAATCAAATAAATTTTTGTTATGAACTTCTTATTAAATATGTTTAAAAAAACAAAATAAATAGGCTTCATTTCTATATTTCTTCAGGCAATGCCATTTAAATTATTTTAATTACAACTTTATATTAATATGTGCCATTTTAAATTTTTTTTGTCTGTTTTGTTTCTATTCATAGGAATGATTTCTATAAAAAAATGACTATAAAATGTATCAAAATAAGGGTTTATTTATTAATTACCTACCTGAATCACTGTCCAATTCTAAGTTGGCATTATCCACTTTGAATATTATATGGGTAATATATAATTCACAATTGTTATGAAATTAACAATTAGTAATTTTAGAGGTAAATGTACTTATTTACTTAAGTTAAGTGAACAAACTACTATGTTTTATACTCTACAATAAATGGGGAAAATACCAAAATTTCAGACAACAAATGAAAATTAGTAAATCATTAAAAGTGTTGCCACAATTATAAAAATGAAGTAGATAAATTATGTAGTATAATTTTGTTAACTAAATATTATTTCTGCGGAAAGTGGACTTCCACAACTTTCAAAGTAATTATATTTGTAATTTCATTAGCTACATACGTTTATATTGACAACATTATGAAAATTTATTTTATTTATATGAAAATTTTGAAGGATTTTTTTTGGAAACTGTTTATAGATAAAACTTTCCTAGCAGATTGTATTCAGTGTTACCATTAACTAACATTTTGTCAAAAATGGACTTAAACCACTTTCGAAGAAAACGGCTCATATGTTTGACTGCACTCCGTACCACTTTCCAATAAACAATATTAAGTGCAGTAATAGTTAGTTCTTTAAAAGTTAAATAACTTACAGTTTGTGAAGTGGGCATCTTTTTAAATTTGGTAAAAATAACCATAAACACTGGAAGTGATTTGGACCCCTGTTCTTTAAATGACTTGGCTTCTACATCATAGCATCGGCACACACGTATCATCCAAGCTTTTTCTTTAAAATGTTCTAACAAAAAACTCATGATATGTTGTTGTAGCAATGAAACAACTATATACCGGCCTCCAATTCGCAGTACTCTGTCAATTTCCTTCAAAAATGGATTGAAATTGTTAATAATAATCATTTTATTGAAATGGAACAAGGAAAAATATGCACCTTACTTCAACATATTTTTTAATATTGCTCAAAGTATCTGGTTCTTCATCAGGCATTAAAGCATCAAAAGTTCCTTTATCAAAAACTACAGAAAATGTCTCAGCTTCAAAAGACATCTGTGTTGCATCCATTTCCTCAAAAACTAGCTCTGGTCTTATAGATTTATTAGCTAATTTCATTTGTTTAATAACAGTTTTACTTATATCAATATTGGTAATTTGTCTGAAAATGCAAATAATTATTTTCAAATTTCTGAAATGAATTAATTAATAAACAAAATTATTTACGACATACCTATACCCAACATCATAAAGGTCTTCACTTAACTTGGAATTTCCACAACCAACTACTAAAATATTATCCTTAGGCTTCATATATTTATGAAGGTATACACAAAGTTCTGGGTATTCACCATACCTATGATAAAGAGAGGTAGATTAAAATATAATAAATACATCAACCTCTGAATATAATATTATTAAATTAGTTTTACCATTCAAATGATCTATTTCCCCTTTGTTTGAAAAAGGCGTCCCAGTATTCAGCCTTACTAAATTCAAAAGCACTTTTCGGAAGAAGTGAAGTCATCACCACAAATAATGAAACAAAATTCAGTTTTGAACCAGTAAAATTAAGGAGAAATTCAAATGTGGCATGTTCACGAGGAAGGTTACACTTCAGTTTGTTTACAAGTATTTTAGGAAGTACTTTAGTAAGTTTTGTCGATTAGCCTATGAATTTAGATTTTAATTATTATGTGGAATTTAATATTAATTCGTAGAATTCTCAATGGGCAAAAACTGTCTAGTTTACTACGGTGTTATAGACATATCTAATTGCAATACAAAGTAGTGTTGTTTACTACTCAACCTCCCCCCTTCTCAAACAACGATTTAGTACCATATCCATAACTAACATAAATTTATATCTAGTCCACTCGATGAATGAACAACATTTCACATTAATTTTTGCAGATGAAAAAATTATAAACCCGTCCAACCTAATTAAACCACCGAAATTAAAAATTTAGCATGCAAAAAAAGTATTCTTACAGTAACAGATGTCGTGATAATACCTAGTTGGTTTGTTCCCAGCTCATTGTTTTCAATTAATACATTATCCCTTATTCAAATACAAACTCAAAATGGATCAAATGATCAGATTGAAAGATAATTTCAGCAAAAGAGGTCGTAAATCTAAATGATTAAGTTCTATTAGCAAAAATGAATTATACATTTCTTTTCAATAAGGATTGAGTTATCAATATATCGACAGAACGTTGAGATTGTGTCACTCGATCATGCAATATATAAATAAAAACTTTAAAACCGGATCGGTGGACAATAAGATATACACAAGTAGAAAACGTGTCACAGAGCGTGAATCACCTTAAATATAGCAAAAAGCAGCCAAACATCCCCTATAGTAAGTGCCCGTAAATTTAATTAATCATATAGATTTACGATCCATTTTGGAGAAATAATCTTTCAATTTTATCATTTGGTTCATTTTGGGATTGTGTTTGAATTTGGGATTATGTATTAAGTAAAAACCATGAACTGAGAATAAACTAACAAGTTATCACAACTGCTACTGTATGAATACTTTTTGCATAATAAAATTTCCCGCTGAGGGGTCCCAAAATAATTGATTTATATAATTTATTGCTCAGGTATTTTTTTAACTATGCTACTTATAATTAGTTGCATATGAGTCATATCACTTTTCCCAGGATGCTTGCACGTGCAATTTTAAGCTGTTGTTAAAACACTAGTTAATGTTCACTCTTAGCACTAAGTAACAGTAACAGTAGTAACAGTTCCTCTGTTTCAGAGTTGGCCATTATTTGACTAATTTTTTAGTTATTCAAATTTGTAACTAAATAACTAATAGTTGCTAAATTAAAATGTAAATAATTTAGTTATTAGTTACTGTTTGGGAACTAATTTCTCAACAATTAAATTAGTTTTAGGGATTGATAAATTATTTGCCACTTCTAGAAATTTGTTTTATTGAAAACTAGTTTCGAATGTTATACATTCATCCTCAGTTCTAAAAACACAAAAAATTCAAAAATAAGCAATTCAAAATATACTTGGTATTATTATACATATATAATATACATATATTAGGCATAATAATACCAACTATATTTTGAATTGCTTATTTTTGAATTTTTTGTGTGTTTTTAGAACTGAGGATGAATGTATAACATTCGAAACTAGTTTTCAATAAAACAAATTTATAGAAGTGGCAAATAATTTATCAATCCCTAATTAGATTGATCCTTCTATACCATCATGCGGATGTCAACTAAATTAGTTTTAGTTGTAGTGGACAACTAATTTTTTGGTAATGAAAAATAAATTGCCCTAGGCAATTGAAAATTAATTAGTTTTATCCGTAGTTGCGAATAACAATTAACAATTAATATTATGTTTATTTGTTGAATTTAGATCTTTGAACTTAATTGCCAGTCTAACGGGTGCCCGCCCATACCAAGATAGTCTGATATATTCATAAATGAGAAAATAACAAATTCTATGTAAGCATTTCCTGGTCAATTAATTGTAACCTTTTTCAAATTAATTGTCACATTTTCCGTTTCAATTGTAACTTTTTTCATTTAAATTCTAACCCAACCGGACATGAATTAATTCGATTTTATTCATTTTATTATTGAAAAATAATTATTTTAATTAAAATAATGACACAAAATGACTGAAATAATTTCGGAATATTCTTTCGATTTTTTTTTTCGTTTATTAGATAACTACAATTTAGTGCTAATTTCAACTAATTTTTGGAAATAAATATATTTATTTATTTTTAAATATTTATTATTTTTTATGTTTTTGTCGAGGAAAGGGAATGTGGGTTTCATCGATTTAGTGATCGTTCATTAGTTTGTCGAAGTTGCTAGTTAATGTCGAATTTACTATCAAAATTTTGTTTGGCAACGAGCACTTCTAATTAATTATTAGTTTACAAAATTGTTTGGTATCGTTTATTAGGTTTTTAAGGATGCTATTTCCGAATTTAGTATCTATCTATCTATAGGCTTTTCGATTGTGGATGCGCATTTCGGTTTTCCGTTACTTTTTGAAATATTTTTTATGATATTGGGATCGTTTTGGTTTATTATTTTCAAAAATAGAACTTTGTAATCTACCAAGAAAAAAAAATTAACCTCTCTCTCCCCCAAAATTTGAGGTTTTACGTTTCAAGATACGTAAAATCCAAATATAAAAAAAAAAAAAAAAAAACGTCTGTCCACCTGCCGTTTTCATGTTTTCTAGAGTTTTGATTCTATTTGTTGAATTCGATTTTTGATCGCGCATGGGCATTTCGATGAACTGTTATTCAATATAAGGATCGTTCAATAGCTTCTCGAAGGTTCTAATTCTTATTTTAATTGAATTTTTTTCAAGCATGCACATTTCGAATTACTATTACAGTTGACATTTTTTTTTGGTACAGGTTTCGTTGTTTTCCATGACAATATTTTCAAATTGACTATAAGCTTTTTGATTGCGCATGCGCGTTCCAATTTCCAAGTTACTGTTTTCTTCGATATAACTAATTATTTATCAAGCATTTGTAATTCAAATTACCATTATATTTGACATTTTGTAAACATTATAAACGATCCCGACAACAAAAAGAATGTTAACTGTAATGATAATTCGAAATACGAATATCGAAAAAAAATTCAATTCAAAAAAGGAATTGGAACACTCGAAAACAAAATAAACGATCCTTACAAAAAAAACAAATTCAACAGGAACGAAAAACCGACAAGCACTTGAGCGATCGAAATTACGATGGTAAATTTGGAAAAAGTATCCTTAAAAATCTAATACACGATACCTATACAGAAAAAGTGTCAACTATAATGCTAATTCGAAATGCGCACCATCGATCAAAAATCCAATTCAAGAAAAGTAATCAGAATTTTCGAAAACCTAATGAACGATCCCTGTTTCGAAAACAAACTTCAACAGTAATAGAAAATCGAAATGTTAATGCGCGATCAAAAATTGGATATTAAATTCGGAAATTGCGTCTTTGAAAACTTCACAGTAACGGAAATTTGAAATGCGTAGGCACGTTCGAAAATCCGATGGTAAATTTGGAAATAGTGTGCTTGAAAACATGATTAACGATACCTACCATATACTGAAGAATTTTGCGAACTAATAATCAATTAGAAATACTCGTTGCTCAACAAAGTTTCGATAGTAAATTCGACGTTAGAAACTTCGAAAAACTAATGAACGATTACTAAATCGTTGAATTCGTAGAAAATGGTTATCACAATCGATTTGGCTTAACAAAGTGTTCTGCTTCTGATCTAGGTCTGTGGAGATAAAGATAATAGGCATTCTACATTTATTACCGGACTTGACGTATTTTCTAAGTATGGTTATAAATCCATTGAGATTTATGGAGATTCAAGTTATCATGAACTCTAAAAAGCGGCTATGATAGCTTTCCAAAACCAGAAAGATCACGATATTTCAACTATGAGTACATACATACTATGAGTACGTGCTCAGTTTTATTCACTTCACCTAATATCAACAAGTGCAAATCAACTATAATCTTCGACTACTGTTACTTTTAAAAGTCTTTCATATAGCTTTCCTTGAAAAACATAGTTAGCGCGAATTTTCAATTTGTCCATACATCTCGGATACTATCAACTATCACATTGTATATTATGCTACCGTGAAAGTCTTTAAAAAAATATTACTGCTCATCAAACCTATTACTTTGATTAACTAGTTGATAAAGATTTTCACCAAAATATCAAGAGAGAGAATCTCGTCCAATCGGTCTTTTAGTTAATTTTCCTGTAATTTTTCTTTTGTTTATTATTTTCAGTTTGTGAGTTTGGTTGTATTCATTACACTTTCTGGTATGATTTTGTATAATAACATCTTAATTTGCAACCAACATGACCAATTCCAGTATATTACCATAATTTTTTATGAAATTCAGTGAATAAAATCCTTTTGCTTTATCTTCTCTTTACTCAAATAGTTTTAAGTACCAAAATAGTGGAAAGTGTGGTATTGAGACATGTCATTTTCAAAACGTTTTGTTCGGAGGATACCCCTCTTGATTCCTCTCAAAGGTCTAGACGTCCGAACTTCCTTTCAATAAGACTTGAACTCCATACTACACGAGGCTTTTGTTGATATTACACATAGTATGTAAGTTCTCAGAGTTGAAATATCACGATCTTTCTGGTTTTGAAAATCAATCATAGCCGGTTTTTAGAGTTCATGGTAACTTGAATCTTCATAAATCTCAAATTATCTTTACCTCCAAAGACCTAGATCAGGAGTAGAACAATTTCTCAAGCCGAATCGATTGTGATAACCATTTTCTACGAATTTTGCACCATCAGTCATCATAATAGTTTTTTTTTCTAATTTACGATCAAATTTATAGTCTAATCTATATAGTCGAAAACAAAAGTTAAACGAGCAAATCAAAAGTGTTTTTTGACGATTTGGCCTCTGTACCGGGCCCGACGGACGATTTTTTTTATTTATTCCATATTTGGATTATACGTATCTTGAAACGTAAAACCTCAAATTTTGAGGGGGGGAGGGGAGGGGTTAAACAAATTTTTTCCTTGGTCGATTACAAAGGTTCATCATTGAAAATAATAAGGGTGGTTTAAATTTCACTGATTAAAATATATTTCAACAAGTAAAACATAAATCAGCATTCTGGTCATAAAACGATATAGCAAATACATAATAAAACAAATTATGAATTGAACGTTTATCAAATTAGCAATTTAGAAAAACGAAGTAATAAATAATTTCAAATTCGATTTAAAACATGAATAAAATTTGTGATTAATCAGTACTTGATAATGGAAAAATAAAATATTAATAATAATAATCTATTTGGATTAGTAAAACTTCCTAGATGCATTGTTACTCACTTTAGTCGAAATGACGAATACATTAGTTTACATGTATTGATAAATCTTCGTTGAATCAACGATGTAAGTTTCGTTTAGACAAACATACCCGGTTATAAAAATAAGGCCACAATGACCCTATAGAAGCACCATGATTTAGGAAAGACTAAATGCATTTGCAGTGGTTTTAATGGAGAAAAATTTCCTCAGTTGTTATCCAGAGATCAAGTAGAAAATTATTGATATTTCGCACAAATTAAAGCAAAAAGGATGGCTTTCATCTGGTAGGCTTGAGTTGAGACTGAAGAGACTAATGAATTGCTTCATTAAATTCATCTTTTGAATCCCCAGGCGCTCGCATGTCACTAGTTAGTATGCCGAGTTAAAGTTTCTTCATCCGGTTTTCCGACGGCAATACTTCCTCGATATCTTCAAACTCGAACCTTCAAAACCAAGAAAACCTCCTTATATTCTTAATTTGTTCACCCCGTATTCCTCTGTTCACTCTTTAAACACCAGATCCCAACCTACCAATTTGTATATAATCTTTCATAGAACTGTCTCCTTCATAAGATTCTTTACATTTTGCGCTACTTCGTTTTGGAATTCCTTACCCAACTCCATTCTCAAATCCTCATCCTTAAACTCCTTTAACTGTTTATGGTTTCATGGATATTATTTCTATTGTTTGTTAGTGTAAATAGATGTACATATATATTTAATTATGATTAAAATGTCTGCAATTATTAAAATCTCATGTATTTCATTTTATTATTTAACTTTTTCTTAATTCATTCACTGTATGTAAGCTAGACAAATAGTACAGGTACTGAACTTTTCTGTTATTCTAAGGGGACTAAAAGTCCCAGAATAAAATTTATTTTCATTCATACAAGGAAATATAAAGGATCCAAAATTATTAGTTCATTAAATTATCGCCATTCAGGTTTCATCACATTAATTGTGGAATATTTTAATATTAGTATAGTAAACATATTTTTAATATGAAGTAGATTAATATTAAACTAGCTTACAGTAGAGATGGGCTAAAAGTACTTTTGAGTAACGAGTACCGAATATTTTACTCGGTATTTTACTGATGATGGATGGGGTAGGTCAGTTTTAGCTACCCCTTCCATCCCTAGTCGTATCTAATCCCGGCCAGTTGCGATAAATTGCAAAATATATTCATTCAATGGAGAGTTTTTAAATGCTGTAGGACAGAAAATGGCGAATTATAATGAAACCTAATATACGATGATGGTTGCTGTGTCTAGGTGGCTTCTGTTGGAACTCAATACCATGGCTTCATCGCTTCGTCACCTTATCTCTTGTAAGAAGTACTCCTGTTTATATGGAAACTCTCTAATAAGAGGAGGGGAGGATGCGATTGTCAAAACCTTAACACTAATTTGATATCAAATAATTCAATTTTTCCTTCCTTAACATCTACGAAAGGCAATAACCCTTTTGAAATGTTATTAACAGAACAACATCATTGATAACTTCTAAAGAACTTAATTTTCCCTCTTTTTCATACAACCTATGATTAAATAATCATAATTTTAAAACCCGGATAATATTATATAAGTGCTTATTAAGTCAATTCCAAATAGTAAGGGAAGTATAATAAAAACCGTTAGATACTTAGTTTTTATTGAAGAGAGTTTAGTAGAAGTATAGAACGATAAAGCTCAGTTTGAAGCCCAACCCACAGAACTGATAACTATTTATCAGTTTGCTTGTGGACATAGAGGAACTGGAGTCCATCTCAGCAAATTCTGCGACCTTGACGAAAGGTCTCACGCATGTTGCTGAAATAGTAAAAGAAATTCTAAAATTGTTTCGCACTGATGGTATGTATGAATTTAGAAAACAAAAAAAATTACTATTTACAAGGCGATAGTTGCGTTCTTTTGGAAGTTTATACATTCGATGTAAACGGTATAATATTTGAGTGCGATAGTGTTCAAATAAATTTATAACCTTAAAATACGATAAATAAACAATATCTACTGAATATTTTAATATTATTGGACTAATATTATAATGTTTAGAGCCTTATGTACTACACTTACCCCAAGAACGCACTTAACATACCTTACCTTCGTCATTTATCTGTATACATTAAAATATTAATTTAGTTATTATGTTATGTTATTGTTATATTATGTTTGACATAGAGGAACTGGAATCCATCCCAGCAAATTCTGCGACCTTGACAAAATGTCTCACGCATGTTTCTGAAATAGTAAAAGAAATTCTAAAATTGTTTCGCACTGATGGTATGAATTTAGAAGACAAAAAAAATTACTATTTACAAGGCAATAGTTGCGTTCTTTTGGAAGTTTATACATTCGATGTAAACGGTATAATATTTGAGTGCGATAGTGTTCAAATAAATTTATAACCTTAAAATACGATAAATAAACAATATCTACTGAATATTTTAATATTATTGGACTAATATTATAATGTTTAGAGCCTTATGTACTACACTTACCCCAAGAACGCACTTAACATACCTTACCTTAGTTATTTATCTTTATACATTAAAATATTAATTTAGTTATAATGTTCGCATATGTATTATAATGAGAGACTGTTGCTGGGCTTATCATCTATTGCAATCAAATTTTAAATTACGCAACACACAGTGCTTCGAGTAAAGAGGGTGTATTGGACAAAAATCTATTGATTGTGGATTCTTAAAAGTAATGCCATTTTCATTATAAACATACTCCATAACTCGAGTCGGAAATGACTATTTGACAAATATAAGAAAAAAACGAAAACAGAAAGACAGTCCTTAGAAGAATATTTTGAAATTTTATGAGCACAAATGATATGAATAATTTAAACTACGAGATTTCAGTTTGTTTTTACTTTCTCTTACCTATTTATGAAATATATAGTAAGGGAAATCGTGAAAAATTTCGAATTCGAGTTTTCATCGTAAATACACGTTTTAAGATCTCCTGAGTTTAAAAATATGGCTTCAGATCTTCAAATTTATATAATACTAATTTATCGCATTTGATCGATCAAATTGTATCATGGTATATTAGTGCCGTACACCATCTAATCCCGTGAAAAAAGTTAAAACCACATGTTGCCATCTGATTTTTTTTTTTTTTTTATAATTTTTATTTTTTTTAATAACTGATATATCTAATATGGCCGAAATTATATCGCAATTGTTATTTTATATTTTTACAGACATATCCACATTTCTAAAATACAGTGAGTGTAATCAAACTAAAAATTAAAAAAAAAAAAATTAAAAATTATAGGTGACAACAAATGTAATTTTTTTCACAGTGTTCAAGTTATCTTATTTATCATTTTTGTACACACGATGAATTTCGAATAAATAAAAAAATAGTATATTGTTAATTTAATTTATTTTTCCTTCAAATAATAATTATTTATAAATCTTGTTAACGTAGAATATGTCTGAAAAATGTAATTTTGTACGTAGAAAGTTCTATAGAGAAGGTCTATATTAGTTCATTTCTTCTCCTTTTGATGGTCCGATACCTAATAAACTGCTTTATTTAAAATAAAATGATGAAATAATTAAGAAAAAAAATTAATTTAAAAGTCCCAGAGACACCATGTTTATATTTTTTTCACTCTCACCAATAAATGGCATCCCACGGTCATAAATGAAAAAAATAATTTTTTGTTTATTATCTTTTAATCAAGAGTTATAATTTTGGTCACTAAGTCATCAATTTTCCCACTGCGCGGCATGAGAATGATTAAAATTGGAAAAATGTGAATTTGGCTCTCAAAACTGTTCCAGTCAATTTTTTGTTTTCATTTACTGATGATCTATGTGTTTAGATGATTGTATAGAAGTTTATATTTGTTCAATAATTTTATTATAACATTTCAAAGCAGAAAAACAAATGATGTATATTTTTCTATGTTGAGTATCTAATTTTTTGTATGCTGGAAAAAAATCTTGTGCAGTAGCTATCTGCTTAAACTGCTTGTCTTATCTATTTGTAGAGGTGCTGGAACAACCCCTTCTACGAATAAGCGTAAGGTTTTTTTTCAATTATTTTGTGAACTAAACGAAAATATTTGCAGATTTTCTAAAATTAGCCAAAGTTTAATTCAAATTTTCGCGTACAAAAAAATTCCAAAATTAGGCCATTCTCATTCCGTTTGGCGGTATAGTATATTTATTTAATTATTATTATTATTTTCTGTTTTTTATTTTATAGGAGCCCTTAAAAATATTCAATAGATAATAATGAGATGCAGCAAGCCTGTTGCTTGGCTTGTGTTCTTCACCAAAGGCCCAAAAGGATTTCCAAAATATCTGCTGAGGCACACTATTTTTTGCGCCATCCACTTGCTTATTTATGCTAGGTAAAGGATAGGTATTAGTAGCTTACGGATAAGCTAGGAGATGCTGTACTGCCACTGAATCTCGAACCTCAGGTAACGACTTGGAATGAAGGAGGATACAGAAGCCAGAGGGAGGTAACTGATAGTTAGGGAGCGGGCCCGGGTGCCAGATGACGGCGGCGCGTGCCACTCCGGTCCATCTGGCACCTATTGTATATTGTCAGGGGGTCCATCATCTACTTTCTAATAATATTACATCCTCATACCATCACTTATCTTAACATCTTTATAGAGTATTGTTTAATATACTATTCAATGCTTAAAAACAATTACTCCAATAAATTCAGAATCTACTTCTGGAACGATTTATGAGAATATATTCCAGCCATCCTCTAACACAAGCGTTATAGAATTTAAATAAAACTATACTATTTAATTATGACTAAAATAAATAATTTCAAGTGTAATGCACAGAATTTGCGGTTGACTTGAACTGGGAAGTTTTACTACTGCTTTCCAATAAAGTTTTCTGAATACTTATTAAAATTTGTTAAAATATTAATTTAATTTGTTTTTCATTGTATCGTAACTTGGCGTGTGCCACAAAAAATTGTATACTTAGTATAATAAGATAAGAAGATGATAAACCACTCTTGTGAAACTGATTACATCAGTTCCATGATTTTATTTATCTTACAATTAGTTAAAGAACAAAAACAAAAAACATTAAAAAAGCTCCTAAATTATCTAGTGTACTTACTTTTTTTCGGATCAAATACCTTTTTATCGAAGACCTTAAGGCGTTGCTCTTCCTTCAATGTTAGAAGCCACATTTCAGAACCGTACAAAAGAGTGGAAAGGATAATACTTTCGTAAATTCTAATTTTTAAGTTTTTGGACAAAAGAAGCAAACTAAGTAATTTGGAGACCGAAAAATAACAAGGTCAGATTTTGATGGAATTTAATATGCTTTATCGTTTCATATAGATAATAGTATAAATATTTAAGGCCCGGAATGTAACAATATTAGCCTTAATAACATATGCGGCTTTAAACAACAGGCAGAATGTATACAAGCAGGATTAGAAGCTGAATAAAGTGAGTTTTATTTCGGATATTGTGCGTGTCATTACTTTAAACTTTTCCTTTTTTTTTTTCTACGTTTGGAGTCGCTGACGCTTAACTTATTATCATATTTTATTGTTCAATCTCAACTAGTTTTTGTTTAGAGCTATTTAAAGTTTTGACGAAACCGACGTTTTTATATCCTTGAAGCTCCCAGAGAAAATTGCTTGCCCAATTGAAAAAAATTGTACTATTGTTATTTACTGAAAAAATGGCGTACAATTTCCTGATTATATTTAAAAAACTATACTTATTTCAGAAAAGTAAAATACGGTGTTACACAAAAAAATTATTGTGAGGTAAAGGCGGTACGCTAGTCAAAGAAATACATTTTTTTAGTAGTTCAAATGATATTAGCCACTTCCTAGCATAATAAAAATAATGGCATTTTACGTGCTTAATTTTATTTCACCCTCAAAATTTATTACTTTACATTTCAAACTAGAATTAAAAAATCGAAAAATAATTAAAAACTGCCCCCCGCTTTATGCAGATTTTTTCTCTCAGACGGCTGGGCCAATTTGTTTTAGATTTGGTACCAAATGATCCTAGGAGCTCGACATTAACATCTACCATTTCGTTTCATGATCGCTGTCTATTACAGGTTGCACAAGCTTATATCACGGCCGTTTATGAAGAGAGTGGAAACATATGAAGTATTTTTGAATCATTAAGCCAATTCCTAAATAAAAAAAACAAGAAACACAAAATCTCTGGGAGCTCCGAGGATATAAAAAAAAGACGCTTTTGTAAAAACTTTAAGTGGCTCTAAACAAATAACTAGCTGAGACAATGCAATACAATTTGGTATATAATCTTATCTATATAAAAATTTTAACAAAGTATGAGATGACGGGTATCATGGTCTGGATGAAGTGGTATGGAATGACATTTGTGCCTTTATTTCTTCTTGAATTGCGTTTTTTTTAGTTATCATAGGACCCAAATACATAAATTTCTGAACATGTCCAAACGTATTCCTTCTTATATCCATACCACCAAAATCCGTTCTAATGCTAAAATGGGACACCTCTGCAGTGTCCCCCAGCCCTAAGTCAATGACGCATCTCTCCTTATTCGAGAACGCACTCCCCCTCCAAACTTACCGCTACTGCTGAGTAGAGTTGAAGCTGAGGCTTCCATTATAACTTGAGTTCCATTATAAGTTAGTTGAGGCTTTCAACAGGCATCGCCAAATCCTAAAATTCTACGAATATCGATAAATTGAAAATCATTAGATCGAACAATTTTAAAAATTAAGTTCAAGTTTTGAATTAAAAATAGTCTCCCCACTCTTTTTTTTTTAACTTAATTTTCTCTTTCTCACAATCTCATAATTATCCTTTTGATCTTTTGGGAGAGGGAAGCAAGACACTCTGTATACACACATGCCCTTATATTGAAACCAGAAAACGTTCCTCTGCTTGCTCTATGTTATGGTAAGTAACTTGTGATTTTTTTAAAACTAAATGGCAGAAAGGGTTTTTGGAAAGTTTTTTCACAAAATTCCATTTATGATGATCGAAGAGGCCACACAGCCACTTATATCATGTAAGAACGTGATATGCTTTTAAAAAGTTTGGTTATTAAAAACGTGCATTGGATAGTATGATAAACGTTGTCGCTTTCTGGTCGATTTTTTTTTTTTTTTTTTTTTTTTTTTTTCTACTGAAATCTAACTACGAAGAGGTAATGAAGATAAATTTGTTGGGCCTCTGCTAGTTCAGATACACAAAATATTAATGCGCAATTTATTTATTTTTATGCACATTCTATGAAGTTTGGTATCATGTATGATCATAAGTAGCCTAACCATGGATAGTTTTGAAAGAAATCGAACGCGAAGAGCCTTAAATCGCGTTTTTGCCACTTTTTGGTAATTTGGCCTCATTTTCAGCGGGCTCTAATGGCTTATAACCCAAAAAAGCTCACTTTCCGCCCCTTCTCCAAGAATATTTACGACATCGGCCCCCTTTGGCGGGCACCCCTGCCTCCAGGGGTCTAGTCACTCTAGTCCCATATAAATTTTATAAGGATCCAATGAAATTTGTTGAAATTTTAATGTATGTTCACTCATAATTTCGTCATTCTTGAACCAACTTCTGTAATTGTTTTTTTATTCGAAAGGATAAAGGGTATACTTTTTTGACCAGGATTCGATGAAAATTTTTAGAGATAGAGTATTTTTTAGTTTTTCAAGAATTGGCGATTTATATTTTATTACATATGATTATGACGTCAGGGCTCTAGGTTTTCTGACGCCTTAGACGAAAAACAATTTTGCGCCCCATAATCTTATCCTCTCTCCCCAGTTCACCAACACTAAACCAAACTATGGTCACCGCTGCCAATGTCGTCAAATCATCCCATTGTTACTATTTTTTTATGCGTTAAACTAAATTAAACTTAATTACATAATATTAATTATATAATATTAACACATTGACACATAGTATATAACATTAATTATAGAGTTATATTAGCATTATTTTATAGTCTTTATTGAGTGATCTATTTCACAAAAGGGCGAATAATATACATTAGGACCACTATTCATTACAAAATATATTAAGATTCTTTCGGATAAGAAGTATTTTTCTCTTAAAATTAGTGAGATAATTCTTATCAAATTCATTTCTGTTGTTATTAATATTCTGATTCAATTATTGGAATTTATTACAACAGTAACTCTGATAATATGCTGTTGGTATAAATAATAGTTTAGTTGAACTTTTAAATTCATTACTCATTCATTCCTGCGATAGATAAATTATATCAAAAAATCTAATTTTTACATAATCATGTAAAAAAGAAATTGTTTATTATGAAATATCTATAGGTGATGCATATATGAAAAGAAACGAAAAAAATATCGACTAGGGTTTTCCTTGAATCCAATCATTGCAGACAGTTGACCAACTGTTGCAAGTGTCTGGTAATAAAGACGTTTCAAGAGGATTTTCCACCATTCAAAAGTTTACATCCTTTCCACCCTTCACTTACATCAACAGACCAAAACGTACAATAATTAATTTTGAGTCTCAATTATCCTTGTCACGGTAATATGAGATTCTTCCAATAATACTCAGGTGATCAATACAAATAAAGATAAAAGGATTTTTATTTTTATTGACATATCAGCCACACTCAAGAGCAATTGGTATTAGTGCTGTAAATATCTATTCACACCATACAAACAAAATAAAGAAAAATAAATAGAAACAAGGATTGATAAAACTAAGTAAAATAATATATATAAATATCACTAATAAAAATAAATAACTAATAAAAGCTAAATTTACAAATGAAGGTTGTTTTTATATCGATAGGCTCCAAAGTTTCATATTTTTACATAACCTTGGGTCTATAATTTCAAAAATTAAACATTTGTAAAAAAAAAATTCTATTATTTTTCGTTCCCGAACCTGCGATCTCTCTAAATTCTTTCAATGTTCATACTTTTTGGATTCAGAACAACAAAATCGCAAAATTCTGTTTCTGTTATATGTAGGCTCAAATTTTCATTTAAACGTGATTTGTTTTTTCTGTCGTCTCTTCCACCGTTAGAGCTTCTACAGAATTATGGCACTTTGCATCGATTAGGCAATCATCACCAACCATTCCGTCGGGTGATGTAGACTCTAAATCCACAAAAAGTCCACATTTTTTAAATAAATTTTCATAGACGGTACTTTCATAGCTCACAGCTTGTTAATTCGGCCGTAAACTGTTGCGGGTGTTTCTAAAGTTGGATACAACACTTACCGTACAACAAGCTCTCATTTACTTTTTTTTTGCGCTTTGCTTATTCTATTTTTTCTTTGAGCAAACCATTCGCCGTTTTGGACTTGTGCCCTTGTAATTTGCTCTAGATCATTTCTTTTAATTTTATCAATGTTTAGAGATCACAAGGAGTTCCTACTCTGCAGCGATTTTGTCATCTTCCGTGTCAAGCTTTTGGCAAAGGTTGCTTTATTCTCTTGACCGTCGTTCACTCTGTTGCCACGTGTGAC
The DNA here is from genome assembly GCA_948150685.1 of Rhaphigaster nebulosa. Taxonomy (NCBI): domain Eukaryota; kingdom Metazoa; phylum Arthropoda; class Insecta; order Hemiptera; family Pentatomidae; genus Rhaphigaster; species Rhaphigaster nebulosa. The sequence continues at coordinate 74,130,593 of OX411308.1, forward strand.
ACATCTCTTGCCAAGTTTTCCAAATATGTACTTTTTTAATCGAATTATATTTTTTCTGGCGGTCTTTCCCGCCAATTCTTTCTTCGGAATAAAATGGACCAAAGACTTTTTCATGACTTTGTATTGCCACATAGGGCCTAACTGAATGTGAAGGCCAGCTCCGTGCGTCCTATATATACAAGAGCCTTTTTTTACTCCTGTTTATTTGCTTGCCACTAATGAATTTAGCAACCAGCGACATAAAGTTTTCTGCTAAGGTGTCTTTAGTGACAAACAAATCCGAGTTCGTTATTAGTGGCTTCAAAAACTCTTGCACAATATGCTTGACTTAGTAGTACTGGATAGCAGAACAGCCTGCTTGTTCCTCCTCTCGGCAGTAATAAGTTTTGCATTTCTTGTGCATTTCGAATACGTGAAGCGGACTATTCTTCAACTTTTTTAGATTCTCCCCTGAGGTCAAATCTTCCTTGAAATTATGTATTATTATATTATTATTATGCTGAACATACACCTTGTTAATATCATCGAAGTGATATCGCGACGGTTTTGAAATGATTTATAAAGTTGTTGGACTCAGTAACGAACGAATTCTTAAAAAGTTAATAAAGGCTGAGCTGGTAAACGTCCGAGGGTAGACCGAAACGTAGGTGGGAGGATTGCGTTAAGTGTGTGCTTGTTTGTTTGTGTTTTTTTGTGCGTGCGTGCGTGTGTGTGTGTGTGTGTGCGCCCGCGTGTGTGTGCTTGCGTGTATGTGTGTGTTTGTGCGCACGCGCTCGCTTGTTCCCTTCTACAATAATATAATAATCTCCCGAGACCTTAATACCAATTTCCTTTCTGACTCCAATGACAGATTCCACCTGGAAAATCTCTTCTTTTCTTTCCGTCTCTTCATTGTTCCATTTATTCCGACCCACCATTCCGACACATATTCTTGATTTCCCATAGAACCTTCTCTCCTCTTATTGCCCGTTCCGTTCCTGTCTTTGTATGACTTAATCCAAATATCATACAATATCCCCCAAAACCACATCTTTCTGCGGAAAGATTGCAACCTTGACGCCGTAAGCCGTGAAAACATCTTATCTGATCTGGAAATCCTGAATTGGAGTGAAATATATTCCAATTCTTCTATAGACTCCATGGTTGATATCCTCACATCTAATCTCATCAGTATCCCTGACACCCATACTCCACTCAAAACCTCTACCTTCCGTCGCCCGCCTGCTCCTTGGATGTGTCAAGAAATTAAAAATCTTCAAAAGAGGCGTGAGGCAGCCAGTAGACGCTTTAGACGTACAAGGCTAGCATATGACTATCAAGCGTTTAGGGTACTCCGCAATTTGACTCAGAAAACAATCAGACAGGCGAAATCTATTATTTTCACGTAGCCCTTTCCTCTGCTCCTGACTCCAAATCAAAATGGCAACTGCTTCCCAAACTCTCTCTTTGCAAGTTCTTTTCCTCATTGGTCATGCAAGTCTCTGCCCGATGAGTTAAACTCATACCTTTTATCAGCCACCTTCAACAGTTCTCCACCCTCTTCTTCCCACTTTATATTAGTTCAATCATTTAACTCCAGCAATTTTTATTTTTAAAACATCTTTCCTACTGACCTTATTTCCTCCATATAAAAATCTCATACCAACTCCACAAGATTTGATGGAATACCCGTTAAACTATTAAAATTATGCCTTCCCGAAACCCTGCCGGTTCTTCTGTTCGTATATAATGTTTCCCTCCAAAATTCAGTATTTCTTGCCTCCTGGAAAAGAGCATTAGTTCACTCTATTAAAAAAATCTCCATTCCAACATCTCCTAAAGATTATCATCCATTATTCATCCTCTCTAACCTTTCCAAACCTCTAGAAAGAATAGTACAATCACAGATATCTAGTTTCCTCGAAACTACCAAACTACTTGATCCTCTAATCTGGTTTCCGACCCGAACTCAATCCGCTCTCACTAAAATCACCAGTGACAAAGCTTTTGATTCCCTCTGGATCTTTTCGTCCTCTTTTCTAAACTAAGATCTCTATATTTTTCCAACAGCTCTGTTCTCTGGTTTCAATCTTTCCTTTCCGATCGGTCATAAGCAGTCGCTATTACGAATTCTTCCACAATCCACCCGTAAGCTCCTCGTATCCTCATTCATTTTCCTCCACTTTGATTATAGCTGTGTGGTATACGGTGGCCTCTCGGTTGCACTCGAGGACAGATTGAAGCATATCATGAACTGTTTTTTAAGATTCATCTTCGGTACCTCGAGGCGGTTTCACGTTACACACCTTTACGGCAAGTCAAAGTGGCTCTTCCCCTTCGCTCGCAGACAATATTTCCTTGGATCTTTCCTGTAACAAACCATCAATTCCCAGCATCCTTCCTACATCTTCAGTCTCCTTCAATTCTAATCCTCTGTCCATTCCCAGGAAACAAGATCACGCTTTTCTGACCTCTATACTCCGTCCCACAGAACCAATACATTCGAACGTTCCTTTCTTGTCCGCTCCTCTATCTTCATTAATTCCCTCCCTTCTAATATCCACCATTCTTCTCCTCTCTCCTCTTGTAAATACCACATTTTTTAACATCTCCTCACATCCCAAAAATACGCTGTCCAATCATTAAATTTTAATTCAAGATTAACATCTTAATTAGTAGGAAATAGTTGTTTCCATTATCAAACAATGTTTCAACTCTGTGAATCATTTCCTTTTTTTATATCCTTCAATCATGAAATCCTGTTTAATTACGAGTAATTGTTTTTGACGTTGTTTTAACTCTGGATTGTTTCATTATTTTTATATTTTTAGTAAAACTTGTTTATCTTTCTTTTTTGTCTTTTCTTTTCATTTTTTATTTTTTTATCAGCACAATTATATTTATTTTTTTTTACCAGAAGAATGCTCTTTTTTTTTCTCTCTTTACTTTGTGTTATAATTGAGATTATTGTAAATATAAATTGACTGTTATTAATGTAGTCTTTGGCCAGACATTTTTTTCTTTTTTACTTGCACATAATTGCTATTCGTAAGGGACTTAGTCCCAGAATAAAGTTTATTTTTCTATTATATTATCTATTGATGCAATGATTCCGAAACGAAAAACAGAATTGGTGGGTATTCCTCTCCGTGTGTGGGCGAATGTCCTAGAGGATTTTTCCTTGAGAAATTCCTCTCCGTGAATGGCGGTCTTTACTTATGTTTCTGAGAATTTATTTCGTTTGGCTTCTCCTATCCGCTTTTCCTTTTTGAATTCTTATGTAATACCAATTTATTGCATTGTTTCTATTTCTTTACAAGACATATAAAATAAGCAAAAGATACTTTGGAAACTAATAGTGTGCTCTCCTAATGAGTGCTACACATTTCAGCAACATACCCGCAAAAACTGACAATAATTTTTTTATTTATTTGTGTGTCCACTCTTGAAACCTCGAGTTTTGATTGTCAAATAGATGTAATCAAGGTATGGCGATATACCCATTGATGCCACCGCTGCACACAGAAGACCAACAAAACCGCCTTTAGAATGACTTCAACACAAGAACATCTTCGCCTCGAACACATTATGTTGGATTTTACTTTTACTTGATAAATGAGAGACGAGGGGAGTAAAAAAAAATAAAATAAAATTTATAACTCATTACTGAGTAAACAGATTACTCTCCTAGATTCGGATATAAATTCTATTTTAAGTTTTATCATAGAATATTTTACGTATTATTTTATTATAATTAACCACAAACATAAATGTTGAGGTAAATATCCATGAAAAGTAATGTAAGATAGTGAAGTAAAAATCAAAATTATCGATTTTAGAATTCTATTCATTTTTTTAACGGAGAATATAATCATTTCAGAAATATGAAATCTATAATATCAAGTGATTTTGATTATAATAAGAAAATTTTGGAAGACTCAAGTCTTGAAGATGACCCTATGGCTTACCTGAATCTATTATATGGGACCGCACCATTCCTTTGATATCTAAAATCTCTGTTTTCAATGGAACCGTTGGATATATTTGAAAATTGAATTAAAAAATCCAATGCATCGCAATCAACGTCGCTCAATCAAACTTTTTCAAAATTTTAAATTTCAACAAATATTCCCCTCGTCCTAATGAAAAAAATGCATATTATGGACTAAAAATCGAACTATTTTTTTCCCTAAGAAATCGGGAGGAAACAAAACCGCTCGAAAGTGCTGCCATCGCTTGTGCTAGAAAAACACCAATGTGTCCGTCCCCTTTCGCCTTAAAAATCGCTTGAGCAGTTGGCTAAAAAAATCGTTACATACCAACAAAGGGAAATATTTAAATACATTTAATACATTATTTTTTTCAATATTTTAATCTTTAATTGTTTCAATACAATTCACTTTATATAACTAAATAATTTGAGCAATCAAACCTGAAAATTGGTTTAGCCGTTCTCTCAAAAAATACCTACAGACCTTGATCAGGATCGGATGAAAGCTTTTAGAGATAAAGGTAGTTAATCGCGATAATTACAGTAGTTTAGTTTACAGTATACATTTCTAAATCTGTTGTTTCTTTTCTTTTCAAATAAATAAAACAGGCATTTGCCCGACATTGGTATACTCAATAGGTATTTAATAAACAAAAGTGTGAAAAAAAGGGTGAGTCCAATAAGTAACTAACAATAAGTAAATAAATAAGCTAATCCTTGCTGCATCATAAAATTAGAAAAATAAAATTATTGGATATTTACCTAAAAGTCCACAAACGTACAACAGTTGTACAAAATGGACACCATACAAGTACTGGACTGAACAAGGAAAGATCCAGTTGAAGTATTTTGTGCTAGAAATTTTGTTGGTTTTCTATGAATTTTTAAAAATGGAAAACTCATTTTCAGTGTTAGGACATCACGCTTTGAAAATCGATTTATTTCCAGTTTTTCTTGGATTTTCTCAGCAAATACTACTATAACCATTGCACCCGCACAGTACACTATAAAAGATGTGTATCAATTAGCTGCATTATTGGGGTTCCGGAAATGGACCAATAAATACGTAAACTATAGTAAAATAGACCTTGTGAGATTATTATGCAAGCGAAATTTATTTTCAGAGATATTTATGCACTGAATTGAATGAATACAATGTAATGAAAAATGCTATGAAATCGAATGTTTAAATACTAAAAGTTTAAAGTAAACTATTAGCGCAACACTCATGGAAGTGAATTTTAAACTATATTCATCTCAGATTCCCAAAATATTTTCTTTCTCTACAACTCGTCAGTTTTCATATTTACACCGTTTATCCGAAAATATTATCCGAAATGATTATATTAGTTAATACAAGTATTAATTTTATTTGCGTGCTCAAATTTTTAAAGTTTTAATGTTGTAGAATTACTTATTAATGTTGCTCTCAAGTATGTTACCACTATAAAAGTAAAATAAAAGCTGGTAACATACTTGTTAATCCTAAACTTGACCATGCGTCACACAGGACAGTTCTTTTCTTCACTTATTCTCATGAGACAGTTCTATTATTCACACTTTCTGCCAAGTTTAGGGGTAAATATTTTTTTATAAAAAATATTAAATTTAAAAAAAAATTGTAATAAATATTTTTTTTAGATATTAAAAAAATTCATAAATTTTCTTTGCAAAATTTATGTACATATATTTTGCAATTGATTTTGCAATTGTTGTAAAAATATTAAATTGAAAGCTTTTTTGTAAAAAATAAGGTTTTAAAATATTTAAAAAAAATCATAAAAATGTTCTTGCAAGTTTAGCGATATATACTGGGTGTACATAAATATCTAATTATGATTTAAATATTTGCAATTATTACACACTCCTGTATTTCATTTTATTATTTTATTATTCAACTTTTTCTTAATTATTCACTGCAAGCTTGACAAATTGTACAAGCACTGAACATTTCTGTTATTCAAAAGGGGCTGAAAGTTCCAGAATAAAATTTATTTTCATTCATTCATTTACATGCATATATATGCTTAATAGAATTGAATATACACTATAAGTACATTTTTTATCATTTGTTCTTAAAGATAACAATTATTACTCTACTATAAGAATACCAAGGGAATATTGCTGTGCTCAGATGAAAAAATGTTATAAGTCCATTTTTTCTGAAAAAGGGATTTTTCACATTCCGGGGTCTCATTCGTTGATGTTTCGAAGGTGGCAAACTATCGTAAGTCTTTCTGTTTTAGTTTATGAGAAATTAAAATGTAATAAGTCGAAAGTCACAAAATTGCATTCTGGTGAAGTTGAGATATAACATTTTGCCACCTTAAATGTTTCACTTACAGTCTTGTCTATTAAAATAAGGTGACGAAACCTTACCTTGGTAATGATACTGATATGAAAAAAGAAAAACTTTGATTAAAAGTAATAATTAAATAGCATTAATTCATTTTATTAGATAAATAAATATTGTCAATTTAAAACATGGAACTAGTCAAAGAAAATCCTGAGAATCCCAGTGGAACCTGAAAATTCTAGGCGGCAAAGGTTGAAAGGACTCTAAATAAATATACTTTTGGTCAAAATGCCAACAGGAATTAGCATTATGATGGGGAATGCCCAAACATTCAGAGGTAATGAAATTAAGTTTAAATAATTTTTACAGAACAATCAGTAGCACATAATTTCAGTTTTTGAAATTCGACTTTTCCAACAGGATAGATTCACGGTTACGGAATACAATATTTATGGAAAAGAAGAATAGAAAGAAACAGAACAGGAGGGGACCTTAGGCTGTTAGCCCCCTCCGATGTCTAACATCCAAATCCCCAACTTGGCGTTCACTGAAGCAAATGCAGTAAACTCTACAGTAAACAATGAATTAACAACCATAAAATCAGTGTATATTCAACCGAAAAATGCAAATATCACAGATATTGCTAAATTATTTCGTTAATACAAAAACGCACTAGTTTTGGGGGATCTGGATACAAAACATCTTCAGTAGAACTGCACCAGTAGCAATAAAAATGGAAAAATCTTTATTAAACTTTATACTCAAAAATCAAATACAACACCATAGCCCGTTTGAGTCTACCTACTAACCCACGCAGCACAATTGCAAACCCAGCGTCATAGATATCACTCTCACAAAAAATATACAAAATTGATCTCAACTTATTCCATTACCATGCTTATGATGACAAATCCGTGATTTTCATGTGAAATGAAAATTGTGTAACAACTTCAAGCTTCTGTAGACCCGGCGATAAAACTGTATGGAAAATTCATAAAACAATGATCTTAAATTTCTCCATTGAAAAACAATAATAGTTGTAATTAGGTATTGATAAATTATTTGCCACTTCTATAATTTTGTTTTATTGAAAACTAATTTCGAATGTTATCTTTAGTTATAAAAACATACAAAAATTCAAAAATAAGCTATTCAAAATACAGTTTGGTGTTATTAAACATATTAAATTAGACGTAATATAAATCAGTATTATAAAACATTTATGAATTTTGAATTTAATTAAGACAAGAAATCAAATACATATTGGTACTCACCAAGGTTTAAATGGATTATATCAAACAGAAAAGTTTGAACTGGTTTCTTCTCGCACTGAACTAACAATGGAAGAAAATTGGGGTGTTTATAGGCAAAAGGTTTAAGGGTCGGGATTTTTCAGTAGTTCTAGTGAGAAATTGGTTTTTCTGTTATAGATGGGAATAAATTTAAGATTGGACTATTGGAGATATTTATGTGGTCATTTAAGCAAAAATCTGGATTGGATTTGAAGGATTTTATTATTTCAATATGAGATTTTTTTAACGTGATGTATTTAATTTAACTCCTCAGTCTTTGATGAATTTATGTTTTGTTTTTTTTCCTTTAAACGAATTGCAACTTTACTGATAACAGAATAAATAATTATCTGCCTCAGCCGGTCTCGAATCCGGGACCGGGAGCATTGTAACTTAGTGCCTTACCACTGAGCTACTCCGCTCCTTAGGCTCTGATATCCACAGTCGTAAAATCTGAAAATCGGTTAATGACTATTTTAATATACCAATCACTGATAAATTTTCACCTATTTCACCAAAAGAAACATGAAAAATCATCAAAAAACTCGTAACAAAGAAAGGTATAGATTATGATGATTTTCCCTCTTTGTTAATAAAAAATATTAGCAGAAAAACTAACATTTGTATAACAAAAATATAAAATTCAATATTAAGATACAAATATTTCTCCACCATTCGGTAATTCATTTGATATACATTTCAGTACCATCATCATTTATATAATTGTCAATTTGTCTTTACACAGGATCAATTAACATTAGTCGTATACAAATCTTATCTACTAATTATTGTTTGGTAATTAAGTATTGTTTGTTGTTATATTTACTTGTAATACTCCAGAATCGTGACGCCAACATGGCGGGCATCTAGACTTTTAGACTAGATCTCCGCCATGTTGGGGTTATGATTCTGAAGTTTTACCGAATAAAGGAAATTGCTAAAATAAAATACAGTATGATATCGATAATTCGTATGGTCAATGGTTCAAAAGGTAAATGCGAATTATCGAGATAACCAAATTATCGAAATTTCCAATAATCGGTGGTAAAAAATAGGAAATAATAAATTGGTAAAAACAAAATTAATACAAAATTGTATTAATATGAAGGGATATACAAACGATATAATTAGATGAACAAAATCTTAAAGTACGGCTAAATCTTCGTCAAAATAGTTACGGGAGTTTCTTAATTTTGAGGTAGGTGACTCCCATCCTCGATGCTTTCTAAGTTTCATCTCTACTTCGTTGCGTTAAATGTCTTAAATCATTTAATTATGGTCAAGTCTCGAGACTGCAGCTTAGAGGTTGTGTAGAAGATTAAGATCGCTGAGTAATGTGGTACAGTTGTGGGCCGTACAATTATCAATAAACAGTTGAAAATTTTCGCTGTTTTTTATTCCATATCTGTAGCCATCCGTTGAAATTTGTGTTCGCACATGATCAATCCATGTTGGCGGCTAATAGTATGGTTATAGTTTTTTTTTGTTACAATTTTTACTATAGAGAACTGAATAAAAAAAAAAAGGGTAAAACCACCGAAATTCATAGAAACGATCCCACACACCCACCTCTCCTCTTGAAAAGATTAAAAGTTAACCAGATTTTTCATTTGGAAATTCGAATTATAAGACGTTTATGTTACTTGGAAGACGAATTATCAAGGGGACCAGATTTCAGTGTTTTTATAGGCAATAAAGGGAGATTTTCAAGAGATCAGAAAATTCAAACGAATTATCGGGATTTACGAATTACGGGGATATAAATTATCGAGATTCTACTGTAATATAGTTTGCCATATGATCTCATCAATATGTCGTTGAAAAATATAGATATCATCGATTATATTAGTATGTTAAGATATCGATAGAAAATATCGGTTTTTCAACTCCGATATATCGATATATCGCGTGTCGATTTTCCAACCCAATTCTATACCTCATGCGGACGTCAACTGATGCTTTTATTAGATCTTGAAAAGGCTTTCGATATGGCCTGGCATATGGGATTTATGCACAATTTCCCTCCTTAGCTAATTCATATCATCAGTTCTATCTTTTCCAATAGACAATTTTTGATCCAAATAAATAAATCAGCGTCCAATGTACTTCCTGTAATGGCCGGTCTCGCACAAGATTCCTGTCTATTTCCAACTCTATTTAAAATATATATATATATATATATATATATATATATATATATATATATATATATATACATACACATATATAGCTCAGATCTGTTATGCCTCATCCGTGTGAAATTGCAAAACTAATTTTTCCAACTATTAGAACCAAGATGTGATTATCTCCAATTCAGTCATTCTTAAAACAGTATTAACATGGAAAAGCATTATTCGGAATCATGTACATAAAATATGTTTATATCATAATTGTCGTAAATATGTTAAATAAATATGTATTACAACTTGTTTTTCCCAACATTACTAGTAAAATGTTGGTGGGATAATTTTCTATTAAATATTAGAAATTAGTAACAGTTTACTAATTTATATATAATGTCTTTTAGTTTAGTTTAATTTAATCATTGGAATATTTACTGATTAGATATTCAGCTAAAAAACAATTCAGTGATTAGACTGATAACGATTTTCATTTTTGGTCCAATAAATATAGTTTTATTTAAGAGTAGCGCTGAAATGAATATCAACCCTTTTTAATTGCTCATAAGATATCCTGATTATTTTCTATCTAAAAAATAATGAAATATCTATCTATTTTACTCTTTACTATAATCAAACGAATTTCTTCCTAGAAAAAAACACAACAAATAAACATTGGAAACTAACATTTCAGCTTATTTATTTCTGCAATTGTTTTAGTTTCTATTTCTTCATTATTTCCTTGTGTCTACTTCTTTCACTTATCTCCATTACGGATTTAAATAATAAAAAAATATTTAGTTAAAGTTCATTGGTGATTTATAAAAAGTCATGCACATGCACAGATAGGCGCAGTCAGTAATTTATCAAAAAAGAAAATCTGGATAAAAAGTAATAGGAGTATATGAAAAGTCAAACGAATAAATTAGGAATGAATTTATTAAGTAACAATATTGTCATCGTACGTAATAGTGTGTAACATGCTTAAAGTTTTCAATTGATTTACAAGGAAATATTACATTAACAGTAAATAATTATTACTATATTTAAGGCTGATTTTTTACATTTATGTAACTAAACCACTTACAATATAGGCGCATATGCTGTTGAATAAAATTCAGAGACGCGCATGAGTGGAGGCAACTTTGTTGCTTTACCAATTTGCATTGTTTAGTTGCATAAATGTAAACTGGAAATTATACACGAATGATTTTGAAATTTGAACAAATCAGATAATGATTTATTAAAATAAATTAATTATTGATTTCACCTGGAAATATTACTGATTTATAGAAAATAGAAGATATAATTATCACAATAACTAACTACCATCTTTGGTTGGCCTAGCTGAATGAAGTCTTCTTACTACTGACTCAATAAGGTGCAGTTAGAGAGGCTATGTGCACATTTACAATCGCCTCTTATTAAACACTAAGCACTTAAAATTCTATACAGTGAATGGGAAGGTTAACTATAACAGCCAACAGCTGTATGGAACATGGAGGTATTTTAATACCACATTAACATATTCCAGCCTGGTAATAATTTGACGAACCTGGACTAGAATCAGGTTTTTCTTTGTTCCTTAAACTTACTGTAAACTATCTAATAATACATTTGTACATATAGATTATATCGTTATTTATAATAAGATTATATCCAAGAAAAGGCACTTTGGACGGAATCGACTCACGCAAAAGAAATTTTGGACCCTTTATTTTGCCTCTTTAACTTGCTTGGTTTGGAAAGGTATGGTTCATTATTTAATATATATACAAAAAAATATCTTACAAATGCATAACAAAGAAAGATAAGATACATGACTTCCACGCTAGCCATAATATAGACAAAACTAGTTTTTCTCATAATAATTTCGGTTTTGAAGTTAAGTGCAATCATGAAGTGAGAACTACGTCAAACCTAGGTTTATAACTTAAATTATGCATATACATCGTTCGATTTTTATATTGAAGAAAAAAATAATGATCTCTTTAAACTAGTTTAGAATTAAAATGTTATATCTAATTTCAAACAGATTTAAACAGGACAAAAAATGTTATTGAGAATATTTTTGATATAAAAATTAATTACTACTCTAAACTCAAGTTATTAAAGTGCAGAAAATGATATTTTTTGAATTCCATAATAAATTCTTACTACACAGGAAATCTAACACATCATTTATTTTATCTTGATTTTTTTAATCAAAATTCTAAGTATGCTGCACGCATCAAGACCAATAATGAGCAGAATAACTCTTTTGACAAATGAAAAATCAAGACCGTCAGACTAGAATTTTGGATATTAAGAAATATCAAATCAATTTCAATGCCATAGTGATTAATATCTTTTTCAAAATAGATAAACATGAAAATATCTTTTCTTAAATCAAATTTTCTCATAATGATAATTAAAAAGTGGGTGTCATATACTAATAGGCCGCACCGAGTTCATACTTCTTCGTTTGATATTTTTTATTTGTTCGGTTTATCTTTTCTACTGTTATCGATTCTAAAAGATGACTAGATACAACTCATAATGGGAATGTTTACAAATTTTACTTACGAATCCTATTAAAGAAAGAGAGGAATTTCGACAGATATGAGCCAAACGAAACTATAATATGTAACTATTTTGTTTATTTTTTTCATTTATAAAACAAGTGAGCCATTAAATAAATGAAACATCAATCCTCATCTAGAGAGTCAGTTTCTGGCGAAATGATACAGTCGCTTCACAATATATTATTCACCTACAGCTGCATTGAATACTTTTATTTACAATTAACGACTAGGGAGGGGCATACCTTTTCTTTACTCCTACAACTAAAAAATGAATTTTCAAATGCATACAAATCTACACCGCTAGTCTTGTAAACAGTCTTAATTACCGTTTTACCGGCAGGTTTTATATTACTGATGGCCTTTACACATCAAATATGTTTACATTTGAGAGGATGAGTGTTAAGATGATTTACATGCGCGGAACAATGAGTAGATATGAAAGGACTTTCACATGAGTAGCCAGTTATAAAAAAAATCGTTAAACATGATGTGGGGCGGGCTAGGCGAGGTCAGAAGATGTAGTATCTGCGGAGGGATGCTGGCTCTCGCGGTGCCTTCGCAAGTCCACCTTGCGCTGAAAGGCTTTTTCGCATAGCCCGCAGGCGAACGGCTTGTAACCCGTGTGCTTACGCATGTGCGTGATCAAGTTTGAGCTCTGCGAGAACGCCTTGCTACACACGATGCACTTGTGTGGCTTCTCACCTGACAACAAAATTCACTCATTGATGAAAAAACATATAATGTGTGTGTATATGTATATGTATATATATATATATATATATATATATATATATATATATATATATATATATAATATTATATTATATATATTTTATTTTAGTAGTAAATATTCTTTACTACACTATACTACATTTCACTTATAATACGCATAAATCAATTATAATAAAATAAATAAAAAGTGAAGCGAAGCCAAAATATCACTGTTTGTACAGTTAGTCACCTTGTTTATTTATCAGATCTATCACCAGATGAGATCGAAAAATGAAGATATACAGAAAGTAGATTTTATTCGAATACCAAAATCATCAAACATCTTGCAAGATAAAACAAAAAAATATGAATTTAGGAACAAATAATAGTTACAGCTCCTAATGGAGCTGACGGAACAATAGAGACGACAAGGCCCGCCCGCATTGAAAGGCAAGGACAACATATCGAACGAATCTTCATCGGCCCTTCCCTCCACTGGATGACACAATATTAATCAAGAATGTATTAATACAAAATAATGAAAGGATGCTATAAAATTAATAACAAAGTAAAACAAAGAGCAATAAAATTAACTTTGTAATTTTATGTTAATGTTCCGGAAACATACAAGATATTTATGTTGAACCTCTTTCGTTTCTCATTCATGATTACTGACTTAATAGTAACAGCCTACAGCAAATTTACGGGCTCGATACACAATTAATACAACGATTGCGCCAAGCCGTTTGTCGTCAGTAGGCGTGGTAGACTCTCTTCAATGGGCTGCTCCACGAATTTCAGTGTTGGCATTCTGGTTACTGAGATCATGCCAGACGCTTCATGTAAGTCGGTTTTTGTTTTAAATAGTTTAGTTTAGGTTATGCGAGGATGTTGGAAAACATACTGCTATCATCTAACATTCAAAGATCATTAGATAATCTATTAGGTTTTGTTAATTCTTCTTCGTGAATACTTTTCAAACATATTCAAATTGCTAATTTTGTTATTTAACGCCATCCGAGACCAATTGTAAATAGATTAAGATTTTCAATAGTGAGGTACTAGTAGTAAAAAACTACTTTGGAAGGGCTCGTTAATGTTTGGTAATGATCAAGATATAGTAATTCAACAGTGAATTACCGAAAGCTAAAACTTCAGGAGAATTAGAAATTACTTCGAGTTACTTTTAGTTCGAGTTAACATTAATTTGAGTTAAAAAAAATCTCTATTGCGAAAACAATGTAAGTTTTGGACACTACATATTGTTATTGTAGTTAGAGAAAAAAAACGAATTTGAAAAATAAAGGTAAAAGTTTATAAGTATTAGGTAATTTTAAAGAGTAATCATTCACAAAATGTTCCGTCATGTACAACCTAAAAATATGTGTGCAAAAGTTCATTTAAAAATATGACTCGTTAAGTCCCAATTTGTTTCGGCAGGTTTATTGAAAATAATTTGTTGAGTTCAAAAATAAATAAATTATTCAACCTATCTCTGACATCAAGAACTACAAGATTTATTTTTTAAATTCGTAACGGATTGTAGCAAGCTTCGGTATTTAACTAATAATAAAGGAAAGCGTTGTCGGGCCCATTTCTGAAGGTCGTTTATAAGAAATCACAATAAACGACAGGATAGGACTGAGTAGAAAGAAACTTATAAATTTTACAGTAGTCTAAATAGCTACCTTATTGAGAAGAGCTGGTATACAATTACTACACCGGGCAGCTATTAGCGCGATTTCCACTCTTTTCTCATCGATCTCTTAAATATGTATTGTATAATTGCTGAGAATCGTCTGGAGGAATTCATGTAACAGCTTGAGGAAGAATTCTTGGACTGGGCAGACGTTAATTATTTTGGAAAGTATCAGAAGAAGTTCACTATGGATCTGTTGCGTTTTGAGTCAATTATTCATAATGGTTAAAAAGATGAATCGATGGTCAATTGATATCTGTCTGGATTTTCTTTTAGGTCTACTAAATTTAACAAGAATAATTGATTAAAAAAAAAAATGAAGCAATAAGAAAAACCAATAGTGATGACTAACATGATTTTTATGAAAATTGTTCTTCACCAACTGTTTAAGGTAGAATAAGCCTAATAAATGGATAAGAGTTTTAAACATCTCACGTTTTAGGTTGCGCTGAATTCATAATGTTATTTTTAAAAATGTTCTTGTCGTTTCTTATTTCAGGGATCCTTCGTTCTCTTGAACTGCTGAACGGTAGCTCTTCAGTAGAGCTTGTAGAAAGATGTCTTTCGGGATAGATATTATCTCTAAACAACAGAACTGAATTTGATGACTATTCATTTTGTTATTTTAAATAAATTTAGGATGGTAATAGTTCCGCAGAGCTACTGGATGCCGTGGTCTCTTGACAGGTCGGAGGACGGTCTGCATATCGAAGTCTGCCCGAAGTAAGATTTGTCTTCGAAATTGAAATCCAAAATCCAATCACTCCAACGCTGTATTATGATTTAATATAGTTTATCGATATTAAAAATTTATGATAATATTTTTGGTATAATTTGGTGGAGGAAAGAGGGATGTAAAATTGGGGTACATTGGAATATTGTTTAAACCCTTGATCCCTTCCCCTACGGATGCCACTGATGAAAATTATGGTTAATCACAGTGTAACAGAATTTTTAAAGGTGTCCATACTTCCATGAGCGGAAGTGTATGTCAGATATATTGAACTATTGCTTTAGTATTCTGATAGTATTTCTAGTATTTGGTGCCATCATTCATAATTAAGTTGTCTTTTAATTTTTAACTTAATTGCGCTATTGTTTTGTATTTATTTATTTGTTTTATTCTGCACAATGATACTCTATGTAGGCTTTCTGAATTATCTAGGTTGCTTAATTTGAATATTTTTTTAGTGTACTGCAATAATCGATACTAATATAAAGAAAAAATCTGGTGCGGTGCGCTCATCACACAACTTTCCCTTACCGTCCTATAATAATTATCTTTTTAATATAATTTTAAAAAGTTCACATAAAAAATGCTTGAAATAAACAGCAGTATTCACTTCTTCACATCTTCTCCCACTAAAGTACAATAAAACAGTTTTTTAAACAATTTTAGTACAATTCTGTACATTACCTTATTTTAACTTCGTCAAGTTGCAAATATATTTTAAAAGTTTCGGTTTAGCTTTCATGGAAATATTTTCTTTCCATTAAATAATATGAAAGTAGAAATTATTAAGTTAATTTCCGCTTTTGTATTTTTTAATTACTTTAGTACAGAGTATATGGTTTATAACAGATTGATGGGAGAAGGTTAGGTCGCATCTGTCTCCTTTCAGATGCGCTCGGTTATCCATCTAGGGTCTTGTGCTCCTCATAAAATACGCTGCATCTTTGCTAATACTAGTCCGATTTTGATGGTTCTTTTTTTATTTTTAGATGATTTAATTAGCTTTCATACAAGCTACATACATAAATTACTATAAAATGCATGCTTTTTAAGTTATGCGCAAATAAAATATTCTTTTCATCATAACTTTTTTCTCTGCATTTCCTCGGTAGTGTACCACATATATGAAAAGTTAAAGGTCTTTATGAAGAATAATTTAGGCAAATTTCAACAAAATCGTTTGAACCGTTTTCGAGAAAATTGTAAAAAAAAGTGTAAAATCGATTATATAAAGTGGCACTTCCAGTTAGTCGATTTTGACGAAAATGTTGCTGTAACATCACATGCATGTGCCAACCTTAAATACGTAATTTCAGTATCGTACAACTTTTCGTTTTTGAGCTAGACTAATCAAATACACACAGACACACTGACCATTTTGCGAGACTTGGTCATTTGGACTCAGGGGACATCAAAACGTGTATTTCCGTCGAAAACTCGAATTCGAAAATTTTCACGATCGCAATACTTCCTCTTACTATATACTTCGTATATAGGTTAGGGAAAGTAATACTTCCCCTTACTATATACTTCGTATATAGGTTAGGGAAAGTAATACTTCCCCTCACTATATACTTCGTATATAGGTTAGGGAAAGTAAAAATAATAAAGAAATACCCTGTGGTTTATTGTTAGATTATTACAAAAAAAAAGTGGATAGTCATATATATTTTTCCATTCACTATCTTCGTCCCCCGTACCTTTTTTAAACAGTACAGCCTCAAACATTAAAGCCAACGTCCCTGTACTTTTTTTCTTTATCTACTTCAATTGTTCTTACATACGTAGATAAACTAATTAAGTATTTGAATTTAAATTTTTAATTAAAAAAATCAAACGATTAACAAACTAGTAAACATTATATTTCAACATTCTGATGGAGAATTACTACGGAAGGTTTTTCAGGAGTATCTGAAGACTGGAGGACATTTATCCCAATCAATGGTGATACAGCATTTGGTATAGAGGCATCAAAGATGGCCGCCAATTAAGACAAATAGACTCTATTAAGGATGTAATTGCATAGCATTGACATTGTTCGGCTTTACGATACCGCATCCCTCCCACAAATGGATTTTCCCCATCCACAAATATTAATTGTTTTGGTGCATTAAAAAACTATTGCTATACATTATTGGGTTACTTTGACTTAGAAATGTGATACTTGTCACATACCTATGTTTGCCAATGTTATTAAATTTCAACATTTTAAATTAATAAACTTTGAATTTTCCATACCTTATTTTAATACTTCGGATTTTATTTCCTAGTTATAAATACCATATGGACACTCCGAAATCCATCAATAAAAAATAATTTAATTGATGGGCCAATGTCGGAATCGAGTTTTTAAAAATCAAAGTAGAGTCAAATAAGGAATCTATTTAAGAGTGCCGCACAAAAGGATATGTTTTATCGAAGTTTATATGGAGGCCGACGAAGTGAAATGTTAGAGGGAGATGGCAAGATGTCATTAGGCTAATTGATATAGACAAAGGGCGTGAGCCGTGTCAACAAAGGGCGAGGTGTGAGACATATCGATATTGGTGAAGGACAATCTGAAGACAATAGGAAGTGATATAATTAAAATCGATCCCCGGCTCCTCGCCAAGTGGGATGAATTGTTTATGACCCCTCACTGTTTGATCGGAAGACAATATACCAAGCGGTCGTCTATAGAACAGCTTTGCCCTCAGTCGTTAGGGAATTAGTTTTGTCTTTCTCCATCAGCTTTGATATTTTTCTATTGTGACGATATTTATATAGTACATTATTGATCATTTCTCGTAAGCATAATTATTTCGTTCGGATTGATTTCATATGAGACGTATGATTTCTTCGTATATGAAAATAAATCGATTATAGATTTCCAATCTGTTTGTCTTTTTCTTGATATAAGCACTTTATATTGTTATAGCCGCATTAGGTTTTAATGTTCAGTTATTTCTGGCCTTGGGCATATTTTAGAAAACCATAGAGACCAATTGGCAAAAATTATATCGAAAAGTTTCTCGGGATAGTGTACTATCATATAGGTATATTCATTTATATTAATATTTTATATATAAATGATCATTTGACAGTCTTGTTTTTTCTGGTGTGCAGATAAACTTCTGGTTTTCTGTGATTCTTGTTCACTCCTGGCCGAGGTGCTAAGAGGTACCATTAGTAGAGCTACTGAACGTTTACCAATAATTCTTAGAATTATTTATAAACTTATCGTGTTACTGCATAACATTTATCCAATGATATTTAAACAAAATCGTTTCATAACTGAATGTCTTCCGTAAAAGAGTCAGATTAAAATGAAAATAATAATAAAATGAATTATTGTTTTATATCATATATGATATGAAGCTCATATCGCACCTATAGAAGAATGAAAGCACAACTCAAAATTAAACATCATTGGATAAATGTTATAGAGTAACATGATAATTTTATAAATAATTTTTCCTTGCATAACATTATGTAGCACTTCTCAATTAGACGGACCAAGATTTTTTGACGGATTAAATTTAGTAAAATATTTTTACTGTAATGTCTTGAATATTGTGAATATTTAGTTTTGTTTTATATATGAATATTTTTTATAAAACGAAGATTATTTTTTTGTAATTAATTTTTGATTACACATTATGGGCTTGAATCCATGTTTTTATGTTTTAAGTACCCGAACTGATAATAGTTGGCCCTTCATGTGACAAACCGGAAAGATGCTTGATGAAAAATCAACAGATCCATTTTCAGATATAAAAAAAGAGAGGAAAATTGCGTTTTATCAAGAATTGTAGTTAAGATTATATTTTGTTTTGAATTTAAAGAAACGGCTCATTTTCTCTCATCCACCCTTCTCACTCACTCACTCGATAACATAAATGGAGGATTTTATAATGTAATATAAATGTATTATATATGTAATATTTCATATATATATATATTACATATTATATTATAGAACACTTAGAAAGTGTGGGGTGTATATATATAAATATTAATAATCTATATAATAAGAGGTTTAAATAAAGAAGTATTTGAAGGAATTGTGAGCCCATGAGTACTGATGAATTGAATGTTATGAATTGTAATGTATCAGAAACAGAAAAATCAGTCAATCTTATATTGCTTCGTAGTTGATGCAGTAAATGATATCATGGATCAAATGAAAATCAGAACAATTTAGATTGCGTTAATATCGGGGTGATCATACAAAAGAAGAAAATTTTAGTCTTGGTTTGCCAACAGCACTGTTTACGAGAGGTTTATGTCACTCAGATGAATATTAACTTAATTTAATTTTTTAGTTGAATTGGGAGAATAATGTTTTTGTTTAGTGTATTTAAGCTTCTGACTTCACTTATACTTAGTCTACTAACGATGGCACTCACCGGTATGTATGTAGGTGTGCTTCTTCATGTCGGACTTCTGGTGGAACCTCTTGCCGCAGTACTGGCAGGGGTACGGCCGGGTGTCCGAGTGGATGAGGAGGTGAGTAGAGAGCGTGGAGGATCGCTTGAACGTCTTGCCGCACTGCTTGCACTGCAAAACATGGATAAATAGCAATGTAATGACAGAATAAGTAGCTAATCAATAAGTCAAATTGGAATCATCATACTTTCTGATTTGTATTCGAGCAATAAACATGCAATGCTGTCCTTATTAACAAGACTAGTGTCTACAATTTTGGCAGAAGAACTCGTCACAATCCCAGCCTCTGTTCATCACTTCCCAATACCTGTTACTATTCCAGTAGTTGTCGAGATGCATAACTAAGTGTTCATACCAAATGCTAATTCTAATGAATACCTATTTTTCAGTTTCAGACCAGGTTGTGCTTCAATTCTTCAATCAAAAGCATCTTATTAATTCTTTAACATTAACAAGAGGGAATGCGGAACCGCTCGATATTTTTGTGATATTTTATTACGAACAACACTCGGTTCATATAAAAGAACTGCTTTATATTGTTTATCAAGTAATGACTTTTGAGAGTTCAATGATCGACTTAAGATGTTACTGAAAAGTCAGTTAGGAAAAAACAAGAGCCATAAATTTAATAAATTATATTTTAATTTCGATTCATCAAAGGAGCCTAATCTTCATACTTATCCCAAAAGTTGAGATTCTTTATGGAAAGTGGCCTGGATGAGGTATATATGTAGTGGAGAAGAAAGGAAGTGTCGAGTCGATTACCAAAGGGCGAAGAGACAAGATCGATGTGAGAGCCACCTGAGGCGACCATCGATTCCCTCCCATCCAATATTCACTGGCCGGGCTTCAACTGTTGCTCTCTATATTTCATCGTAGGTCGTACATTAATCAAAACATGACAGACAGTCATCGCCGCTTCTTAGAAGTAAACACACACTTGGGACAGATTCCATTAAAGTTCTAGAAGAGCCATTAGGTAGGGGGAAAGTAGCCACCTCGTTTTCCTAATGACGGATATCATCTGGCTATAACTGCTATCCATCTCTCTAATTACGCCCTTGTTTACCTCAAACATGTTTTACTTTCTTAGGAGGCATTTCTGCTTAAATTATGCAAAAGCTAGTCTGTACGGTACGGCGGATTTTTTTACGAATCATTAGATTGAGTGTTGTCATATCGATTTGAATTCTAAATTCGAATTCAATACTAGTTCCATTTACCATTCAATGTCCTATTTTTAGAACAGAATAAAAATCACATATTTGTCATTTGAAGATGAACTCGAAAATCTCATCTTGCTATCAAGCATGATTCTAAAAGAAGAAATGTCACTAATTTAAGAGGCTGGTAGTCGAATATGAGGGACAGACCTGAGCTTATTGAAATCTGAAGCAGTTTCGTTTCGGCCTTAGAGGGTTGATATATTTCATGGCGGACCCGTGGTTTCAACTTGTAATTTGAAGGAACCATCCTTTCCGTCCTAATTTAATTGAATAAAGCTGTTCAGATCAATAAACAATCAAAGAACTTGATTAAATTGTTTGATACTAAGCAGGTACTCTAAATACTAAGATTGAACTTCCTTTAGCTCTTAATTTTCTGCTATATTTCTAGGTGATATTTAAATTTAATTTTTGAGAGTATTTAGACTATTATCAAGGACTGACAAAGAACCGAAAAAGTAGTTTCTAACTGAACCATTTACGTCTCAGCCCCTCCAATAGATGAGCCAATGAAGTAATCTAGGCTATGAATTATTATGCCTAGAAACTGAACTAACGCTACTAATATTCATGTTTTATTATTATCATTGCCAACTACGTAATTCACTAGCCTTTCAAAAAGTGTGACTTTGTCGGAAAATACTTTACAAACAAACAAAAACTGTATTGAGGACGGAAAAACCCGTATTTCAAAATAATGACCGTGGCATTATATTAATTTTTTTAAGTTATATTTTTGCAAACAATGTATTACTCGGCGAAAGAAAATGATTATGCGATTTTGGTCAAGGCAGTTGATTGGTACTGTTTGAAAAATTTGTGTGTATCTTATTGCTTACAAGTTAGCATTGAATAAAACAATATATTTTTTATAATACATTTATAAAGTTAGTGGGCTTACCAGAAAAGATCGTTCCTGAGGATGAGGTGTGAGGCGTAGATGTGGCGAAGGACTAGGAGGTAGCCTGTCTTCACACAATGTTCCTGGAGACCATATTTCCTGTTTTTTCTGCCTGATGCAGAGATTCAGGGGCATCTCCTCTTCATCGGCAGACAGATCTGCAATAATTATACGTATAAATATACACATATATATATATATATATATATATATATATATATAATATACTCAGGGTGATTGAGCTAAACATTTTCAGGGGATTAAAGAGATATGAAAAGGTGGTGATGAATGACCATACTATGCATTTAAGACCGTATTTTGTGCTATTTCATTATTATTTGGAGAACAATGAGCTGAAAAAGGTAGATTTAAATGTGTTTGGTGCTCTTGGTTTAGTTGGTTATGTTTACGATATTGCAAGAACCAATAAATAGTAATACAAGTAGCTACAAACATTTTAAAGGAAGCTTGAGCTGAGATTTTACGCAAATAAAGTAGGTACTAAATCAGAATAGAAAAATTGAACTGTATGTAATGGAAATAATAGTTACCTATTCTGGCTTTTTCAGGCGTGGCTCCTGTGTCAGATCCCGCACGATCAGGTGAAAGATCTTCTGGTTCTTGAGGAACAGCAGAATAGGGCACGAAGAGCCCCGGAGGCCATAAATAAGGTAATAGTGGTGTATAGCCTCTATAATCTGAAACATTAGATATTTACTTATCATTTATGAATGATTATAACCCTAAGGGCTTATACCACAAGATTCAGTTACTTATGTAATTAACAACAGATATGCACAAATATTGTGCTAATGCAAATGTTTAATACATTACCTGCTTTGAGAGGAGTGTGCTGGATGACGGTCTGGTAGTGAGTCGGTGGGATCCTCCAGTAGTGCGGCGGGGAGTCCGGTGGGGTCATCCTCGCCCCACCGAGCATTCTGGAAAGAGGAAACAGATCTCGGTTCAATCTATTAATTATATAATTCATAAATAGCTATTAGTTTGTAAATGGTCATACGGAAAAATTATTATATTTATTTATTCAGGGTTTTCAGATTACCTAATTTTCTTCCATATAAGATTTATAAACATGAATACTTATTATTAGTCTTGTTTTTGGTTTGTGGAGCTTTGTTTATCGTCATGGTTAAGCCAAGATTTCACTCAAAACCGCTTGTAAGAATGCATTTGTCAGATTGTTATGAATGTAAACGAAAAGTTATATTAACTATTTTCGCTTAAGCATGATCAAACGTATTTTCGAGCACGAACATTTCAAATTAATTTTTAATTTTGCAGAATTAATCGGCGTAGGGATCGTTTATTAGGTTTTTAAGGGCGCTTATTCCGAAATTAATAACGGATTTTTCATCGCACATGCGCATTTCGATTTATGTTATTGTTCGATGTCCCTATCGTTTATTAGATAATCGAGGGTTCTTAATACGTTTTTTGATCGGGCATTTTAAACTATTATTTTTTTGTGTGCGTAAGCTTCCGAAACATGTCGAAATAAAGAATTAAAACATCAAATTAGGTTTTACTTAGAGTTTTGTTTTGTTTAATTTTTTTATTATTCATATTTGTTTTTGCATTTGTATTTTATAATGTATCCATTAAGAATGGCGATGAAGGTATACTGGATAACAGCACGTTTCAATTACTTTAATTTAGAAATATGTGCGAAATGAGATCGCAAAATCAGCACTACTTCGCAAATGTTCACCAAAGCGTGGATGTTTTTTAATTCAGCAGGTGGAATTCTGTTACGGAAATTGTGCTCAGAAATGATATCGGCATTCAGTGTTTGTCAGAGTGGGGAGAGGAATAAGAAACACAAATCAAGAACGGATTATCAAGAACACTAAGCTACAGGGATTTAAGTTTTGAGGGCCAATTATACTTTTTATTTTGCTAAATATTTTTAATAATATTTCCGCCTGTTGCATGTGCTGAAGAAAATTAATAAATAGTAAAAAAGTAGCGGAGGACAAGGTAGGAGCAGATTGAGGGAAGCAGGTGGATCGAACTATATCAGCTGTGCTCCACCTGCCTCCTTCCTGCCCTACTCTTCTTCCACCTTCCACCTAGACCTTATCCCATTTGCATAATGCCACTTATATATCCAATTCTGGGTATAGAGATTGATTAATAGATTTTAATGAAACTTTGAAGTTCGACTATTCATTAATGAGGAAAATTAGGTAGGTATATGATGCAAATGATATTTTTTTTTCCTGAATCAGCTTCAAAATTGTAATTACCAATTTTTGGACAGCTTCATGAATCACAGGGCAGCGACCTTCACTTTCCTCCAAGAAGTGAAAATATTAACTACCGATTATGAATCGCCGAATACCTATCGAAAATTTCCGAAATATTGGGTTAGAAGGAACAACATCTTTGACGATACTAATCACTAAGAGTGTATTCTATTGACAGGAATGGTGGTCCTTCAATTTAGAAACAGGGCTTCTCGAGGTTTGTAAACATGGATACATTTAGCTGAGATCCAAGAAAATATATCTAATTTAGTTTATCAAAGCATTTTACTTACGGGTTAAAATCTCGATGCGCAGTTTCAACAGACTCCAACGTTTAAGAGCCCCCTGATTAAAAAAAAAACAAATTTTCGGCTATTGCTCTGTCTGAGTCTGCGCTACGGACCAATTTTGCTGTTTATTTATTTGTTTGTAGGGTTTCGACCTGTCTAGCAAATCAGCTGCGCACCAAAAAATGTGTTTTCTGTAGACTGGAACACCAAAACGGCTTTAACGATTTTGATGAACCTTGCCTAAAGTCTTCTTAAAACCCTTTAACTTTTCATGCATAGTATATCCCCGATAAGAAGCAGAAAAAGTTATGATGAAAAGAAAATAATTTATTACTCCATAACTAGAAAAGTACATATGAATTTTATAGCAAATTATGTATATCATCATTTGAAGGTAATTGAATTTTTAACAAAACAAAAATATAATAAAAAAGAATCATGCAAATCGGACCAGTATTAGCCAACATACTTTGTATATATGTCTTTGTACACCTGTTATTAAATGTATTTTTAAAGTATTCTGTGCATGTTTTCATGGAAATCCGTTCGCTTTTCTTGAATATCTCGAAAACTACACATTTCTCGGAAAATTCCATATGCTCATTTAAAAGATAATTTAATTTTCTACATAGAAAAACGTATTTTTTAAAATCAATAATATTACATAGATTATATTAGCGTAAATATAGCAAAAAAAAAATATTGTGTTGGACTTTGGACCAAAGCAGTAAGACAAATCATGTGAGTGGTCGCAGCAGATATTCGTCAATTAATCCATAATAAAATCATTCTGAAACGGACGATTTAGGATCGTATTTTCCATATGTTTTCAAAAATAAGCTCATTACAAGAATATTCTTACTAACAATTTAATATTTTTAAACAACATTAAAAAACTAGCAGATGAACATATTTTTAGTTACTAGTCAGCACAAAAAGATTATTGTCAGAACAGGAGCTTAGCTTTATGCTAGATCCTATGTGATTTAATACTAACAAGGAAATAAGACGATTATACCAAGTTCTATTTTAGTTGAGAGCACCAAAATGATATCAGTGAAAGGTAAGGAAATCACCAACAGGAAGCGGAAGGTAAAAGCACTTAAAGATCGATGTTGATGTCGATTAAATGAGGGTTGAGTTGATCGTGATTTGTGCCGCACGAGACCAGCGTTATTTACAGGGCTGCCACCTGTTCACTACCATTATCCCTTGTTCATCTGGCAAACCTGATAATCATCTCTTTGTCTACTTTTACTATCTCTCATATATACTAAATTTTGCCTAAAAAAATATATCATTTTATTGCATAATTAAAGTATTTATTTCTTTTTATCTTTAACAAATATTAAGATTTTTAGCAATACAAAATTGCAAATTGTGGTTCGTTTGTTTCTTTATACTTCCTAGAATGCTCAGATAAATATTGTCGCTTCGAGATCTCACTTAGCCGAGTTGTTTTTACCGTTCCCTAATTTCCGAAACAGTATTTTTTAAAGAATGTTATCGAGCATAAATGCTTACCTCCTCCTAAACTGAATTATTGACCCTTTTTCGACGAAACATAAATGAAGTCACTGGGTACGGTTTAGGATCGGGTAGAACACAAACGTGATAAGACAAAATATTCTCATGCGGAATTATGAGCATCCGTGATTTAACGATAACTCGATTAAATCGAAATCGAAAAGAAGTTGTAGCACTTTTCTTATTTCTGAAATGCAGATAATCTTAATTTTGTTTTCTATTTTTGGTTTAACTCTTAGCAGAGTTTATACCAAATAACTATTTTTTTTTTTTTAATTTTGTGTTTATCGTTTTATTGTTCGGGTTTCAGCCACAATGAATTCAACAATCAAAACATTGAGTTTAGTGTTTTATTACAAGCAGAAGTTTTGGTTCAAACATGCTGACCATCACCAGGTTAGGGGTTCTTGAATACTAAATATGTCTTATGTTTAAAAAAAAATTTAATTCAATTTGACTGAAACTCAAAACTTTATATAATCCTCAAATAAAATTATTATAGTGAATGAGATTCGACATTAAAAGACCGTTTAACCAATTATAATGTACAAAAATTCTCGATGTAAATTAAATTTTATCGTCTCAAAACTAAAGGATATACAAATTAAATTTTGTATAGCAATGTTAATAAATTTTGGAATAGGCTTATATAAATGATATGTTTATTTATTTGTTCTATTTTAGATCAGAATTTCTTTATAACTGAAATAATCAAAGTGGCTTTAGCCTTTTCGTAATAGAACGTATAACAATATTTTTTTTTTTTTTTGACGAATTTTTGTTTCAATTCCTTATATTTTCATAAGGGGATCGTAATTCATCCTTTTTTTTTTTTTTTTTTTTATGTGTGGAAGAAGGTTGAGGTATCTAGTTTTTCATTTCTGTGATATAAAGTTTACATGGTTATTTTTTAAAAACCCAAAATGAATTTAATAATTTTTAGATAAATCATTACGAATCCAAAAATTTCTCAGAGCTTAGTTTGGTTTTGAATGTAATACCCACAAATACGAATACTATATCTTAATAGAACTTTCCAATTTCAGAAGAATTATGAAATGGAATTGAATGAAAATAATCCTTTTTGAAGAGACTTGCCCAGTCGAAATCGATAGTGATGTTAATGAAAATATCGATTTGAGATGTCCATTAGAGGCAGTGATTCTCACCCTATTGATTGCTTTATACATAGCCTCACCTTTTAACCCCGTCGAGTTTGCCTTTATCAAAACAAACACTGTTTCAAGCTTTCTGTCATTAGTCAATTGAGGTAGGATATATTTCAAAATAGGTCACTTTAGATTTATAAAGTAGAAATATCTCAAAATGTTTACACTTTTCTGCAGTTAATTTTACTTTTGGAGATTTCTCTTCTTCCAAGCCAATCCTTGTAACTGTATCCGAAGAAACCAATAGTCCACAACATACCGTCGTTGTCATGAGAAAATATCTTGTGTTATAACCTTTTCAGTTTAATCTATTGATTATTTTGAAGTTTTACAATAATTATGTCTATATTTTAGTTTTTGGAGTAGTAAATATGTTTTAGTTCATTCTCAATGAGTCTTATTTGAAATCAATTTAGTCACTAAATTTAAACAGCATTAAATGAAGAAAAATGTATCCTAATTTTGTTCACATAGGTTATTTTGAATGTACGTAGAATATTTTCTTTCTTTTACTCGTATATTTAATCTAAGTTCTTTTTACTTCCTTGTACGAAGTATAAAGGAAGCATTGTAATCGCGAAAATTTTCGGTTTTCAGATTTCAACGGAAATATCCATTTTCGATATATAGGAAATATCCATCGCTGAATCCATTTTGACTAGTTTCGTCGTGGCGTCTGTACGTACATACGTTCGTACGTTCGTACCACGTACGTACGTTCGTTCGTATTTCGCATAACTCAAAAACGGTTAGCCGTAGAAAGATGAAATTTTGTATTTAGGATTGCTGTAAAATCTAGTTGTGAACTTCCCAGTTGTCAATAGATGGATGTCGCGACGCCGAGTGTTGGTTTTGAGGTACTGCGATCTTCGGAAACTAGTAACCAAATTGAGGATCACTTTTTGAGCCACCGATTTATAGTTTAATAGGCGTACAAGGAAGTCATGTGTTGTCCACATCAGATATTTTTAAATTAACAATGTTGGTGCTAAATTTTTGTTGATATTTATCATATCTTTTTTTTTTATTATTATTTTTCGGGTCCTGCAACTATTTAACATTCCGAAACACAGTATTGTACTTACCAAAAATCTCTCTTCTGTCACTCCTCTAGCCGTCATGTCTTCCCTGACTTCCTCTAATCCTTTTTTTTAAATTTCAATATTAATTTCGAATAGTAAGTAGTAAACTAAGTAGAAAAACATCTGATGTGGACAACACATGACACTCTTGTATGCCTATTATACTAGAAATCGGTGGCTCAAAAAGTGATCCTGAATTTGGTTACTAGTTTCCGAAGATCGCAGTATCTCAAAAACAACACTCGGCGTCGCGACATCCATCTATTGACACACACACACAAATAGGGAGGAAAACCAGTATTTTACACTAAATTTTAACACTTAAAACAATTAATAAAAATGTTTGATTAGATTTGAAACGAAATTGCGATTGTAACCTTTATTACCGAAACATATGATTTATACATTTAATTTAAATATAATTTTTGATGACCTTCAAGTAAAGTACCGTTTTCGGCCTACCAATTTTAACCAAAATATAGTAAATACATTCACATCAATATAAAAGTCCTATTTAACAAATTTGAGATGTTTTCCATTATATTTTAATATAATTTTTGATGAAAGTCAAATATGACCTTCAAGTAAAGTACCGCTTTCGGTTTTCCAATTTAGACCAAAATCTAGTATGTTATTTAAATCAATATATAAGTCATAAATACCAAATTTGAGAAGTTTTGCAAAGTATTTTAATATAATTTTTAATGGAAATCAATTATGACCTTCAAGTAAAGTACCACTTCCGGTGATTAAGCAGTGACAAAAAAAGGGAGGTTCACAACTAGATTTTACAGCAATCCTAAATACAAAATTTCAACTTTCTACGGCTAACCGTTTTTGAGTTATGCGAAATACGAACGAACGTACGTACGTATAGACGCCACGACGAAACTAGTCAAAATGGATTCAGGGATGGTCAAAATGGATATTTCCGTTGAAATTTGAAAACCGAAAATTTTCGCGATTACAATACTTCCTTTACTTTTTACAAGGAAGTAAACATGCAATGTAAAGATTTTTATAAAATGCCTAATAAAAAAATCAATAAACAATCTCAAATATTTTATTTCATAATACTTAAAAAAAAAAAAAAAAAGATGCCAAGCTAAAACATTGTTATGAAATTACTCTTAATTGAAAACAAAACAATTAAATTCCTCACAGCTAAATTCCAAAAACTTTTGTAGTATGGGGAAGTTTGTAAACGATTATTTTTTCAACTGGTTTGGCCCAGAATTTAAAGTTTTTAATTATTGCTTCTATTGTGAACATTGAAGCACTTCACTCGTATACTTTTGCCACCTCAACCTCCTTGAGAATACAATAAATTTTCTTGAATATTTCCAGACTATTGCGCTAGGCCATAGGCACAAGGTATATTTTTCATGACAAACTAAATTCTCTTTTAAAATTCTCGCTTATTTTCGGCAAGACAGCCTTATGTATTCATTTATTTAGACAATAATTGAAAGAAAATTCAGAAAACTACTATAGACTTCTACTGCTCATTAAAAAAATCATTTGAACTACTCTAGAACTACGGAATCGAAGTGTGGGAGAAAAAATGTTCGAACGTATTTATTCCTTTCAACCAGAAGTCCTGCGAATTGCAATCAATGTTCCAGATTCAATTTCTGACATTGACTAATCCCTTCAATCTTGATCACCTAAAAAATCTAAAAGTTGTTATTTAACTTGACATAGACGGCTCAAAGCATTGACAAAAATAAAAACAATTAGAAAATACAGTACAAAAACAATTTCAAAAAATAAAATTCACCGCAATTTTGTTCATAAACTTATTTTGAATGGGTAACAAAAAAAAAAAATCATAATTATGGGAATAAAATGAATCCTGGTAACCACTTTTCCTTGTCACTCCGAACCGACGAACTGATTATATGAAGGCGAATATAAATCGGTGGAAATTGAAACTCGGAGCTGTTTGAAGCTAATGAATTGTTTTGCCGTTCTATAAACTACCTAATACAGTTCTACTGATAAGGTGAGACAGAAGATAGAATGAGTACGTGTTTGAGAAAGATCGGCTGATGAACAAAGTTAGTGGAAGGAGGCTTTTTCTAGCTTTTGTTGAATTAGAGGTGGCAAGGGGAAAAAACTACATCAATTTTCATCTCAATATTTTATAGACTCGTTGCTTAGTACTACTCATCGAAAAATGGAATTATAAGACTAAAAACTAAAAATTCTGGCTGTTTTTTTTACATAATTCCCAATTTTTCCTGACACGTAAAATTTAAGCAGTATTAGGAAGTTTATTAAAGCACCTTCAAACTCATGAAATAGGCTACAAGGATAATATTAGGACGAATTCAACAAAATGTTTATACAAATATCATAAAAATAAAGGTAATTAAACAAACTATACAAAAAAGTTACATATGATATAATTAATTTAAGATGTTTAAAAATAATTTAGAATGGAATACCTAGCAGAATGTTAACATATAGGCCAATCAATGGGACGGCCACAATCTTTCAGAACTTCGTTTGGACCTAGCTCAGAGGTAACATACGAAAAGTCCTGGGATCAAGGAAAAAATCCAAAATGGAGATAGTAAAATGTTTTGACTCCCTTATAATATGGATTCAAAAATATGTAAAAAAATGTGTTACTTTGAAGAATCTATATTTCTTGAACTATAACAGATAACAGTAAACCGACAGTAAAATGTGACCATCTCTCCCCTCCCTATGTTGCCTCTGCTCCTAGATCCCAGGACTTTTAGTATGTTTACCTCTAAACTAGTCCAAATAAAATTCTGAAGTCAATTCTGACTGTCGATGAATAGAGTCTTACTTATAACTGTAACTAATTTAATTTTAGCTTGAGGGTTTCAGAGAGGAGCAACTAGTATCAGCTATTAAGCATACAAGCTCATCGATAAGCTGACAACATTGTCCCATCAGGGGTGTAGATATACCTACGCCATAAATTTGCATACGCCGCACGATAATGAGCAGGCTCTCAACTGGTCTCAATCTGAACTGGTTTCATTAAATAACTGCTCATTCAAAGTGAGCCAATGAGACAACTGTAACATTTATGTGAATTGTTGCAATATAATAAATTGAAATTGAATCTTGCTACTTATTTTTTACAATTTTGTGAATGCATCATTGTTAGAATATATATATATATATATATATATATATATATATATATATATATATATATATATATATAGAGAGAGAGAGAGAGAGAGAGAGAGAGAGAGAGAGAATGATTATTCACAGTGCTAAAAAAAAAGAAAGTTTTATTCAATATTTTACTAAAACTAGTTCAAGGATGATAAAAAATCCTAAATTGCAACTTTGAACCTAATTAGTTTTAAAACACGGGAGGAGTGTGGTGTTGGTGGCTTTCGGCCGAACTAGTGTGGCCTGCTTTGCCGAGCTTATTAATAATTGACACAAGTTGTCTGAAATAATGCCTAGGAGTGGAAGCATGCCAACGCCACATAAACCTGCCTGGCGTTATTTATGCATGTAATACTAACTTAATGGCAGATCCCATCAGTCCCATTAATAATCTCTTTATAATTCAGTTTTGGCTAAGAAGAAACTTTCGCTATGTAATTGAACCATTGTACAAATTCAGAGAGAGCAACTAATTCATATGATAGATTTAACACCCAATGTTTAAAAACACGAATTAAAACTGATAGATCTCTGATTATATCCAAGTTCACGACCGATTTAGAATAAATTAGATAATACAAGAGCGTCTGTCACGTATTTTAAGGATCTATTCGAAATCCAAGAAGAGTTACTCTGCTTGCATTTCGATTTGGAAACTGGAAGAAAAAACTGTTTCCTTCCAGTATTATCTTAAAATTAAATATATGTAATAATTTTTAATTTATTTTAGTGCCATAAGTTACTTTTATTGCTCACTTGGAGAAAATATAATGCCCAAGAAAAAGATTTAATCTGACATATCAATTATGATTATTTTGTGAAAAATAATTTTTACGTTTCGAAAATTCGAATCTGCCCTTTTGAAATCAATGTTGAGGTTTCAAATTGAGGTTTGAAATCAATTTCGTCGTGCACACAGAGAAAAAGTCCTCCACTTTCTGGTTATATTGGTAAATCCATTGCCCTGTTTCAGTGTTTTCTAAATAAACATTGACGATCAATAATAATGCCTAATGATTATGATAATGCCTGTTATGCCCAGCAATTTTCAACATTATTGTCGCCTTGATAATGCATTAAAGTCAGATTATATGAAAGCAAAACCATATTTTTTTTATTTAGAGCTAGTTTGCCTTTATGCTTTGCCAAAACCTAATGGTATGTACTGGGTAGAATTGGGCACTGATAAGATTGCTGAAACTATGAAAATAGGTTTTTGAAAATATATAGTATTATTCCGACGTTTCAAACAATTGTAAACAATTTGATTCCGTTACGCAAATCGCCCGAAAAACTACTCAGCTCCTGTTGTTAATAAAGAATTAAACTTCTATAAATAGTTTTCAGATATTGCCCCATCCTAACACCTCGCTTGTAATAAAGGATTTAACACGCGCGAACATTGAACTAAGAGTGACTATAATTATTTTTTATAGTTTTATTTTTTTTTCTTGGCCTATTCAGGTTTTCATCAATACATTCTTTGACAAAGTAACGCATATTGAACAAATTAAGAACATTTAATTAACAAAACACAGCGATCCTATCACTTCAATTGAACATACCGGTACGAGCCACGCACTTCCTTGTTATTTACCCATTTTGATTTCTCCAGTCCATTCGTTCTTCTTCGATCTTAATGTTCTTAGCAATACTTTATTCTCGAAAACTTTTAGTTGTTGTTCTTAGCTCAACGAAGCTGTCATGTTTAATAGCTAAGTCAATTCTCATATTCAGATTTTTGGATTGTAGGTGCGAACTCACATGTGATTTTACGACAGAATAATGACAAAAATTTCTCTGCCTTTTGTTCCTTCTTGAGCTTCTTTTAAATATTATAAAGCATAGATACTATAACCTATATATGCTTTCAAAAGTATTCCCCTTATACATTTATGTGACCAAAGTCATCGCCCTTTTTGCTACAAACCACGTACTTCATTTTATTCGTGTTGATTTCGAGACCAGTTCTAGCATTCGTCAGGCGGCACATTATTTAATGAAGTGTCAAAAATTGTGGAAACGATATAAAAAAAAGAAATAATTAAAATATAATTAATTTAAAAAAGGTATTTTCGTCTGGTAGGACCACTCGACTTGGAGCCATGAAGATTGTTAAGTACAATCCGACCTGGGCTCAGCGGATGATGAAACGAAACCCAATTTTTACTGAGAGTCGGTGGCGGTCTATATGATCGATTACATTAGTAAGACTAAGTGATCAAGCCTATAGCCTCTGTAAGGGCACATTTCTCGATATTCTGATCCATATTTCAAATTTAATCTGCTCTGATGATGAATTTCGGGTCCATAGTGTGAAAATGTTAGATAAGTTAATAAAGGACAGTTTTAGACAGTTTCAGAGGACAGTTTTGAGATTTTGCGTGTGTTATTTCCACTTTTATAAAAATACAAACATAAAACTTGAGTTTTTGAATTAAGTAAATACTCCATAAAACTAAGTTTATTTGTAAATCAGAACTGCCCTCAGAAACTTACCTTTATAATTAAAAAAAACAACAGGATTCTCAGCGCTTCTTGGTATTTTTATTCAATAAATAATCGTAATAGTAGGTTACCATAGCATTTATCCTGAACTAAACAATTATTGTGTTATAAAACTAGACATTGTCCCCTTTCATGCCTAAAATTTTCTTTAAAAACGATTTTAAGACTGCATTCGGAATTAGAAATCCCGGCTGCAGTAGTTGATGATTAAGTTAATGTTCTTTTAAGCTTTCTTGAGATGATTACTAATAGTTCGTTTTTTAATAATAAGTTCTATAAGCCTAAATAAGGAAGGGATAGAAAGGATGGAGATGTGGATAGACACCACGGAGGAGTTTTTCTTTGTCTGGATTAGACTCATATCAGCTTCAAAAGGATAAATGAGTAGCTAATTCAATATATAATCAGCTACCCAGTTTAGAAAACACAAAAAGTAATATAGCTAAGAATTTTGGAAAGTTGAACTCACGTCACCTGGTAGTTAAACGATACGGAAGTTCTTGATTCTTTGATTATGATATTCAGCCATGGAAGTATTCTTGTACTTGATTTAAGAGGAAAATTACTGCTATTAATAATGAGGCTCAGGAACTTTCAATTAATTTACTAATTACTTTACTTTTTTTTAAATTATATTTCTCAACATGCCTATCAATATATTTTTATCAATAGAACAAGTGAAGCAATGCTTAAATTCATGTCAGTTAAAAATGAATTCGTTTATTTAGTATTTTCTACTACATTGCACCACTACTTATAGCTATACTCATATATAGCATTTTATATGATATTGTTACATCTAAAAATAGATAAATAGAGACAATAAACTCAATTACCTATAACAAGCAATCATTTAAATATCAAGCACTGAGATATTTGGAAAATCATTTAAATAATCTATTTAATTATATTTACTTGAGATTAGATACGGGAACGTATAAATTCAACGTGTCATTCTCAAATACACGGTCGATTTGGATACTCTGAGGTTTCTATAAGCTCGGCATTTTTCATTTTTTTTTTCAATCCGCATTCAGTTCGTCTCAAAGCAGATAACATTTCGAGAAATTCAAATTAATATTCGTATTAATGTTCAAAATTAAATAAAAATGTAATCAATTCTTTTTTTTTTATGAATGTTCGCGTGAGTTACATTCTGCCCGAAGGGCATTTAAAAAATGTTAAATAAATATATTAAATCAAAACAGTATATTTTAAATTATTTTATTTCAGGAAAATATCCTTTATATCGCTTTATTCAACTATTTATCACGACGTTTGAATGAACATGAAGCTACCCGTTTAATTTACCAATTGATTCTTGCAATATTTAATATCTGTCCTTGCGAAGTTCCATCAATGTTACGCTTTTTGTCTATCGATGTTAGTCCTTCATGTTGTTACATCAGCTCAGAAATTTTTTATAAGTTTCAAATATTAAATAATGAGAAGTCAATTCTCAGGTTGTCTGGCATGATTTTTATTCTGATCGCTTTCAATGACATCAGGAAGCGAATTGCAGTTATGGTACGAATTTTGGTTTCAAGGAAAGCTTTATTGACCCTGATCACAGCGAAGTTACAAGTTATTTTAGGGATTTAAAAAATCGTGAAACGAAATGCGCTATTTAATCCTGATGAATAATGTATAAGTAGGAATAATGTTACGAGTATGTGTGGGTAATTGAATTATCAGTTGATGGAAAATTCGACTGTTGGCGGTGATAGAGAAAGTTTGAATATAAATTTTAATAATTATATACTCCAGGTTTTTCATTAATTCATAGCAAGAATATCATTTTCTAAGAAAAGTCACCATTGTACAAAAATTTAAAATATCTCTCTACGTATACACGAGGTAATGAGAGGTCATAAACCAAGAAATTATTTTTTATAAGACTTCATTAGATTACAAATCAGAGGTAGAGATCTGGGAGATATATATCCTCCAAATGTACGAAAAAATATAATTTTCATGCCCACCAACATAAGATTTGTATTTTGAGTAATATTTTTGGTAATTTTAACAGTAATTTTTGATCGAATTTTCACGCTAATCTTTAAAATTTACACCAAATTCGAAGAGTTTACACATTTTGGTAATTTTTATTAAATCCCCCGCCTCCCTCCGAAACAAAAATTTTTTGGAAGCTCCTGTTACATACACAATATACACCGTAAATAAGCTTATTCATTTCTTACATTCAGGGTTTCAGTAGGCAACTAATGTGCATAGGTTCATAATCAACAATGTAATTTTTATGTAATGTACGAATTCGAGATACCATCATACGAAACATTATTGTATTGGTCGACTTCGCACATTTCGCCTTCGATAATGCTAAAAAGAAGTCAATAAATAAAATAGAAATAGAAAAAAAATGTATTCGGAAATATAATAACAGTCATAATCATAATTTTCATCAACACGCTACAGAACATAGGCGTAGTGTCGGAAAGGTATGGGGGCAACCCAACAAAGAGTATTCCTCCCTCCTCCCATCATGTAGCCTACAAACACATTTTGAAGTCTTTCAATTTATAAAATGTCATAATATTTCATATTTTAAGGTCCATTGGCAGTCAAAACGCAGAAGAGAGCCCTAAATGAATTATATTCCTCCCCTCTCCCTCTCCCTCCCCCCCAAAAAAAAAAGAAGCACTTTACGCCTATGCTTCAGAATCCTTAAACAAAACGGCATCTTATCCTCTCCACTTGCACATCAGCTTAAAGATTTTTTTTTAGTTCTTTAGTTATTTAATTATTAATTACGTATGTCATTTCAATTCCTGAGAAGTCAAAACATCTAAGCTTCTAATGTTTTAGTCGTTCTATTTATTTTCCTTCAAATGGAATATTGTACGTAATTTTGACTTGTACATTCTTGTGAGAATTTTAGCCGTTTAATTCACTTTTGTATTATAATTTTCAGATTTCAGGAGAGGAATTTTAAAAGGAGTTGTGGCTGGATTGATCAATAGCGTGTTTAATTATTGCTGAACTGAATTATCATTCATAAAAAAAAATATCAACAATTATAGTTGCACCACAAAATTAATCATAAATGATTTGGAGGATGAAGCTATTACCTTTCACGTTATTCTGTCCGAGACCCCCATACAATAGCTAACTGTTGTATTCTCGATCATTGATATAAATAGAAAATTCAGACTAATTTTTGATTTGATACCATTTTTATTTTATAGCAAATGGTGTAATTCTTAAAACAAGCAATTTGTTAATTTTCTCTTATTTTTTTATATAAAGAAAATAGAACATTTTTGAAAAAATTATATGATTTATTTTCCTTTACGCTTAAAATTGTAGATGCAACCCACTACTAGAATAATATTTATAAGTTTAAGAAAAAATATTCAAGACTGTGAAATAATTATAGAAATGCATTCTGAAACCTTAGTAAAGCTAAATTGGAGGTTGGAATGATAAGAGAAGAGGTGAAGATACGACTTACCTGACTGGCGAATTCGTGTTTGAGACCGTTGTAGCCAAGAAACGTAACACACACTATCCGTGCGGAGGCTTGAGGCCGACTGAAGCCTCACCGAGAAAGGTGGAGAGATTTCATCAGATTACCCCTGCCGAATCAGTGTAGGCTATTGGCTCGGCAATCCTACCGTCTCCATGACGACCGATACCTCTTCCACCAATCGGAGGCCAGGCTCTACTAGAAGAGGGGGGAGTTCGATTCAACATCCCCTCTACTCTCTTCTCAACTTCCCTCCTCGAGGATCCAAGGGTTTCCCTCCTGAAATTTCATACTGAAAGGACCGTAGATAAATATAGTAGCAATGAATATATTTTTTTTTCCACTAGGTGTAAGTAAAAAGAACATTTTAGAATTGTGTTGAATTCATCTGGACCATAATATATTATATAAAACATTGTATTGTATAACTATAAAAGCTGAAATGAAAATTGTTATAAATTTTATAATAATACTTTATAAAAGATTTATTCAAACATATATCTGTTAGTCACTTGTTTCCAGATTAAGGAATAAACAAAAAAATATATACTTCTGCTTTTGTGTTAAATTGTATATCGTTTATTCAATATATTAACAACAGATTTAAATAATAGGTATTTATACAATTTTTGCTGTATTTAATTTCGCATAAACATTTATGTGTCAGATTGTTCATTCGCAAATAAAAAACTCCTTCTATATACACTTATGACTTTTTTTTTATTCCATTTCTTTTATTTTCAGACCGAAGGATTCTATTTTCTAATAATGATTTAATTTCGTATAAAAAACGCTATACAGTTTTTAATTTCGTTTTTCGAACTGTGTGATTCCTGGAGTTATAAAACTATATTTAATTAGCGAGCTAGAGTGCAACCAATTGTGATAATACATTATTTATTATACCGGTATTTTTAGACAGAAACAATGTTTAATGCCAGGGGCCGGATTTAACAAAATACCCACTGGGCCACGGTCTAAGGACACAGAATGCCAGTGGGCTTACGCTAAAAAAATAACAATGAAAATATTGATCATGAATTAAGAAAAGTTTTAATTTAATCTTCTTTTATACAGTTTATCGATTTAGTTAATTATCAGATTATTTTCTTGAGAAAAACTGCCCCTATAATATGAAGAGAGGGCCGCATAAACTCTTGGGCGTAAGAGAATCCAAACTTTAAATCTGGTTCTGTTTGAACCGCTTCAGATTATTTTCAGATTTAGTATATTTTTTACGCTTTAGGACAGCAGCAAATTCAAAACCGATTTTATGGTACCAATGGAATTAATAATCGAACAGCAATAATCTTTATAAGTAATTATTATAATTCCGTCTATTCCATCATGAGAGGCAGTTAATTAGAGAAACTCAGTTGGCTGTTTACTACCTTCAACGCCCTTATGTACTACAACTTAGGCACAAAGGGTGGTTTATTCCTTATTTTTTATCGATCTATTGTAGCTAGATCGATTAATTGGGTATATAATTCAAACTCACCTGGCCGGTGATGTCCCGAAACGCTCTCGAAACTACTTTTAATTAATGCCGAGTAAATGATAGGATAATTAGCGCTATTACGATTGGAAAATATTCCCAACGACATTTATGACAAATCATCGAAAGATAATGTTAAGCATATCAGTTTATTGAATCGTTATTACCTGTGTTAGTGTTAAAGAAGACCTTTTTTTCTTTAAAGCATGGTATTACTTAAGTACGATTACACGAATATAATTACGTGATATAAGTAACATCTAGCGGTTTTCTAAATTGTCACGTCTCGATAATTTCTTAGTGCAATAATATTTATTACCTGGCAAATTCTGCTGCATCGAATATCATTTTATTTGACATGCCTCGAATTTCCCAAAATAATTTTTGTAATCAAGATTGGTAAATATCCTCTATTGAATCAGTAATGTTCATTTTAAAAGCGTGTAATATACAATAAGTGTTTAAATACTCGAATTATTTTTAACCGGGAATCTGTAATGCAGTGAAGAGTAGTGACCTAAGACAAAATCCAATTTTCCTTGTTAACAGGTTTGTTCAATATGAGGCTTCTCAAGCTTTTTCATGATTTTTTCCTCGTGAATATTTAGCAGATTTTGTTATAGCTGAGCGTTGTCTGATTGCGAACTCTTCGTGAAGTGTTTTATCAACTAATATTAATTTATAAACATTATTATTTCTTACACAATGCTTTTTATTTTTATGCAATATGATATATGATATGATATAGTTTCCAATGATATAAATAATAAGTTATTTTATTTATTTATTGTTCCTCATAAATAACGGTATATATATATATATATATATATATATATATATATATATATATATATATATATATTTTCATTCTCTAATATTGGACTAATAAAATTAATAGATAAATAAAAACGCACACCAATCAATGGTTTTAAATTCTAAAACACTAACTGAATATTATCTCTGCTCATAACAACACCAATAACAAACTTCAATATAATTTATAATGTTAAAATCAATTCCGTTGATGAAATATAAAAAACCGTTGACATTTAAGTTACCATTCAAATTATAAAGTATTTATTAATGAATTCACATATTCTATAATCATATGAAATGCTTTAAAATAGAATAATAATATTTTTATATAAAATTTAATTATAAAAAAAATAATAATAATTCCGACTACGGAAATAATTTTTAGATCTTACAACCCTATTCGTCCTAAGGGACTGAATGCACTTTCTTATCCACGCATTGGTGGTTTGTTAGTAAAGTTGACGCCCATGAATATTCAACTACACTTATTGACTACTACATTACATATTCACGGGCCTCAACTTCAAAAACAATCTACCAATGCGCTTAAGTAGATATGCAAGTACATTTCGTCCCACAGGACGAATAGGGTTGTAAAATGTTTAAGTTATTTCGTGGGCGGGGTTATTATTTTTGATTAAATTAAATTTTATTTTAACGTTTTTATTTTTCGTGTATTGTCTATTTATAATTTATTGCCATATGAACATGAACTTACAAATGAATATAATAAGAAATATAACCAAAAATCCGAAAATTCTTGAAAACATTTTTCAGTATTTTGAGCTCTCAATATTTCAAACCATCCATGGGAATTCACTGGGTAATTCGAACCACCAAACTTAAAAATTTGGCGTACAGTTCGCTCAAAAAATCGTTAGATACCCTCAAACGGACAGATTTAATAAATTTAATATAACGTTTCTTTATCATTTTGTGCTCAATATGTTTCAAAACATTCACAGGGTCACAACAAATAATTTGAGTCATTAAACTTTAAAATCGATAGAACCGTTTGCTCAAAAAATCGTTAGATACCTGCTGGCAGTCTAGCTAAACACATTACCCTCCTTATGGCTTCGCCGTAGTCGTGTAAAAATGATCATACGATTTAGCTATTAACTAATTACGGTGTAGTTATAGAATGTGTTTGAAGTTCACATTACATATTGCTATATTATATATTATTATAAATGTCATATGTGATATTCACTTTTATTCATGCGATAATCAATCATAACCAATCCGATTGTGTAATGTTGAGTGTAGCTCGACAATCAGTGAAAAAAATGTGCAGAAATGTGGCAATGAAAACAAAGTATCACTAATAAATTTTTGATATAACTTTTGAGACTAGTTTCCTTGTTATAATGCGTTTCGAATTTCCAAGTAAATATGGCAAATAGGAGATTATTAGATATTCTTGAAAGAAAGAATAAATTCGCCAAGCATCAATTTGGTTTCGGAAAAACATCGACGAAAACTGAACAAAACTTATGGTGAAGCTATTGAGATCTGAATCGAAAGAAAAATGGAATTCAAGTGAATCGAAACTTGGAAAGATTAAACAAACACCTATTAAATAGGAAACGAGCTATAGCAATTCCAGAAGAGAAGTTATTCTTTGTAGACTCCGCATAGGGCACTGTGGATTTTCCGTCGGCTCTTTTCGAAGGCTCCAACCTGTGAACACTACCGGATATCACAACTGTCACACAAGTCCTTTTTGGGATGCCCGAAATTGCACTTAATCCGAAGGAATGCGGGAATAAAAAGCAGTCTTGAAGGGATTTAAGAAGACGTTGAAGGCTCTATTGCGATTCTTGAAAAAAATCAAATATTACAGCAGTATATAAATTGCAATTTTGCTATTGACCCTTAAGGTGTAATTTTTATGACATTAATCATATAAATAAATAACTTTTGATAATATGGTTAGAAAAATCTAATTATCAATAGT
This sequence comes from Rhaphigaster nebulosa, assembly GCA_948150685.1. Lineage (NCBI taxonomy): Eukaryota > Metazoa > Arthropoda > Insecta > Hemiptera > Pentatomidae > Rhaphigaster > Rhaphigaster nebulosa. The sequence continues at coordinate 74,172,299 of OX411308.1, forward strand.
TCTATTTTAAGCGTGATGATATTCATAAATATTCGTGAATACCACTAGATTCACAACACCAAGTCTTGATTCAGTGTTAATGGCAAAGAGAGCAATAAATTACATCGCATTCATATATGAATCGAATGACGTACCTAAAAGATTACCGTTTTCCTACCGAAAAGTTTATTCTACAGAAATTATAGAGCTTATGGAATACCAAATGTTACTCATAGAGATTTAGAATGAAATTTTATGAGCTTTAGAATATAATCTTGATGGCTGAGAAAAATTATGACTAGGATTCGAGAATGATAATAAAAATATTGCTTAGGGAAAAGGGATAATACGAAGAACAGACATTCACATTTCACATGCTTCATATAGAATGTAGAAGAATTTTTGTAGAAAGGATGATAACTAAATTTACATTTTCTATGCGATTCTTTGGAGAGCAACGTTATTTAAAAAAAAAAATTATAACTAAATTTTGGGGCTAAATTTAAAAATACAACAAAAAATATATATACTTAAACAATGCTATAAAAAGGTGAGAACAAAATATAAAATATAGAAAAGGTGAGGACAGCGGTGATATCTATATAAAGAGAAAAGACTTCTAAAGGGTTTAAGTATAAATGATAGAGCACGTAAAAGCTTGGTACGTTTTATTCATATAGTCACTAGAACCTGAAAGTAAATATTTGGTAGACTTTTATACTGTTCTTCACGCCCGTAGCCGGGATTTTACTTCGGAGGTGGCTAATAATTTTACAGGGAATTTTCAAAACGTGAGATTCATTTTATATTTTATGCACAAACATTGATTTTCTTAAGTAAATTGAAAAAAAATCATTTCGGGAGGGACTGAAGCCCCTCAAGTCCCCCTCTCTGGCTGCATTATCTGCTGTTCTTGATGTATTATACTCATTTTCGGATTTTACGTGACCTACAACTCATAAATCTGTACCTGTCATAAATAACAGGAGAAGGAAAAGTTATTATTAACTTTTCTAGGAAACGATTCATAGTTACGAACGATTCTTAATTTTGTTTTAAACTCTTAAAAATACGGTATATTTGATTGAAATATTTTAATATCAGGAATACATTTTTATATGATTGGAATTATCCGTTTTCACTTCCAGAATTTGACAGTGTTAAATTGCGGCGATTTTTGAAGGGGAATAAATTATGAAAAACGATGAGATACATTATACTCATTGTTTTCTCTAATTTATTCCCCTTTTGGTCTTTCGGAATGTTCTTTTATTCGGATTCATATGACCTCTAAAATGAAGTATCAATATTTAAATTCATGCTAACATTCATTATTCTGCGGAAATGCGGGCCAACTCGTCATTGAATTTAGCCGAATTAACATTCAATAGGCGATGCAAATTGTTTTTTAGCTGTTTACAATGTATTTTCCAAATTATTCAGAAACGAATCCTTAGAAATTTCTAGCAATTTTGGCTCGGAGGATAAAATCTTTATTATATCCATAATTATAATTATGAAAAAAAAAATTGTCAGAATAGATAAAGAAATCAATGACAAATTTCGTTGTAGTCACTTCTGTAGTTGTTAGAAAAGGAATTCCGATTTTCATTTAAGCGTAATAACAAAAGAACCAAATATTCACACCAATTAATTTATAAATATCAAAAGCTTATTTGTTTTCCGTTATTTTATTAATTTTAATTTAGATAATACATATTTGTATATACGACAATGTATAGCTAAATTTAAATGCGCTCGAATAATTATGGATTGATACTTTTTAAAAAAACAACATAAAAAACCCTGTACCACTACAACCCATGAAGGGTATTGGGTTCGGTACTATGTAAGGACCGTACTGTTTCTAAGCCAACGGTTCTGTAAGAAGGTGATTTGGCCGAGATCACGCTCAACCGCCAGTGTTTTCCCCCAATTAAGGGTACCCACTTTATAGCAGGCTGGTCTCCAGGAGGGTCTCCCGATCCCACAGATTCGATCCACGGATGATAACAGAATAAATAATTATCTGCCACAGCCGGTCTCGAACTCGGAACCGGGAGCAAGGTAATACAGTGCCTTACCACTGAGCTACTCCGCTAACTGCAACTGTTAACAAAAAGTTGTATTCTTTGAAATGATGTGGTGTAGGACCGAAGTGCCCGAGCGTGTTAAAGGACAACTGACGATCAAACCAGAAGCGGATAATAGATATATTCAAGCTACTGAAGGTTGCATATTACTTGCATATTACTACATATTATTTGCATATTACTACATATTGACAGGTCTATCAGGTAAATTTGAGCATTGTCATTCTGGTTAGATTGGGATGGTAATTCATGCTAATATATCGACGTCGTTTTTTGAAAAAGGCGTAAGTGCCATTTAGCTAACTATACAGGAAACCGATGAAACGTTTTTTCCCGAAATAACAATATTTTATTTTTTTAAATTTTATTCTTTATTGTTTACAATAGGAATTGATTAAGGCGGAAAATATATTTTTAAGTCTCCTAGCATTATTCAAAGCCAGAGTGACGACTGAGAATCGTCAGTATTTGGTATTCACGTCGTGAATAATAGATTTTTAGACCATTTCCAATTCTTTTTTTCATTATATCGTGAGCAGGAATCAGCAGAGGTGGTGCTGACGCCTCATAAGAAATTTAACCCTTAATTTTGATTTTTTGGCGCTTAAGCCTTTTTCAAAAAACGACGAAAGAAAAAAAGAACAATAAATATACTAAGGAGATGCTTTGCGGTCAAAGATAAACAAATCCACTAAACGTGAGTTACATATGTGTAACTACAGTTATAAAAACAAGGCATCAACAATTTTGCAGATCAAGAGTAATAATTGTAAATAAAGGTTATGTCCACGACATTCTACGGTTGGGTAATAGTATGGACGATCCACAAGTGAATCGTTTTCAAAAATTGATAGGTTGATCATCACAAAAAAATTCCATTCTATAACAAGGAAAGTTCAAATATACAGTTTTCTTGATATAGTTATCTAGCTGTAGAATTCACCCCTCGGTATGTTTTTTTAGGTTGAATATGCCACTTTATTTTTCAAGAACTTTTCATTTATTCCTAAAAACCTGAGTTGAACTTCTTCCTTATAAAGAATAAAATGTATAAACCGGAAAACATTCCCTCATCCAAAGTTCTTATCTTACTATATACTATTATGTTCGCTTCTAAGTATCCAATTGTTGAAAACTGGATTCTTTAGGTATTGTAAGGAATCATAAAACTTTATGTCAGTTGACATCCGCATGATGGTATAGAAGGATCAATCCCTAAACCTTTATGTGTCTTTGTTTTATGATCTTTCCATTTGTAGTAGAACAAAATTTAACACAAATTTTAATTTGCAATGAAATATTAATTCTCCCTAATATCCCAATTTGAAATTATTGCATTCTTTTTGAGTGCTCTGTATTATCCGAAATATAAAGAGCATTATATTCGAAGATAATTTTCTTTTTTTGTAAAATATTTTTGTCGAATGCAGTTCAAGTAGAAGGAACAAATCAGTATGTTCCGACACTTCAGGAAAGTAGAATAGTCTGAGGCTGGCATCGAGAAGGTTGCTAGTGAAGGAGTCCTTTTTCAGGTGGCTGTTTCAACATTATTACCTATGTGCAAACTATTATTTGTATTTATATTTCACTTCGGTTTTCTAAGAATAGTTTTCAATTTCTTCGGCGAGATAAACATTAAGTAAAGTTATTAGGGGACATAGGTTTATCATTTTGGTGCATTTAGCAACAACCATTCGATAACAATCGGACTTTAAGTTATGTCGTTAATTAATCTAATCGACATTGTAAAAATACTTTCTAAAATTGTCTTTCAAAACAACAAACAAGAAATGCATAGTTAACAGAGAAGAATATTATACCGGCAGAGGTGTGGTATCAATAGGCGTTTAGATTATCATTAGACAATCTGGTTGAACTCATAAAATTTAGCATTTTCATGCTACGGTACTGATTAAACGCCAGTACTACCATCGTCTAGTACACATTGTTGTATCCAAACCGATCATCAATTATTAATGTCATGTAAATGAATGGGTCACGTTTCACCATTGGAGCAAGGTTATTGAAATTACATATCCTTACCTCGGTTTTTAATTTTTTGGATCAGAGGTATACTGCTCATTTCTGATTATAATTGAAGGAATTGTGTAATATTTAGCTAAAGAGCTATTTTTATTACGGTGAAATTTCGCGATTCATGCTATTTCATATTTTTGAGTTCATTGACTGATACATTTCGAAATAAACAATTATTCATTGGTGATGTTTTAAAAAAAAAAAATTATAACAAATCAATTATGCATTGTATTGGACAGTATATCTCCAATCCACACTTATTGAAATGTTATATAAGTTTTAGCAGCTTTAGGAAGGTTATAATGCCAGTCGAGTCAATTAATTTATAATTTACGAACATTATCTTATCCAGACATTATGTTAAGGATCATTAAGTGATATTTTTTTATTTTTCATTGAGCCAAATATGCTTAATTAAATAATTTATTTATGAATAGGTAATTTTTTAACCAGATATATTTGAAAAAATTATTGTCCTCAAACAGACTTACAAAGACGACATACATCGAGTGCAAACGGCTCTATCAAGAACTAAAGTGGAGTAGAAATATCGATTATGAAAATACAACTTATTCTATAAGGGGCCGATTTTTTTAAGGAAGTCAAGCCTTGAAACTAATCTCCATTAAAATGTTAAATATTAAAACCTCTCTTTCCTGCTAGATGTGGCTACAAGAATAAAAGGATGTGCAGAAATACTGCGATCAGATAAAGCTACAAGAATAGGAGACCTATAAAAATATAAACGAGCCAGTGAAAACAAAAGTCGGGTAGCAGTAGGTGAGGTAGAACATATGCTGTGGGTGCATCTGTTCTTCCAACGGCTTTGGCCGGGCACACGCCCGCATCACACGACAGCTTCGGTTCTTAAAGTCACTCGAGTAGAAACTAATTACTTCAAAACTTATCCTCATAAAACGTTCCTATCCCCCACTCAACAGGTCATCTTGCCTTCTTCTTAAAGCAAGTGCCACATCCGAATCATTCAGCAACTGCACTATACATTAAGATAAGCCTATAACAAGACTATAAAAATCTTCTATGGCAATTCGTATTCACATATGAGTTTACCAGGCAGTTCATCTGGGTCAGCGGAAGCTACCGTCAAGTCCTATTGATGTCTCTGAACTTCACGGTATACAGTGGGTTAAAGTCCCGATTTAGGATCGCGGACTGAAAAAAAAATTATTTTTGTGCACTGATAAAATCATGATGATATATATAAATATATACATCAAATAATATTCAGATCAACAGTAGGATCAATCGTTCCTGGGACAAAATATTTTTTGTTGTTGAAATGCAGTTCTTTCACTTCATTTATAAATCAAGTGGTCTCATTCACAGTTCGTTTTTTCTTTTCTTAATGATATATATTAGATAAATACAATTTAAAAAAACATTTAAAACATCAAAACGAATCATTGATTATGTTTTTTCTCATTAACATGAGAAAAATATAAAATTGGTTTTTAGTTGCCTATTTTTAGTTTTATATTGAAACATTATTCAAGCTTACTTTTAATTTTTCTTAAAACTCAAGAAAAATAAATAGAAAAAAAGGATAAAAATAATATATATACATCACTAATAAAAATAAATAAATAGATAAATTATATATACTTGTAAATAATGGCTAAATAAGTAAACAACCAAGATAAAGAAAAATAAAGTTAAGTAAAAATAAAATAAATTATCTTGAACACATTTCTATTTCTATTTAGAAAACATTAATTATGCCCTTGGGTACTCTAATCCAAGCTTTATACATATGACAAATCAGAACTTCAGGAATTCCCAGCCCTTCCCTCCCAACAGCATCACTGTTATAGAATCCAGTGGAGACTCAGTAAGGTTATTAATATAATTGAATTAATATCAACCCCTCTCCCCACCCCTCCCTAAAGAAGAAAATAATCTTCTTTATCTACATAGTAAGAAAACTTCTTAGTTAAAAAATCCTGTGAGATTTCTCCCATCTCCTCCCAATCTTAAAAGAATATCTAATGATGGAATCTTTCAAATAGCTTACAGTGTGTTCGGAGAGATAATTTGTATCAAATTTTTGTAAAACGAATTCTAAAACCGAGTAATGACGTTTATTTTTAACCACCTATCATCAAAATCCTTTCGATCGAGCTATTTTAAAAGTTATTTAAAAGAAAAATCAAGCACTATCTGAACGTATATTTCTATTTTATCTTTATTTTTTATTTCTTAATAAATCCTTCACAAAAAATACTGCCTATTGAGGATCATACTTCACTAACCACTATATTCACTGAAAATAAGTATATCCGTTCACGTTCCGATACCTAACTGTTAAGCAGACGATGATGATTGATTGCGGGAGGTCACAATGCATGTTGACGAGAGACACCTCAAATCGAAAATAATAATATATTGTCATCATAAATTGTTCATATACTGTAATTATTATAGGACTAGTATAAGTCCGACTGAGTGGTATTTAAAATGTATCAGTGGCCAATTCATGTATCAGTGGTATTAGTGGTGTGATTTACATCCTTTGATACCACAGGTTTCATTTTTCCAGGAAGCAATAAAGGTAGAGAATAGTATAAAGAATTACAATTTAAATATTTTAGTAGTGGAGATTGGGATCGATAGAGGGGACCGAATCCAGTATTGATAAGTAACTGTTAGAATGTAAATGTTCTATAAAGGGAGGGAGCCGATTACTTGGTCAATATTTACTTCTACAACCCTGCAATGAATGCTTCGAGTGTTTTTCTTCCTTTTCCGAGGGTAACATAAACTATTATTTCCCCTCCTTTTCATTCCGATTTCACCAATTTTTCCTTTTACCTCATCAACTACTTATTTAAACATCAAATAGTCAAGATCATTTATCAACATTTATAACAACACTTTGTATACAATTAGTTTTCAGTAAATTGATGTACAAAAATCTTATTTAACCAACAAAATCAAATATTAAATTTTCATAAGCATTATAATATATAAGTCATATTTGAATGACTTGAGGGATTGTTATTGCACGGATTTCTTTCCCTCTTGATGAGTTTAGGCTGTTATTTAAATATTAATTCTACAAAGTGACAATTCGACCAAAGCGATAAAAGACAAAAGCAACATGTATCAGATGCGAGAAGGAACGTCTGAACAAAATCAAACCACTGCACTGTTGGGTACCTGGTATAGTCATACAGCGCTCAAAACATTATTTTTTACTTATTGTTATATATTTCTATTTTTATTTCAAAGCCGTCGTATGGATTTCAGGGGTTGATAGAGTGGTTTGGATCGCTTTTCCTGCATATCAAGCATTTTAAGAGAGGAATATGACGGAGTCGTGGGTATTTACGTGGTCAAACGGTTCTAGTATCTAGCGTCTCACTTGCAGTATTGTGTCAGTCAAGTTAGTTAATTGTCTTCAGTCTCTAGTCTGAGGCTGTTTATATGTGTTTTCCATCTCTGTGGCCGTCCTGTTGGGGCCAGTATCCTGAATAGTGGGTTTGTCGTATGTTGGAGGCCATCAAACAATTTGATATGCCGCCGTTTGATAAAGTCAGTTACTGTAGGTAGTCCGAGTCCATTTTTATCCCGTGTAAGTTGGTGTGTCTCACAATTCATCTTAGCACACTTCTATACGTACACCTTGAGTTTTTTTGCCTGTATTGTGATTCTGATTTAATAACTAGCCAGAATCTATCGAAGCCAGTGTTTATATCAAAATTTACTATTTTGGGCATAAGGACCTTTAAAGGACCTCTATTCTCTCCCATAGTATTATTTTTAGAACGTTACAATGTATGTATACATTCTCTCGACGTTTTCGACTCCTAGCAACAGCAACATTTCGAAACTGCGTAGTTTTAAATAACATCATTAAATTTGCTTCCAGGGTGTTCATTACTGTTTTCCCACTTATCAGCTGAGACCGAGTCAGGGCAAAATAATACCCTCTTCTACTCAATATTTCATGCATTTTATTTTTGTCAATAATATTAATATATGGATTCAGGTATTATGAAAACGAAACTTACTACTGTATTATAATAACAAGAGTTTAATGTTTTACCAAAAAAATAAATTTCTTATATATACAATTTTTATACTTTCTTGATAATGATTGTATAATTTAAAACAATAATAAATAATAAATAATTAACATAATATAATAATAATGTGTTCATTTATAATAATTACACTATATTTTGTTTACAATAACAGTTATTCACAACACTCTTATTGCCTTATTTACTGCAAGCGTTTGAATAATCGGGTCAAAATTTAATGGTCTTGCTAATCTGGAATCAATAAACAACACTTTCTTTTCTTTCTAATATATAAACAACATACCTATTTATGAATTCGGGTACACTGTCGGAATATGATAAAATTACTCGATATTACTTATTATTGAATGAAATGAATTTTTATTTGAATTTATATTTTATTAGAAATTCATTTTAGAAATATAAACCTGTTCACTTTGCCCAATGGTAAATCAAGATCAAATTTCACAAAATATAATTCCTCTTTCAGGAAAAATATCCTACTTTTAACGTGTTACTATTAATTAATAACACTAACTGTAATGATAAATTTTATTATAGCTAATGATAAAGAATTTTTAATTAATATTTATCGTAGTTTGTAAATACTTAGTTGGATTCTTAATAAAATATATACTATCTAATACATATACCTTATAGGATTTTTTTTCTACCAGATACGGCTAAAAGTAAACATTACTTGTAAAGCAACTAATCGTTTCTCAGCTGGAAGAAATAACAACCAATCCCTACTAAAAACATGAAAACACGAATTGTATTTATGGCTGAGTCATGGTCCACTCACACTCGTGGAAACAACTGTTGCGATGTGAATAAGATGCATTAATCTGATTTAGAAAGATAAAATGATTTGGCGAGAAAAATAATTCGATGGTCTTGTTTTTTTCATGAATGTTGTTCCACGGATAATCTTAGTCTAGACAGTTAAATTTTATAACTTTTCGATCGTCAAATTTTGATCCTAAGATTTTATCCAGAAGCGGTGAGCTGGAGTGGAGGGTGGAGTGGAGGGTGGAGAAGGGGTATCTATGTTCAGTTTTGCTCATATTGTTAAGATCCTATTAAACAAATTAAACATTTATAAATCAAATTACATTTATTTGAAATCACGGAAAGTTTGGACTCTGAAAAATGTACATAATTGTGCAATTTTCTCAACAGATATTTTTTGTGGTTTCGATGGGAATTTAGGCACATGATTGATATGAGGTTAGTATGGATCGACCTTTTTTTTTTTACGAATAATTCTGTAAAGGGTAAATTTTGTTTTTTGATAACAAAGTACTTTTTGCTTGTGAAATTAATAGAGAAGAGTCTAACAAAACAAGGGTGCCAGCTAATGAGAGAAATTGGTATGTTTAATACGAATAAAAAATTACTTATCACCAATACTTAAGGAAAATGCAATGTATTCACATCAAGCAAATTAAAGCAATTTTTCATTTATGTCACTTTGCAGAGGATGCCACTGAAATATCTCTCCGATTCTGACGAAACTGAATTCAATGTTTAAGGAGAGTACTCGACGCAAACGAACTGGCTATTTTAATTATAATTTCTTGGGGTATGGACGAGTTGAATTTGTAATTCAGCTAGGTTCCATGTTCTTCAAATTCTCTCCTCTATAAAATGCACGAAAAATATAGTTAACATTATATTTCTTTTTTAAGGGTAGGTGCTCTAACAAGTAACTTTCGCGGAGCAAATTATAAACATTCGAGTGTCGTTAATTTCGAAGGTGTTCAAGAAATTGCCCTCATCTGTCATGGCCTCAATAAGAATTCCGTGCGCTAAAACGAAATTTTCCGACGGCCAATCAAGGGCCGGGGTTGAGGAATGGCAATTACTTTGGTAAGGAGGGACGTCACATGCCAAGGATTTGAATGGATAATTGGAATAAGGAGGAGAAGATTACGTGAAGTTGGTGAGAGTTCTCACGGTGCCCTGAGAACCAGGTTGCCGGGGAGCAGGTGATGTATCTCCTGGATGGTGTTTACTTATGGGCGAGGCATAAATGCAAACCACAAACTAAGGATACCAACTTGTGGCTATTCCTCACCAGCGTACCCAGGACCGCCTAACAATCTAACCGTAGGCGTGAGAAGTGTTTATTAAAACTTAGTGCCAACATATCAATGAGTAAATCGTTCGTGATAATGCTAGTGTTGGAAGCTAATAATGGCCATCCTTTCCGCGACGCTGCTTCTGGAAATACCTGGCAAGTCGGTATAATTTCGGAGGCAGATTATTTTGAATCCCTTAATTTAAAAATAAACAGCTTTTTGCCAAATACAGTAAGTAGATACATTACAATTTTATAAGTACCTAATGCATGCCGAGTTATGGTGGCTTACACCCACGGCAGTACTTTCTAGGTGTCTATTATTTTCCAATTTTTTAGAACCAAAAAAACCTACCTATCATCTTAATTTGTACGCCCCGCGTTCCTCCGACATCTATTTACGGCTAAACCACACCATTTCAGTTCATTTTATGGCCACCACGTTGCGCTTCAAAATCAGGAAAATTTATTACCAAAATTTTCTTTTAAATGGAATGTCCAGTTTTCGTTCTGTTAATTGCAAATTACTCCTTTATAACATAGAATTGCCAATAACTATGCTAGAAGGTTGTGTAGTATGTCAAATAAGGATAGTGACAGTATTTAAATAACAAAATGGGCTTTAGAATTAGAATAAAAAAAAAGTAATATATAGCTTTAAGGATAGATTTATAGACAATTTTGGTAAAAAACAAAAATAAATAAAAACAATTAAAGCCGCCTAATTAGTAAAATATTTTTTTTTGCCAAAGGGATTGACGGGCAAGGAGCTTAGTGGTATGGGTAGATATTAGTGGAAAGAAACATTTTTGGCGGTTATACAACACCACCGGGGTCGTTGCTACAAAAATTTATTGAGTGGGGCAAAATCTAAAATTTTCATAGAATTTTGACCGGATTTTCCAACTATATAAAATATTGTAAAATATAGTCATTTTCTTCAACTCTTTTGAATTTGAACTTTTCACTTAACCGAGCGAATGTTAACACTTGACAAAAACAATTTTTTTTTTTGCTATTCAAACAACATTGTCTCGATAAAGTCCCAATTTCTTAACACAAAAGGTATTGGCATTGGTTTTAAATTTTAGTAACCTGTAAGGAAAATGTTTTACTACATTTTTCGCAGTTTGAAGTAGGTTCTCAAATCTCAAATATTCCAACTTTTTGGGATTTACAATCATTGGGAGGTTTAACATCCCATCTATTCCTTCCTGATCACCATACTAAATTCATCTATTTGTGTTTTTGTAATCAAACAGTTCGGATCTCGTGTTGGTGTGTTTTTATTTTGTTAGAAAAATGAGTGAAAATAAAAGATTTTCAACAAATCTTCATTAAGATTACGCCTGCCAGTCAAAAGGAAATAACCGGGTCCGTAAAAAACTAAAAAAAACTGTTAGAATATATATTTATCACTTTTGATTGTATTGTTTTAAGACATATCACTTCGCGATACTTTAAATTATTGTATTAGCTTTTAAGAAATACAAGAAGTTATTCCTACTATAGAATAGTAGTAGACTGTTTATATAAAAGTCTGTTTATATAACACTTATATAAAGACTGTTTATATATAAGCCTCTAATAATAAAAATATGTTTACAAAATATTTATATTCATCATTAATTAATTTATTTTAAAATATTTAAATTACATTATAATTAGTATGCCTTCACAATTGTTAAATCGCCATCTCTCCATAACCCTTTCTTTCCTCTCTGAACTTTTTCGGTTTCGTCACGTTGCAATTACCGCCAACAAATGATAGCGTTTAATTTATAATCGAAAGACAAGCAAGCAAACATGTCATTTCCACACGAAATCATATTTTTCCTCGAATTTAATCTTTTTATCAATAAATCATTACTGCAGTAGTTCTTACAAAACACCTATTTTTTTATTTCTTATATGTTTGTCCGAAAAACCAACGTTGTAGGTATTGATAACATTTGGTATTCAGTTTGATTTGGGCTCAGCGGTGATCTCACACTAATCAATAAGCTGATCCAAAAAAAAATTATTTCCTTCACAAATCGGTATGTTTCTCGAACATTTTAATTGTTTTAAGTTTATTTCCAAAACTACTAATTTTTTGGTAATTATAAATACTATTAAATTACTTACACAATTAATATTAATAATAAATAATATTGATTTATAAGTATTGAATGTGTTTGGATCAATTAAATCAATATAAATAGCAAAAATCACCAACAAATCAGGTGGAGGCGTTGGTATTTACCCCCACCTGGCATTTAGTGTAATTTTTTTCATCTCGTGTTGGAAGGATTAATAACAGGTAAAACAAAATTATTTCCATACTAGTATTTTTGTGTTATAAAATGGGTAAACAATGTAATAGCATGGAATAAACATACTCTTTATCTCAGTGTAGGTCAATAATTTAATTAATTTTTTTATCCCGTCGAGAAATTCTTTTTCGAAATAAGTAATAAAAAATATTAATAATTGACACTGTAATGAGTCCTTTGCGTCTGACCATGTATTTCACATAAGTTTTTCCTGCACGGTGATGTTCGCAGGCCCCATCACCGCGTTATACATAAATAAAAAATAAGACCATGCTTTTAGAGAATTTTATTTTCTTCAAGTTTTATAATAATCTTTAACGACGTTAGACGCTATGGAAACGAGATATTTAATAATAAAAAAAGTTTTTTGTCACAACCAAGCTCTGCTCAGAGTAATTATCTTTCCCATATAAATGTGAAAAAATATGAGTAGCTAACCAAAAACTAATATTGAGGTATTCTTCTTTCTATATGAGGTAGAAGTCACAGAAAGAGATAAGTTAGTTATTAATCATTTGATTAAGTAATTGATTAAATAAACTCATAAAAAATATAATATTTGTTTCAGTATTCATTCAAGGAAGCTTTAATTACCCTAATACAAAGAAAGACACCAGACAAAGCCCAGAGTTAATAGCGAAGAAAAAAGGAATGAGAAATCAATTAAAAGCGGCCCATACTTAAACCATATGACGCACAAGATGTGCCCGTGATTACACTGATCAGCCAGTGGAATCTTTGTTCTCGGAACCTATCATATAATAATTAGTCTTATGGAGTGTCATTTGTTTAATAGATCCTCACTAGCATTATATCCATTAGAATAATTTATTATAGCAATGTCGAAAGTATATCTTTGTCCTCTGTATCACAGTAATTCTGACTTTTCTCATCGTTATTGGAAATCATTTCGGCTCAATGGGAGATTTGCGGTATGTGTCGGTTCTCACGACTTTTTTGGCCATGTCTTCTTAAAAAATATATGTTATTTTTCTCAAATTACGTTACGCATATTATTTTTTGCACTTCCGATCCTCAAGATATAGATATATTTTGCAACATTGGTTAACTTACAGATTTATTTCAAAAAATATCGTTCAAAGTGCGTGGAAGCAATTTCTGATTCTGAGCAGAAAAATGCTCGAAACAAGACTGTCAAGAAACGCTCGTTTGAATCTATAATGAAACGGAAAAGAGCAACTCATTCCAGTAGGGATCTACGAAATAGAGTAATCACATTATTACCCATTTTTCTATTTTTAAAAATTAATTTAGAGAATGGAGTCCATGGTGTTGAGTCGGTTTCAGCCAGTGATGTGAAAAAAAAAAAAATCAAATATCGATCTTCATTTCCTGGGGCTTATTTTTCTTCTAGAATATCTATTCAATAATTCTCCTTTTCAGTGATAAGCACTAGTAGTTCTCTGAACAGTAGATCTCGCGAACCAATTTAGGGATATTTATTTCATTTTGCGTCCGTCTATTCAAATCACAACACTAATCTGCTGAATACGAAAGTGACTTAACATAAGTTACATTCTCCTCTTGTCATATCAATGCCATCAGTAATACAATTGCAATTCTCAATTTCGAAAAATCGCCAGGATCATGCAAGATTCAAGTTAGAGATATCAATGACAATTCACGAATAGTTATGGAACTGATCAGAAAACTGATTAATTTTTTCATTAACATTTTTTTTTTATTCTCCCAGAATTATTAAAATCATCCCATTTCGTTTTCCCTTCACCACCTGTTTGAAAACATAAAAAAAGAAAAGAATATGATTTCAAGGAATATCCATGACAAATTTAAAGTAAATCGAACAACGCAGTTGGTTATGACTGCAAAACCAGATTTTTGATGATACGAGCCCATGTAAACGACCGTCTTCTTGTATCGGAATTAAAAAAGAAAGGAAAATAAAACCATCCATTATTTACATGTTTTCTTTTAGCTATTGTATGTATCTAAAATAGCTGTCAATGACAATAAGCAATCTGAATGATTTTAAATTTTTGAATTAAAAATCTGTCCCTCGTAATTGAAAACTGACGAAAGATTGGAGGACTTTATTCAATAAAAGTATTAAATTACAGCTTGGTTAAGAACAAGTAAGAAAATAATAATCATAATAAGTAAATATAGGATAACATTCGATGCCTAAAACGCAAATACGAGAAGGCGGATGCTTTTGAATTGCTGCGGAAGGATTTTTGAATTTTTGGTTTTGGGAAGACGTTTAATCACATTGATCTTAAGCAAAATTAATTAAGATCCAATGACATGTTAGTTATCTTACAAGTTTATAATTTCTTGTTCCATGAATCCGATCTAAAAAACTTATATTTTCGTATTCTTTCTTTTGAATATTTGACTAATACCAATATTGCTTTGCAAAGAATAAGATCTTTTAAGAATAAAGTTATAATATAATAACGGGGAACTTGTGCCATGTTACAAAGCCGACGACAGTACCTGTTCCTCTACTAAATCCTGTGACAGAGGTAGCGGTTAGAGGCTGCTAGATCTGATGGCAGGTGGGAAGCCACGTGCGCCGGGCACCTGGCTTCGATAGATTAATTACACAACATTGTCTTCTATTTCGTATTCTTTTTCCAATTCTTCGTTCTTTTCTTATTCCTATTTCTTATCCTTTTCACTGTTAAATGAGATAGTGAGGCCAGTGTACCGGACGCCTTTTCTTTCACACTGTCTCCTCACAATGCACCTTACTTAGGTCTCTTACAAAAACAGCTTCATCACCAGCCAACTGTCAAAATAAACAATTTATGTCCTTTGTCTTACGCTTCCTTTATAGTACAACTCAATCTCCATATAGTACCTCACGATTGGCTTGTTAGAATTTTAAATACTTATTTGCGATTGAGAAACGTAATTCTTGTCATTGTACTTTATGAACGGATGACGAATTACATTATAAATACAATTCTTATGTTGTTTGAATATGGAAATATAGTGACTACAGTTCGAAATACATTCGTATAAATAGGTATTTAATTTAGTTATTTAAGCACAAACGATAGTTCACGATTTCTCCTTGTGTAAGGCAGTGTTGGGTTGGTCCATTTGGTAAGTAAAACGCCGAAGAGAAACTTCTTTCATAAAATCAGACTTCATGAACGTTAAACCGTCTCGAGGTTTTTCTCAAGGAAGAAATTGGAGAAGAAATGTCTAGTAAAATATTTTTTTTATAGGGAGAGGAGAAAGAAGAACGGAGCACGGTGGACTGCTAGAGAGAACACAGTGAGTCTAGGAAGAAAAGAGTTGAGAGGTCAGATAAGAGTAGAGTTAGTAAGTTAGTAAGAGTAGAGTCAGCCACTGTACTGAGTTGCATCTATAGTATCAAGAGAGTCTATAGCAGGAGATTTGGAGAGATCGCTGATTGGATGGAAGTGGCTAGAAGAGAAGGAGATAGCAAGTTGGACGAGAGCATGAAAGAATGTAGTATAAGATAACTAGAAATCATGTAAGTCCTAGGTTCCATATTTCCAATAATATTTTCAACAGTCCGAATCAGTATTCACATTTCAATAAAATACATCAATACAGTTTGATGATAATTTTATTGTTTAAAATAGAGTTCTGCTTGCATGATTTCCTTATATAAAATAGTGTTTTACTTACAAAGTATCTTATATAAAATATTTAGTATCATTTTAATACCTGGAGTTTGATTTTGTAGTCTATTCTGTATGCCAAGATACAGTAAAGTGATTGGTAAATATGACACCAGTTGCACAAAACATGGGATCCTTCTAGACCAAAAAATCAACCTGAGCCCTACATTGATTTAGGGCAAAAACAGGCAGTTAAGCGTGCTGCTAATCATATTTGGGTTCCAAAACTATCGCTTATGAACCGGCAATTATTTTCATCTGATTATACTCCGGTCTAATTCACTTCGCACGTCCTTTTGTACTTTTTTTTGTTTCGATGAAATGAAGTTAGTAAGATATTCTCTGTTGCGTTGGGTTTTTTACAGGAGAGGTCATCAACGATTGAGCTCCTACACTTGATCCATGCCAAACAAAATATTGTCAATCACATGTTAAACGGTAATCCGTTATTGAATGGCGAATAGGTACCTTTTGTTTGTCAAAAATTGCGTTTTTACAATATTTTATGAAGAATCTTATCCTTTTATAATTACGTAGTGCCTCTGAATCCGATTTGTTAGCACGGTCCATCTTACAAACTTATAATGTTCAAGCATCCTCCTTTTCTACAGTTAGTAATGACTGCAATTTTGGACATTTGTGAGTTGAGAGTTGTCTTTAGATGTGTTTTTTAGATTCAATAATAGTATGAATGACTATTAGTCAATTCTATGTAGTTGAATATAGATGTTGATATGAATTTAAATGTTCTTGGGTGAGTATTATTTTTCATAGATGTTTTCTTTTTTATTGAAAAGGGATTCTTGGTCTTCTAATGTTAAGGGTGAAAGTAACCGATTTTTTCATAGTTTTTGAAACTCAAATAAAAGTAAATCACCTGTTATGGATATTTTTTTCTGGGATACGTTAAAGCCCAACTTCTGAGAATTGTTAGCGAACACCTGAGTTCCCAGGGCTAACTCACCTGCGCAGGAAGAAGCCATCTGATAACATATCCGTTCTCCATCATTAGTTCCGACGAGGACCCTAATTGAGTCGAGCCGAGGCCTTTTCTCACGGACATCTAGGTCAAACATTGTGTATGTCCACTGACAAACGCAAAAAAAAAGAAGACTTGGCTGTGCCATAAATTCATCTTTATTCATTGTTAAGTCTGAATAGATAAGCTGGAAATGTTGTTACAGGATATTCAGTCATTTAAAGTTACAGGTCCTCTTGAGAACTATCCTATCACTCTTTGGTAGTTACTGGAGAGAAGTTATTATAAATTTTCATTCGTCTTTAAATTATTAAGCAGAGTGATGTGGGGTAAGTGCGTTTTCGGGTAAGTGAGTTTTTGGGATAAGTGCGTAATTGTCTCCTTAAATCAAAATCCTCTGCTGGTAAAAACTGCTATTTACAGAACATGAAGTCTAAACACTGATATATCATAAATAAGCCATAAACGTTCGCTATGGTGAAGTATAAATATTTGTAAAATTATTAGTTCCACCGTGTTAATAAAGTTGTGTCTTTCAACTTTTGCTATATCGAAGTTTACTTTAGCTACCAGGAGGCTTTTTTTTTTTTTATAAATGGAGCCTACATAAGAGGTTATTCAAAATACTTTGTGATTTACATTTCTTCTTGACAATTTTCTATTTTTTAAGCATTTGACCGGTGTCACCCAGTCAAACACTTTAAACACTCTTACACTTACACTTACTCTAAATATTAAATTTTGTCGAGACAACTACGGAATAGCCAATTAAAACCAATTTTTTTTTTTCAATGCATTTATTCAATTATATTCCATATCCCACTTTCATAACTCAATGATGATTGTAAAATGTGAATCTTAGACAAGCTTTAACTTGTTTCGATGATTATACCAGTGTAATAAATCTTCCGAAACCGAACTATTTTGCACATGCCCCAAAATCGTTCTTCCTTGATTAATGAGTCTTCTTAAGGCAGAGGCAAGTGCGTACTATAAAGTAAGTAAGTACTATTCAATTAAATTACTAATCTCATTATAATGGAAACGAAGGCTTGATTTAAATGTATTATTCAAACATAAGCATCGAAGGAACATCAACAAAGAAAAAATACGAAAAATCTAGTTTCAAAAATAAAAATCTTACTTCCCTATAAATTTGAACTTTGTAAAATTAAGAGCGCAAATGCACCACATAAATACCCTATATTAACTCCAACTAATTTTTTTTTCAGAATTTTGAAATTAAACAGTTATAAACCTGCTAATTTAGAAAAATGAGTTTTTATTTATTGTTTTTTTTTTTTAACTGAAAAATCTGAGCTAGGCGATTTTCATTTACAGTTTTCAAACAATGTAGCTGTTCTTATTCCTGCTAGAATCGAAAATGTTACGTTTTAATTAAAATTTCATATTATGTATTCGGATCTGCATAAAAGCAAGAAATTGCCTGGACATTAAGAAGGCAGATGAATCAGGGCGTTGCATAACCATTCAACAGTTTGGACCTACCCGAACATAACGGATTACTTGGAAGCCTTAGGAGGACCTGCTAATTGCGACCCCAAGCCGGTTCTGCTGGTGGATAAATAAAATAATTGAGAGCGTGGGAGGGGCACGCGTGGGTTCTCGGCTGGAACTGGGCCGCTCTCCACCTGTCGGCTGCTGTCCACTGCCGTCTACTGCCGCTCCTGTTAACTGCCCGCTGTCGGCTGCTAAGGGATAAATCAAAATCTTCAGCTATGTCTATGAAATCATGTTAGTAAATTAAATCCTTAACAGCCCACCCTATTACAGTTTTCACATTTTACGCATGCTGTTCAGGCTTAATCAGGCAAACCAGTTTCATTTGTTAGGCTCCAGTTCACAATGATATATAACATTTCCAAGTCATATTCAACCTTTTCCAAGTCAAATTCAACTTTTTCAAGATAAATTCATCCTTTTCTATGGCAAATTCAACTTCTTCCATTTAAAATTCAATCTTCGAATTAAATAAATTAATCTAAATAATATTTACATATTCATGTTGTTTACGCATATTTTAAGTACCTTTTTAAACAACGTGGTTTGTTTTCACATGGCAGGATTATCGATTTATTTTAACTTTTCGGATACACTCGATATTGCTCGAGGTCTATTATTGGTTTATCGGAGGGGCTTTTTATGAAAATACTACCGATGTTAAGATCACGCGCTTACATGAATATTTATTTTAACTTTTCGAATATTCTTGATTATTCTATATCCATTATTTGGTTTGGAAAATGTTGAATATAATTTGGAAATGCTATACAACTGATTTGAATATAAACAATTATTATTCTTCACGTTTGTCATTTATTATTTATTTTTTCTATTATCTAAGCAACTTTTTTTCTTTCTTTTTGAGAATATTATTTTTGCTACAATTTATTTTATTTACATATTTACTATTACCTTTTAGTTTTTATTTTTGTAATTTTTTTTTTTTTGTAATATCTTTGTCCACAACGTCTCTTCTCTTCATTCTCTTCTCTTCTCTTTTCATTGTTCTATTCAGAAAGATACATAAGATTGTTATTAATAATAAGGTCGAGTGTTCAAATGTCGCCTACATTCATAATATCGAATACAACAGTTGCTCCCTGATAAACATTGCTAGCCAGTGACCAATATTGGAACGACGAAACATTTCCGGTCAATAATTATGTGTGGAAGCTAAATGGAGCTATGCATTCTTTGCTCTGTTTTGTAAATTTTTGCTGATTTTCGAGAAGGGTTACATATTTCATTATTTTTAGTATAATGAAGAAAGTTTTTTTTTTTCATTTGAGTCTATTATAGAAGCCGCAGTAGTAAACATATAACATAGAATATCGAAAAAAAAATTCTACGGTGGAGTTACATACAAAGTCAAATCCCACTACATGACAAGTCCTGTAAATCGAAGGTCTTCAGTTCAATTCTTTTCTTAGCGTTTGATTCAACGGGTAAAAGCTTTCCTTAGTATACCCAAATAATGGTTCAAAAAATTTCAAAACCTAATTCATCCTAATTCCTTGGCCATCGCTGTCCAACTGCACTTATCCATATTATGTTTTATACTTTTTAATTATGTTTTAATTAATTAATTCTTTCTCGGTATTTTTTCATCATCTTGTTTTAATAATTGTTTACCAGGTAGCAACATTATTATTTATTGCAAGGGCGTACGCAGACTTTTTTTTCCGGGGTGCGATTGTAATATATGTGTCTATAACCGTCAAATACGTTATAATGCATTGCTAATTCATCAATTTATTTGTTTTTCTTTACTTGTAATTTTATTGTATAAGTTTTACTTTAAAATAGAAACCTTATGTTGGCGGGCATGAAAATGATACATTTCGGGAGAGGGGGAGGGAGAGGAGTGAGAGGAGTGATATATTTCCTGATTTCCCCAAAAAAAAAAAAAAAAAAAAAAAAAAAAAAAAAAAAAAAAAAAAAAAAAAAAAAAAAAAAAAAAAAAAAAAAAAAAAAAAAAAAAAAAAAAAAAAACCTAACGTGCCATCTTTGGACGTTATTTAGCTCCTGGAAAAATCATCAAAAATTTCCAATAATTATTTTATAGACCAACGCTATAGTCCAAACAATGAAAAATTATTATATTTTAAAATTATAAATTACGATTATTATAAAATCTGGCATAATCTTTTTTGAATTTTAACTAAAGCACTGCTGTAATACGAATACTTCTTTACCTTCTGATATTCTTCGGCGGTCATAGCAAGTTTGTTATAAGAAATTAAAATATATTATTTTCTCATTGAATCATTTTTATATAGGTAAATAGCTTATTATAATTGCATAAAAAATATATATAAAATAAATTATACCTACGATAGCATCAAATTAGCCATTAATATTAATTCCGTGTGTGTGTGGATAATGATAGCAATTCTAATTATGCCTCTTGTTTGTCCAACTGAAACTCAATCAACTGTTACTAATCATTATAGGCATGGAATCCTAACCAATCTGTCATTGTTAAGGCCACTCGTCGGCTCAAGCATGGAGCACGAAACTAACAAAATCGAATGGAATAATCATGTAAATAGTAAATTATCATCAAACTACTCAACTGCATATCTAAGTATACAAAAGACTAAACGACGGTTATGTTCCAGTTGGACATTAGTTGGTTGAAAATGTCTGCGGTTGAATATAATACCAATTATTAATCAGAATTTTCAGTGGCCAAAATAAGTAAATGATTCATATTTTATAATTTTTGATAAACAATTACATTTTGAGTTTATGATACATGCATGTAAATTCATTTAATTCATTTAAGTCATGCAGAAAATAAGTCAGAGTTACTGTTTGAAGGAAATAAATAATATTTTTGATTTTAGTTGAGCTACATGATGGTACAGAAGGATTTATCTAACAAGGGATTGATAAATGATTTGCCACTTCTATAAAAATAATAATATTATTTTAATATAATAATTCGAAACTGTATTTTAAACCGCTGATTTCTGAATGTTTGTATCTTTTTAGAACTGAAGACGAATGTATAACATTCGAAACTAGTTTTAAATAAAAACAAATTTTTAGAAGTGGCAAATCGTTTTTTAATCGTTAATTTTTGTTTTATTTATTTATTTAATTTTTTAATGTACTTCGAATTCCGAATCACGTCTGGAAGAACAACCCATATGGGGATACTATGAGAATATTTCGACCTCAAAATAATTTTGCTAAGTTCTTCAATCTAATTTTTCATACCATACTAAGCTGAGTATTAATCGGCTAAAAAATTATTCGATTAAAAATACGAACAATGAAAAAATACATAAAGATGAAGAATCATCTCTAAAAGATTCCAGCTTATGAGGTGCCTAAAGAATAATAAAGACGTTCAGAATACAATATTCTAAAATGCTGTAAATTCTTCAATTTTGTAGATATCGAAATGCGTTTTCTAGGTTCTTTCATTCATTTTTAGCGGCTATGAATGATCGTATAAAAAACTAGTGATTATCGGCAAACCCCAAGTTTTTACAGCGCGTCAATCTCATGTTGAGTCAAAAAGCAATAGCGGTAGGTGAAACTATAGGAGACGACTTTTTCCTCTGGCATTTTTGATTAGATCATCCGTTTGGCTGTTAGAAGCATTTGAGGCGAATAAAGTAATTTATTCCATCGAGCGCTATTGCAAGGATGACATAAGACATAAAACAGGACTGGTGCCACCGATTCACTTGGCTAAGGTTGAAATTATTAATGAGTAGCAGCTGAGAGTTGACACCAGAGTAATTTTTCTTCCAGTGCCCTTATAATAGCTGATATAAAAGCTATCATGAGGGCAGTGATCAGCTGCCGCTGTGAAATCGGGCGATAGGCACGCGGGCTCCTTGTTAAAGCGTATCAGTTAGCCAACGTAGCCGCCTTATGCCGCTAATAAACTAGTACACCTGAGACAGGTGCTCTTACTGCTTCTCCAACTAACGTGCAATAAGATATTAATGTTTTAATTATTCCTTGCATAAAGATGATAATATAATTAACATGATGCAGGCTTATAATAACAAAATCAATATCCGAAAATTTTGCATAGCCCCTACATTTACTCATATCTCCAATTGACATCCATTTGTATGTATTTTTGAAAACTATATGATCACCTTACATTTTTAGGTCAACTATTGAGCCCGTTGAAGCCAGAATGGTCTAACCCATTCTGCTGTTTAATTGATACTTATTTGCTTGAGGCATTTCCTTATATAAACCGGAGGTGGAAATCAGACCTAAGACCACTCATTAATGAATGACTGAAATGTCAGTGATCTAGTCCTTTTTCATGGCTCACTTGAATAAACTCTTTTTTAATGGCTCGAACTCCCTGAGACAATGAACAATGAGGTTCTTTGACTGACAGCTCATTTGTTGTAAAAAAAAGTATTGCAGCCTCGTGTTGATTCAGTTCTCAGAGCTACCGCTCTCGTTTCTAGATCACTGAAAACTTAGTGATATCTTGATTGTAAGATCAATATTTATCTTACAATATTAAAATACAACAAAAATAAAGTATAACTACATGGATATAATGGTTTTAAAATAAAACTAAGCAATATGCCGTCTCTCCTATGCTAAACTAATAAAGATGAAAATCACTATATTTTCAGGAGAGCAAAAAAAAAATCCGTTGTATCCTTCAGTGTATATAGGCCACCTTTGATAATTTAAATTTTTTCTGTTGGTGTTAAATTTACCAACAGGGAATATTAAAATTATCAAAATTGCCCCTAATACACCGAAGGATGTAGGTTTTTACACTCTTGAAAAGTAGTGATTCACATTCGTCAGCTTAGCAAGGAAACGACGGTATAATAGATAGCATATAAATCTAAAAGGAAGAAAAAACAAACTATAAATCTAAAAGGAAGAAAAAACAAACTAAGTTCTGTACTGTCTGTTATCATCATTTATAACTAATTTTATCCTCTTTTTACCTATTTCATTTTATTAGAAATTGGATAAAGACCCTTAGTATTCCATATAACGTTATTTGAATGAATGAAAAATTCACCTTATTCTGGGACACTCAGCACCCTAAGAATTATAAAATGAACAATTCAAGTAGCGTTTGCCTGGCTAATTGTTACTGGAAATGAGATGGGGAAAACTATTAAATTAAATAAAATGTTGACAAAAGGCTCCGATATAGAATATAAAAAGAAATACGTAGAGATATTAAGTATTTGGTCTAAAATAAGTTTTAAAAAACGAAATTCAAGAGGCAGATTAAAGGCCGAGAATGTTTAATATTTCCAGGTTGCAAAATGACTTGGCTCACGCCATTCTAGAAACTTAAAAGTTTGAATTGGCAGAACTATTATACTTCCTATATTTCTATATGGCTGCAAAACGCTTATGTCAAGAGAATAACAACTCATGGTTTTTGAAAATAAAGTATAGTATAGAACATTAGGACTGAAGAAGGTTTTAGATGTTACAGAGTTTTAGAATTTAGATTATTACGCAACTCTACATTGTATGTATTTATTACACAACCTGCATTCGGTAAATATAATCGAGGTGATACTATCGCGGCAAATGGAATGGGAAATGAAGGAATTACTAAAAAGATAGACTAAGGATAGGATAGACAGGCTTGCGTGCTAGGTGTCTACCGTAACGTGGATGGTCTACCGAAAGATGGTGTTAAGTGAATTTTTGATTTGATGGAGTTCGGTGGAAGGAGGTGTGTAAGACAAGGCACTGTGTTGATGTCATCAACATCGAACCTTCGGATTCGCTGTACTGTTTTTTTATTAATTACAGGTACTATCTTCAAACTGTTAACGAGGACAAGATGTGCGAATGTGTCGTTTGAATGGGATGTGACACGTGTAATTTTTTCCATTATTTTTTTTTTCAGAGCTCCTTGGGTAGATATTCTGGGAATTACTCTTCTTCTGCGTTGGATGCATTTTAAGGGCGATGCGAGGGGAAGGAAATTTTTTGTTAGTTAAGGAATTAGGAGTCTCTTTTCAGTGAATTAATGTTCCTGATTATGCAGGACTCAGGAAGTTGTCGGTAAAAAGGCTTGGTAATCATATGTTACATAAACATAGAGTTCAAATACTTTTTGATTTTTCAAAATAGTAATCTTAACACATTGTTTTTCTTAGGCGTGGAAAAAGAAACAGGTCACAACAATCATTCTGATTTAATTTTTATTTTAAAAGCATTGGTTCGTGTTAGAAATGATATGATAGAGGTGTGCTTGATAATAACATGTTAGTTCCCGCTATTATTAATTTTATATTTTTATACATTTCCTTTTCTAACATTTTCTTGTAAAAAAAAAAAAAAATTAAAAAGAAAAGAAGAATGAATGAATTTTATAGGCGAAAATTCGCCTTGCTTTCTCTCTTTTTTATTTTATTAAGACCTTTGTACGCCTATTCTAATAGATTTATAATAATAATGAAGTTTTTAATGTTTACAATTTATAGTTCCGTTAGGATCCCATCTTGTTTTGTAGCTTGGGGAAAAGACAATTCAGGTGCCTAATGACACTACTGTTGATCGATAGGTAAACAACTGCTTTACCTCAGCGGCGGAGGATAATGATGTTCATCTGAGAGGGTCGGCGGGAGGCTCCAGCAGGAGGCTCCAGCGGCGTATAACGGCCAGTTGTTAGCTCAGTTATTACTGGAATCGATGATTCGACTTAAATACCCTAGTAGCATGTGCCTCTATATCAAATTCACTTCCCGGTTTACAGTACTCATCATGATCCCGTTTTGAAGTATGGCAGTTGAAGTAAATCTGGCATGAGGTATATATTATTTTGAATATATTCTACACTCTTCACATAATAAAATGTTTTCATTAATAATTTCATTATAGAGACGTCGGAAAATTTTCAGTTCGGGAATCAAGCCCATGCTACTACAACTCTTCATAGAAATCACAGAGAATAAATTAAATTGTTCTGAAAGACTGCGACATAAACGAACTAATAAAAATATATTTTGTGAATGAGTTATATTAAGAGTAATATTAAGAGTTATATTATGAGTTAGTATTAATGAGTTATATTAAGAGTAATATTCAGTCTTTTTTATAAGGACAATTTGTTGAATATCTTCTATTATCACAGAGCTCTTGATCTTGTTTGTTTAACCAAACATGAAAAATTAAATGCAATACAATAATAGGCTGTGGCGGTCTTACTTATAAAGCAAATTTCATTTTAGTTCCTATAGTTAGAATTTCTATAACCATGATGATCAGTAAATACAATTAATATTTATGCGTTCCATAGTTTAAACGGTAAAAGTTTCTAGTTTGTGATACCATCTAAAAGAGGACCGTATGGAGAATATCTCAATCCTTCAGAATATCTCGTGATGGCGGAGCTGTGACAATGAAGAGCTTTAAAATTGGTCACTTCTATTTAAACAAGATTATTAATTTATAATATATAATTATTTAAATTAATATAACGAAATGTGTGTGCATTGAGGGAACTAATAGGGGTCAAGAGATGCACATATACTTTATAAGTATATTAAAGAAAAAATTAATTATGAAGATGAGGGGAAGACTCTGAAACATAAACCTCATTATATTATATGAGTTTACAAAAAAATAAATCAAGAGAAGCTGTATTTTTCTCCATTACCTGATTAAAATTGTTTATGATGAAAAACAACTCTTGAAAAGATTGGGGCAACAGTTACATGTGTATTTTTTTTAGCACATTTCTATACCCGATACTAATCAGAACGGAAATCAGATAAAAAAAATGAAGAGGAAGGAGAATTACAAAAAAGAAAACGAATAAAAACCCGAAAAGATAAAAACTGGAGGGGAAAAGCAAAGGTGGCTGACACCTGCCTAACCCGCTAACCTCTGTCCTTCTTCTTTTTGGTTCTTTCTTAATAATGGATCACTTGCACTTTTAATCTTGGTTTGGCTGCTTCATCGTTCCAGGTGGCCAAGCGGTCCGGTATACTGATATATAGTTCATTAGGTCTCTCTTCTGACTCCTCTGAGGATTAGCATAGCAACTAAAGTAACAGCAGCTGTACTCTTGATTTAGAGGTAAAGCTTCTACCATACCATGCTTCGTTTGAAAGTGCTCATACAAATGAGTGGTTAGCATTTATATGTAATAGTAAAGATTCCTCATTCCTTACTTTTTGTTCAAGTTTAACTAAAGGAGTTCCATTTGTTGTATCGATTTGCATGTGATAGTAGGTGTTTTATGTGAGACTGATTTGAATAAGATATATGCTTAATTTGTGTTTATTTTATTTAACCGGCATTAGTGGTTAATAATAAGACAATAACAAAGAGAAAGAGAAAAGCGGGGGAAAACAGAAATAGAAAAAAAATAGTATTTAAAAATATGTTAATAAATAATTTAAAAGTAACGCATTGAAGTTAAGGGTTTTATGTATCCATTGTTATTTTTTTAAATTTTTTCTGATTGATAGGTATGCTGCGCATATGTATGTATTGTAATCCATGTTAATGTAACAATAACAGAACCAGTTTTAAATAAAATGTTTCTACGTCATTCCATAGCCATTTTTTAACCTGATCAATATTTCTTTTGATTTTTGTAATATTTAAACATTAAATATTCAAATGTTAAAACTTCGGGACGAGATGATAAATTTAACAGCAGCTTATTGAATATATGGCTTTTGAGAAAACTGGTATAGTATCGGAAATTTATAACATATTTAGGAATTATATTAATTATAATCTATGGTATGTTGCTGATGATTAAGGACGTCTGACGCACTGTTATACAAACATAGTACTAAACCCATATCTATTTATACTTTGAAAACATTATATTTGTCGGATAAGTATGTGTACAAAAGAATGAAATATTTCATATTGTATTTTTTTTTTTTTTTAATCTCGTTTAGAAACGCAGTTTTAAGTTGTAATGCGAAGTATAAATGAAACTTTTTGTTTATTTATATAATGTTTTTGCAGCCTCTATCCTCTAAAAATCAGATTCCAGTGTGCACAGTTGATTTAATTTAGGTAGAAGTTGGTGGAAGGGAATCGGTGGTAGTTACTTTGTCCATCCAGGAAACACAACAGTGATACTGATAAATGGAAAGATGCAAACAGAATATAACAGGAAGAGAGAGAGGATAAACATGCCATGCCTCTTAAATTAACTGCTCAAGAGAAACAAAGCTATGAACCGTGGTATCAGGAGCGGCCGGCGGAAGGCTGGTACATTACCGATACCTACATTAACAGATATGCAAATGTTCTTAACCGACCTGAATTTTTTTTATCTTCAACCAGGGGCATGTGATTATTATTCAGCTGTCTATTTGGGTTTAATCGAGGCGAGAGTATTATTACATTATGCTCTTCATTATATCTGATTTTGTTTCTAGTAGCTATATTTAATTCTTAATCACATTGAAATCAAAATGTCAAAATTGCGATCGTCTATCAAAAACCACTTGTATGTCATTGTCAAAAATGTGAATTATTAAAGCTATTAATAACTTAAATCAGTAATTTTTCTTTGATCAGATTTACCTTCATGGATTATTAAATTTACCTTTCTCCTCAAGAGAGGAAGGTTATATTACTTATAAATAATTGAAAAACTTATTCCAAGAAAATAGGTATTGAAATGAAATTATTATGCATATATATATATATATATATATATATATATATATATATATATATATATATATATGCATTTATAAATGCATAATCTTTTCTGATATCCTCGATTTTACGGTCTATTATTGCTCTATCAATGGCCCTTTTTATGAAACTGCTATGTATTTTAAGATCGCGCGCTTATGTATCGATTTATTTTAAATTTTACGGATATCCTCGATATTGAGGTCCATTATCGGGTTATCGGAGGCCCATATGGTATGAAATATGAAATATAATATATATGAACATATATGAAAATGCTATCTATTTTATGGTTTATATAAAGAGCCTTCGATAAACCAATAACAGACCTCAATATCGCGGATTTACGAAAAATTTAAAATAAATCGATGCGTGAGCGGGCGTTCTTAAAATCGATAGCATTATTATAAAAAAGACCTCTAATATCCCAATAATGGATCTCAATATGTGATAAGTTAAAAAAAAAATCGATACAAATATCACATCATAACAAGCCAAATTCGTTCTAAAAAACACAATAGGCAAATATAATAACAACGTTATGTGAACATGATTTATATGAATTTATTGAAATCGAAAAAGGTTGAATTTGCCTCGGAAAAGGTTTAATTTGAAATGGAAAAGGTTGAATTTGACTTGGAAATGCTATACAGGGTGTTCCACCTCGTGATGTCAATACTTTAGGAGGTTATTCTAGAAGTCATTTGTAGTTAAATGGCGCAGAAATGAAATTTCTATCTTAACCCATCGAAGAGATATCCTATTTTTTGTGTATTTTTAAAAATACATGATTTTTTAGTGAAAAACTGTAATTATTTATTTTCTGGTTGATGTATCGTAAAAACGAGGATATTTTCAAAAACTACATTAAATTTCCTATAAGGAACACTTCCCTTTAAAATTTTATTTATTCACACAAGCGGTATACAGTAATTAATAGCAGTTAAAAATTTAAAAATTAGTATTTTCTGATTGTGTTTACACTTTTCTAGCACAGCCAATTTTAGGCGCAGAGGTTTGCCTCTGGGCCAAAAGTTGCATCAATTCATATGCTTTAAAATGATACCCCATTCACCCAGAAAAATAAAGGTTTTGTATAAAAAATTTTAATTTCCAATTCCAAAACCATAATTACGCTAAATTTATCGGCGGCGTAGAACAAAGAGTGAAGACACTGAGAACATAATACAATGAAGGAGGGGATTTTTTTTGCTTTTCTTTTTTATTTTATTATAACAATCTAATGTTTGGAGAACCTATTTAGTCACTCACATATTGAAATTTCCATATTTGTGACGCGCCACGAGAAAAGGGTGCTTAGGATGAAGACCCAAATTTTCCACTAGAGCATAAAAACTTTTTTCTAATATATTTTTTTCTGAACATCTACATGTTAAATACTATTTTTGACGTTGGTCACTCTCAAGCATTGTGTAAGAGCGCTGTTTTGTGAAATTCCGCTTTAGATCGGACGGTTTTTCAATGGGACGTTGCTTTTTTCTAAAATTATAATTTGTAAAAATTAAACTTCAAATCGTTATTATTCTGCGATTTTTGCCCCTAGGGAGCTACAGAAGGGCTCATTTGATTCGTCGCTTCTAAAAATTAGTGGGAAGAAATAGATTTTCATTTGTTCACTCTAAGCTCCCTTTTCTCATGGCGCGTCACAATAATTATTACTAAGGTAAATAAGGATTATTTTTTTTATGAGCGAACACTCCTAGAACATAATAAAAATAAGTAGATTTTTTAAAAATTGTTTTATGAAAAATATTAAATTTAAGACATAATCATAAATTTAGTTCTTACAAATTATTATAAGTAATATGTATCTAGATACATAATATCTTTTACACTTTAAAATAAAAATGTCTGAAATGTAGGTACCTAATAATACTAATTCTAATTACTACTCTTTTAAAAGAAACAATAAAATAAAAAATATTATTTACAATAAAAAAATACAAAACACGAAAAGTAAAAAAACTTGTTTATGAAAAGTAAAAGTACTCCTAGGGAAACTGTTAATAATAATACATAATATGTATAAGAATATTATTCTTAAAATAAAAAAAAATCAATATTGAAATATTCAAATTAATTTATTGGTCCATTAAATGCTTAAAATGCCCCTCTGCCTGCTGTCTATACATATGAGGTGGTAATCTAACCGAATCAACGGCTTTGCGCAGAATGTCTCGCCCTTCTCTCCTCATGATATTGCTCTGCACTTCATCCTGGCAAGGAGTTCCTCCCTTGATGCTACAGGCCCGGAGCAAACTTTGCTCTTCAACGTTCCCCAAACGTGGAAGTCGAGAGGAGTAAGATCGGGGGATCGAGCAGGCCATGGAACAGGTCCATATCGATCAATCCAACGGTTTTGGAAGTGGTTATCCAACCAAGCCGTCACTTCTCTCCCACTGTGGGCCGGGCATCCATCCATTTGGAACCATGTGCGATTGATGTCAGACAGGGGATCTTCAGGCTGATTAAAAAGAGGATACAACTGGTTTTCCAGAAGTTCCCTAAATAATTCCGCATTCATTCGTCTGGGCAATATTATCGGGCCAATTAGACGATTATCTACCACTCCCATCCATACATTTATGTTGAACTGGTATTGGAAGGAGACTGGCCTAACAGCATGGGGATTATCCTCCGCCCAGACATGAGTATTGCGGGCATTTAAAAGCCCTCCCAC
Source organism: Rhaphigaster nebulosa (assembly GCA_948150685.1). NCBI lineage: Eukaryota > Metazoa > Arthropoda > Insecta > Hemiptera > Pentatomidae > Rhaphigaster > Rhaphigaster nebulosa. The sequence goes on from OX411308.1 coordinate 74,203,345, forward strand.
GAGTAAATGTTGCTTCATCAGACCACAAAACACGTCTAGGGAACCAGCGGTCTTCCTGGCACTGGTCTGCAAACCATTCGCAAAATTGTCTCCTGGCCGCCATGTCTCTATCCAGCAATTCTTGAACTGGGCTGAGGTGGAAGGGATGTCTTCCGTCACCGACTAAAATTCGGTGCACTGAGCTGTGGGAGATCCCAATTTGTGCTTCTGCTTCACGAACACTAGAAGAGGGGTTTTCATAAAAAAAAATTCAGCACCTCTTCCTCACGTTCAGCATCCTGGACATCCTGTGCCCCGACAGGCTGTTTCGGCAGCGATCCCGTCTCCCTCAGGGTACGAAAAGCAGAAGAAAACGTTCTGCGATCCGGCAACCGTCTGTCTGGGAAATGACGACTGTATTCACGGACAGCTTCCGAGGCATTTCCATCGGCAAAGCCATATACAAACACAATAGCAGCGTATTCTTCAGTTGTGAAAAAATTAGGGATGTTGCTGGAAGCAAGTGCACCTCACCACTAGTAAAGTGATAATGAATGGCCATTTGATACTGGGAGCGAGTCTCGAGCTAGACAAGAACGGACAGGATTGGTTGACTAAAGGTATGAGCTTACCTTTGATCTATCTTTAGACATGAAAGTTTTAGAAACATTATTATTATTATTCAATAAAAGTTCTTTTGGGTTTGACCATGCCACATTATTGTAAACCTAGATTTTGCTCATCTTGCTTTGAGCCTCTTCAAGGTTAATATCGTAATGAAAAAATAAATAAATAAATAAAATAATTCTAATTTACCTATGTAAGTATGGAAATTTCAATATGTGGGTGACTAAATAGGCTTTCCACTCATTTTATTGTTAAAAGAAAAAGAAAAAAAAGAAAAGCAAAAAAAATCCCCTCCTTCTTTGTATTATGTTCTCAGTGTGTTCACTCTTTGTTCTACGCCGCCGATAAATTTAGCGTAATTATGGTTTTGGAATTGGAAATTAAAGTTTTTTACACAAAACCTTCATTTTTCTGGGTGAATGGAGTATCATTTTAAAGCTTATGAATTGATGCAACTTTTGACCCAGAGGCAAACCTCTGCGCCTAAAATTGGCTGTGCTAGAAAAGTGTAAACACAATCAGAAAATATTAATTTTTAAATTTTTAACTGCTATTAATTATTGTATACCGCTTGTGTGAATAAATAAAATTTTAAAGGGAAGTTTTCCTTATAGGAAATTTAATGTAGTTTTTGAAAATATCCTCGTTTTTACGATACATCAACCAGAAAATAAATAATTACAGTTTTTCACTAAAAAATCATGTATTTTTAAAAGTACACAAAAAATAGGATATCTCTTCGATGGGTTAAGATAGAAATTTCATTTCTGCGCCATTTAACTACAAATGACTTCTAGAATAACCCCCTAAAGTATTGACATCACGAGGTGGGATACCCTGTATATTCATATTTAGGAAATGCATAAAAAGCAACAACCTACCAGATAGATTTGAATAATTAATATGCCACCATCAGCAGGTCAAAATTTATTTTTGTATTAGAATTAGGTTTTTACACGTTATTATTATACTACACGTTATAGGTAATAAACTTTCCAAGTATAACTTTTATAAATAAAACAAGATGTGTTTTATACACATTTTGGGTTTTTATTACACGATCTTGCACATTTTGAGTGTTTATCGCACATTTTTCGTCTGTACGAAAATACGTCTTCTGGTTATAATCAAACCAATCGAAATTTTTCATTCAGTATTTTTACTTGATTCCTTTTTACAAAAAGCTTTTCAGTAACACTCTATAAACCGTCTTAGTCTAATAAATTATACCAATTTTAGCAATACTAATAGGAAAGTGGTGATATAAAACATTTTATTTACCTAAAGAAATATTGATTATATAGTCATTTTTATAATCAGCAAAAATATTTATATACCTATATGATTATGAAATTACAATAATAGAAGATATGAAATAACAGAACACATAAATGAATTCAGTTTTACTGGCAATAAGATAAAATAGATAATTAAATATTATAAATAATTTAATTTTGTATAGAGGTGAATTTTTTACCCAAGAGTTTTAATCAGTTTTCTCTTATTTTTCTAAATGTATTAAGGATGACTTAAAACCCTTTAAGTATTCAGAAATGTTTGGGCTGTCCAGTCATGAACAGTGAAGGGTTAGGACATAATTAATTAAACAGGCTTTGAAATCATAAATGAATGATGTAGCTGTGAAGACATAAAATTATAAAAATGACGTAAAAATTCCAAGGATTTTCGGAAAATCCCCCCAAAAAAAGATTAATTTTTTTTTTGTGGTGAGGACTGAAATAATAAGATTGGAAATCTTGATGAGCCAACTTGTGCTCGATACGTTATTAAGAATACAAAAATAAAATATTTTGATTTTTTTAAGGATTTAAAACTTCCTTAAAAAATGAAAAAAACAATTAAATAAGATAATTGTATTCCAGTTATACTGTATATATCACAAAGGTTTTTACATTGCACAACGAAGTTGTCCACACATAAATCGTAAGAGTCATAGACGAATCTTACTAACTGATTCATGTAATTCAGTCAACGATGTCTGCATTGAGGGGTATTGGTGACTATAAAAAGTTCTCCATAAAACTTTTTTGTTTTTTTACCAACTTTCTTCTTCCGCTTTTGATAAGAAAGGAAATCATCGGTTAAAAAGAATTTCAGGGCATATATCTTCTTTTCCATTATTCGGCAATAAAGTAGAATGGAGAGGAGACAGACAGACTAACGGTAGGACGGGACAGGCGTTAGACACGGTTCGGAAGTGGGGAAAGTGATGCTCCGCGTCATCTGGCCAGCGGGCACATCTGCCGCCGTCCTCTTAGGGCACAACCGTAATCTACAGTACCGTACCAATCCTTTTTACTTTTTATATTTCATCAACTCATCGGCTATTATTTATGAAAGATGGTTACAGATCCACCGTCCTCTGCTAATCAGTTTGTTAATAATGTGATAAATGAGAAAATAACTATAGGCATAAGGAAACTCTGTAAGTCTGATGATTCAACATTCACTCACATCTTGCAAATATCATAGTTATAATGCGCATATTGAAACAAGGAAAGGTTTAATCAATTCAATCTTAAATCAATTTATGTAAGAAGCACAAGTCTAGTATATGCATATTTGTTTTTATAAAATGCTGAATGCTTGGTATTAGATTAGAGTTATAACCGGGATTCCTTTCAACTACCGAAGGATGCTATCCTTAGTGCTACACTTCTTGCTTTAAGTGTTATACAAATGAACTTGTTTCAATGCGTTATAGAAATACATTTACAATACATGTCTATAAAACGCTCAGGACTTCGACATTTTAGACCTTTCTATGAAAATGATACACCTTAAATGATTTAGGACTAAATTGTAACTGACGATGGCCTAATTCAGGCCATTCACGTTGCTACGCAAGGAAAGGTTTTTGTAAGAAAAGAAAGTTTGTACGCAAAAAAAGCAAATAAAAATCTTGGATAAAATCATATTTTTAACACGTTCAATGGTGGATAACAATTTTTAAAAATTATTATTGAACGTATCAATAATCATTTACGTAAGATGAATTAATAATATTAATAATAATTGTTCAGGACGGCTATCCAAGCAATCCTGAAAAATGAGATATCACTCACTTGAAGAGGACTGAAGAATCAAGTTGAGCTCTCTATTAAATAAACAATATACTTTTAATCGAAAAATGGTGATGCATTTCTTAACAATGCCAAAATTTCTTACTTTTGATGGATATACTTTTCTTTGCAGAATATTTTGTGTTCTTTTGTGACTGTTGCTGTTGTAATGTGAAATTGATAAATTTTCGATTTTGGATTTTTAAACTTTATTTGAAATTTATTGTATTCTTAAACACATTCACTTTAATAGTGATTTGTTTGCTTAATAAACTTGTAAATTATGTTGTATTTTCTTATCAAGACGAATCATTAATACTAATATAAGATCAGGCAGTATGGTACAACCAGTTATCTGAAAATTGGAAGGGGTAAGCTGTGGACACTAAGTCTGGAAATCTCTGACCAAATTAACTGTGTGACGGATCCAACTGCTTGGTCAAATCCATTCAAACTTAAAAGTTAATCAGAAATTTATTTGATTCCAATTTCCAAAGATCTTCAATATTCCAGGATCAGTTCCGTTATTGTCGAGAAAAGAAATACTTCGCTGCTTTGTGAGATTTTGATATATTTATATATAATTTTTTTTTTGTTCATATTAGTCTATAAATATTTCGGTTTGTTCAGGCGGCTTGCACGTTTACAGATAATATATTCGACCATAGAAGAATCTGTTTCAACATTGTACTAAGTAAAGATATTAATAATTATACATTAATTTCAGTATTGTTTCTGATACCTTTCAATGCAAGTATCATAGTAGTTGCGATAGTATAATTGAAATCTTGAATAGCCGCTATTATGCCCATGTTTAATCATTATCATTCAATTATTCTACATAATAACCGTTTTTAAATTCTCAGCCTCCAAGATTACCCCAGAACTATCAGGTGAAACTATCAAATGGGCGCTCCGTTTAATAACACAATCGAATAGGAGGTCGTTACATATTAACAGCCAAATTAGAAAAGAAAGCAATAATGTTTAAATCGATTATATTCAGTTGGACCATTCGGCCAAACGAGATGTTATGAAGTGTCATAATAATTTATAATGAGGAGTTAACCACCGGATCTGCTTTCCCAATAATCACTTAATTTTTCATAACGCCACGAACTCGACGTGAACATGCTAGTTCTCATATGAGCTTCTGTGTTGCACAGCTGCCATTCTACTTTTTTATTTTTAAAGAAGAGCTCCGGTTACCAGGCCTCTGGTTCATTTTTATTAAATAAAGTTGCTAGTGTATTAAATATCTGTTTATATCTTGAGTGTGCTTTTAGTGAAGTGCAAACAGGGGGTTGCCTAAACCAAGGACCATACATTTAAAAAAAAAAATACATAATGTCTTCTTTTTTTAAAAAATGTTAGCTGTCAATTTAATAAATTATTTTACATCCTGAGCTATTTGTTAACTTCGACGAATATTCTTTCTTGCTGTTCTTTCAGATATTTTTTTTCTCACCAATTAATCAAAATTGTAATAAATTCTGATAAAAATGCTGCAGAAAACATTCTCTATCATTTCTAAGAATTTTGGGATCTTGTTTATATATAAATTTAAATGTATTTTATATAAATATTTCATCGTTTTGATATCCTGATTTATTTAAAAATTATTCCAAGAAGAATCAAGGAATTTAATTAAGAAGTTTCAGAAGAATAAAGAAAGATGCTACAAGAACATTTTTGTGACAAAGACTTGAAAATTGTTGAAAAAAATATGTGTTTGGAAATTAATAAATAAGTATCAGAATGGATAGCAACATATTTCTATAGCGATTTTACGCTGAATTTGACCTTAAGAAATTATTTGCGCTTGTGTTCAGAAAAAAGAAGGTTTGGTGTGACCAAAAAAATATTATGGTATAGATCTAAGGAACAAATAACCAAATCATAAAAAATAATAATAATAATAATGAAGTTGATTTTTTTAAAGCTATATTTCTGCGATCTTTCCAGGTTATCGTTATGAAATGGATCGTACGTTGACTTTTCATATCCAAACTCTGAGCGATTATTTCTCTGTGCCCTCCACGACCCTCAGCTAACAGCTACACACCCTTAAAGTTTCATCGTAACGAATCAGTACTTTAGCAAAAATACCACGATTTTTTATAATAATATTCTTATGCTCAGGTGAGAGTATACGATATCATATTACCTTTGATAATGATTTTATCAAGAAATAGATTGCTGTATTCGGAAGATATTTAGTTACATAAAAAAACTCTTAACTTTGCCTCTCTTCTGTTAAACAGTTTCTAATTGTATTAAAAATAAAAAATAATTATAACAACTTGATGCCGGCACCCGCTTCACACACCCGACAAGGTAACGGCGGAAAACTCGACACGAGCCAGAGGCAGAAGGGATGTGAAATACGACTTCCATTTTGTACGAATTCAGCGGAGCGGCACCCCGCCACGGGACAAAACTACCAATGGGCAAAAAAGCGGGGACCATGACACCTAATTGGTGGATCTTGCAGGGGGCGCGGGGATTGGCTCGTGGCGTCAGGGTTGAGTTGCCAGGCTGATGGTACAGCCACCTGCTGCAACCGTTGGCTCGTGCCCCAACCGCTCTTCCTTAATAATACCGTTTTGTATTGTATCCTATAAGTGCAAGTACTTTCAAACCTTTATTATTAAGTTGGAAAATTTAATTATAACTATTTTTTATGGTAACACATTATAATACTTTGTTTTGACTTACATAGTCGATTATAATCGACAATAATTATTGTCCTTCGTCAGCGAATATTTATTTAAACCATGTGGTATGAAAATATTCTTTGGTTATGTGTTGCTCGAAAAATAGTTTTTCAAGGTATTCAAGGTCAACTGGAGCATATCGAGGATTGAAAATAACTTTTAAATAAAAATGAATAAATAATTATGTATTTTGCTTGGAGAGTAATGAAGGCTATAAAATCTAATTAAAATTACTTTTTTATTTCTTAGTTTATTTCCTATGAATGAGAGGATTGAGAATTTAGATAAGTATGTTGGTTGGTATGAAATTTAAATATGGAGTATGTTGAAAATGAATGAATGAACGGTGAAAATCCAATGAGCTTGAAGATCTTATGATGAGTGTTTCGACTTCGAACTTAAAATGCTTAAAATCATTAACTTAATTTAATATCATCTTCTTTTAGTTGTTTCCCTACTACCATTGTGGGTTGTGCTAAATTAGATATTATATAGGCATAACTTATTATCAATACATAAAGTTAAAATAATAACTATCTAAATGGAACAAGCCTGTGAATTTATTCATCCTAAATTCATATCTACCTCAGAAGGGAGTATACGTTTTTTTAAATTAGATTATACCAATTACATGATATGTGAACGATTCATTAATATTTATAAATTATATTCTCTAAACTAAAAAAATTTTTTTTTCAATATTTATTTTCAATTAAACTAATTTATATGCCAAGTTATTATCCTCTTATTTTCAATACTTGTTTTCGTCATTATGCATTTAGCTTTGATATTACTACATACATCTCTATCATTCCGATAAGCCAAAAGAGGGCTAAAAACGGAATATATACTGGGGCAAGAATATTTTTTTTTACGGTCCAAGTAAAGAAGATGCAGTTATCTTATTCGTATTACAAGGAAAAATAACCAAAGGTCCATTTCATAATTTTTCTATGGAAAAATAAATGACAGTATTTAATATTAATTATTACATGTTTCCATGAGAAATAATAATGTAAAATAAATAATTTATTTATAATGAGGCATACAAACTATTAATAATAGAAAGCTTAGCGGACTTAAAGATTCGGGGAAAACAATCTCTGACTCTATAATTTCTTATATTAACCACTGCTAAAAGTGAAGAAACAATAAATTTAGAAAATATGGCTCAATCCATAGTTCAGCTGATCATTTACAATATCATATTTAAGTAAATAAATAAAAAGACTTGGTGAAACCAAAAGTTCTATCCAGAAACCACAAAAAATCGCTGTCTGCATACTTTCGTCCACCAATCTCTGCCTGTTCAACGCTAATTTCTCAGATCGTTTATTATCAACCTTAACAATTTGACATTCGAGTTGAGAGGCTAGTAATGCAATTATATTTTTAGGGAGCAAATTAATATTTATTACTTGAAAAATCATATATTTTATTATTTATTTCAAATATATATACACATATAATATATGTGGTCAAGAAATAATACAACATGAATAAAAATTTCCAAATAGAGGATTAGTTTAGTCCTTTCCTGCTGCTCCGTTGGACTTCTTTCCAGTATTCTATAGACCGAAATTCTAAATCGCCCACTTCAGGGCTTAGGTCCCAGTTTCACAAGTTTCAGACTGTCCTATGGAATGTTGCCATTAAAAAACGGGGACCATTTAAGCAATATTTAATGAAATTTATGTGCTCTTAAGAGTCAAGAGTCAAGAGTTTGACAATCGCTACTCAGCTTAACCTGTCGTTGCGAGGTCAGAAGGAGTTACAGTTTGTACTCCGGCCGCTGCATAAGTGATTTTGAGAGTCAGTGAGGTTCCTTATTTGAGAAAAAAACAGACAAATAAAAGTGTGGCATACATAAGAAATAGGGGATAAGAAGTCAACGACCTCCTTAAGGATGTCCCAGAGTTACTCCATCTGCCAAATCCGTTAGGCAAGCAGCTGCTCAGGCAGGTGCCGCGCTCGTGCCTCGTCCATCTCCTCGCCACAGGTAGCAGCATCTCTTCTCCCCATCGGCACGTCCTTCAGGATTATCCACAAGTTACAGATCCCTCATGGATCTGCATCTTTGTGAAAGATATGTATGCAATATAAATAAAATATCGTGCATTCATAAAATCTTAAAATATGCTTACACTGTTCTGATCTACCATAAGCCAATCCATAGCATCATTCTATTAATATAAATGACTAGCTGACCCAGGAATGCTTCGCTATTGCTAGATTTGAGTTTCGAGGGAAAGAGTGAGAGAAAGAAAGATTAAATGAACACAATTGAAAATTTTATATTAATTATCGTATTTAATTAAAATAAAAAACACATAAAAATATTAGTATTTTTTCAATGTTCTTGGATATAGAATGTTTTTGAGGATTCCATTTGTGATATATTCAAACTATCCGTTGGTTTCCTGCAACGTATAATTGTCCATTAGAAAAACATGGATTCTCCAAATTAAATCCACTTGCTTGCAATGATTGATCTTTATTAACGAAGGAAGTACAGCAGTTATTGCCTATGAAAAATAAATTTATAGAATTTCTGATTACGTTACAATTCGATTTTTGTCTCCCGTTGGTATCAAAATGAATTGATTATTACGATTTCCGGTTCTGGAAAATCCTACAGGTTATGTGAGAGACATTCCTTACGAAGATCTACTCCAACGTATTTGTATTTTCGGCCTTACAATTATTGTTACAAATTTTTATATTTTAATTTTAAAACAATAAAATTTTATAAAACATTAAAAATGATTATTTGATTGTTTGACTTTAAAAACTTTAATTTTCCAATTTAATTCACAAAATAATGTATGAAACCAATAATTTTACACTTTTCTGTAGTTGCTTCCACGGATATGAAGTTATGGCTGCCATATTCGCAAGGTTGGCAATTTTTCTATCAGCAAGTTATTAATAATTTTTTTAATGAAATTTTAATGAAAAATCTCTAGATTTTATTATTGCTAAACTTTTCAGGAATCATGATGATGATGTAGCAAAACTTTGATAAAGATTGGCTCAGTAGTTTTCGCGGTTAGCTGTTACAAACGAAAAATGGGCTGTCCTTTTGTATAATATAACTGATTAATCTAAAATAATCTTATTTAATCCGAATTGACTAAAAAATTGATTGTGGGCTATATTATGGACCACTGAACTGTGAAGATAACAAGTGCTAATGAATCCGAGACGTATTAGGCAGTCTTATGAAATTTTACAAAGGAGTTAGGTCAGGAACGAAGCCCATTACTTCCGACCATAAATGAGTAGAATTAAGGAGCGATGTATAAAGTTAAAAAAAAACATTAAATTTGCTAACTAGGTGTGTAGTTTTTACTAGGACATTCGGCTAATCTTTTATTTAATACTTTTTCGATTTTTCAGGTAGATTTGAAATTATATTGAACTGCTCCAATTACGCAGGTTGCAGCTGTCCAAAAGGAATGGAATATTTATATAAAAAGGCGAGGAATTTTCGTTTTCTAATTGCTCAATGGTATTTGGATGTACTTTGACAAAAAATAACTTGATGAATTATTTAACTAAATTCACGTTTTGTAATGCTTTTGCAATTCCAGGACATTTTTATGAAACCTAAAAATAAGATCAATAAGAGTGCTCAACAAATATTTGTGTTATGAAATTCATATTTTTTCACAAATTTAAAAATAAAAACTCCCTCCCTGCTTACGCCACTAAATATGTTGAACTTGGGGAATTTAAGGGGAGTGGATAGCAGTATTCACAGAGGGTGTCAAATTTTGAGCGAAATTTTATTTTTAGGTTTCTTAAACCTTTCAGTGCCGACCGAAAGTATCGTTTCATTTTCTATTTATTTCTATTAATTTATTTTGAGATAGAATTCTCTCACAATGCCAATATTATATATATGTATATATATATATATATATATATATATATATATATATATATATATATATATATATATATATTTATAATATAACATAATAATATCTGTAATATTCCAAATGTCGCCTCGAGAAATGTTGCGAACAACTAAATATCCCCGTTCGGCACTAAATGGTTAACAAATATTTGTTTCTGGCTGTTTTGACTTTACTTGAGTCAATAAAATGAGTTAATGCTATGAGATGATGATATTAATTTATAAATATATTAAATACCTAAACTGCTGTTATAAAACTGTTGAGTTTTAGAGGGGAGGGATGATGAAAAGAGTTGACAAATTAAGCTTTCCCTTCCTAGAGCAAATCCTAGTATTCGACCAAGGGATCATGTAGATTCTCGTAATTATAGATTAAAAACAAGTTTCCATAAAACTTAGTCATGATGTAGGTATTGTGTGAAAAAAAAATTGTTAAAATGGCAGTATTCATGAATATATATTATCCAAATATTTATCATGCACCTACTGCTAAATAAATTAATAACAGCTAATAATTATTTGAGATATATGTATTTTCAATAAATTAATATCAGTTCTGATTATCATAACTTATCCCTTTTTAAAGTGGTTTGTCAGTTATGAGCTCTGTGATGGAAGAATATTTTTCAGAAAACTATACAAAAAATAAAAACGTTTTGAAAATCACGTGCAAGGTTTATTTATTTTCCTAAAGACGTGAATAATAAATAATTATAACTTGGACATGTTTGAGGCGTCTGCTAACAACAAGGGATTCTAAAATCCAAATTCTAAAATATTGTTAAAATACATTAAAAAAATCTTGTTTGTCATTGATAGAATAAATTTCTGACGCATTTAGTTCATATTTATTTTAGAACCGTCTAGAATTATCAGTTATATAACAAATGAATTTTCGAAAAAAGAAAGTTATCTCTTTTTGTAAGTATATACGATGTGTATATAGTACAGTAATCCCTTGTAATCACAAACTGAGTTAACGCGAAACATTGGACAGCACTAACTAATTTCTTAACCCTTCATAGGACAAAACTGTAGAGCATTGCAAAAAAAAAAAAAAAATTGTACCAATATATTTATTCATTTAAGTATCTAATATTTAGTCTTGTGATTTTTTCTGAAAATAAATTTTTTTTTTTGGAAATAACATATTGGTATAGCGTTAATAGATTGGATATTCTGTCCGTTTGCAGGAATCTTACGAGGTCACAGATACATTTGGTGAACCACAACTGTGCAGATGAATTTCAAATTCCTCATTTCTTGTTTTTGAAAATAAATAAACGTTAATAAATAAACCCAAGCATTACTTTCACTCTTCAACAAGAAACCTGCCCCCTAATATACCTCAACTATGTACTAATTCCGCAGATAGACACAATTCAAGCAAAAATGAAAAACCCCAAACCTAAAACAAAACCACTTCTTTCAAGACGTTCAAAATTGAAACTTAGACACATATTGAACAATTATACTTAATTACTTAAGCCTGATTGGACCTACGCTTCAAAGATATACCAGACCGTCAAAAAGACACACATACTTAAATTAAAATTTTCTAGTCAAAGACTTTTAGGACTATAAAGCCCGATGGCACATTAGCAACATTACTTTACTTAAATAAAAACCTTCAAATGCAGGTATGTTTGTAACAGTTGGCCAACACATACGGACCTATTGCAATTGATTTCAAAATAACTTACACGGACTTCCTAATTCACTCTTACTGGACATGGCCACAACCAACATGCCTTACAACACTCATCGACTAACTGAATACAGAAAATCAAGACAGGAAGAGATACGGATGGGCATTACTCTCTATCATACCCATCATGCCACAATATCAAATTTTTAGCCAGCGAATTGATTAGTTGTCAACATTTTTGACAGGTGTGAATAAAATAATAAATCAAAAAAGAAAAAAATGTTTAAAAAATTAGTAGATAAGAACAAATATGTATAGAGAAACTTTCAGTCAATCAAATAAGAACTCATTCGTCTTAAACGAAATTTCGGTTAGTAAGAATTCGCTTGACACGAAGTGGAGAATTCGGCCCCCCACCGAGTTCGTATTAACGAGGGACTACTGCATTTGCAATAAAGTTTTTCCATTTAGCCACAGTTAAGCGGTTTTACTCATAAACAAATATTTATCACAATCAGCTAGGAATAGGTAGGTAACCGGTCGGATAAACAACCCTTCCTGACCTAGTTGGAGTATATGAGTATGTATGCTCAAATCCAATAAACAATAACAAATTTAGATATCAAAATATGTCCTTTGCTCGCATTACATACATACACATTATAAAGATAAAGGGGATTCTCGACCTCCAAGATCTTCTTTTCAGCACTATTGATAGTCTGGATACCATACCTAGTTTCAGATAACCATAATTTTAAATGGGAGAATTTTAAATTGGACGCAGGAAGCGTTTATCAAAACTACGCTCATATCCTCCAATGCACACTCAATGACAATGAAAACTTTAACCTCCATATACTCATATTTTCAGTTCATTAACTTGGTTTTTCAACTATAATCCTTCGTTTGAGTTAATCGATTTTTAACCCCTCATTGTTCTATGATAACATCTCTTTTTCTATGATTGCACAGTAAAATACTTGTAAACAGTAGAAAAATCTGACTATTATTAAAATATTGGAAATTTATTAAGTGACGATTTTTATCTTTTATTTTACCCCTAGTTTCAAATCTTTATAAGACACTTTCACCAAATGGAGATGATCTATTAGAGAGAGTACCTGAGACCGAAAGAGACTTCCTAACTTTTTTGTGTTGTTTACTATTAGGCTAGGCGGCCTATAAAATAAGGTAGATGAGACAGAAGCAGATGATATGAATGAGAGCCAGGAAACAGTTCCCGTTAATGCTAGGATCCCATCAATCTCGGTCGAGAAAAAAGAACGATGTGTGTTTTGGGGGGCACCTGCGGGCCACCTGCCTGGCACGCGCTAACCTCTCTTCTACATCTCGATTTATCTGTCGGCGTTCTCTGCTCCACTGGCTTCTTTTCCTCTTTAGGTGTGCCTGTGCTTGTATGCGCAAAATTCAATGACAATTTTTTAAATATTGGGTAATCTTTTTATCTAATATAAGCGTTCTCAAAAGGAATTAATTATGGCATGATAACTCTAAATGCTGCTTGGTTCAAAATGGTTTTCCGTGGTATAGCGTTATGAAAATAAAAAAGTTTTTTTGGCCCAATCTATTCTATAAACCTAGTTTACAGAGACTGTGTGTTATAGCTGATATGACAAAAAATAAATTTTCTGTCAAAGTTGGTTCAATACCTTGCCTAATTTCCTACATAACCACTCCTCGTTCATACTACATACTACCCCTGTATATATGAAACCACAAAGTGAAATCATCGAGATTTCGATAATCTCAAATTTCAATGAGTGGCCATCACCGGATGACATGTGGAAATTTCGAAGTGAAGTGATGAAATTTGAATGCTTTCTCTTCTCGTCATAGCATGATTAACTTGATAAAATCCATGAAAATTGTACCAATTTTATCATGAAGTTCATCAAATTTGCAATTACGTCAATATTTTATTATCCTAACGAGTTACTCGATATAGTAAGATGACATTTTATGATTACAGGATAAAATTTTAATTGTTTGAATGCCGAGCTGATTGTGGATTGGTTATTGATAATGGATGGAATTTGAAAAAATAAATTCCCAGCGTCTTACCCAGAGTTAAAACAGATGAAAGATTCAACATCACTTTAATTATCACTAATTAAAACAAATACTAATTAAAAAAAAAAACCGGTTGTCATTCAGCGTTTTCACCTTGGTACTCTTTCTAGGACAATATGTGCAGTAATTTGATTGTCTGTGTTTTTCGATTCAGAAATAATATGAAAATTCTCAGCTATTTAATTTTTTTTATGATGTCTGGGCGAGGGTTCAATATAATATATTTTGTAACATAGAAGACATTTAAAAATAGTTTGCAATTATAATGATTTAGTTTTAAAATTCCTTTTTTTTTTTTTTTTTTGCCTCAATGTACCTTTGAAACTAGTAAATTCAGCATGATATAGTAAATATTATTTGACAGATGATATTTCTTCTAACCTATTAGATAGCCGAGAAAGTAATAAGTGACTTTTCTTATTAATGAAATTTGTCTTTTTCAACCAATAATTGAAAGATCAGCACAAACTAGAAAAATAGATTGAGAAAATCTGGAAAATTTTAAATCAAGATATTTCGTAACCCTACGTAATCATGCGGTCTACACAAAAAATTCCACTTATAAAAGCAATGCTTTCCGCTCTCCTCAGTACTTCATATTATTTTTAAGCCCTATTAACCAACCAAAAGTCTAATTCTTACTAACCATACAAATTTATAAATATTAACAAAATTTTGTATTAATCTTGTTAGCACGAACTTTTTTTTATTATTACACTCCATTATTGGTAATCTCAATAATTTTAGGAGATCCACTTATATTCCAAACAAAAGGAAAATATAACTAAATATATATAATTTTTAAAAAAATTAACCCGTTTTTCGAAGTACTGCAAACTTTTTACTGTACAAAAACGTTGCTAGATGAAGAATTAGTAATAGATATCCTGTCAAGAAGTGCCTTTCTTTAAAAAATTATTGAAGAAGACATCAACCATATCTGCTATTAACCGTGTTTAACCGGTTTTTACTATGTTTATTTATTTGTTATAGCAACGTGAGAGAAGCCGAGCAGCTGTGGTCTCCGCGCAGATGGCTCCTCTTAGTATTAATCTTCGTTTGTTGAATAAGACGAAATTTATAATGAGATATGTTTGCTAATATTCTAGATTGCGGTAGAGAACAAGAGAAATTGCAATGAAAAGGCTTAGCCTGATGTTATTAATCTAGGTGTAATGCGGATGTTTTTAATCCATATGGAAGCTCCTTGCATCGTAACAGCTATGTCGTAAGTAACAACGACAATGTATAAAACTGTTTTTAAATTTTCTATTTTGCAGTTGCAGACATCTAAGCTCTATACATAAACACACACCTCAAGTATATATATATATATATATATATATATATATATATATATATATATATATATATATATATATATATATAATTTAAGTATTTGCGGTCTGTGATTATTAGAAAAAACGAAATTCAAGAGGAAGTAAAGGCGCGGTTAAAGGCGGGAAATGCTTGTTATTTTTCGGTATCAACATTACTTAGGTCGCGCATTCTGTCCAGAAACTTAAAACTTAGAATATACAAAACTATTATCTTGCCTACAGTTCTGTACGGGTGTGAAACGTGGCCGCTAACCTTGAAGGACGAACAACGCCTTAAGGTCTTCAAGAATAAGGTAATGCGTAAAATATTTGGTCCGAAAAAGGATGAGTCAACTGGAGAATTTAGGAGATTACACAACGCGGAATTGCGGAGCATGCACCCTATTAATATAATCGAAGTGATATCATAAAAAGAAGTGATATATATATAATGTAATATAAAAACTATTCTTAAATTTGCAGTTGTAATCGGCATCCAACCTCCAGGGTTTAAGCCTTTATTATTATATTGTATTATTGCATATTTTTATATTGTATTGTTACTATTGTGATTTATGTTTTATTATGTCCTGATTTCTAAATAAATGATTTTGGAAACATGAAATTCTCCACTGATCCCCTAGCTTCCAATGCCATTTATGAAGGCAGATTCCAAAAAAATCTATCTCCACCGCAATTCCGACTCTCTTATAAGTGGTAATATGAAGAAAAATCGATAAAATCATAATATCGATGTTCAATAATTGTTTATTAGTATTCAGAAATCATCATTAGATTTTTTTTTTCTAAGTTAGTACTATAGCACAAACAGAAGACAGTTGTATTTAATCTTTATTCATTTATGGGTGTAGACGCTAGTAGGGATTGTGTGGCAGATGTGGACTGAGATGGAGCGAGATATAGGCTCATTACAATATTCTCGTGTCTCTCAAGAGGTTAATTATTGATTTTAATGAATATTTAAGAAAGTGGAACCGGACAGTTGGTTTCGCCTAGATCAAGGATCCCAGGCGAGGTTCAAGGGTACATCGGCAGATGTGAGCTCTTAGGTCCGAATTTAGGCTGTAACATGGCTTTTCATTTCTTTTAAATCAAAAATAATTAATGTTAACTCGTATGCCATAACGTAGTAGGACCATTTGCTTGATGTTGAAAGGGCTAAACCGAAAAGAGTTACTTTCGCAAATAAAATATTTTATCAGATAATATTTCCATACAATAAATTTTTTTTTTATGAAATGATTAAGTTTGAACAAAGATGAACTAAAGTCTTTCCAAAACTTGTTTAAGCGCAATATGTTAGAATTAACTAATATTTTTATGTAATTTGTGAATTTCACAGTATCCACCAACAGGCACAATCAAACTTAAAAATATATATTTATTTTCGACTTCTTCTTTATCTTTCTCTTCTGTGCCTCTCAGCGTGGAGGTACGTCGGTCGAAGCCAGCCGGACATCACTATCTTGAGCCAGCGTTCTCATAAAGAAATAATCATAGATTATTTCCTTTCTTCTGTCCAATTCTGGAGATGTGATCCGTCCTTAGCAGACGTCCTGGGCCTAGGTCTGGTTTCGAAAACTTCCGTGGATTTCGGTCCTAGTTCATTCGGCACAGATGATCGAACCCCATCAGCTGCCTTCTCTCAACAGTGTCCCTCAAGGTGGATACTCCAAGGTCGCCCATTATTCCTCATTTCTAAATTAATCCATCCTTGTTCGGCCTGCCACTCTTCATTTCAGCGGCTGTTGTTTTACTCTAGTGTCTGTCCAGCGGGATCCAGCTTGTGCTTCAATAAAGAAGGGTAGGTATCTTACATAGACGGCACTTCTCATTTCCCTATCAAAGCGTGCCAAAGCTGGTAATGTATATTATTGCCTTTCTCTATTCTTTCGGAAAGCTCATGGTCAATTTTTTAATTTCTGTTGAGGACTATTCCAAGCTAAGTGTAGTCCTCTTCTGTTCCTTGCAGCGAACTATCATTTCTGCTTCCTCACGACCAACGTGCATCACCTTGCATTTACTTGCCTTTAATGACATGTCCTTTCTTCTATTTATTTTTAACAATTTTATATATATCACAGTATAAAGACTGCCCTCCATTTAATTCGTAACACATCTGAAGCTAAATGCCTTTAACAAAAATGTATACTGTCTAATTTCGAGATACTTAAATACAGTGGAATATCATAAAATTAATATAGGCGGGGAAACAAAGGAGTCCCTGTCGCTAAAGATATAAGTCCTTGATGATCCCTAATTTAGCAGCTTATAAGCCGAATTCAGAGAGACCTCTATGAATTAATTTCCTTAATGTTTCCCAATTTCACATTTACATTGTGTTGTTTTTAACTTCAATGTACGCAGTAAAGGAAGCATTGTAATCGCGATTTTCGGCTTTCAAGTTTGAACATAAATATCCATTTTGATCACTCCTGAATTCATTTTGACTAGTTTCGTCGGAACGTCAGTATGTTCGTTCGTATCTCGCATAACTCAAAAACGGATAGCCGTTAAAATAAATTAAAATTTTGTATTTAGGAAAAGGAAATTAGTAACAAAATTAGTAAGGAAAAGGAAATTAGTAACATCTAATTGTGAACCTCGCTTTTTGGTGACTACATGATTACCGGAAATGGTACTTTAATTGAAGGTCATAATAGATTTTAATCAAACATTATATTAAAATATAATGCAAAGTTCTTAAATTCGGTGTATAAGATTTGTATATAAATATAAATAGCATACTAGATTTTGATTAAAATTAGCAAACGGAAAGTGGTAAAAAGATTTTCATCAAAAATTATATTAAAATATAATGCTCAACATCTCAAATTTGGTATATAAAACTTTTGCATCAATATAAACATACCAGATTTTGGTTGAAATTGGATAGCCGGAAGTGGTATCTGAAACTATTTTGTTTTTTTACCTCCCGCCTTCTTTGAAGGGAGGAATAGGATCTTGGTAAAAACCAAAAATCGTGATTTTCGTGGATAAACACATTTCAAGGTCCGTACCACCAGTTTTTAACATTTGTAATGAGCGTTCGCGTGTGTGTATGTGTGTTTGTTTTTGGATGTCAATAGATCGACGCCGATAAGTCATGTGGTGTCCACATCAGATTTCTTTTTTTTTAAATTATAAATTATATTAATTTAACAAAATTATATTAAAATTTCGATACAGCACTTCTTCAGTTGTCCTAGGGAGAAGTTACACTTTTTTACCCTTTTTAGGCACCCTTGATGCCCACAAATTATTTTATAAAAATCATTTCTATTTCTTTCAATTAGTATACAACTTGTGTTCTCCTAAGCTTTATCTTTAATTGATACTTTGGAGCTATGCCGCTAAAAAAATAAGTGTTGTAGAACACAACAGGAGAGAAGAAAATGTCTATCTCAAGACAGAAGGCACTATTGGAAATTTTAAATTTCTTTATAACGACCTTCCGACTTTTATATTCAAAGAAATAAAATTATATTTGCTGTATTCTTGATCTCGAAATTAAATTTAATAAAATAAAAACGCAGCAAATTATTACACAATGGTTTATTATTTCAAAACAGATTGGGAGAGGTTGCCAGAAATTTTATTATAAATTAATTTTTTTTAACTTTTGGAATAATGATTCCAAAAAACTTTATATTTTTCCTCTATCTTCTTAAATGGCCGAGATTTGGGCGTAGGAAACCAGAGGTGCCCACAGGAGGGAGAACGAGAGGTTACGACGCAAGCTGCGTCTTAAAATTCTTGGGGAAGGGGAAAAAGTGGTATTTTTGAGGGTTTTCCGGGGGAGGGAGAATGGTAGTTTGACGAAGAAATAGAAAAAAGTACACTAAAACTAAAATTATCTAAGTGGTGGTCCAGACAAACTAGGACAGAAACGGAAAAAGGTTGTTGTATAGGAAAATTTTGGTACATCCTAGTTTTTGGGTCTCGGAACTTGAATCTAAGGTTTTCCGACAGATATTTTTCCCGAAACCTTCATTTTTCAAATAGACCTCGGAAACTATTGTTTTATTTTAACAAGACTATTCTCTGCCAAATTAAGGTACGCCAAATGTTTTACACTATATGTCCATAAAATGTTTCTTCACTATCAACTTTTAAGCCGTATGGCCCGCTGAAAATGAGACCAGATTCCCAAAAAGTGGCAAAAATGTGACTCAAGGCTCTTCACGTCCGATTTCTATAAAAACTATCCATGGTTACGCTACTTATGATACCTGATATATTACATACCTGATATTAAACTTAATATTTGGTGTATCTGAAGAAGCAGAGGCCCAACAAATTATCTTGTGATTAGATTGTGAGAAAGAGAAAAAAAGAAAATTAAGTTAGAAAAAAAAGTGTAGAGAGGCTATTTTTACTTTCCCTTACCTATACACGAAGTATATAGTAAGGGAAAGTATTGCGATCGTGAAAATTTTCGAATTCGAGTTTTCAACGGAAATAATGGTTTTAAGGTCCTCTGAGTCCAAATAACCAAGGCTCGCAAAATCGTCTGTGTGCCTATGTGTCTATGTGTCTGTGAGTTTGTGTGTCTGTGTGTCTGAGTCTGTGTTTATATGAACAGTCTAGCCAGAAAACGAAAAGATATACGATACTGAAACTACTTATATAAGGTAGGCTCATGCATGTGATGTTGCAGCAACTTTTTCGTCAAAATCTACTGACTGGACGTACCACTTTATATAATCGATTTTACACTTTTCTACAATTTTCTCGAACACGGCTCAAACGATTTTGATGAAACTTGCCTAAATTATTCCTTATAAAGACCTTTAACTTTTCATATATGTAGTATATCACCAAGGAAATGCAGGAAAAAAAGTTAGGATGAAAAGAATATTTTATTTGCGCAAAACATAAAAAGCATGCATTTTATGGTAAATTATGTATTGACTTTTATGAAAGTTAATTAAATTATCTAAAAAATAAAAAAAAGAACCATCAAAATCGGACCAGTAATAGCAAAGATACAACGCATCGGTCAAACAGGAAGTGGCAATTATAGCTTGGATTTTACAATTGTTCACAATTTTCTCGTAAACGGCTATAACGATTTTGATAAAACTTGCCTAATGTCTTCTCCTTAAAGCCCTTTAACTTTTCATGACTGTTGTATATCAACGAGAAAATGCAGGGGAGAAAAGTTATAGCGAAAAGCAAATTTTATTTGCGCATATTTCAAAAAGTAAGTATTTTATGGTAAATCATGTAGGAAATAATAAGAAAGGTGATTA
Source organism: Rhaphigaster nebulosa (assembly GCA_948150685.1). NCBI lineage: Eukaryota > Metazoa > Arthropoda > Insecta > Hemiptera > Pentatomidae > Rhaphigaster > Rhaphigaster nebulosa. The sequence continues at coordinate 74,224,007 of OX411308.1, forward strand.
AACTATCTAAAATACAAAAAGGAATGATCGAAATTGGACCGGAATTAGCAAAAATATAAAGTATCTAATGAGGACTACAAGACCCTAGATGGATAACCGAGCGCATCCGAAAGGAGACGGATGCGACCGAACCTCCTCTCACTAATCCGCCAATATGTTGTCAACTATACGCTCTGTAATAATGTAATGTAAGAATTTATTTAATGGGTATTATTTATATTATTATATATTATTTAATGGAAACAAAATGTTTCCTTAAAAACTAAACCGAAACTTTTAAAATATATTTTCAACTTGATAAACTTAAAATACATAGGTAGTGTACAGAATTGTCATACTAAAATTGTTTAAAAATTGTTTTATTGTACTTTAGCGGGAGAAGATGTGAAGAAGTGTTGTTTATGTGAACTCTTTAAAATTATATTCAAAAATAATTATTATAGGACGGTAAGGGAAAGTTGTGTGATGCGCGCAGTGCATCAGATTTTTACTTTAAAACTTAAATTTAATTTTTAAAATTGTTCAATCTAATGGTTTTCAATTTATCGATATTAGTAGATTTTAAGGATCTTGCGATGGTTTTTAAAGCCTCTATTAACTTCTAGTTATAATGGAAGCCTTAACTACAACTAAAACAGACCAATGACATTATTAAGAAATCAAAAATTTTTAAGAACAGAAATATAGCGTTTAGTAAAATTTTAATCTCGACAAAAACGATATACCTCAGGGAACCAAGCATTTCTCACTTGAACTGCACGGCAAAAATATGCCGAATTCTGTTCCAGACAGCACCAAAACAGCCGAATTGGCTTCAGATTTTCAAAAAATGTCTTGGAAAATGATATATCATAATGAGCTAAACTCTGCCGAATCTAAACAACCGAATTCTGACAAAAAGCTAACATTTTCGTCCGTTTTTTTTTTTTTTTAAATTTTCTTAAAACGGTTGAAATTATAAAGAAGTGAATTCTGCTCCAGAAATCTACAAAACACATATTCTCGTTCGACTTAAAAAAAAAAATTTGAAATCGGTGATATTATAATTAGTGAAATTCGGATACTCGAACATTGTCTTGAATAAAGGCGAAATTACATAAATTGCCAATAAAATATTTCAGATATATCAGCTATACTTCTCTAGGACCGGCCCTCTCGCTGTAGCAATTCCTACGTAGTCCGTTGTTATTTATTGTTGCTCAAGAAACTGTCGCTGGAGATAGGCAGACGTTGGTTCTTGCAGATGTTTGTTGATGGTCAGAGACAAATACGATATCGACGACATGGACCTTCAGGCGAAAACCCAGATCAAGAAGAGGAATGTTGGAGGAGGAAGACCCGTGTGGATGAAACATAGGCCGGGATGTTACGCTGAAGGAAGCCTTTTCTCCTGTACATAGCTTCAGACCTCGATATATATTGATTCTCTATGTCCAAAAGTGGTGTTCCGGCGACAGCTGAGCATGTGATCACGACCTGCATCGCATTTCAAGCATTAAGAGCTAAGATGATGAGAACCACGAGAATCTACGTCTTTACTAAGAAAGAATTTCCTCTGTTGGTGAATGAAGAAAATTTCCCGCGGTTCAAGGAATTCATATGTATGTGAAAGGCGACGGTGGGACTACCTCACTACAATTCTGGTAACATAAATAGAAGAGGTCCAGTAAGGGGAAGACCATCGGAAGATAAAAAAAAATTGTCGATAAATACCCACTAATTCCATCCTTATTTATTCCTTCTACTCTATATATAACAGATGAGCACTCGAGTGTGATAAAGTAAGGACCTGGGAATTTCAACTGACTTTGACTGACATTTTAATTTTTTACAAACAAAAACTTATAAATATAAATGAGAGTTTGAATGGTAAAACTCTTTATTTCCATTTCTTCACATTGTGATGCAGGTAAGCAGTTTTGCAGTCCACCGGTTGCTGGATGAAGAGAGTTTTGTAACTATTCATTTTCAGACGTAAGAAAATAAAGTAAGGGATCAGTTTAGACATATTTAGACTCTTCGCTCAGTGAGTAATAATAACCATTACTACCTCGATTTTAATAAAAAATGGAAGTAAAGAGTTTTTCAGTTCACAACATCAAGCTTACTTCCATCATTTGTCTTCTTATTTTTCTCATTTTTCCTTTCACTTTGATTTTAAACACTTATTTCGAAGCACGCTACAAGCAGAATGTACATTAGATACTAAACACTTTTCATTTATTCAATGTGTATTTCATGAAGTTTAATAGCATTTATGGTCAAAAGCAGGGTAACTTGGATAGTTCTTATGGAAAACGGACGTAAAGAGCCATAAATCGCTTTTTGCCACTTTATTATACTTCTTCAGCGCCCTCTAGCGGCTTAAAGGTGGACCGTAAAGACAAAAAGATATATATTGATTCTCTATGCCCAAAAGTGGTGTTCGAGAGACAGCTGAGCATATGATCACGACCTGCATCGTATTTCAAGCATTAAGAGCTAAGATGATGAGAACCACGAGAATCTACGTCTTTACTAAGAAAGAATTTCCTCTGTTGGTGAATGAAGAAAATTTCCCGCGATTCAAGGTATTCAGTTTCCGAGATATTGACCAGAAAAAGAAAAGAAAAAAAATTGTTGTCGTATATTTTACCAAAAAAGAAGGTTCCGGTCAAAATATCTGTCAGCAAAGCTCAGATACGTATTCACCGACACAAAAAAACGGGATGAACCAAAATTTACGACTACAACAAAACTTTTCTCTACTTTTCCACTCATCGAATTATAAAATGAAAATCAAAATAATTTAATATGTTCATTAATAATAATAATAAGGGATTCACATTAAAGACCAGAGGCGGACAGTTTGGAGTGTGGATGCGCTGGTGGACGGGGGTGTCCTTAGTTGACTTTGGGAGAAGGGTGAGGGGGTTGGATACCTCTGTATGAAACATTTAATCGACCACCATTTTGAAACAAAATGTTTCTATAGAAAATCCGTTTCCGGCTGTTGTCAAACCCAAGCAAGGTGTCAAAACCGTGCAAAACAAAAAACAGGACATTCCTGGGATAACCTGTGACTTTGGTGCCAAACTCAAAAACTTCGGGCCAGTAGTCCCGGAGAATAGCCGCTGACGGATTTTTTTTTTCGATTTTTGGATTCTACGTATTTTGAAACGTAAAACCTCAATTTTGGGTGAAATCAAATTCATTATTGAAAATAATAAGCCAAAATTACAAATATTTTTTTATTATTGCTAGGTGATGTCATACGAATTCAAATCTATCTTTATTTTTTTAAAAGAGGAACCGATTATTTTGCCTTAAATATTAAGACAATAAATCTTCAATGCGAACATGGACTTGTTAAAATAAAAGCAATGTTTCTTCGACAAAAAATGAAAAAAAAATCAATCATATTCACCAGAAAGCAATGCAATTGAACTTCGTTAATTAAACTATCTTGTATAATTTTTAACAGTTGTATACAATCATATATTTTTAGTCAACTTCAATTTTTTATCTGCATACCTTATTAATATATTTCTGTTCTAACAAACATCGTGACTACAATATTAATGTAGTGTTTATACTTTAATTTTAAAAATCTTATGTTTAAAGATTTGAGTGTGATGTAATGAATACATCATTAGTTCTGATGTTTATGAACACTCGAAATTATCTGAAGTCATTTGTATGCCTTCAAATATTTCAGTTTGTAAAGTTTTGAATAGTTTATACAGTTAATAATGGTATTAGTGTGTGCACAGTAAGAAAAGAATATTGACTTGCTATCAGTGCTGTAATACTAAATCAAATATAAATAAATTATTGTAGGAAACTAATACAGGAAATTAGAAAAAGGATTTTAGACAAAGAAATGTTAATCAATTAACCTCCAAAAATGCTTATGTTTGAAACGCAAATCTGACAGGATATGAGTTAAGGATTTCTAACGAGAATTCGGCAAGGCCCTATTAAGTGATAGCAACTGTTTTTCAAACGAAATCCCCATATGAATAAATATCATATGGTAATATAAACGGTTAGTAAGCAAAATTCAAATTATCAAAGTTTCTAATTCTTGTTATGAATTAGCAAGATTTAATGGCTTTTTATAATTTACGTTTCTAATGAAAGGTTAAGAATGGGTCAGTCTATATGAAGTGGTCCAAGAGTGGTTGCTTGACCATTTTTAATTTTTATAATAATTTGTGTGTGTGTTTCCTCCATGTTTCTAGAGATAAAAATCGTTGGGGAAATTTTTATTTCCTGGACCTTTTATAAATGACAGCCATTTTCTTCAGTTCTGCAGAATGAACGGCTGAATGAATTTTCTTAAATGCAGTTATTTGCGGTTTCGTCGATAGTTTATAAACTATACGAATTAGAAAGATCAAATGCCATTTTAAAGATAATACTTTAAGCTAAAACATTTATACTTCGGACCTTTTATGTACTCCTACTCCAAATATGATAAGAACTGACCTGAAGTTTAGCGCTCAAATTAAAAAAAATTGCGTTTTAAAACCATATTTTTCTATGGGAAGGAGCGCTATAAACAATTTACCTATTATTGTGGTAGGTAGGTCCCTAGTAGTAGGTGAGTATAAGTATAAATCATACTAAACGTGTCCTTGGTTTTTTATATTTTTCTTAAATTTGAATTTTTTCATAATTTGCTCTTTAATACACCGATGGAACTGGAGTTAAAAATATAAAATTCACACAAGTTACAGTGTTTTAGTAAAGGTTTGTGGTAAATAAAACCGTTAATTGTTTATTTGCTTGGTCGAAGCTTGGCGACTGTTCGAAATTGAAGGAAAACACGACATGCAAATATTAGCGGTTTCGTCGATAGTTCAAAAACTATATGACTAAAAAGATCAAGCAAACACAATTTTAAAGGCAATGTTATAAGCTAAGACATTTATTCTTAGTACATTTGATTTATTCCTACTCTTAATATAATAAAAACTGACCTGAAGTTTAATGCTCAAATTTAAAAATGTCCGTTTTCAAACCATTTTTTTCTATAAGAAGGAATGCTATTAACGATTTAACTACTACTGTGGTAGATAGGTTCTTAATAGTAGTTCAGCCAGAATAAATATCAATTCTACTAATAGTTTATATTTTTTTTAATTTTGAAAATGTTTCCAAAATTTAAGCTTTAACATCTCCGATGAGACTGGAGTTAAAAATTTGAAATTTACAAAGGTTATAGTGTTTTAGAGGAGGTTTATGGTAAATAAAAAAGTCACTTGTTGATTTGCTTGGTGAAAGCTGGACGACTGTCCGAAAATTGGGAAAAGCACATCAAGTTATCAGCTAGCTGGTAACGTCTGGGTAGTAACATTTTACGTACTAAAATTAATAATTAATATTTTCCAAGCAAAAAAAAATTGATTTACAAAATTATGAAATAAAATATATAATTGTATATAATATAATTGCTATTGCAATTCAATTTTTTTCCGTTAGGTAATGTTTATATGACTTGCCTGTATTATTTTTGATTAGCCTTATAAAATAATAGCTAAAAAAGTGCTTTGTATTTTTCTTATTTTGGATTCCGGATTTTTTTTTTTAATTTGAGCTTTAAACCTTAGGCCAGTTTTTATCCTATTTGGAGTAGCAACTCATCAAATGTGCCAAGAATAAATGTTTCAGCTTGCAGCTTTATCTTTAAAATGGTGTTTGTTTGGTCTTTCTAAGTCATATAGTTATTGAACTATCGATAAAACTGCAAATGCTTACATATGATGTTTTCCCCAATTTTCCAATGGTCGCCAAGCTTTAACCAATCAAATAAACTAGAAACGGTTTTATTTACCATAAACTTCTACTAAAACACTGTAACTTGTGTTTTATTTAGATTTTAAACTCCAAATCAATTCCAACTAATTCGGATAGTCGCCCAGCTTTAACCAAGCAAATAAACGAGTGACGTATTTATTTACCATAAACCTGCTCTAAAGCATTGTAACTTTTGTGAATTAACACCAGTCCCATGGCAGAAATTTAAATTTAAATGTTTAAAAAATTGAAAATTTTTAAAATTAAAAAAATCATAAACTAATTAAGGATACATTTAGTAGAATTGATAGTTATTCTGGCTGACCTACTATTAAGGGCCTACCTACCACAACAATAGTTAAATTGTTTATAGCACTCCTTTTCATAGAACGCAAATTTTTTTTAATTTGAGCGTTAAACTTCAGGTCAAATTTTATTAGGAATAGGAACACATTTAATGTACTAAGAATAAATGTTTTAGCTTAAAGTATTGTCTTTAAAATGGTGTTTGTTTGATCGCAAACAAAAGAAACCGCAAATAATTGCATTTACTGAAATTGACCATTATAACTGAAGAAAAATGGCCAAAGAAAAAAAAATTTCCCCAACGGTTTTTATCTTTAGAAACATAGAAATTATAAAAACAATTAAAAATGGCTAAGCAACCAAATTAATCTATTTTAGACCATTTGGTATGGATTGACCCCAATGTTAATAAAAATATCTTTATTCTCTTGGGAGAACACTTAAATACAGATGTCTATTGTTGCAGACAATAAAGCTTCCAAACCAAGGAAAAGGTGTTTGAATAGCATAGAACGCATCGCAGTCTAGTTATTGAAACAAAAACTTGATGCTCGTCAACATAAATTCAATGAAATTCTATTATTTTTACTTCCTTGTACTTTTACTCAAAATGGTTAGCCGTAGAAAGTTGAAGTTTTGAATTTAGCATTGTTGTAAAATCTAGTTGTGAACCTCCCTTTTTGGTCACTGCATGATAACCGGAAGCGGTATTTTACTTGAAGGTCATAATTGATTTCTATAAAAAATTAGATTAAATTAAATCTAAATTTCTCACATTTAGTATTTATAATTTATATATTGATTTAAATAACATACTAGATTTTGGTCTAAATTGGGAAACCGGAAGCGGTACTTAACTTGAAGGTCATAAAAACTTTCATAAAAAAATTATATTAAAATATAATGTAATCATAAAATATAATGTAATCACATTATATTCTCAAATTTGATAAATAAGACTTTTTTATCGATATAAATAATATAATAGATTTTGGTTAAAATTGGTAAGCCGAAAAGAGTACTTTACTTAAGGTCATAATAAACTTAGATAAAAAATTATATTAAAATTAATTACAGAGTTCATATGATTCAGAATTCAGAATAAAGGTTACAAACGTGACTTTTTCCCACTCTTTTTTATTACTTATTTTTAGTGTAAAAATTGAAAGTAAATTACTTGTTTTCCTCCCCATTTGTGAATTGAACAAGTCTGCAGCAGGGGAATAAGATATAAGCTAAGTGGGTTCTTCTGCTTAAAATGTCGAAACCGTCGATTTCCAATACTTTATCTAGTGACGTAGACAGTTCTAATGTCACAGAACACGAAGAAATCTCTTGGAAACTTGTTACTTAGTGAACTAAAACGACATTTAATAACGGTATGAGACCTCCAGAAACAAGAGCTTATGAGTTTGTCAGGATCACTTTTTGAGCCATCGATTTATAATTTAAAAGGCGTACAAGTAAGTCATGTGTTGTCCACATCGTATATTTTTAGAAGAATAGAACTATACATTGAGATATTGGAAATTTTTCTGGAGTATAAAATATATATTTATTATGGGCAATTCAAAATTTTATGTAACCTGTATATAACAGATTGACAAACTGCTTTGTACGATTTACCTTCGAGATCTCGAGGAAAGCCTCTGTCTCTCGATTCTATGAAGAGTTGAAGTGGCTGTACCCTCCCTACCGTCGTACTTCCTGGCATCCTTCCTCTACCAAGTCATCCAATCTATTGGAATATTTCTTATAATTCTGCATATTAATGCCGTTTTTAATGACTGCGTCTCCCTGGTTTATCAGGTTCTCCGCTATCTTCCTCTCGGTCTCTGCCATCAACCGATCACCACCTTTAAGGAAATGATTTAGATCGCCGGTTTCCCCGGTGAACCTTTCCAAGACCGAGATTGCTCTTCTCATATCTTGTGTCGCGGCTGCCCGTATTACATCCAGGCTAGTGCGTTCGCGTGAACTTCCCCCATGGCTTCTTGTGGTTATGGTGGAACACCTGATGACACGTTTAATGTCGCTGGTCTCAGCACTCCTTCTGGCATCGCCACAACAAAAAGAAAAAAAAACGGGTTCTCTACTCTGCGTTATGATGTTACGCAACCTCCCGGGTTTCGGTTAAGCTCCCTAAGCTCGAAACGAACAAAAAAAAAAAGCAAATACAATGAAGAAAAGAAGGAAAAGGGAGCTTGAAATGACCCACACGAGATCTGAACTAAAACTGATTTATTCTTCTCAATAATCCTCTATATATAGGATCTGTATCTTATTTACATTAAGAGATGGTATTAAGGTCTATATTGTTGTCCACCGGACATTAACTTATATATATATATATATATATATATATATATATATATATATATATATATATATATATAAATATATATAAATATATTGAATATATACATTGAATATGACTATATTATAACAAAATAAGAAAGTTTATAATTCTCTCTTGATTGATTTCATGAATTCAATTTAATGAATTCAATTCAATTTAAAAATATTCAATAAAATAACGAATGATAAGACATTCATTTTTCTTTCTTTTTTTTCAGTGTCTCCACGAAGATAGACATTGTCTGTCCATCCGATTAGAAGCTTACATGGACGATAGAGCAGATGATACTTAAAGAAAAACAAGGACTGAAGGGAAAAGCGGCGTAGCAGATGCCCAGCGAATTTACAACTCTCCCTTAATGGAGGCGAGTAATGCGTCGCGGTATCCAGGTGCGCCCGCATCACTGCCTTCTTAACAAACTGTCTTCTCTAGGCTACCCATATTCCTAACAGGGCGACTTTTATATCTCTTTGTACTCCGTGTTCAAGTGTGTATCTATGAAGACAATTTATAGCCCTTCAAAGAGCTAATTGGCATTCCTACATTATTAATTATTTTAAGTATATTTCATTACTGAAATATAAGTATAAACTGAAAGAAAACGATAAGTTCTTATTTTATTTAAAATAATCAAGGGTTATTTTCAAAATTTATGTAACATCGCAGTCCATAGGTTTCACTTTATTTTAATTTTTTATATCACTTTAGTAATTATTTTAAATTCTACAGATAAAGGAAAACTAATTGGCACTAGATAACTAAATTCTAACATTCAAGCTAAATCGTCAAAAAATATACATTTTGTTGAGGATGTGTTTTCTTCCTGTCCTTAACCAGGCTATAACATCTTTAAGTATTTCTGTGTAAAAAAAAATTAATTTATTTAAGGATTAATATTGTAATCATGTGTAATTAGGAGAACTGGTAAAACAGGGTATACAATAAATATTATTGTTACAATGTCTGTTTAATATTACTATTGCCGTTTTAGTATTACCCTAAAAATATGCCATCAGTGTTATCTAGGTTTGATAGTTGTGGAATTTTGTCAAAATTATTTATGAAATATTTTAAATCAGATATTGAAAATGACACACAACTGAAAAATAGGCTCAGATTAAATAAAGTACTTTATATTCTTTCTTTCTATATCAAATCTATTTCCTTCATATTTTATTTTTCATAGATTAAAAAATATTAAGACTACATTAGGGGTGCTGCCTGCAATAAAAGCCAGAACAATAAATATTTTTTGTTTAATGTGTGCCAACGTTTTGACCTATGGTGTAGGTCTGTTTCGGAGGAAAGAGGACATGATATGAGATAATAATATATAAGAAATGAGAAGATTAATACAGTGGAATATCACTTTTTTATTCTTCCAATTTCTCCCATTATTATCGTTTTTAGTTTTTTGAGCGCTGAATAATGTCTATAACACAGGCCGAAACGTCAGCTCATTTTTATATAAACCATTTCATTAACGGTAAACTATATTTTCATGATAAAAAAAAAAAAAAAATTGGTGCGGTGCGGGCTATTACTTTCAAATCCCTCTCAATAATTATTATCAATTTTTAAAAATTATTTTAAAGAGTTCACATAAAATATTTTAAGCAGCATGTACTTCTTCACTTCTTCTCTCACAAAAGTGTAGTAAAATATTTTTAAAAATTATTGTAGCTCCATAATTTTGTGCACTATATATTTTGGGTTTGTAAAGCTGAAAATAAATTTTAAAATATATTTATAGTTATTTATATATAATTACCGACATTCCATGGAAATTCCATTTAGTTTCCGTGAAAATATTTATTTTTTATTAAATAACATAAAAATAGCATTATAATAACAACAAAAATCCATGGGTGGTTGACTAAGGATGTATTGGCCGCTGACGCACTGCCCACAAGTGGAGAAGCTGGCTTCTGCCGGGTATCCGAAAGTCATATCATACATATATGTATATTTTTTTTATCATAGGTCGCCGGGGAACGACTGTTTTAGTTTTACAGGAATATTATACGAATAACTGAAGGTTGGAGTGCTCAATATTTGTAGTTTATTTGAGAGCAGAATTATGAATGATAATTAAATATAATTAATCAAATGAGAACCTGTTTTTTTATGAAGATAAAAAATAGTAAAAACAGTGTGAAAAAATAAATAAAAAACGAAGCAGGTAACTAGGTATTGCACCTTCGTACATTGATGTACAATGCATGATACAAAAAATAGATTAATGTGACCTTTTGTATTGTGACCCCAATTTTACTTCTTTTATTCTCTGGAATGAGAAATTTTCCAAAGCTTTCATCTTGCCGTCACATTTTAACATATACAAATACCAGCTTCAATATAAATATTTTCATACTACCTTCTTCGCTGCTTCGTCATTATTCTTTCTTCACCAAAGGATATGCTATTTTTGTCAGAATTCTTAATCATGCAGGACTAATTTTCTTGGTCTTCTTTTTTTTCGGCACTGCAACTCTGGATGATTCAAGCGTCATTACCATTTACCATATACCGGATTGGCGGTTTATCGACCGCAAACAACATATTTTTAAGTCTCAGGCTGAAGTCCTAGGCCGTGGTCTGAGTGGAGAGCGGTAGCGTTTTCGATTATAAAATTGATATAAATGCACCTGCCCTGTTTAATTTGGGACGCTTGAATCATCCAGAGTTGCAGTGCCGAAAAAAAATAAGACCAAGAAAGCTCAAAATTAGTCCTTCATGATTAAGAATTCCGACAAAAATAGCATATCCTTTGGTGAGGTAAGAATAATGATGAAGCAGCGAAGAAGGTAGTATGAAAATATTTAAAGTGAAGCTGGGCATTTGTATATGTTAAAATGTGACAATAAGTTGAAAGTTTTGGAAAATTTCTCATTCCAGAGAATATAAGAAGTAAAATTGGGGCAATCATACAAAAAGTCAGATAGGCGGGGAGCGTGCTGTTTACTGTTTGGTGTAGCAAGTATCGTGATCTCAAGAAATACGGAGTATATCTGGATTGTTATTCATTTTATGAATGATTTAATAATTATAATTATTAAATAATTAATAGCATTACCCAGTCACATTTAACCGTTTCCAAGAAAAACTCAATCTTTTTTGAGTTCAATAAATTAATATAAATCATGTTAACATAATTATGACGTTTATGATTACTTAAATTATCTATTGTGTTTTTTAAACAATGCGGTTTTTTCCATGCGGTATTCGTATCTATTCATTTTAACTTCTCGATATTGAGATCCATTACTGGGTTATCGGAGGTCCCTTTTACAAAAATACAATCGATTTTTAGTTCACTGAGTGAGACAAATAAGAGTTAAATTCAATCCCTGAGTGTATTAATCCTCTGCAACCAAATATCCATTTAACTGAGGCCGATACATGAGAGTACAGTTAATATCTTGGTTCACATACGTAAAACGTTTTCACTCAAGTCTCAACTTTAGAATAGCTGAATTTGCCTAAATTATAACGTTTTCATCTTCGAGCGACTATATAATATAATGAAATCCTGCAGTAATATGTTGTAACACTAAGCTGTAAAGTTGGTGATAAGATTTAATATTATTAGGGTCTAAATGAAACAATCTATTAAATGATTCGTGCGTGAAACGTACACGGGACCTTTGATTTTGAGGGTTTCCGTGCATAAAAGGACTGCCACATTATTTTAAAAGTAATTTTAGGTAATTAATATCCATCCTTCGTGGAATCGGATTCCATTTCAGGAGAATGCGGCCTCGGAGAGAATATTAAACAATATGATTAGACGAAGAAGTAGCTCATAGTACTCTTTTAAATATGAGGAATGATTTAAATTTTTCAGTTTGTAGAAATATCAATGTTAAATAGGCAACGCTAATAAAATGCTGGACTGTGAAAGGGAAATAAAGAAATATGCAATGCTTTTAACTGGAGATCTCTAAATTCGTAATTATTCGTAATTCGTAATTTCTATAAATTCGTCCAGTTGACCGTATAATCTGTGTTAATTTTACATGTGTGATTTAATAAAAAAATTGAAATCTGATCAAAAAAGGCATATCCAATATTTGCAATTAGCTTAAATCGGTTGATTATGGATTCTTTTCTTATTTTCCATTATTTTTTTAATGCTAGCTGGAATGAAGGGTTGATAGAAAGTTGAATGAAGGGCAATAAATATTAAGTTTATTAGCAGTATAAGAGTGGATGAAGGAGAAGTACGGAGGAGGACACCTGCCGTACACCTGGTACCTCAATCCAGAGCATTATCCCTACACCGCTCAGTGAAAGCGGATAATTATTTCTTCCTTTTATCTTAAGGTGTTCAGAGCTGCTTTTTCACCACCTCCGTCTTTTTTTTTCAAGTCTTGGAAAACGCCATCGGAACTTAATAAAGTGCTATTTGGCCTCTTTTGTGTGTGAAAAGGATCAGTATGCTCCTAAAAAAAAATCAAAATCCTGGTTAAATCAAAAGCAAGATGCTGAGAATAATCAACAAGACCTATTTCTTAGCTTTATTAATTCTGATCTAAATGAAATAATGATTAAAATTTTTTGTCAAATGCATTACTGTTTGTTTAATTTAAACACTATGCTCGAAGATATGAAATTATGAGTAATATCTATACTGCTTCCAGAGCCGGATTAAGCCAAGTAGGAGCCCCTAGGTAATGCGAATCTCGCCCCTCCCCCTTTTCAATTCAACACATTTTATTGCATAAACAAATATAGAGACGCAATGAAGAAAAGCGAGCAGTTAATAACTAATTTGTTATAAAGTCCATCACCATGACCCCGTTCGCTTCAATACAGATTTTATTTTAATAAATTTATAATGTTTATTATTTGATCAAACAGCATTTGATTAAATTTTATACAATCGCTAAAAGTTCAATATATCGGTATATTCAATGTATTTATTAAAACAAATCTATTCTTGGGTGATGACAACGATTGTAATGTAATGCAACTTACACAATACTCGCAATTAAAGAGAAAAAATAGAGTTTGTACAAGGATTTATTTCTGGATTTACTTAACTGTTAAACCTCAGTCCGAAAATCACATTGAAAAATATTCAAATATTAAATCATGTTTTCAAAACATTAACTTTCCAATAATTAAGATATTACTTTAGTTTTCATTTATATGAATATTTATACCACGTTTTTTCGTCGATTTTTTTTCAAAGCACTTTTCTGAACAATCTATCTATAAATGTGCTACATTATTTTCTAAATTCGAAAAACTGTACTTCGATACTGAATAAAAGTGTAATTCACGAATATATTGTTTATGATTTAACGCATCGAGCTAGGCGGGAAGAATCCTTCAGTATTATTTTCATTGCTAAAATAGCATTAAGTAATCAGTGCTGCTAACCTAAAAAATGAAAATGCCTGGAGTTAACTTGGAATGGGTTCTGAAATTATATTGAAACATTGCCGAATAATACTGAGCGTCAGAACTGTTGTCTGTGTCTGTCGGTGTAAAGTTTTATTTTAGAAATGAAACCCGCATGTACCGTATAAGCTTATTATGTCAAATTAAGAATCGACCTAAAATCTTGGTAAATCAAATTAAAATAACTTATTTTTCTCAAGGGCAACGGGGTCCCTGTGAGGCAGTTGCCTATATTGTTAATCCGGCACTGGATGCTTCTAATAACTCAACTTAACTTGCACTCAAAATACAATGAGTTTATCCCGTAGACCATGCTGCTGCTATGTACGTAAACATTGGAAAATCACTCATTTTATTCAACTGAATAAACAATATATTAATATTGGAATAAATAAATATTTTAATAGGTGTGATAAACAAATACCAATCTCAATTCAATATAGTATTGCACTATGTAGAATGTTCATTTTAAGACAATTCAAATGCATTTTACGAGAAAACTGTCGGTCTGAAAGGAAATTTTTAGAGATTTTGAGCGTAATGTTTTCTTCTAAATTACGTATCATTATTTGAGAATTTGATACGAGGTTCGCAGATACGAGATATTTATGCAGATCATTTTAAAATGGTGCAAACCGCTTGTGGATATCTTTTTATAAATTTTAATATTTTAATAAATTAATTTGAATTTTTTTTTAAATGCAGCTCCTATCAGCTTGATCATATTTTTATTTAATACAGGGTAAACAAATATATTTGAATCATGTATCATGTTCTTGTAACCCGCAAAAGTTTGGACACGCATCTGATGCATAAATGCTGCGTCAAAGAGCAAATAAAGACATGTTTTGGAAGAAAACGTTACGTAGTATAATTTATTCCTTTAGCATTTTTCTCTCAAACCAACCATTGTTCCCAAAAATGCGTTTGAGCCGTCTTAAAATAAATACGCTATATATTCATGAGACGCCTTCAGATAAGAATCCAGCATAGACGGCTTTTAATATCAATTAATCATTTGCATAATTGTTATAAAAGTTATAAATTAGGGATGGCAAAGAATAAAATGTTCTGCGTGAAAATATAAATAAATATGAACGTATATAATGTTTAACAGAAAAGAGACTGAAATCTGTTGCAGTATGATACAATTGAAAAGGATAGATAAGGAACAATATGCTTTTGATATTTAGAAGTAGTTAAAAAATATGAATATTTGATAATTTAAAATTCGAAGAGCAGATGCTTGATATAGAATTTGGAGAAAACTGGGCTATCTGGTAAAAAAAAAAAAAAAAAAAAAAAAAAAAAAAAAAAAAAAAAAAAAAAAAAAAAAAAAAAAAAAAAAAAAAAAAAAAAAAACTGTATATAGGTAGAATAGAACCTAATTAATTGATGAATTGGTGCACACACTATATAATGCTTTTTTAGATGTGGGGGAAGTTAATTCACCATATACACTCGGATTGTTAGTGAAAATTTGACAAAACATTCGATATGGCACCTTGAGTTAAACCTGAAGAAACAAAAAGCTATGAAGACAATCTTAACATTACAGATAAAGCCTTCAATCAAGTAACCGCTATTCCGTTCCAATCATCAGCAAGGGCGGAACATTCTTCCTCTCTCAATGTACGAAGGATAGGAATTGCGTGCCATAATTCCTTAGTATTATATCGCCATATAGTATTATGTATAATTATAATAAAATGTACGTATAATTAAAATATATTACTATAAATTTATATAGTATTATGTTGCCGTTATGGAAACCTGCCAAAAAAACTACCTCAAAGATGATCTTAGGTGTAATTTAATAGGAAAACAAACTGAGATAACAACTACTGGAAGACACGTCACAAAACTAATGTTATGATGAGAGCAACATCAAACTTATTGGTTTTTACTGGCCGTACATATAAATCTGCTATCCCAGAACATAGTTTGTGACTGCTGGGCAATTGGATAACCTTCAGTACAATTAAAACTGAGCGTTGCAATTAAATAATTTAAAAGCAGCACAGACGAGGCGAACAAACCGTAACGTTTTTGTTGAATGGTATTTTATTTGTTAATAAAAAATATTATCACATTATATATATATATATATATATATATATATATATATATATATATATATATATATGAATATTTACAATATACCATTTAAATATAATTCATAATTTAATTCGATAAATTATTAATTATTATGCAGTGATTAATAAATGGCTATTTTATGAAACGAAATGTTCATCATAGCCAAGGCAATCAGTAGTTAGATGCTGGTACCAACACGGAAAAATCCTTGATCATCATTAACTATCTAAGCCACCTCCTATTTCAAGGACACAATAAAAATCAAGACACAAGTCAATCAACTATATTTCATTTCGGACCTGCAATGAAATTTGAAACTTGGATATTATCAAGTAAACATTTCATTAATTATTTATGTTTAGATTAATTGAATCTCTTCTCTCTGAAAGGGAGTATAAGCACCTTAATTCTGAAGCACCTTAATTCGGGATGTTTCTTCCTCCAGGTTATTTCAAGCTGTTATCGCAAAACATCATAAATTCCTTTTAATCCTTAAACATAACCACAGTTATTTAGTTGATTCTAAAATTGATTAGAAGTGGTTTCTTACGAAATTGAAGCAGTTATTCGCATCAGTTTAAGATGATTTATTTTATTTTTTTACTTAACTTAATTATTCTTTATCTCGGTTGTTTACTTATTTTGCTATTATTTAATTTGACCATCTATTTATTTTTATTTGCAATCTACACGTTTTTATATATATTTTTTTTTTTATGTGATACTTTATTATATCTATTTTATTTACTTATGGTTCGTTTCTTTTACCTCGCATCAGTCTGACCATATATTAAATGGTCATAAAACCTGTTTGATAATAAATCGGGGGGACTGTGGCACCTCCAGTTCCTCTTGATATTATCAATAACATTCAATGTAAATGAGTCCTTTTTTCTTTAATTCTTTATTTATACTTGACCTTAAAGTTTAACGCCAGTTGCCATACTGCAGTTTATGAAAATGATACAAAAATATTTGGATGGAACTGTGCGCTTCACAGCGCATGGGCACGTCAGAAGCTGCACGCGAGGCTGCCAGGGAGATAGAGCATTGACGATCACAAAGTGGATCTTGCATGTTAGAGGAAGGTAATTTTACACCGCGTGTTTTGTGCTTAAAAACCTTATGCCATATTCTTGTAAGTGTAGAGTTATCCTACTTCTAGCTATTCTATTTGATTTTTTTTTTCAGTTCTTATTTAACAAGAAACTTTAACCATGGCCCTATCATTTCGCGCAAATTAAAACAAGAATGGGTTTCAATGTTAAAATAAATTGATCAAGCTTGAGCTATAATAATTTATGTAATAATAAGTAAAACATGTTTTATTTTATTCGTTTATGATTTAATAAGTTTCTCATTAAATTTTCGTTGTATAAACGTTTGTTTTTCTATTCACAATTTTAAAAGAAAGTCCAAAAATTTTCTGGAGCAACATATTTTACCCACTAATTTTGTCTACGTGCCGCCACTGATAATAAATAAAAAAACACTAAGTATAAACATCTAGAAAATATTAAAAAAACAAAATGAAGAATGGTGAAACAATATATTCGCTATTAATAAAATATAAATTAAACTAAAATAAAATATAAATAAAACAAAGAGGTAAACAAAAAATAAATCTATCTAATCAGCAGAAAAATTAACCATAGAAAAAAATTTACATCTCTTATATACAAATATTTTAATATTTTGAATACAGTAATTTACATTAATCAAAGTAATGTATATTAGTATACAATAAGCAAATCTAAAGTATTTATAGTCATTATTCTGAACTGACGAAATACTGCCACCTGTAATTAATATGATAATGAGAAAAGCATTTACTTCGAAAAAACCATACCGTAATTATTGTCAGATCATAGTCAATTAAACCCCAATCGTCCTGCATTAATTCGGTATCATTTTTCGGAATCAGTTTGAGCCATTCAAAAATAATTCGTAATTACTCCATTACGTTAGTTGGAAAGCAATTACCTGTTTCAAACAATCGATTCAATTACCCCGAACTGTCTCATATCCCCCCCGGCAGTACCACGGGCCGCGGATAGTAGATTGATCATTGCAGGCCGAGGATGAGGATGGTGGTCTCGTGCTGAGATTTCCAGCTGGCGGACAGGTGCCCCCGCCAAGGTTGCCCCGAGTCCTCTAGCCAGCTTGTGCCCATTAAACTTTTTGTAGCCTAATGACCTACTCATTTGTGTACCTCGGATTAGAGTTATCCCGTGAAAATTATAAATAATTATCTGCATAAATGCTCGATAAGCGGAAAGGTTAATCTTATATATCACAGATGGTTTGATTAATGTAATATTCACATGTGTCGACATTATTTCATTCGAGTTTTTTTTTCATCAGTTACTTTTGGAAAGCCCGCAAAATAATAACCGCTTGCAGAAAGTTGTACATTGTATTTCGTACAAAGTTTTATGAACATTATTAATCATCACCTGAATGTTAACTAAGTGGGCACATATTTTTATTTCTTTATCCCAATTTTAACTTAATTCAACTAATCAAAATCTTTTGCTTTAATATTTATAGGAATATTTGTTTGTTATATTTTCGTTAATGTTCGGTCATAACCTGCCGATTTTTAATTTATTTTCCTAACTTTAATTTTCTGATATGCTATTTCTGTTTTAAATTATTATTATTTATTTTTAAGTTTTAAAAACGTGTATATTAATTAATATTGTCAATGATGTACGCTTAATCCTATGGAATTGATTGGTATGCTATTTTATCTTGCAATCCGACGTTATCTGGACACCCCTCCAAGCAATATAAATATAATAACTTAAAATAATAAAATCAGTGATGCGGTTGAGAGAGAAGTGAGTACCTGCTTCATTTTCCACATGTTATAAGCAAAGACTGTTTATGTGCTCCCTAGGCTGAGTGTAAATATTGTGTGTAGAATCATTTCTACGTAAAACATTCATATGTTTTTAAGATCTTTAAATTTAACCTTCATTTTTAATCTTTTTGCTTTCATGCATGCATTTTTTTTCATGTATGAATGATTTCATGTGTCACTAATGTATCTTGCCCGTAAGTGTAGCAGAATGTATTATTTTACAATAAAAATGAATTTATCTAAAAAAAAAAATCTAGAATATATACAAAAAGCAATTTTATTTTTAACTGATTGATTTAAATGTGTAAAACTACTAAAGCATTCTTACAAAGATTATAGTAAAATATAAAAAAATTAATCCATTTTTTGTAATTTTGTTTATACTTTTTTCTTTTAATTTTGTTATTCCTCGTTTAGTTATAATACTGAACCCGCGAAGATTAGTCGAAGTTTGTTTAGTATTTGTGAAAAGAAGCTCGATATTTTGAGAAGATTTTGGGTTACAAAACCTAAAATATTATAGAATTTAATTACTGCAATATTTAAAAATATATATATTTATTAATGCCCTCCACAATATAGTTGTCTACAGGTATTCTCTATATCCAGTATGAAATGCTCATAAATTTTCTATTGGTATAAATTAGAAATAGACATGGACCAAGTTATACAATACTAGCAATACTGAACAGTTATGATGGTTAAGCGGGTCTAAACGATGGACACGGTAGAATATACCTAAGTGGTTTACTTTATAGATTCACTCCGTAACTTGTAACAAACGAACGAGAGGCTTTGGCAGATGTTTCTAAATCTCCGATTCCATCAAAAAAGAAAAAAACAAAACACGCTTTTGCGCTTTTTTCACGTTTAAAAAATAAAATATGTTTTAAATATTCACTTCAATATGTGAAAAGTAAACTTGTATTACATCTAAAAATCTGAGCATGGTTGTCGGTCTTGATATTTTGCATGTCCAACTACCTTCAGCGTTTGCACTGATAGCGTTCACTTCCTCCTAAGAACTACTTGGCGTGTTTAACTTAAATAATACTGAGTAAGGGATTCCTGGAGTGCCCTACAATGCTCTTTCGACTATTCGCAGTAATAATTCAAAAGCATGTTAGTTTTGTTCTCATATTAAAAATAAAATATGAATATAAAATGAGTAATGTTTATTTCAACTGATGTTCATTTCATTTTAATTTTTTGAAATGATTTTTTATTCACTGTTCTTACATTTTTCTAATATATTTTTATTATATTGAAAGAAACCATTTTGATGTTGATTGTATGGAATTGCTTTTTATATATAAGATAAATATTTTATTGGTTGCTAGGCTTAATAATTATTATTTTGTTTTTAAATAATGCTGAAGTTACAGAAAATGTTTCTGGTATTCAATGTCAATGCTAATGATTAAATAAGTAGCCGAATTTTCTATCGGAATAAAATTTAAGTCCTTTTGAAATATATTATTATATTATTAAAAAAAGCGAATAACACTGTTGATATTTATTAACTAGATAAATTTTGAACCGACTAACGCCCAGATCTGATTATTCAAATTACAAAGAGTAAACTACAGCCATTTGTAAATTGACTTACGCCATTAAACTTGCATTCTCCAATTAATGCATAATCTAAATTTAGTAAGTAGTTTTATATAAAATTAATTATTTTCTAAAATCATTTTAGTTCTGCTTATCTATTGACATAATGAAGCAAAATGAGATAAAATAATTCATTTTTCAATCAAATGAAGTTTTTTTTTACTTAATACTACTCTTGTATTAAACATATACTGAATCTTAGTTATATTACGTAGTAATATGTAATAACTATGATATTATAGCACCCATTTTAGTGAAACCGCAATCTATAATGTATTTTTTTTAATTATTATTTTTTCTTATCCTCCGCTAGTTTCAAGTTTATTTCACATAAAACGTAAACAATAATGATGTACGATATATAATAATAAATACAATGTGCAATCTATCATACGATTTTATCTTTCAATTTCATTCTATGCTTATGCTCATGCTTACAAACATAACTTTATGGTTGAAAATCTCCAAAAATTATAATAGCTTATTTACTCCTAGATCCCAAAAAATAAAAATATAGAAAGTGAAAACGTAGTAAAATTAGTTATTATTGATTAACTATCTTGCTAACCTCAATTACCAGACTAATAGCAAGATGTTGAGAAAGTCAAGTTTGGTCATATGCCATTGTAATAACTATCAAATATGAAGCTGCAGACTATCATATAAAATATCATGTTAAATTTATATTTAATCAATATAAGTATGACTCTTATCAATCATCAACATTACTTTGGTCGCGCATTTTATCGAGAAACTTAAAAGTTAGAATTTACAAAACCGTACGGCTGTCAAACGAGGCCTCTAACCTCGAAGGACGAACAACGCCTTAAGGTCTTCGAGAATAAGGTATTGCGTAAAATATTTGGTCCGAAAAAGGATAAGTCCACACTCATCCTTAGGAGGAACACACCTCCACACAATTTAGGAGGCTACACAACGCGGAATTGCGGAGCATGCATCCGATCAATATAATCGAAGTGATTGCATCGCGACATTTGACATGGGCTTGTAAACTTGTTGGTCTCAGTAACGGACGAATTCCTAAAAATTGAATAAACTCTGAGCTGACTGGTAAATATCCGAGGGGAAGACCGAAACATAGGTGGGAGGATGGCGTTAAGGGTGATCTTACGGATTTGGATTTAAAGGGTAGTCGGTGGACTGATGCTTGTAGATAGCGATTGGTGGTATCGGCATCGAACCTTCGGGTTCGCTAAGCCTTTTTATTATTATTAGTATTATGACTCTTACCAATATGTCGACTAACTTCTCTCCAAACTCGTGGTACGTTCAATTATTATTTACCTTCATACATTAACCCTGCGAGAAGGCCGTTTATTTGCTGTATGCAAGTATTTTACGTGCATGCATCATACAATGAATGTTTTGTATTTAATTTATTAAATAATAATAGTGGTAACATTTGAAAAGAATAAAAAATTATAAAATTAAACGAATAATATAATAAAACAAAATGTAAAATTAAAAAAATGTAAACAAACAATAAAATTATAGTATAAACATAATATATATATATATATATATATATTCCAATTCTAATAAAATAAATGTCTAATTCTACGAATTTATACTATGGTAATACTACAATTACAGTGATAACAAAATTAATAGTAATAATATATAAATGATATTATCAGTAGTATATAAAAGGTATAAGTAATACCGTCAAATGGGGTGAGAATGCTCAAAAGTAGGGAAAATGTGACTTTTGCACACAAAATCTCCTCCTCCAGTTAATCTTTTTCTCATTTACTGGTTTTTTAAGTGAGCTTAGATAATTGTATACAAGTTTATAAATTTTGAATAATTTTATTCTAAGATTTCCATGCAGGATAAAAGAAAATAGATTTTTCTATGAAGAGTAATTTTTGTTATGTTCTCAAACCTTCATGTGCTGTGGCTATCTCCTCAAACCGATTACCTTATCGTTTGTTGTGGTGCTGGAACAACTCCTTCTGCGAATAAAGGTAAGGTTTTTACAATTATTTTATGAGCTGAATGAAAATATTTGCAAATTTTCTAACATTAACCAAAGTTCTATTCATTACGGGAAAAAAACGTGTGTAGACATTTTTTCTTAACATCCTTTAAATGTGAGTTTGTTAAGATCTTCTTATTTTCTATTCAAATATATTATTTATAATTTTTTATATTTTTACGAAATTTGGAAAGGAGATTATATATTTTTTAATGTTAATTTTAGTGCAATTTATATTATAGAATAGCATTAAAATAAAAATAAAACGTTCATATTCTTTATATGTTCCTTTATTTATTTTTCTTAGCAACACGTCAAAATTATGAAAATAAAACATATAAAGAAAATTTTTTTAAACATTTTAGATGTTTAAGAGGTTATCTTTTTGGCTACACTCACCCCAGCCTTTAAATATGAGTTTGGACGAAGAAAACCTATATGGCCATAGTCACAGGGAAGACTATGGTCACGGACATATACTCCTCTCTCACTCGCACACATGGTCTAAAAAATCTGAAGATATAAGGAATACAACTGAAATGTGCTGTAAAACACCCCAAAGAGATTTTTTTTAATCGATCGATAACAGAAAAACCGTAATTTTGACCATTCTCACCACTGTTGACGTTATATAAATAGCAATACATCTCAAAATAAACAAATACAACTGCTATTAATATAGATTTATTATAATAATGAATTAAGAATTTATTATGCAAAATTATATAAAGAATTAAGCATAAAAACAAAATTAAGAAATAGTAGGTTTTTGGAGCACATAGTGTTTTATTGTTTATAGTGCATCTTTTGTTTATTTCAACGATCTCTTGTTCAATATATTTGCTTGCATTATTTGTAATAAAGCTGTGAATTTTATATTTAATTAAGTAACCATCTTCAATAATATACTATAGGTTTGGGAGAAAGCAAGCCATCTTTCGACATCTGCTGTTCACCTGCTATTGAAGATCTGATTAAATTATTTTAATCTAAAATTAATTAGTGATGTTACAAAAGGAGCAGAATAAATTACATATCTGTATACATTAGAGATACGATGGTTTTTACAAAACAAAACTTTCTCCTGACAGGAAAATTATTGGGTTTTATAAAGGTGTGGACGGTGGACATTGCTATAATGGATAAGTGACATTTATAATGAAAAAAATAGGTTATCAGATTTGTGTATGATGCAGATAAAGTATTGTGATATAGATCATATTATTTTTAAGATAAGCTGTCTCCCAGCCATCAGTCTGTTTATGAATGTGTCTGTATCAAATTCAAGACCAGTAAAAATTGTTTTTCAACTTCATAAATTGCAAAATCAAAATAATAAAATATTAATTTCAATGCCCCAACAAAGTAATAAACTGTGATTTTTCTGATGGTATAATTAATAATAATAATATTGCAACAGTTTTTATTAACGAAACGGATTAAACAAGTTTTCGTAATCTATTTCATTAGAAATTATAGGCGCTCTGATAGATGGTATATATTCTCTTCAATGTCAATTTAAACCTGCAAAAATATCTCTATATTAATGATAATTAATTAATTTAACGGCAAGTTAATGTTTTAATATTCAAAGGGCATTAAATATTAACTTTAAATTTTTATTTTAACTTAAACTGATAATAAAATCATTTGTATAATAACCTAGTTAAATTAATGTGGAGCAATAACTATAAGTTAAATGCATATTGATAATTATTTTATTAAAAAAGAAGAACTTAAAGAGTGGAAAAATTATATATTTTAATTTAAATCTCCCGCGGCAATATAGTATCTTAAAACATGTAGTAAAAATGTCTGCCACTAGAAAGCAGCAGCTACTAGTGTCTGTATTGGTTGCATTCAGCATCAACAGAATGCGCTAAAAGTACAGTATGAAGCTTTTACAAATGAGTGACATTTTATTGTAAAATTGTAATAAATGGATATCAACCAAACATTGGATTAATACAAATTTCTTTCAATTTAATTTATTATAATATAAAATTAATTTCAGCGGAAATTTCATACAATTACCTAATTGTTTAAAATAATTAAAAATAAAATCAATATAATTATTATTTTGAATGATGATAGTTCACTGTACCACCACTTTGTCACTGAATTTAAATATATATTGAATTGATTAAGCATTTTTATCAATAACAGATCTAAAAAATAATTATTTCTTATAGTAATTTCTTTAAATAGTTGATAATTTTTTATTTATTTAAATCAGTGGTTCTCAAAGTGGGTGCTGCATGTATGCCACAAGGCATTATTATTTTTAAATAATAAATTAAATTACAAATTACAAACAACAATTATAAAAAAGAAAAAAAAAATGTTCCTTCTATTACGATTCTATGTTTTTTATGTTTATACTGCATTTACTTCTTATGGCTTATTATTTTATTTATCAAAAATAATTATAATATGGATGTCATAAATTTTTAAAAATAATTTCAGTGTGCTACCGGACAATAACGTTTGATAATGTTTGAGAACCAACAATTTAAATAAAATTTTAAGGTAAATACCTTTTTAATATTTTAGCTAAAAGAAAATGAAGGTTAAAAAATTAGTTTTTATATTTCAGAAATTATATAATATTAAAATAAAATATGCAACAAAGAATTTTAATAAGAAAATCATAATATAAATAAAAGAAATAATTTTAATTAGTCCTGTGATTGTTCAAAATTTTTAGAGATTATACTTAATTTTGCTAGAATGAAATATTTTTTGGATTTTTACCTAGCTCGCTGAGTATTTTTTTTTTTAGTTTTAAAAGTAAACATAATAAATGAATATGTAATTATTAAAAAGAAACAATTTAAGAAAATGAAAAAAATAAATAAAAACTAAAGTTTGTGAAAATCACTTACGTTTTATGGAATAATCTAGATACTTTTCACTAAAGTTAATTCTTAACTTTTTGAACAGGAATTAATTTTATAATTTTTTTTATTATTCTGAAATGAATTCATTATACAAGGTTATATTACATCAGATACTGCTTGTCAGATGTATTTGTTATACCTGAATGCAAAATCAACATTATTTGTTACTCAGTCAACTACTGGTATCGTTGAATAGTATTCCGAAATATTTATATTATATTGTTGATGATTATTAGCTTTAAGGGCAAAAAACTACTGATGGTTATTGTTGCCCTTATACCTCGATGAAGCAATCAACATTGGAGATAAAGGAACAGTGGCAGCATTTAGGCTTGCTTAAAAACTTGTCTTATTGTTTGTTTATTAACACTTTTTTGCTTCCCATGAATTTGACGATAAATTCGTTCATAATAGCCATAAAAAAAATATATACGGATCAATATGCTGCATTGGTATGCAACTGATATTCATATAATATTTATTTTAGTTTTCACAAGAATTTTATACTATCTGTAAATGAATTTTCAAAAGAAACTCCAGTGTACCTATTGTTCCATGAGGAACACTACATCTTGCCAATTGGCCAGCTGCAAGTATTTGTTCTCATGACTAAGAGATTAATTATATAAAAGATTTAATAACTAATCTGAGCTTCTCTTCAAGATATAAATCTGCCCTGTAGTAACTGCAACATATATATATATATATATATATATATATATATATATATATATATATATATATATATATATATATATATATATATATATATATATATATATAAAGTTGAGATTGAACGATTTAAAGAGGCATATTTATACTTACAAATTCTTCACATTTACGCTTATAAAAAATTCTAAGGCTTTTATAGAATTTTCACAATTATTAGAGCAGTTGATGTTCTTCAACCTTTTAACCGTAATTTTCAGCTCCAACATTTTTGCTTGAGAAAAGTTGTTATTGTGAATAAATTGTATCCTTTAAGCAGATTTAAATCACAGGATCTTCATTCTTCAAAGTTAAAGTTAGCAATTTTATCTTTTGCACAGTGTTCTGCTATGGAAGCAACCAATTACTAATTGTAAGATCATCCTAAACATAGCTTTAAGCTGTTTAAATTAACAAAATGATTGTTAATTACCATTACGATTCTGATTAGAACATATTTTTTGAAATGTGATTAAAAAAAAAATGTATATTGAAAAAGTTGGTCAAGAATTAAGATAGTGATAGCAGTTGTTACAAACTGTATACTAGAGACTTCAGTCAAACCACATAGACAATAATGAAAAAAAAAAAATCTAAATTTAGGGCCTTTAAGTGCTTCTATTAAATACTTGCACTAAGGTCTGCAGGCACACTTGATGATGAAATATGTTTGTAGCTCCTTCTAATGTGAATCTTGATCAGGAAAGCAATTCTCAGAGCGTATATTATAGTCCAATTTGCTGCTTGAGGGAGAAAGGAAGCAAATCTTGTCAAACCGGACAGCAATAGTTAACATGGGTGGATTTAGGGGCAAATGGAATAAGCAGCTGCTTAGAGCACCGGATAACAAAGGTCACAAAATATCTTAATATAAAGTTTTTGGAAATGACCGCAAAGGTAAAAAAAACCGTCTATAAAATAATCGAACAAATCTAAAAACAAAGTGTTTAATTCATGGTCTCTATGTTGAAACTTTTTTTGGAGGGGAGAGGCAACAATATTAAAATCGCAATACTAAAATAAGAAATACTAAATTTTGTACCCGTAAAAAATATGAAATATTTTTCTCTACAAATATTTTTGTTTCATTTATAAGATTTTTAGTAATAAGATTAGATATTTTGCCTCCCTCTCAAATTTTTATTTCCTTAATAGGATGTGTCGAATCCTGAATCAAGGGAATTTAGATTATTAGAAATTATATTAAAGTACAAAAATATTTTTAATCATTGTATAAAAAAATTTTTTTTTTGCTTTTGTTTGGATCCAGTTATTAGGAACAATAAATCAACTAATACAAACCGACTCTAATATTACGTAGCGAATAACGTAATATCTAAATTTAGAACTGGATCAGAAGAAAAAAAATTCTGTTTTTGTGAACATATTAAGCTTGAAGGGAAGAGGAAATGGCTAATTATCAGGCCGGTCGACAACTATACGAGTTTGTTATGCAATGGAGGAGCCCAGGGTGGCCAGCCACTCTTGGATTTGTCATCCCTTCTGCTCAGTTTAAGTCAAAGATTAAATAAAGTTAAGTAATGGAACTTATAATTATAATGAGATTTAAAAAAACAATTTCTGAATTATTTATTTCGACAGTTATATTTTAACTGCCTATTCAATTTTGGAAAGTATTTCTTATTTAGATGTTATTTGCTGATTGTCGCAAAATGAATTTATTGGAAAGAGATAAAAGTAAAAACAACAAAATCGATATTACAATTAATAAAATCATTCCTTAACGATCCTCACCAATTCAACGAATGATGATTTCCTGCATGTTCACAATATCTCATTATAATATAGAAAATAAGGAGGCCGTATTTGAGGTAATCTTCATAGCTGCATTTTCCTCTCTGGTGCTTATTCCTTCCTTCCTTATATACTTTATTGTGTGTCCTCAGAGTCAAAAATTTCCACTCGGGTTTTACGTTTTAGATACCCAGGAAAAGAGTTGGTTTCATTCTCTCTGCCAATAATAGAATCCATGTGACAGGCACAATCTGCTACCTTGATTTTGATGGCGTCATATCAATTTCATCAAATTGCATATATTGCTTTCGCTCACGCATAGGCAAACGTATTTTCCTTGACACACCTCATATTTCGAAAACGAAATGTTCGATTTGGTCTAAAGTTAGAGGAAAGTTGAGGACTAATGTGCAAATGGTCCACTGTCTATTTCATCAAATCCGCTTTAACAATTAATGCAATGTAAAATAATGTAATCTTTAATTTGATACATAAATTGAGCAATGTCTATGAATAGAGTGGAATGGAATTAAGTTCATTAGGCGAAAATTAACTACCAGAGAAATGAAAAATAGGTAGAAACTTAGCTAGGAAAGCTTTTGCATAAAATCTTTGACACGATGATGATATTATTAAAGACTACAACATTTTTATTAAATTAAATTAATATAAAAGTGACCCAAAAGGATTAGTGATTTTATAACATTAAAAAAAAACTTGTTGAAAAAACAAACAAATTTTAACCTTTAATCATTTTTTTCAATGCTCTGAACCGTCAGCATTCTCTCTATCTTAAAGCGTAGCGATTAAGTAATACGTGCTCAAATAGCCAACTTAAATAAATAAGTTATTTAATTTAATAAAATGAAATTCATCACTGGAGAGTAAGCACATCTTGCGAATTTGATGATGTTTTGTTTCTCTCTCTCTTGAGTTTCTTGAAAAATTATTTTATTTTATTTTTTAAAATTTTCGAAACATAAAATTAATTAGAATAAGTATATAAACAGAACAAAACTTAATGACTTAAGAGGTCTGTAGGTCACTTACGTTTAAGCCGGTCTCGTATTTCTGGGTAGCATGGAAAACGTAATTATAAACTCGTTGGCTAGAACGATATCGGATAAAGAATTGGTAGTTGTATTTGTTATTTTTGTATTGTTGAACGAATAATTTGTACAAAACATGGTTTATTGTGTAATTTGAAATTTACAATGGCGCTTGTAGAATTGTTTCAATTATTTTTGACTGAATAGTTTGGATTTTGTAAAGATGGGTAGCTTTTGCAGGGCCTCAAAGTTCTGCTTCGTGCATATATATTAGTTTCAATTATACGCTTTTGTACTAAGTTAGTAGGAAGTTTTTAATGGGTACTGATATTTCGGTCAACATAATTGGCGTTCAGTTATTTCTCGGCAGCGTAAATGTTATGTTATTGGATTTTGGAGATTCGGTATAACATTCCACTTTTCGAACCATTTCTCTAAGAAATAATAAGAATAAAAAAATATATTGAAAATTACTAGGAGGGATTTTAACTGTTTTGTTCTAAAGCTAAGAGCTGAATTCCGTTTCCAGAGTTTTCCAAAATTTGATCACTCAATCTCTCAAATACATTGTGCCCGAACGAATTGGATTTGCCATAACATCCGGAAGAGCATTAAACAATAAAGTAGCTACAAAAATAATACATCTGGCTCAAACTTTAAACTGAAATGAAATGAACTCTTGATCCTTACCAAAATATATTTCTACATTAATAATTACCATGGAGGCACATTCGGTTGCTCCTGTCATTACTAATGCCCAAATTATTTAAAAAATATTATAATTATTAATTATGAATGGATGTTGGTTGATATGTATTAATTCATGAGCTTTTGGTGACACCGAGAACGAATACATTTCCACGCGAAAAAGGTAGAGAAGAGTATTAGACGAGATGATTTATCCTGAGCCGTCAGGATCAAGTAGAGTTGGCCAGATCGGACGGGAGAGGAAGATTCTTTCGTTGCTGAATGAGATATGGAGGAGTAGGGAGCTTAATCGATGGGAGCAGTAGGACTGACAAGGTATCGCTGGCAATCCATCAGAACAGAAATCTCTCTGGGGGCTCCAAATCCAGCCCAGGTTCGTGGGAACGGCCAACTTGTGCCTCCCAATCTCTTTAGTGCCTCTCCCGTTCTCCTAATGATAACTCTCCCTCCTTGCTCTCAGAATCGATATCCCTCCTCCACCGTCCTGTCTTTTTCTGTTATCTACCTACTTTTTGCTTTTCTTTTGTCAATCACAACCATTTCCAGCGTCAGTGTTTGCTTAGATTTATTCGGGATCATGCAGATATTACCACGTTCTGGATCAACTATTTATATATTTACATCAATATATTTATTTCTATATATTATATATATATATATATATATATATATATATATATATATATATATATTTATTTATTTGTACAAGGTGACCAGTGTTAAACATCCACCTTTTTTATATACGACGGCACTCAAAACTTAAGCAATAATTATTTAAAATAAAATTTGTTAAATTTTTCTATGAATGCTGTGGAGGTACAACAATTTGCTTTTTATTGTCTAATAAACAGTATTTTTTATTCTTAACGAGATATTTTTTTAAAAAATCTGTTCAAAAATAATTATTCTTGGGATTATTATCAGTAGATTATTATAATATTAATCTTGATTATATTATCACTAGTAGTGGAATAATCAATCTAAGTTAGCAGCGTGCTTCAGTATCCCTGGCACTATCGTAATGGAACATTCTGTAGAGTAATAAAATTCAGTTTGTTTTGTGACAGAAAATAAAAATAAGAAACGTTTCTTTAAAGAATATTTTTAAGATACAGACCATTTAGTAATAAACGTAATATTTCATGAACAGTAGCGGATTTAGGTCTTGAGGGACCTTGGGCTATACGATATTACGGGGCATCCCATGGTTAGGCCTCGAGGGTGAGGGAGGAGGGGGTGAAACCAAATTTGTAAGTATTTTAAGTATAATTTTATTATTCAATATGTAGACCTCGCGGACTATCTTCAATATGAACTATAAATTCGCCTGTAATGTTTAATTTTTCGCCGGATCCTTGGCGGTGACCCCCTCGCATCTCTCCTGGATCCGCTACTGCTCATGAACCAGTTCATCGTATTAGTACTTTAAAAGTTTTTAAAAAGATGTTGGATTTTAAAAATTCTTTTGCTATGTTCGAAACAATTTTCAGTAGCCAATTTTAAAATAAAAATTAGTTAGTGAATTCCAGCGATTTTCAAAGGGATAATAGAGAAGCATTACTTTAAGTAAACTGGATGAAAACTATTGAATAAGTTTTTTATTATATAATTGTATTTTCCACCATAAAAAAAAAAAAGTTTGTAGAATATAATATTCTTCACCATGCAAATGTTGAAGAATATATATATGCAAAGAATATATATTTTAACTATTGTTTGCAATGTGAATGATCCGTGAAAATAATTGTAAAAATTGAGAAATTTTAATTCAATTTTTTAATAATTGCTTTAACTGAGAAAGTTAAAGCATAGAAAATAATTTTACATATTGATGAAAATGAAAACAAATTTAAAAATTAAAAAACAAAACATTTTGTTCAAATATTTCACAGTCTACATTTTCACTCATTCAATTGTAGGCATTAAATAATAGTGCTTTCTGTGGGTTATCAAGTTGTTATTAAGTAAAAACTAACGAAATATATTATTTAAATTAATAATAAAAAGTGGGAAATAGTTCTTCTCTCCAGTAGTGAGCAATACATCTTAATTATTATAATTCATTTGTTAATATTTCTGTTACCTACATAGTGCTCAAAATAGCTTTAAATCTGCTTTTATTTTTATATTTCGATAATGTTACACGTATTACCCGATTTTTGGACAAAGGCTTTCCTAAGCCAATTTCTAAAATATACTGAATTTCAACTAATGTTAATTTTTTTTTACAACTTAAGTTAGATCACAGATTCAATATACACCAGTTTCACTTGCTCTGGAAACAAGGAAAATAAGATGGAAGGTGTGTGGAACCTGTTAAGGTCGGAAAATTACAAAATCGTTCGAATCTTTTTAATCAAATGACCCAAAAATAAAGAGAATACTGCACATTACCTATGATCTGCTCGGTGTAGATTAAAACTGAACATTATATTTATACGAAGCAATCGTATAAAAAAAGTTATTTTAGTTTCCTGATGCGGGAATAATAAAAACCTAAAAATGCTTAAATAAAAAACTTATCAGGAATATCAGTAACAAGTATCAGGAATTAGGAAAATCGGTGTCAGAAAGAAAATTAATTTTTTAGCATAAATTATTTTATTAAATCACTTGTTTGATTATTCTCATTGTCGGTTACTTGCTATATAATGGTTTAAAAGTTATATTTTACCCATTCCGTTTAGGGCCGACTTCATACATTAATATGCTGTAATATTCTTCGTCCTATATGTATGTTTTAACAGTTGGCACGTTCATGATCTTCTCTAAGGTGTGATTTGAAAGAAATTAAGATGCTTTTTTGATAATTTTTCAAAAGGATTTTTTATTGTAGTGCATTTGTATTTTTCTTAAGGGGGTATGTTTTATTAAATCCTAAAGTTCTGATCCGCAAGGTTATCACCATATCATTGTTATCGCACTTTACTGTAATACAATATGTTGATTAAAAAAAGAATATGTTCTTTCGTCTGAATGAGAGAGAACTGAAGCGAGGATATTACGAATCTGAAAATGCTTAGAAAAACGAATGAAGGAGTCAGGAATATTAGTGTCAGAAACACAATTCATTTTCTAGCCTCCAATATTTTAATTTTTTTGTTTAGATTAATTCAGTTTGCTTGTTTTTCTGATTATCAGTTCTATATAAACGCACACACACATACATACATATGTATATAATCAATTAATGAAAGCAAAAACTTAAAAATAATTGGAAGGTTCTAAATCAAAACCTCAATCTTCTCAAATGCCAGTAACAAACTAACTAGTCAACTGGACAGAAAAAGATCACTCTAATTGAATTGTATTTATGACTTTATTGAAATCAGATTTGATAAATGCCAGTTGTTTGAAAACCCAGAATAGATATCGTCTTTTTTAGAGGTCGTAATCTACTTCTTTCGATAAAATGAAAATAAATGCAAGAATTTCTTATATAAACCTTCAGAGTGATGCCGTATAACCTGTTATATGTTGGTAAAATCTATTTGAATACAAAGGACAAAGGCTGAAATGAGGGATATTTTAGTTGGTATAGAGGGCAAAAAGAAGAGAGAGAGGAAGGGCTCCTGGGTTATTATGAAAGAGCGAGACCCCCCGGGGCTATGGTAATGATTGGAAATCAACAGAGGGTCTCCCTCGGGACCACCTCGGCTTTTCGGGACAAAATCCAATGCATAAATTATTGCCAGGCAGGACCTCCTCGTTTTATGTATCCACTATTACAAGGGAGAGCGGCGTTATATAAATTGATTATTTGGATTTCACCCAAAGGGCTTTGGAAGCCCTTCTTATTTATATTTTACCCATCCCGTTTAGGGCCAACCCCATACACTGGCATCCTGTAATATTCTAGTAGGGATGGTGTTTCTCCGCATTTAGGAACCTGATAGTAATGGAGCGGATAACTCTTAACTCTGTTTTTAACCGAGCCAGGAGTAGCTCTACTGCTTCATTAACCCACTTCACAATAGCTCCGTAAACAGAAGAACCTTAATCTATAATTATACACATCTTGTTAAATATTCGATATAATTATTCAATATGTTTGTTATCACTGAGAAGTGAATGGTATAATAAGTATAAGAACACTATTAGAAAGTAATTAAAATAAGACAAGGTTTATGATTTTACAATATAATATAATAACATGAAGTAATACTTATTTTAAAAAATAATTAAATAATAAAAATAGAAATAAAATTTACATTGACGTGTGTGCTTCAGTAGGAGCACAATTTTATTATTATGGATTCTAAGTAATCATACTATTATATAAAAGGACAGCACGTTTTTGTAGTAGATTATAAAAACTTTTTAATAAATATGATTGGGTGAAAACGTTATTTTGTGAATGAAATCGGAGGGCAAGAAAAAAAAAATAGTTTGATAACGTGAAACTTATTTGAGTGAAACCTTATTGCCGTTCAGACCAATTTATTATCGTTGTGGCCCTATTCCTTTAAAATGCCTGCGAGCAATGAGATTGAATAACGTTTTATAGGCTATTATTTTGTATTTTAGAAGGATAATATCCTTTAAAAACCGAGTTAATATAATCTGTATTGTCATTGCGTTTAATTTTCTACATGCAACTATTATTTGCTGCAATCTATTTGCCAGGTTTTTTCACTGAAATGAAGTGGTATAAGTAATTTGTTTTATATTTTTTATCAGTTATTGATAATACAAAAGGCCCCCTCCTTCGAGCCATTTATTAATATTATTATTAAGAAATTGTTGTGCGAAAGTGCCACCTAATTTATAAAACTTAAAACGTCATAAAAATGGATCAATTAAAAGAAGATACAGCTGCTGAAATAAAATATCGAGCCCAACGTGTCAGATGAAACAAAACAAAGATAACATGTACAAAAAAGTGTATATCAGAGGCATTACCGAGTTGCTAAACGACCACGAAAAGATTAATTTTTAAGAAATTACACAAAAATGGAAAGATGGTGAGAGGATTAAACCTCAGTAAAAAATCAAATAGAGGAAGGGAAACCTAAAGAACAAAGCGTCGCAATAGCTCTGAGTAATAAAATCACTTGCCAGAGGATGGCCAACGCTAGACCTGCTTTTGAGAGACTAAGCCGGCTCAGAAAACTAAGGGATTTGACAGTATATAAGCCAAATGGAATAAAAAAAATATTGTATATCCAAGAGTTCAAAATGAATGATTACAACTTATGTGATCCAAAACATGCCTACTTCAACATAGCTAAAAGAAATAGAAGTCCAATACCGATAGACCGCTGGAAGATGGAGGACGCTCTGCAAAGAAGATAAGAATAAATGATCGGATTAGCATGAGTGCTACACGCATTGCTGCCGAATCCCTTTTAGCCGTATAGGGATGAAAATAAATTAATGAATGTGATCCAAAACAAAAAAATAATAATGTGAATGTAAATATCTAATTTAAATTATATTGAATAATTTATATCAAACTTTTGATTGTGTTCATTTGAGGTCACGGAAAACTAGCAGTAGCGGAACTGTGTCGGGTCAGCTCGTTAATTATATTTAATAACCGTCATATTTTTGAATGAAAAAATATGTTAGTTACTAAATAACATTGTAATAAACTGTTTTAACTAAAATGCGCAAAGCTATATTGCAAATTGATAAATCATTCGCACTTATTGACTGTTTATTTATTTTTTTTAATTATTTTTATTAACTTAATTAAATAATGGCTTAAATTATATTTTTATTTTAAATAAATTTTATCGAAAGTTACACATTTTGTTTGTGCAATATCTTTTTTTTTTAGGGTATGGGATAGTTCAATGGGTAAGGTACTGGACGGGTTTGAGTCGGGCTAAAATACATTTTTTTATTCAGTTATATCGTCCCCGAATCCACTCTGAGCTGAGGGGTCACGAGACCCTAATAGTGCCCACCCAGTTTTTATAAACTGACTACCTGTCTCTTTATTGGGCTGGGAGATAAACCTGGCAGGGAGCTTGTATGCTTATCACATAACCTCTTGGTATAACCGTTGGTCAAGAAATAGTATTTGGGCTGTAATAGTACAGGTTTATAGATTCTTCTTTATATTTTGAATAAAAATAGTTATTGTGAGAAAGCCCACATTCTGTAGAGATCTACTAAGACTTTCCAATATATAAATATATTGGAAAGTGTTAGGGACAATAAATCTTAGGAAAATAAAATAAATATAAATAAATAACTAAATAAAATAAATAAATAAATAAAAAAAATCTTAGGAAAATAATATAAAATATATATATATATATATATAATTTTATTTTTTTCCTTCATCAAGTATATGTTTCCCTTTCAAGCTATGTCCGTTTATATGTAAACTTATTTGTCCATCTATCATTACAAGACTAACTGGGAAAAGGAATTGCATATTTGTTCTGGAGTAGAGTTTTTTTTTTTTAAATTGTATATATACCGTCTTCGATTTCGCCATAAGATGACATTAAAACTCTGCAAAAATTTGGTATGAAGCTTTTATGTATCGATAGGCATGATCTAAAAGTTAAGAAACCTGTCTCCCATGAATTCTCAGATCTCTTTTTTTGCATACAGTTTTTAAACATCCCCTTTTCCAATCTATGTATTCTTCTTATAGTAGTAAAGGATTAGTAGATGAGAATACATATCTGTTCCTTCCAACGGCTCTTTGAATAATATATTGAAATGGGTACCTGGCATTTCATCCTAGTGTATTAGGAATTGTAATGGCACGGGTAGACCACAATATTATTTACAAAACCAGTTTCGCTTAGCCTATTGCCAAGACAGGTAGAGAGGGTATGTATTGAAATGCATTGAATCCATCCCCGGGGTAGAACTACAGCGGCAATCGCCGGATGTTTAGCATTGCAAATTACCTAGCGGCAAACAGGCAACGAGTACTATCAAAATGTGCACCTTCCTAACCTTCCAATTAATTTTCACTGTCGTTCTGTTTTCATTCGATAGGCCTGCCCTGGGCCGACTGTTTGTTCGGCTTACTGCTCCTCCATCCAGGCTTATTGTTAACTATATTGTCGAAAATAAAGAGGATTTAGGATAAAGAGGGTTCTTGAGGAAGTTAATGTTCAATGGAATGAGACAGCATTCTCTTTACAGAATTTGTCGTGTATAATTAACGTTTGTCCTTTAATATCATAATATTTGTTAACACCACCAACAATAATTTCTATAGGCTTCTTAAAACGAAAAAAGAAGGAGAGCAAGGGCTTTCAATACCAAGAAGAAAGAAAAAAAAAAAATATATATATATATATATATATATATATATATATATATATATAAGCATAAAATTGTGATTTTCTTAGTAACAAAAAGTGATAATTATTAAGCATTTCCTTTTTATTCCTATTTGAATCAGTTTAACATTGCAAATCTATACTTTAGTGTTCCTAATTGTTGATATTATTTAAAATTTTAAATATTTTTTAAAATAGTATAAAATAATATAAATTATGGATTGGGATGTGACAACTAAAATGTTTAGTTATGCATAGTTCAACAAATTAATAAAGAATAATGCTAAGAATAAACTGATTTAGTGTAATGTGTGTGCATTCCTGAAGATGGGGTATTTACCCTTAGTTGCGGATCTATATAGGAGAAAGGAGAAATTTTCCTAAATTATCCCGCCTATCCTCATATTAGGTTGGAGAGAAATCAACCTTGGCTTACCGTGTGGGAAATCAATCGCCGAATTTGTTAAATGTAATAATATAATTGCCAATTTTAATTGTATTCTTGATCAATTTAAATAAAATAAGTGTGTTTCTTTTGTTTTGTTTTTAAATATGATGAAAACTCAAAACTCATTTATATGGCCTAGTGGTTATGTCGCAGGACTCTTTTAAATGGAATCCTGATCAAGGTCAAAATAGTTTTAAATCGATTTAAACTGTACCAATCATTTATCATTGGGCCATTAAATACTGTGATATCATATCATTGCCTGCTGACACAGAATAAGACAACACAGTTATATAATTCTATATATAATCCTTTCCCTATTCCCTTAATGCATTGAAAATTAAAAATGGTTGGCGCCTCAAAGAAAGAATATATAAAATCATTAAAAAATATAAACAAAATTTATGGCACAATTCCGGCTTGCTCTTTGAATATCATAAAATTTCGTGGTCACCCTGATACAGGGCCGGGAACTAGGGGGGGGGGGAAGGTTAAAGCGGGCACTTACCCTTTTTAGGTTAAGTAAACAATATTTGTTTCTGCTTTTGGTTGTATTGAATTGCTTAATTCAGCCAATTTTAATTTTAGGAGATGATGTTATTTATTTCGAAATATACTACCAGCAATACTGTTATAAAAGTATTAACTTTTATAGGAGGTAGGGAAGGGATGAAAGAAAGAACAGAAAAATAGAACTTGCCCCTCTGGCAAACCTCTTAGTTCTTGCACTGATCTGATTATTTCCCCCTAAAAACTACCTCTGGATCCGTCCCTAATTACCACAAGAAGAGGTCTGAAATCTGGTCTCATTATTAAAATCAATAAAAAGTATTTATTAATACCTTATTCGGATAACTTTTTATTACTAAGTTTATTCACAATAGTCATCGAAAAATAGAACTTATATTTGGTGATTTTCATATTCTCTTAAAATACTCCCGGAACGGAGCAACAAGCCCATCGGTACTTGTTTCCACAACTCAGGATTGCTTCTATACAGAAAATATAATCGAATAAACAACATTTATACACTTTTTTTCCTAGCTCAATCACTTTACAAATCAGACATAAAGGGGAAAAATCACACCCTTACATAACAGATGTGCATTAAAAAAATATGTTTTCAGGATGGACGAGATTCCGCCCCATACCTTACCTTTGGTAATAAAAAGATACCCAGACTCTTCTTTGGTCACTATCCTAGGACTGGCATTCTACTTCGAATTGTAATTACAGTTTTTAATAAGTCAAATTATGTGTGTTAAGCTTTGTCGTTTTATCATTTTTTAAATCTGATGAAAACTCAAAACATATTTAAATCGTCCAGTGTTTAAGTCGCTGGACTCATAAAAGTAGAATCCCAATCAAGGTCAAAATAGTTTTAAACTGGTTCAAACAGTCTCGTTTGTCATTAGGTTATTAATTACTGAGATATCCTGTCAATCCCTCCTGAATCAGATAAAGAAAACACAATCAGATATTTCTATATATTGCCCTTCCTTTATTCCATATTTCTATAGAAAAATAGTATATAAAAATAGTAGACGCCAAAGAAATAATATATATAAACAATTTAAAATATCAAAAAAATAATCCCGGCCTGCTCTAATAGTACCCCAAATTCTGTGTTCACATTGATGTAGGACCGAAAATAGGGAGAGGGAGCACTTACCCTGATCGGCAGAATTTAGAGTAAAATTTTATTTTTAGATTAAGAAAACAAATTTTGTTTCTTTTTTTCAAGTTGGTAAATTAACACGAATTACAGATGGAAAAAATGGTTTATTTAAATTGACTCCTGTTTTAATTTATGATTAGAATTAAATGTAACAGTGGCAAGTGATGGATGGTATTAGTTATCGATTCATATTTTATAGTTCCAGAGAGATGGGGCCACCGCTAAGAATAAATTCTTATTTAAATAATAAAGTACTTTAAAAATATTATTTATTTAAATTAAAGTAATAACCAAGACCTCTTGGTATAAATTTGTTAATAAAAGATTGCTATGTAGCAGTTAGCTCATATATATATATATATATATATATATATATATATATATATATATATATATATATATATATATATATGTATATATCACGAAACAACAGAATGCTGACCCGCTAATGTAGTCAGTCTATCCATCGGCGTGCGCAGCATCCTTTATTAGAGAGTGCAAGAAGCATAATACCGGGGGTCCTTCCATATTCCCCAATCGGACATGGTCTCCGGAGATATCTACTATTTAAATGAAAAAAACAAAACATAAAATAATAAAACGTTCGCTGCGGCAGCATTTTTTGTAGCTGGAGAAAAACGGCCAATATTTTTGAAAAATACATTTTTTTGAAATGAAAGAAGGCGTCTATTCACCTATTAAAGGAGATATATTGGAGCAATATGATTAGGGCATATCCTAGCACTATAGAGATGATTAACTAATGTAACTCGAGCAGCGATGACCTAATGCTGGCGGAAACGATAATGAACCAGCGTTCCCATGCCTTTGAATCCCATCTCAATGGCCCACTACGTCATTGGGTGGCTCACTAACTTGTCAATTAGTTCTCTAGTAGCAATTTCTTACTACGGACATTTGTCTTCATATGATTTGAGACACCCCAGACTGTATCTTCAGATTTAGTTTAGTAATACAAATTTGAAAAATGTGACAACTCAGTCATGAGGAAAAAATACACCGGATACTATAAATTAAAACAAAACTTTATTCCAAAAAAGTTATAGTTGGTTAATTTAGAGAGAATGGGATCGGCAGTGGCTAAAAAACTTGACTCCAAATTCTTGGCCAGGAATCGAATCTGGCTAAAGCAAAAATTTTATTTTCTGTTTTTTCAGCAGTTTAATTTTTATTGTTGGGTGACCCTTTTGAGATTTACCCAATCTCAGCGAATTTGGAACTCGTTGTTGAGCGTCCTACTTATCCCATGTTATTTTATAACCATAGGTCAATGAAAGTTACTTCCTTAAGTACTGAGCCCCACCCTTCATAGATTGAAGTGCTAGAATTTTTTTTTTTAATTATTCGGAACTGGCTGATTACTGGATTAATTTTTCATTACATTATATAATTCAAAAAGGAATTTAAAACTCTTTATACTTCGTATTTTATATTTTTCTTCCACGTTTCGCTCATTTTTTTAAATAAATAGGTAGCGTGTTGTGATGAATTGATGTTGTTAGATGTAATTTATTAGCAATTTTAATATTTTTTTAGATCAATATGATAATGAGCCAGAAGGCTCGAAACGTTATTTGTAAAAGAAAAATATAAAATATGAAGTGTAAAGAGTTTTAAATTCCTTGATAAATTTTATTATACAATAAATAACTACAGCTCTTTGAAACCAGCGCCGTATTGTGGTAGCGTAATCCTTAATAATATTTTTTCTTTATTAGAATAAAATTTGAAATATCATTCTGTTAAGATTAAAAGCTAAACGAAATAACGATCTCAAAAGATTTTGTAAAACTTGTTAAATGAACAAACATTATATACTAGTAATAATATATGTTGGAATAGCGAAATGAGGGCTAATTTAAAAATTAATCAGCAGAAAAGCTGGTACTCTACAGGATTGTATAAAATTTGAAGTATTGTGAGAAATGCCTCTGGATTCCATAATTAGTCTTTAATGTATTTATTATGCGTGCTCTCTTGATCTCTATAAAATTTACATCGATAGATTTGATGAAAAACGTAAATAGTTGACAGTTTTAATGTAAATGTGGTTGGTTCTCAGTTTCATTTATGATTTTGAATCTTACCCACTGTAATCGTTCACTAATTAGAAAGCATGGCTAAATATTTCAATTTCTCTGTGTCTAGGCTGACATCACTGCAAGAGGAGCTTTTTATTTAACCATGCTGGTACATTTTAATAGATTCATATCTTGGCCATATCAGAAAACTTGGACCAACTTTTTTTTTCCCTGGTTTCTATCCATGGGAACCTTGGTGTACAACAGCATCTTGACTTTGAATTATATTCTGAAACCAAGCTCAATAGAAATATATATTCGTTATCTGAAACCTCATTTTATCTGCAAGGGTTATGTGACAAGTTATGTGACTAAATGAAAGTTGGCAAAAGTGTTGGTTTTAAACATATGTATTTAGATTATTGACATCACTTTCCAGCATTTTTCGAAGATAGCGACGTCACAGTAGTAACAAGTGTAAAGAAATTCGCAATGAAATGAAGTAGATGAGAAAGAGAACATAACAAGATAATGAGACGGACAGGGAAAGTGGAGGGGTTGATATTGGGGAGCCGAGGTGCCCACTTTCCAGGCCATTGGCCTTAACTTAATCCTGACGGTGGCTAGTGCCCGGAAAAACAGGCCACTAATGAAAACCTCATCCACTCCTATGCCACCTACCTTCGGGCCTCCTGAATAGGCCTTCTGGGGTTTGTTGTTATATGGGGCTACAAAGTTTGTAATAACAAAAGAGAAGAGGTCAAAACAGAGCAGAACAAAAAGTATAGTAAAGAAATATTCCATATCGAGTAAAATGATGTATGAGAAAAATATATATTTACATTATTACAATTCAGTATATGAGGATATGGCTGATAAGCGAACTCATCATAAAAGATAAACGTTGAAGATAAATTTTGTTAGATAAATTAATAAAAGTTAGGCCAACAAGCAGATCAAGGAAAGCTAATCAAATAATATGAAATTATTTACAGAAAAAATAACTTTCTACAAATATTCTAGTACAAACTATCAGATTAGCAGACCGTATGCAATTTGTCTGGTCGTGTATTCATAAACGGGCAGTTTTCAATTATCTATCAATAGTTATGATTTAAATCAGCTATAAATAATAGGTATTTACACAGGCATGAATATTGTTAGCATCGATACGGTAGTTTGACTACTAAGCAGGTGAAGAAATATGTGGTGTTTGACGGCAAGTGTAGTGAAGATTTCAAGAATAGAAACCGAAAAGAATTCCAGAAAGAGGTAGCAAATACAACATCGATTCTTAATCATGATGTATAAATTAAATGTCTGTTTCTAACTATACCGTTATTTCAAAA
Organism: Rhaphigaster nebulosa; assembly: GCA_948150685.1. Lineage (NCBI taxonomy): Eukaryota > Metazoa > Arthropoda > Insecta > Hemiptera > Pentatomidae > Rhaphigaster > Rhaphigaster nebulosa. Next base: position 74,266,331 of record OX411308.1, read on the forward strand.
GTTAATCCTGCATATTTATTTACATTTAACACAGGAAAATGATTGAATCACATGATATTAAGAAGATATGAAATCTAAAATAAATGTTTGCAATTAGAAATGCATTTTGATTAATAATATCTGATCCGGCAATACTTCACTATTACTTGATTTAAGTATAATAATATATAATATATATATATATATATATATATATATATATATATATATATATATATATTATTTTTTTTATTTTTTCAAACTTGAGATATAAAATAAAGCAGTTTTAACATGCTTAATATTTCTCAACTCCTAGTATGCATTTTTCATATATTTTTTTTTTGTAAGTATTTCAATTATCTTTCAAATGAGCATTCATATAATCAGCGAAAAATGCATACTTTTCGAGTTATACGCAAATAAAATATTCTTTCCGTCATAACTGTTTCCTTCTTTTTCTCGGGGATGTTAACGGAGAAGACTTTAGTTGTTGATACTATCAATATCTACCTGGAGCTTACGAAAAGCTTCGAACATGTCGGGTGGGTTATAGGATATGCATATTTGTAAGTCGTCTGCATACAAATGATATTACGATTGGCAGATAAATATTGATAGTTCATTTATATAATAAGAATAACACGGAATCTTGTGACTGTATGTATTAGAAAATTTAGAATGGACTTGAGGTGGGCCACGACAGCTGCTTGCCCATGGTCAAGGCATTCAAAGAGAGTGCACATCGATCGTGTCATCAAATTACTGTATGCTTCTATTTTGTAATGATTTTGAGATATGTTATCGTTTTCGGTAAAAAAAAAATAATCGGACGAAACTTTTCAGACATCGATTGGGTCAAGAAAGTATAAAAGTGCTCTAAGGAATTTCACCACAATTTTCTCTCAGAAGCACCTGGTTTCTGATGAAAACACAAAATTAGGTTCCTCTGGCAGCCATCATAATAGAGCAGTGTTGTCTCAAATGTTTCTAAACGTGAAATATGACATTTTCCGGAATTGGAGGTAGGACATAAGAAAGTTTGTAGAGAGCGAGAAAACACCGTGTGACCTACATAAAACCTATTGGATGTATAGTGAAAGAATTTTATTTTCATTTTCTATTCAGATATAATCATAGGGGAGAGTACCCTGAAGCCAAAAATAATTTTGTCAGTAATGAAAACATTAATCAAGTGTAATATAAAAATTGGCGAAATTAGCAACCTACTTCGTGTTACATGAGCAGGAAGTGAGAATTGTGGTGATTTTTAATCATGAACCTGATCAACTTCGTGCCCTCAAGTTAGAGGGTCAATATAGGAGCCATATTGTTTTATCTCTTCAAAAAAATTGAACTTCCTATGAGTTAAGACAGAGAAGCTGCATGACCCATATATGGAATTTTAATTTCCGCTGGCGCTACAGATCATGAAGATCTTCTTACAGCCATTTATTGCTTGCGGTAGCACTGATAATCTGCCTGAAATAGGTCATAGAATACCAATAGACTGATATGAATGGCTTTGGTTTACTTACCAATTATTACGAGTAAAAGGATCTGTATGAGAGATCTCGTCCAGCAACCAAATGAAACTAATTGGAGTTCACAGATATATAAAGGTGCGTTCTGTCCTTCCACATATCTGGCCGTGTTCCTACCTAATGAAAATTTACCACTTGTCGCCTTTTTTTATGGTAGGAGGGGATGAAGAGTCGGTAAAAAAAATATTGAAGCTAATTCTGGTAGTGAACAAAGATTCTATTATTTTATCAAATATTAACAATTGAAATTCACTTCTTGTGATAGGAACTCCCTGCTTAAGACAGCCTGTTTACTTTATTTTATAAATTTTGATTGAAAGAGTCTTCCGCTAGGGTTCCGTATGGAGAGGGCAGCCAGTTCTGTCTTTGCCATGTAAATTCCATTGCCTCAGGGCACCGATGCAGATGGCACATCAAAGGCCCGTCTTCCAAACTCTTCCTCATGTATCTCTTTATTTAAATAACTGTGTCGTCTCCCTCCCCATCTTTATCTCTAAATGTCTTATGAAAAGGAAATTCAGGGTTACCACCGTCTACTTTTCTCTCAAATAGAACTTCTCTAACCCGCAGTTAGGCTAACAGGGTTTAACGTTATCATTCCTTTTGTGTAAAGAAATATTATAATATATAAGTAGAGTTATTAAGGCTTTGTTAAAAATAGTAAATTTTAGAAAATATTCTACCACTAAAATATGAGTTACTCTTATTTGTTTTTTTAGTCATTATTGGTATCCCAGGATCGAACAATTATCGAAAATTATTTTTTCCTTTAGCTAACGTGGAGGAAAAAAATATAATAGTTACTTATTGAACAGTCATACATTTAAAAATAATTTTATTTTGCATGTTATTAAACACATGGCAATGTCAATACAATAAAGATGTAAAAATATTACAACGCATTTATAACATATAATATTTATAATCATTAATAGAGAAATTCAAAACTGTATTTTTTATTGTAACCGGTGATTAGAAATTTTTGCGAACATGTGTTAAAAAGAAAAATCCAGTGCGGTGTGTGCATTACACAAATTTCTCTTACAATCGCATAATAAAAATCCATTTTTTAAAATAATTTTATTTTCACAAATGTATAATAAAATATATTTTTAAACAATTGCAGTATGACAATTTTGTGTAATACATATTTTGGGTTTGTTAAGCTGAAAATAAATTTTAAAAGTTTCATTTAGAGATCTAGTTTTCATTAAATGATATAAAAATAGAAATTACAAAATTAATAATTTCTACTTTTCTATTGTTGCATTAAATTATTACAGAGCTAGGATGGCGGCGTGTTGGGAGGACATATGCTATAAATTATTCTGCAAAAGTTTCTATGGACACCGGTTCGCCTTTGTTTAGGTTTTTGATAACTTGAAAAATATACATTGCCAGGAATATTCCAGATGCGCAATTGAAAAATAATTTGATTGTTTGCAAAACAAAAAAAAAAAAAAAAAAATTAGTCGGACTAACATAACGGAAGATAAAGCAAACGTTCTTTGTTTTTTACTCCAACCCTAAGCAGTAAGGAAAGTCGTGTGACTGGATATACCAGATATTTTTTTATCAATGAATTATTGTAAACAACGCTATATCATTGTTTATTTTAACCCTTCCGAAACCAGGTTAAAAACATATTATACTGAATACGGTTCTTACGGATCCCACCTAATTTTTTGATGATTTTTGCTATTTGTCTTAATTTAATTGGTCCAAACCCGTTCGATATTCATAAATTAACAGAATTGATACAATATTAATGATGAGATACAAAATTTATAATTTATAATTACAAAAATATAAAAAACGAAATCAGTGAAAGCTAGAACCTAAAAAATACAATTAAAGAAATCTTAAAAACATAAAAATTAAATAATATAAATTTGAGAAGATATACAAATACAAAAACGCAATGAAAGGCTTACAAAAGCTAAGAAAAAACTACTACAAAAAAATAGTAGAAAATATCTAGACAGAATGGACACTAAAAAAGTTGTACTAACCCAGTTGATTCAAGTGAAATTCATTTCTTGATGGGATCCGATGAAATCTAATTACGAAAAACTAAAACAAAAATTCATAGAAATTATTCAAAGAACTTTTCCATGGTTGGGTATGGCGCATTTGTTGAAAGTCGAAATTGTTGAACAACTTCACACAACGTAATTTTGTTTGAAAATGTTACTTTCGTTAATTGCTGTCAACATTGTAAGAAAAAATTACAAATTAAATCTCACAAAAAAATTTTACTGGCCTAAACTACCAATTGGGGCCCAAAGATACCCCAGCAGTGGTTTTTGTGAGAAAAAAATCGCCATTAATCGTACACTGCAAATTTTCTTAGAACGACAGCTGTAATTTATCACAGATAGTTTATGGAAATTTTTTTAATGTAATTTCATTAATATATCTTTGATTTTACGAGCATGATAAACAAAAAACTGGGCAGAGAGTAAGGGCGGACCCAAGCATTTGTTGGAAGGGTTGAATAGAAATAAAATTATATACCTTGGGTGGACTAAAGATATCTTTTGTATAAATCAAAAAACATTGACGATTACAATAATTTATCTGTGTATAGATTAGTAAACAAAACTGAAATGTTAAAAAACATAAGAAAATCAAGAAGAGGAGCTGGTGACGGTAGGACGAATGGAGTTTATTGCTTTAATTATTGTCAAGATAAACTCGTTGTGAGGTAATTCATCAGCTCCCCTCGGTCTCAATCCACTTAAGCCTGATTAGGCCTATCTCCTTCAACGGCCTTTAATTTTTCACCTTCATCACGGCAAACTGTCTGTCCTATGTCCCCTATCGTCCAAACTTACTCTCTGTCTTTGTGAGAACTGTCTATACTATATTTCGCTTATTGTACCTCATCTGATAGTTATATTCAGTTTTTCGTCTCATTATTATTGTGTAATTATCACTTTAAAATATTTTTTAAATCAACCATTTATAAATCAATAATCACTCATAAACTATATGACTAAAAATAATTACAATTATTAATTTTTTAATAGATATGCCAGTGCCCGTTTAATAACTAACTTAACCCAAGTGGTTGAAGAGCCCAAAACTGTTAATAAATAAATAACTTTTTTTTTTTTTGTATCGTATATACACAATAAAGTAAAAATTCATCATTAACGCAACGCTGGACATATACTTACAATACTATTAAATAAAAATACCAATGCCAGTATCCCAGTACTAAATAAAGAATTAAGCAATTTTGTTTCCAATTTTCTTTGTTTCCATGTAAAGATTTAACAGTTAAATCAAATTTGAGGAGTCAAGAGGTTGCGTTCCTGGAAATATTTTTTAATATGTGACTTATTGGATGTAGCTTATATTATTATTAAGGTGACATAACTGTGGTTCTATGTAGGTATGCAACACAGAAGCACGGCACAGTGAAGAGCAGTGTAAGTCTAAAGATGGAATATCGCAATCCCGAAACGTCATTTATTAAAGGATAGCAATTTATGACATATAGTAATATATATGTGTAGTTGTATATATATATATATATATATATATATATATATATATATATATATATATATATATATATATATATATAAATTAGCTTAACAAAGCAAGTCTAATTCTTTCTACCTACTTTCTTTCTATCTCCTTCTAATTCTTAATACTTATAAAGGAATTTTGGTTTAAAGCTTTAATTTTCCCGTGCAGAATGTACGGCATATTATGAAGATAATTTCATCTTCAAAAATTTGATGCATAATGGAAACTAAGATTTTTTTATGACAATAAATATTTTCCAATTTGCCAATAATGACATCAGAATTAATAATGTTAAATAGATAAATATAAAATATTTTCAAACAAAGCATGCCTTATGAATGCGAAAGTTTTTACTATCAAGATTTCACAAAGTTAGTGAACTTTATTTAAAACATAAAAAAACCTATATTACATATATATTTTACCTATATTACCTTTATTATACCTAGTTACTCATTAAAATATTTTGAAATAATGAAAATTTTATTTTATATAAATCTATGAATTGTACATGTAATTAAACGTTCTCTGGATTGAATACACTCAACAAATGTTATGTATTTTAAATATCATTGACCATAATCGTCTCAAAGACACAGAATAAAAAATATATTGAATTTAATATTTATTTTTTTATTGGTTTCATTAAATTTAATGACTTTTAGGCTAAAAATAAATTATTTTTTATGAGAAAAAATAAGTATTGTTAATATCTGGTGGTTCCAGTGGTTTTAATTATTCCCAATTAAATTTTTATGATTTATTTTTGTTTTAAACTTGTATAATATATATATATATATATATATATATATATATTTATTGTAAAATCTTTCGGTATATATATATATATATATATATACCGGAAGATTTTACAATAAAAATACAAATGACAAAAATTAAAGCAGATAAATGTATACTTACCATTGGACCCAGCTGGTATCGAGTAACCATTTGGCAGTAGTAGAATAGTGAGTGCTCTTATGACTGAATCGAGATGAATTAGAAGCGTAGTAGTGGTGTGAACTAGCACGGTCCTTGGGTTAATTGTAAGAAATCATGCTAATTGGTGTCAATGTTCTTGATTGGATCGTCTCGGATTGTTCTCACGAGATGACATCAGATCCTGAAGGCTCACGTTCCAACGGTCATAACGTGTCTTCTATCTATCCTCACGGTGATTGGCCCACTGTCCGTCGGCGGTCGACGAATCATAATCAACCCACCTATTATTCCTTCGTGTTAAACAGAGATCTATTTGCAAAGCCAAAGTGTTTTGACATTATTTATGTTTAAATTCGAAAGTAGTATCTGACAGTCGCTCTTTGATTTATCGTTGGATAGATTAAAAAATAGACTTCAATAGATGTATTGCTTATAAAATTATATCCTTAAATGGAAGCTTGATGAATAAGTCCATATAATATGAGAAATTATAATGTGTGTATAAAAATTTCTATATATATATATATATATGCGCACACACACGGACAAGTGAGGAATTAATGTATACGAGTATGATGGAAATCCAATCACTCAATATCGTATTACAGCAAAAGCTTGATAACTATTTGATTTTACGCTCGTAATATGTGTTTTTAATGTTTGTGATTATTCCATTTGTTATAGATATTAATCATAAATCTAAGGATTTGAGAAGAATTTAAACCTGGCATCACATTGCATTAAAATTTCGCGATGTTATATTGTAATGTAACTCTTTCAGAGAGGATTTCAATCTGCGGAGCTCTAAACAGTTAGAGTATGGTCAAAATGAAGTTTTCCCTAATATGCCACTCATTTGCAAAAGAAATCGCTGTAATTTGCGTGCAGTATCGGTGATATCACTTTTCATCGACTGTTTATAAAATCTTGGATCCATGGGGAGGAAATAATGGAATGTTTAATTCTTCCTGCGTTGAAGACCCTGGATTCTTAAGTGAAACCGATATGAATGGAAATCTACTAAAGTTATCTAAAGCAATGCTTAAGTATCTTCAACAGTTAATAAGAATTTTTTATTTATACTCTTTCTTTTTTCTCTTCCATTCTTTAGATTACATGAGAATGCAAAGAAATCTTTGATAAAAGAACTGTTTTATAATAATATCTAGTTATGCAGGTTTTAGGTATCGGGAGAGTTAAAATTTTATCCAATCATTCAGTACCAAGCAAGCATATATTGATGATGGTTCGCCATTGCCCATTTTTCGAACTTTAAATCAAAGCTTCAACATTAAGATTATTAAAGTTGACAAAAGCCTTACAACTATCCATAATTGATTGTTTAGTAGGTCAGTCAACTCCAGCATTATTTATTTTTCTATACATAAAAAAATGAGGCATATGAATTAGGATTATAAGACCATCGTCTTATATGAGTGTTCTTTCGACATGAACAAAATAGTTTAGACAACTTCGTGTACTTGCACAGATCAAGTGATAATAGTATTTTTAAAAGTGGGCGTTTTTGCACAGAGTAATTATAAAGACTTAATGAGAAGAGAAGAGGATGACGGAAGATACAAGTCGTGTTTGTGATCATGCTGAGAACCGAAGATCTTGGATTAGCGGCCTGTTTGTGGGGAACCGCAGAATAACAGAGGCTGTCCTCCCTCTACGATAACACCCCAAAACCTCACCACCCTCTTCACAAACCTTCCCAAGTCGTTCCTCTAGCTACTGTCCTCTGTCTTTTACCATTTCCTATTCACTGAATCATGATTTGAATTGTATCGAGAAAATTAATAGCTTTTACTCATACATTAGTTTTTGTCAAATCCACACCAAAATATAAGAAGGGGACGAAAATAGAAAGGGGGATAGGTAGACCAATTAACCAAATAATCATAAGTTCAATGATATATTTATGTTTTAAAATTCTTACATTCATAAACTATTGCGTTGAGCTGTGAAGAAACATTTCTGTTGCTGAGTGTCAGAATTTTGTAGCGAGCTTTACGAATAAACCAATTAGAGCTAGGAGAATTAACTCGTTCTAAGCATGACAATATGGAAATATGTATGGATCATTTTAAAATAAAGTGGCACTTTTGAATTTCTTGAAAAAACATTTTTCATAACTGCGACCTGAGTCAACTTATCATGCCACAACAATACTTCTGAACACCTAAATGTAGTTGATTTATCAAATTTTTGTTTCCTTGAATTTCGGCAGTCCATGGCACATTTAGATATGGGGCCCTCCATATTAAAGAATTTATTTTCTTAGCAACTTTGGGTTATCAAAAGAAATAAACAAGTCATTATTTTTTTAAATATTTAAGTAGTACTGGTACTGGTATTGGTGGAGAAAACAAGTCCGACAAGTTGGCCTTATGATCCTTTTTGCCAATCCCTGATGGCTACCTTTACGTCTCCGTCACCTACTAACCAGAGTGGAAGTGTCAAGATTCATTTCGCGGGATCGCTACGAAATAAATATTAACTGACCCAGTCGGGAATCGAACCCGAATCGTTCCGAACCGGGCACTCAGAGACCCTCTCCCCAACGTACTCGGCCATCACGTTCTCTATATTTAAATAGTAACAAACATTTAAAAATGTTAAACATTTACAAGAGAAAAGGAGCCCTATAGATCTTGGTGTCCAGTGGGTCCATGGGAGTTAAGACTGCATTGGTTATATATTTACTTAATTGTCTATTTCGTTACAGTATTACAATCCTGCACTTTACCATCTAATTCCATTATTAATACCTTGTTATACCGACACGGTAACGTAACGAAGGAGTAACGTAATGGAGGAATTAGTAGCTTTTACACTGATAACTTGCTTACTTTATTTAATTACCAAATGTAATTAACTTGATAAAATTGTGGCCATGAAGAGAATATTTCAATAAAATATGGAATTCGAAGCACTTGATAAACTGATACCTAACAATAAAATATGGAGTTCGAAGCACTTGATTAAATTGAAAAAAACAAACAAACAATGGTAACAATAAAATATGGTGTTCGAAGCACTTGATTAAATTGAAAAAAACAAACAAACAATGGTAACAATAAAATATGGTGTTCGAAGCACTTGATTAACTTGAAAAAACAAACAAACAATGGTAACCTAATGTAGTATTAAAAAAATACTCATCATATTTATATGGAAAAGGTCACCTGCCAGCGGTCGAGTCGGGAACCGAGTTGCGGCATTCTCTGACAACACCTGGTCTCTGTAGAACTCCATTTACTCCTTTCCTTTTTCTTCTAACATTGTACGCTCGTTTTAAAAATGCAAATGACCCCATAAAGCCAACTCAAGTCACACGGAATTACAGGATCAGTCAAAGTAAAAATTGACATAAATAGTAGGAACAAAAACAGTCTTATAGGATAATCATGAGAGTAGTAATGTCTTAGGTTTCGACAAAGTTGGAAAAATAGCCGTCCTTGGTTTTCGACAACAGTACTTTACCGAATTATTATATTGTGGTACTCAATCGAAGCAGAATTTAATGATTTGTTCATGTATGATACCATAAATGTTTTGAATGAACGCCCTGTTAAGAAATTATAGGCAGAGAACCAAAAAAATTCTTCAAATTTCGATTTTTTTTTTGCCAAAAATTCTCCCAAGCTCTCTCACTTAAGGCTTCCTTGACAGTTTTCATGCTTTTTGCCTTTGCTGATAAAACGGATATTCTTTTTACTATTTTTCTTATTTTTGCATTTTGGATCGATTGCAAACTATTATCCATTGTTTTGCCGATGTGAGAAAACATACAATTAGGTCGGGCCGATTATACCAGTTTTATATATAAAAGTTTCGCAATGAGACGCAGCATATTACAAATAGTTTAGGCTTTATGTTTTAAACCTCGTAAACTGTTTGGAGAGTGTTTTGATGTAATTATTAATTTCAAATTTCATTGGAAGATTTTCTTACGTTTTGAGGAAAAAAACCTATATCATTAAGTTGGTTTAATTAAGCTTTAAACGTCCACCGTATGTCAGGATCCGTTTGGTATTTAGATCACTGCAAAAACTATCATTAATGTTGATTTTGTGTTTATTTTTTGACACAGAACAATAACCAACTGATTGCTTCGACTAATTATCATTTATTGCTGAGTGGATTCGCACCTTTGCAATATTCTTCGATAATAACTTTGCGATTTGAGCTTGATGCTATCGGAGTCGTTATATGAGTAATCGTAAATTCAATCGAAGTCCTCAAATGCCGTGACGACTGGGAGTATAGGAAGATTGCCATTTCTTAAATAGTTGTGGATCACGAGAAGGAGGTTTTACTAAATCTACCTGAGGGAGGGCCAGTAAACAGTAGTTACTAATTCACGAGGAGTGGGCATTGTTTACCGATGACCAGGAGGATAGGAGCCTCCCCATGGGTCCTATATCGTCAAATATTTAAGGCTCGCGTGATGGCTTGAGCCCAGCTAATTACACGTTATTAGGGGAGCAAAATCAATGTACTACGTTAGAGCTTTCATCTCCGCTTCCTCCCTTCGCTCCTCGTTTGGTCTTTAGAAGAACCTTCTTCAGTCGATCGATTAGGGCTTATTGCTTCGGTATTGGCTTCAATTAGAGAATTTATTGTTCCGTAGATATGCTTTAACGGCTCTCGTAAACATTAAAAAAAAAAGAATGATTTTCTAATCATTTACTTTTATTACCATGTAGCTAGAAAATTAATAATATTCATCTTAATTACTTTAATAAGGTTAATTCTTTGAGGCAATAATGAAATATGTTATTATTGATTTGTTTTAAAGGGCGAAAACTGCTGACATTATAATAGCAATGACTGGATAAATTGATGAAATACAAAAATTAAATAAATTAATTCAACATAATAATAAATATATAGGTAACACAAAATAGATTAATTCAAATAAGAGATATTTCAATGGTTTTAATTTATTCAAAGTCACTGTTATATTACTACTCTTATTTCCGGAAATTTGTTTTCAATCTGAAAAATTTCTCCTTTTCTTCTGCTATAGTTAATTATCTAATTCTTTCATAGTTTATATATACCCATTTTTTATTACTACTATCAACGATAACCATCTCTCATTTTAAATAAACAAAATTAATGATAAATTTAGTGGAAGAAATTTTGAAAATTCTTTTTTTCAAGCTCTGTCAGAATATTTCAATGAGAATAAGATCTAGCTAACATTAAATCCTATTTAGTCATACATTTTATAACGAGTTTTTCGAGAAAATTGAAAAAAAAAAACCAACACGTCAAATCGATGATATAATGTGGTCCTTTCCGTTGGTCGATTTTACCTGGTAATGTTAGATGTGTCATCACAGGCATATGCCTATCTTCTTAATTTAAGTTTCGTAAAACTATTTGTTTTTTAGCTAGACTTACCACAAACACACACACACACACACACACTCTGGCAGAGACTCTGGAATGCCTCATCCTCAGGAAGATGGACCCACCGCCTGATTACTAACATTGCAGCGTAACACTCCAAGATATCACGGAAACATGGATAGCTTGATTATTATCTAATCCGGATGCCTACTGCCTACTTAGCTCGCTTTAAGCTGGAGGACCAATCATCGTGCCCTACTTGCGCCAGAGTGAATGAAACAGTGGAGCGTGCGTTATTCTGTTGCCCATGTTTTGCTAAAGAAAAGGAAGAGTTAGATAGGAACCTGGAACAACAGTCAGTTCCGGAAAACTTAGTCGCTCTAATGATGTCCAGGCTGGAGAACTGGAGTGCTGTTACAGACTATGCCTCGTGTATCGGCAGGCAGTTCAGAGTACAGGAGCGAGAAAGGAGAGGCCAGGCAATGGCTTAATAAGAGGTCCAATGAAGAAGTAGGCGCATGGCCATCCTGTCCCCCGCGAAGTAATGCTTGACAGCAGTTCCGCGGGGTGGCAATGATGTATAGAGAGGTGGTTTTTTACTGAGTAGGAATCCCAGACTGTTGCGGACGTTTAGTCACACATCGTCTTATGAAAGATTTTTCCCCTACACACATATATATATATAAAAAAAAAAAAAAATTACTATTGTAAAGATAGCATTTTGCTCATTTATTTATTTTATTTCCTTCTAAATCGCTAACAATTAAAAGCGAAACATTATCGTAACTAGACGTATTTTGTCTTAAAATTATTTCTAGGGTTAGTGATGTATTTTTATTTAATACTTTTATGCTAGTTTTGTTCTTAATCTATTCATAATTTTAAGTGATATATCAATTTTGGCTATACTATATTTTCTATTATTGAAGTAATATTTTGCTATAAAATATTTTTAGGCTGATTTCCGTTTCTATATTTCTAAGTAATTAACATTTTGATATTTAAGGAGTTGTTACTGTTAAAAAACCAATTCCAAGTCAAAAAATCAACAAAAAATCCTAGCTTTTTATTATAAAATATTGAAATTACTAATCAGTTTGTCAAATCCTTAGGAATAGCCATTGTATTGATATATTTACTAACCAGCCAACATACTAGAGTACACATGTTTAAGATATCATTAACAAGGAGATACCTAGTTCTCAAGTCTGCTCGAGAATGATGGACCAGAAAGCAGACTGGAGAATCAGCTGATTAACAGTTAGCGGAATTGAGCTTGGGGCTATAAGAGATTTCCAGGAGGCACACTGAAATAAATCGTGGCCTGGAAGTAATGAAATGAAGAGGAGCTGACACAGAGCAGGGCAGGGCAGTGTGACAGCGAACAGTCCACCACATTTGTCCGTTCTACAAATCACTCGATCTCGCTCTGGTGCGATCCTCTGTCTCGCTCTCAACAATGTTTCATCCTAGTTTTCAACTTCTTTTTTCGCTAATGCGTTTTCGTATTGGTCTTTAAATGTTGAATGTGTCCATATGACATTCCTCGATATTGATGCAAATATAACAAAAAGTTAACTGATACCAAAACTATCTGGTAAATATTATGGTGATTTTCTGTTGTATTTTTTCCGAAAATAATATACTTTTACAATGTACCGAAGGTCAGCGGAGAGGGGTGGAAAGAAAATTTATCATATATTGAAGCTTTATACATGATAAAGGTCTTTCAAGTAAATTATTAATTTATAAAAACGTAATAAGACTGGCCCTTCATTGTACGCCGATGTTAGCTGATATATCGGAAACAACGGCAACAAAACTCCAACAATTTAAGAACAGCGTGATGAGACGAATTGTGAGACATAGCAACATATAGAGGACAAAAACGGACTTACTCCATACAACCTTTGAACTGCCGACAGTTACTGACTTTATCAAACTGAGGCGTATCAAATAGACGATGAGCCCTCTATTCAGGACTCTGACCCCAACAGGACAGCCACAGAGGTGGCAAAAAAAATATAAACAGCATTAGACTAGACTAAGTACATCTAGTGAGCCCCATCACTAGAAACTGACTTAATTTATATAGAACACCATATATATTTGGTACCATTTATATAGAATATAGCATAAATAATCTGAGCATAACCTTTTTAGATAAATTCTTTGCTTAAGTATCTTATTTAGGAATATTTATGAAGTAATAAATTTTTTTTTGTTTACACGATAAACACTGGCATGCTTGTACTCAACTTTTACTGAGAAGATATGAGAATTTTTTTATAAACCAGAAATGGTAGTAAACCAGAAATAAACTAATTATAGGGTACTATTTGTCTCTTATTTGATTTTTCCTATCATTTTATGTAGAAAATATTTAATTATAAAAAAAATGCCAAAAGTAGTTATATTATCACATTTTAAATTTATCCTCCTTGGATCTTCCAACGCATATAATCCTCGTCAAAAACTAGTATTATTTGTAGAGCGTTACAATATATGTATAAATTCGATCCTCCTCCTCCCCCTTACCCAACCCACTCTTCCTTACGCGATTCATAATAGGCTTTCTGGGCCTACTAGCTTCAATGGCTATGAACTCGGAGATTGTTAAAAACAGTGGTTTTTCGTAGCGGTCCTTGGTCCCACTGCCTCCAACGCCTAGGTTCCAAAGCCTATATTTCACATCTTTTATTTTCATAACGCTTCACAACTGTGAAATATTATTCCAAAGACCTGAAATTAGATCGTGGAATTAGCCTAACTCATACTGACTCCGAGGTCGGGATTCTTTCTTGAACAAAACCAGTATTTATAAAATTGGGACTTTTTACAAATTATATTTCTTTTGGGACTATTTATAAATCACTCCAATGGATTGATAGAATATATTGGTATTATCATTGATCAAATATCAGCTCAAATATTAAGTGCTGAACCCAAGATCCTTATTGGGATGAACCTTAATGGAAATACTTTTTTTTTCTTCATCGAAGTCACTATATGACTTCTAACAGTATCTATTATAGCATCATCTAGCATAATAGTATTCAAATTGGGAGGTTACCTTTACTTCAGTCATAATGAAGGCTGAATTAAAGAAGTGATGGTACATTTATTTATAATTACTTCCATTTTTTACTTTTTCAGTTTTAAAATATTTTTTTTAAGCTTTAGGATTTCTAAACTGGCTAAGGATAGTTATTATCAATATTAATATGGATATTATATGATTATTATCACTATATTTATGCAAAAAGCTTGAATGACCTACATGTTTATTTCTTCTCCTCATGCTATTTCTTATAAACAAACAGCTTGAATTTTATGTTAATTTATCAACATGATTTTCAGAATAGTTCCTAGTTTATTCATTAATATGCATTTTACGATACATATTCATTCTACAATTTACGCAGTGCTGGCTACAGCAGGTAGCTCTCTCATTCGGTATCTCCAACAACCATCGCCAGTAATCAACATTATGAGCACCCCCACACCACCCCCAGGGGGCCGGCCGGAGTTGGAGTGGGCCTGAGAAGACCCAGCGGTCAATTGGGACCCCTGTTAGCAGCGGTCAGCTACTAATTAACCAGCAGCTAAAGAGAATTGCCTTAGGCCCTGTAATCCTGACCGCCTCTGTCTTCCCTTCATCTGATTGTAAACTGCGGCCCAATATCGATGCTCTTACTTGGAACCGCCAATTGAGAGGCTGTCACAAGAGGAAGTCAAGTATCCCCTATTATTCGCTATTCTACTGAGATGCCTATATATATTACTAAAGACCAGTAAATGCAGAAAATGTTATAATGTATCACCGACTAAAATAATCCCGAGGCGTAGGCAGAGACATGGAATGGTGGTAGGTGTTAGGCCTGATCTTGAAGATGCGGGATTCAACGAGATTCTTTTGGAAAAATAATTCGATAATCATATCAAATTTAAGCTGCATAATGTGGTAAGCAACAAACAGAAACAAAAATCTGAAAAATTAATTCTTAGTCCTAGTTTTTCCCCTTTATCATTCCATTGAAAAAAAAAAAAATAAAATAAAATTTCAATTGCGGGTATTATATATTCTTGCTAGAATTAATCCCTCAAGCCTTCTATTGATACTTTAAATAAGGTCTTCCATATTTACACTTAGGTTATTCTCACCTTCTGGAAGTCATCACTAGGGTAAATTCACCACCTCATACGTCTGTTTTATTCGGCTTTATGGGTTGATTACATTAAATAATAAATATCATCAATATCAATATGATCAAATGTCATCAATAGAAATATTGAAAATAGCTTTTCTACTTTTTTCGAAACTAATCAAAGGGTCTCTATATCTCGTAAAGTTGTTATTAGTGGAATGATATTTCATCCCAACATTGGCTCTAAACTAAAATCAAATAATACTCGTCCAGGAATGTATCTTTTATTTCAAAATAATTTCTATTTCTCTTATTTATTTTTAAAATATCATTTTATTTTAGAACTTTAACAATTATAATTTCTAAAATTTAAAATCAATCTGAAATCGAAGTAAAATTATTGCCGTTAATTGTAAGTTACAATTAACGGCAATAATTTACTTTCATAGTAACGAATTGTAACCGTTACTGTGTAATTAAATTCTCCTTAGGTTTTTTTTTTTTTTCATTTTATCATTACATGAAAAGGGATTTGAATAGAAGGCAAGTAATCACTTAATAATAAGTGTCAATAAACATCAAATACGTCTAGATGCATTGTCATTTCCATTCGGCGATTGATTTGTTTTTCGTTACTTGTGATTTTATTTATATTTTTTTATTTTATTTGTATTATTACTCAAACTAAAAACCTTATTTTGGTTGGTATGAAAATCATATATTTCGGAGAGATGGAGAGTATATCTCCTCTTTCGCGTTCGCCATTGATTACAAGCTATGGGCATTTTCGCAATCGGTTTAAGCAACAATGCTTTCAATTAATAAATGCCAAAATTTCCTAATTATCCTATATCAATCAGTAATAATCGATAGAAGAATCAACAAAGTTGTAATTTCTTTACATTTTCTCGATATTTTCGGTGATGCTAACCGTTGGATTATTCGGTTTTCTGAATCTTGTTGAATAATTAGAGAGTGTTTACCGCGAAGAGCCATACATATTTTAGAAACTCGGTTCTCTGCTGCCTTTAGCTCCAGTCACAGAATATTTTATGCTCGGAAATGCTGGTACTTGGGCATTATGCTACTTTATTTAGTTGAGAGAAAGTATTATGGTGCGGCTACACCGAGTACGGACTTGACTTGAACCAAATCCTGTCTTATTCCGATATCGCCGCCTCCTATTAACTACACGATGCGTACGGGTCCCAAACACAGAAAACATAATTCTAGATACATATACAATATATAAATATAAATTGGTAATCACAATAATAAAAATTTTATAGTATTTTATATTTATTTTTTAAAACGAATATAAAACAATAATTTATTTGAAATTGAAAGCATAGTTTTCTTTATAAATAAAGTAGTTTATTATTTATTTTAAAAAAACGATTATCATCTATTTAGTCAATCTTAATTTTTTCATTATTAAATATTTAAAAGAACAAGTAATATTGGATTCCAATTTCATATATATCTGAGTGAATATCAGATTCTCTTTAAGTTTTGGGGTTCTTGGAATTTAAGTGAAAATGACTCTTAGCTGTATATTAAATGACGAATAAAAATATAATCCAGATATTATCTAAATGTTGTGATGAATCTGCATGATTTATGATGAATTTCTCACTCCATTTAGGAGATATCTTCATAATTTTATTTTGGAATCTAATCTAGCGAATGTTTATTGACTAAAATGGTGTCTCCGATCATTATTTAACTTTCTTGTGTGCCTTTTCTATTCAATCAGTCCCAATTTTTCAAATGAAAATCCTATTAAGACATCTATAATTAAATTAAGTTATCTTCTAATACAAGGAAATTAACTAAATGGATAAATCTTTATGTGTTTATTTATTTTTTTATTAAATCAGCCTAATGTTGATTTAATTTGCTTGAAAAAGGTTAATGTTTCCATCTTTTTTTTGTTTCTTATATTGCGTTAGGATATTATGAAGGATTGACTAGAAAAGAGAGATATACAATAAATGAGAATGTTATAAAAACTGGTTAAAAAAAGAGAAAGAATAAATAGTTAAAGTAATATAATTTAGTAATAATGATAATTATAATGAATAGTGATAAATAATTAAATGAAAAATGTATTTATGTTATGTCTTACCATAGATTATTAGTATTCTCTCTCTCTCTCTCTCTCTCTCTCTCTCTCTCTCTCTCTCTCTCTCTCTCTCTCTCTCTTATATACTGATATACTGATATATACTAAAACAAGTGAACCCTTTGTAGCAAAATTCGATGAAAATTGAAAATTTGCCGTATCGCTGGATTTCATTTACAAATTGGAAACAGAGTATGCCCTTTAAACTGTTAGCAAAACCTGATGTGTATTTTCCTGATGCTTGATGAAAGGGAGCCGCCTATGGGATTGAGATGAAGCAAGAAAGGATTACAATGTTGATATTTCATTGTCCCCCACTAATGGTCTCACAGTGGTTAATACCCTGTCAAAAGATTGTAACGAAATTGAAAAGAAACAACAGTCCTCAACGTGTGAGGGGTTGGCAGAAGATAAATATCCACTAGCCGGCAGCACAACAAAATTAATTCACTCTCCATTTTTGAGTTTTTGTTTACATTCTTTTTGTCTTTTTCAAACATTTCCCTCCCCTTTAACCTTTTCAGAGCGACCCTTCATATGAGGATTTTTACAAAAGGATTAAAAGAGAAAACGTCCGAAACGACGGTCCTCGTATAACTGTATACTCCATAAAACATATGGCCCTTTTTTCATTTTCCTTTGTTCTTCGGCTTTCTAAAATGATTTATGCATTGTGATGGGAAAGTTGGCAGGCTGGGTTTAATCCTTCACGGAGCGAATGACGGCCATAAGATTCCCCCTCTTGTTTTTCTATAGCCGCTGAAGGGCGTGAACTGCAAGACAAATGATCCACGTCAATCAATGATGGAGGAAGCTTTACTGGTTAGGATAGCGAAATGGAGGGTCGGCGAATCTTCGAATGCTCTAAGAGTAAATGAAGGTTACACATAGCTAACTTCATCTCACAGACTTGAACTAGATTGTTATAAGATGTAAAATTATTGGTAACTTCAAACTTACGGCTTACAAAACCGCTGCAAAGTATACAAAGATTAGTTATGAAGACATGCTTATCTGTGCTTTGCTCATTATGAAGAAAATCCTCAGGCACATCTTTAATTGGATTTAAATTGACTCAAGCGGTAACTGTAATATTTATGGCAAATAAAATTATAGCAATGCAGTTTCTGCTCTCCGTTTTCCATGCTATTTTCACTGAGCTTCTTAGCTAATGGCCACTTCTTTCAAGATTAGACGTGCGCTTTGCACTAGTCAAAGTTCAAACATAATCACCCCATAACAAGCATAACTTGTGGACAATCATTTCAGGTCTGTAGGATTACTACATTACAATATAAGATCTCCCAGGACAAATAATAATTAATTAACGGAGGGATAGTAAATCAAAAATTTAGTTTAGTGCGACCAACCGCATCTTTTTATCTTAATCCATTTTGTAATATGATTTTTTAAAATATTTTTCCGAGAAAACCATATATTTTCCAATAAGTTTCCAAATTTCTCTATTACAACTGAATATTTCTTAATCTGTTTCAACATTTTTGGAATCTATGATGAATATCCTATAAGATAACAACCAATTTGTAGAAACATATTGCTTAGATGATATTTTTTTCGTTAGATGATAATAGCAGCCAAAGCTTATTTCGTTAGATGATAATAGCAGCCAAAGCAAAATAAACAAGTAAAAAGGAATAATTATCAAAATAATCGGTTGAATCTCACGGTATGAATTTACTTGATACGACCTTGGAGAATTAAAAAAAGTTGCTTTATTTCAACAGCTTTCCAAGGATATAATCAATTGTATCTTCGTTAAAAAATACGCACTCTTGAAAAATATTTAAAAAATCATATTTTGAAAATCGATTGAGATAAGAAGGTACGAAGGGCGCCACTGTTCAAAATTTTTGATAGACTATCCCTCCTTTCATTACTGACATTTCTTGTATATTTATTTAGTATCAATAGCATTGTGCACGATAAAATTACGAGTTCTTAACATACAACTCATCGATCGGTTCATGACCCTACTGTGATGAGAGTTAACGAACCTAATAGGACACAAACAGAAACGGTGTTTTCCAATTAGAAAGTACAGCAGAGGAGAGAGATGAGCCTAGCAGATATAAATCTATAAGCTGTGTGAGCGGGTGTAGCTCTAACAAACTTGATTGCTAGCATGTGGTCCCTGTTTTACCAATTACCAGGAATTGCCCGTAATCGTCTTTAATATCCTTCCAATTCTCGATCCATTTTCCTTTTCGTTCTGTTCTTATCTATTTTATCAACTGATCATCGCTCGGGATTAACAAAAGAAAAGAATTTTCTATAAAAATTACTCTTTATTTTGCGATATTTAATTAGATCAACAAACCTATAAAATGTCGAATCGTGTTGCATACGCTCTCTCCATACTTAAAATCTAATGGCCTTTAGTATTTTGAATTTATTTTTATATTTCATTTTGCAACCAGTGAATTTAAAACTGATGTATTTGTAATTATTTATTTCGGGAATCAATTCTTGTAACAATTGATCAAGACTCTTTAATATTTTAAATTAAATTCCAGATTATTCTTTCCATTGTAGTCACCTGACTACAATGGAGCTACTTATTCACATGTTTTTATATATGTATTAGTTGTAGGAAATAATTCGGTAATTGGGCCATTTCTTTTCGAACTAATGGTTCTTTCTATATTATAGGACCCAACCAAAGATGGCTATCAAGCCATTCTTTTCTTATCACAGTCGGAATGCCATTCGGTATGAGATTCGAATCGACACCGTTACGGACCAAACGCTCTGGGATCTCAATCTAATGCGCTCAGCGGTTATGGTCTCATAATAGCAAAGATAAAATGAATCGCGTACGAAATGTAGAAATATATAAGTAATACACAAGAACGAACAAATTTAGCATTACTGAGACCTAGGCTGACACAATAACACACACACATCATTTAATTTATACGTATGTATAGTTTGCTAGGACCAAAACTAAACCTTTTCCGGAATTCCAAAAATGTTTAGCCCAGAAAAGGATAATAAAAAAATTATTAAATTAAAAAATATGGAGATAAATTTGTAAAATTTATATATGTTATAACTAAAATATTTAGATGTTTTCATCTATCGGCATGCGTTAATTTTTATTGTAAATATGATAATTGTAAATAAGTTAATGCAATTTATGTCATTTTTTTATTACTTCATATTTTATTTTTATTTATTAATTGATGCTCCCATTATCTCTTTTTCTTCTTAACTTTTTTTCTCTAGATACTTTAAATTTAGTACATAAATATAATTTAGTTACTATGTATATAATTGTCTAAGTATTATGTCACGTTGTTTGTTAATTGAAGAGGTGAGTGGATGCCATAAAGTTGTCATTGTGGTACTTTTTGAATTAATATTTCCTTTAAATTCTTACTAAAATATTCTATTCCTATGAGTGGTAACCATTTTATTTAGTATGTTTTTTTTTTTATTTTAATATGAGTTAAAAAAATAAAATATATATTGTACATACCTTCCACCTTCTTCCGCACATAAAGTTAGTATATTGCTTTATTATATTCAATAATTAACTTTTGCAATTGATCAATAAAAAAAAAATGATTAAACCTTTTCTTCCAAAATTTGAAATTTTGCGTTTTAAAATATGTAGAATGGAAAAATCGAATAAAAATAAAAGAAACAAAAATCCACCCATCCGCCGTTCTTAAGTGGTATTGCTCCGAGACTGCTGGCCGATTTTTTGGGAAATTGGGCACTAAAGTCACAGGTTAGCCCAGGAACGCGACATTATCATCCGTCATTTCGTTTTAAAATGGCGCCCGAATAGAAATTTCATGCGCCCATAACTCGGCAATTTATGAAGAAAGAGCAAAAATATAAAGTTTTTGGAATCATTATACCAAAGCCCTTTAAGAAAAAATTACTTTCTTACTGCTGCCAGGTAAGGACTATTTTAAGCGGAACAAAATTTCGATGTGCAGCTTTCAACAATGAATGAGGTATGTTACATTGTTAATTCTTTGAACTGGTGCACCAGTTCTCCAGTTCCTCCTTCTACCATGGTGGAAGGTGGTGGAATCCACTAAAGATATATTCAGTAAAATTAAAGTACTAAAGGAAGAAGGAGAGAGGTATGTGATACTTAATTAATTGATGTGATACTTAAATCCTTCTTCCATTAGAAATATACTTTGTTGTTGTCGCATACCTCCTTTATTACACTAGTATCAAACATAATATGGCTCATAGAAAGTGGAAGTAAGTACCGAAAAACAGGTCCAACACTTAACTGGTCCATAACTTCTTTATCCCAGACAAAGACACGATTTGAACCAAAATGTTACGTACCTCCTTCAACCACTCACCTCTCCAATTATGGAAAAAATATTATGATTACTGTTATAAAAATATATAAATATTTATTTAAAACTGTGCCATTTGAAGGTGTGTATTTGATAATTTGAATTTAAATGTTTATAAATGGTCGAGGTACAAAGATAAATTATCAACAAAACAAAAACAGTGCGATATACCAATTTATTTGTATGAACAATACATGTTTAAAATATTTTATATCCGGTATCAAAATATTTTATGACCAAGGTTTGTTGACTGCGACGCTACTGTGTTGCCTCTAAGTCTTAAAACTTAAATACAATTATCAAATTCATTCTTCCAAGTACCGTGAAGCCGTTGTTGATATCACTGGGAACAAATGTACGGAAACATGGAGCCAGAAAATACTATCAATTAATTACAAGAATACAATTAAATTCAAAGCTCTACTAAGCAGTGAATTGTTTCCTGTTAAGATTAATGAAGATGACCTGAAGCTGAGGAAGAAAAGAGCGGATGAAGACAGCGATGATAGCGAGGAACAATGCTCCCTCCAGCTGGAGAATTCCCTTTAGGGCCATCAGTTACCCCATCATCAGCGCTTGGATAAAATTCATGGTCTCCCGGTGTCGTTAATAATCGAATCAATTTGACGGCTATGAGGCCACTCCTAAAGGGGCTTAATATTAATAAGACAATGAGGCGAGGATGGGGGTGGACATATGCCTTAGTCACCGTCGCCCGGGCCAACACATGTTGCTCAATCGGCTTCCTATCATTACTTTCAATGTCTCCCACCTTCTGTGCCAATATGATAATATATGATTAATAAAGATATTTAGATCACTCTTTTCTAAGCCAAATATATTATTAATAGATTTAAAACAACAGAAACTATTCTTAGGTAATACCATCACTAGGTAAATTTTTAGCAATAAATTTTCCTTAACACATGACTACCAATGATATAGTGTGAATGCCGAATTTTTTTTTATAAATAGAAAAAAATATATTACAATTTAAAGTTTTGATACTAATTAATATTAAATAAAGGAATTAATTGGAAATCAGTACATTGTGTAAAGAAATGTGGAATTCACAGTCAAAAATTGCGGTACCGGGTAAAAAAAAATGGAGAAAAAGTTAAATACAATTTTCGCTTACCAGTTTATTTACCAAATGAAGTTTCCACATCTGATTGTTTTCCCATCACAGGATATCTGGATCCTCAGAAAATCTTTATAAAATAGGTTATCTTTATAAAGTAGGTTTATAAAGAAGAAAAATTATTTGTTAACTACAAAATATTGTAATTTTACAGTACGTAATAAATTATTAACAATATTACAAAAGAAAAATTGAATAACAACTTGAAAAATTGTCAAATCGTTGCTACCCAATTCCTTATCAGGATCTATCTCAAAGAGATCGGTGGTCAACATAATGTCATCTCTCCAACTCTTGCAGTTATAAAGTTTTTGTTAATGTAGCAAAATGCAGGATCTATTTTACAAAAAAAAAAAAAAAAGAGATCAATTACTTCATTTTTTTTTCTGCTCATAATGGTAATTGGTAATATTTAATGGCTCTTAAATTCAAATAAACCCAAAATTTAGTTTATCTTTCTTTTCATAAATTTTAATATTTACTTTAATTAATAATAGTTTGAGTACTATTAAGTCATACTTATATTAGAACAATTGGAACTGCTTTTAAGAAAAGGTTTTGTTGTCTTTAACCGTCTAAGAAATGTTTTCTTTAAAAAAAAAAAAAAATGCTTAAATAGTAGTGGAGTATTCAACGGATTTGTTTATATCCAGGATTACACATATTTTTTATGCTATAGTTTTAATTAGAATTTTTATTTTTTTAGTTTAATTTTATGTTTTTTGTTTCACAATAACCGTATGGAAGAGTCGTGTATTTGTTAAGTGTAATAAATGATTTGAATTATTCTGATGATTGCAAAAATATTTTTGAATCACTTAAATAAATGATAAAACAAGATTAATAAGAAATATTGAAAAAAAAAAAAGCAATAATAACACAAACAGAATAAAAACAGCTACAACAATAAAACAAAATTAAAAAAAAAAAAAAACAGTAAATAAAGAACATAATTTTCAAAATAAAAAAAACAATAGTCATACCTAACTCCGGCTCCACATCTGTACCGAATCATTTGCCACTGGTGGGGGTCGGAGTATTTGTGAATATTGGAGCATTGGTGAAATTACTGACCGATGTTTTTATTGGCAATTGTATTGGCCGTTTCTGAGCGGTTTTCTTTCACACATCAAAAGAAATTTACCATTGCCATTGCGCTCCATCTACACCAGTGACGAACTGTTTGTCCAAGGGATTCCTCATTTTTACCTGAATTTTGGATTTTATAATTGTTGTTACTTTATAATTGATATTGAAATAATCTATAATTCATAACTTGATAACTTTTGGTTGTTAATTGGATTTATTGTTTTGATTCGTACTTTTTTCTGCCTAACTTTTAAACCACATATTTTCAGAAACATTTGGCAAACGATTAGTCAAATGGTTTGCCATGTGTGTGGTTGTCCCATTTGTACATTTGTACTTTCACATTTGAAACTTCACAAACATAATACTTTTAGTTTGTATTCGTGACATTTTGAGTACGTGTAATTAGTTTTTAAAAATAATTGCTTCTATGTTTCTAAAAGTTAATTAATTCAATAAAAAAAATATTTAATTGCTGTGGTTTCCATAAACTTCGTTCTGAGGGAAAGGACATTCGTCTCCTTGAAGAAGTAAAGGAGTTATAGTTAAATAAATAGTTTTCCGTCATATAGACCAAGTAAATATATCCTTACTAACTTTCGAATATAGGACGCCATAGCATTGATTGCGGTCTAGAAGAACTCTAAAAGCCGGAGGTGGCAAAGATAAGCGGAAGATGAGGCGCTAAGAGCGGTCGTAGTGACCGGGTCACGCATAAGGCACACTTCCGGTTGCTTTGGCGCCAGCCCTGTTACTCTTTAAAGTTGTTTGATTTTGTTTCAGTATTCTCAGTTTGTTCTTGGCCTGAGTATAAAGTGTCAAGAATGGGTTACATATCCCCAACAAAAGAAGGGACAACGGATCTAAAAAAAAAAATTCGTTAAAACATACGAGGTCACATCTTCTTTTATGGCTGTTCTTAAAGGCATCCGTAAATTATATTTCAAGATTTAACAGATTGTTGGTCTGATTTCTAACCACAAACAAAAAGTATGATAAAAAGGAGGATATCAATTTTTGACCAGGATCTATAAAAAAGTATTTGTTTTTCAATTTCTCCCAATGTAAGAATGTTAAAATACTTATTATTTAATTTAAAAAGTATAAATGGGTTTGATTTGATCATGAATGTTAAAGATGAAATTCAGTTTAGGAATTGATTTTTATTAAAAATATAATCTGAATTTTATATTTAAATTTATTTTATCTTATTTTATTTTATACAGGTAAACCTCATTGTTTTAATGTAGCTATGATTATGGTATGGGTCAATTAAGGAGGGTTGGTATTAAACATGATGGGATAATTATGACTTCTAATACTTCTAATTATGATATTTAAAAAAAAAAAACGTTAGAATATACGAAGTCGCATCTTCTTATAAGGCTGTTCTTGAATGCAACCGTAAATTATAGTTCAAGATTTAACACATTGTTTGTCTGGTTTCCAACCACAAACAAAAAGTTATAAAAATGCAAATCAATTCCATTATTCGCTAAGGCTTCTATTGTAAGTTTATCTGGCATATGGAAAACGACGCTTAATTGGATTGGTTTTAATTTCATAAGATTAGACTTTCGCAAAAAAAAAAAAAAAATTTGCAGAATATTATTTTTAGAACAAAAATTACAGAATAAAATAAACCAATGAAAAAAATTATTAACATTGGTTGCATAATGAAGAATTGAAATATACTACACTGAAGACATGGGCCAATCAAGGAGAGAATTACTGCCATTAGTCTTGATAGGAAAATTATGATTTCTAATGCTTTCAGCAACTAAAAGATTAAAAGACAGTGGCACTTTTTAAACACAGGTGGACATCAATTTTTAACTAGGAACTATAAAACAATGTTTGTTTTCAATTTCTCCCAATATAAAAATCTTAGAATATTTAAAAAGTATAAATGCGTTTGATTTGATCATAATTGTTAAAGATGGTTCCAATTTAAGAATTGATTTTTATTAAAAATATAACCTGAACTTATTATTCATTTGTTTTATCTATAATAATAATGATTTTTGATAATAACTGATTTTTGATGTTACGAATGTAAACTTCCAAATCAAAAGGCTGTATTCTCTCAAGTCAAAGTTTGGAACAAACCTGTCTACATAGGGCAAATATCGGCAAATCCAGACATCCTGGCGTGTTTTCTGTTAATCTATTTTTAAATAAAAGCCTTAAACATTTGATTTATCAGTCCCAGTGGAGATCATTTCACGAAGGTAATCTTCCAAAGAGTGACGCTGGCTACATTTCATTCAACTGAATTGTCAAATTATTAAATATTAAAATTAATTTTTAAAAAAAATGAGGTTCATCAATTGTAAATGGAGAAATGATTTCGATTCTTTACTAATTAATATTTATCTCTATTGAAAGGTTTCTTCTCATTTGGCATATCCTTTCATTTCGTTGCGTTCAATATTATTATTTATTTAATCTTCAAAGTTTTTCATATTATTTTTCTTTGGTTGCTTCAATTTTATTTCGAGAATTGATTCAATCTGGTGAATACAACTAACTCAAAAGAAAAAGAAAAATCGATATCCTTAAACTAATAGACAAAGGGTAATAATCTCACTACAATGTGCACACCGGTGCATGGTTGGGATCAAAGGCAATGAAATTGCTGATGAACTAACAAGTAAAGGCTCAGACTGATGTTAGTTGGCCTGTGCCGTAGCTCCGGACCCGTACCTACTGCAATTATTGAATTGCAGCTTGTTAAAATATTAGTTCAAGAGATGAATCTTGTTGAGGATGACACCGAGTCGTCTTTGTTTAGAGGATATAGAAGAGACTGTACTTTATATCTTCTTTGGGAATATAAAACTCTCTTCTTCTGCTGACTGCAGGATTTA
This sequence comes from Rhaphigaster nebulosa, assembly GCA_948150685.1. Classification (NCBI taxonomy): domain Eukaryota; kingdom Metazoa; phylum Arthropoda; class Insecta; order Hemiptera; family Pentatomidae; genus Rhaphigaster; species Rhaphigaster nebulosa. Next base: position 74,293,422 of record OX411308.1, read on the forward strand.
GTTTCATACCAAAGCCTCAAAACTGCAAGGGCGAATCCCAAGAATCTGAAATTTAGAAGCCAGAGGGTCCATAGGTCCACGTGAATCACATTATCATAATTTGCGGATTTACGTTAGTGTCTTATTAAGAGAGAGGGAGTCTAGATAAACAAGAGCAGAATTGTAGATGTCTTAATATTTATTGTACTCAATGAATAATGATAAGATATGACAAACGATAATATTGCCAGCCCCCAATAACTCCGTTTTGATAAGAGAAATGCAACATTAAAAAAACAGAGCAAGTGCTCTGTCCAAATGGGGTACAGCTTATTTTATAAGAGATAAATTTTCTCATGATATTTTAAGTAGTAAATGTATCGCCTATTATATTTTAAATATATTTACTCTACTTTTTACAGGTTTGAAATTTAATACGATGAATTTCGCCCACATTCTTTGTTCTGATGGTTCCGTCCTTACTTATCCATTGATTTTATTTGAGTTTAGGGTAGCATTTATAAACATGGTACTAGTACGGTGCAGGGTTGGTAAAAAGGACCACAAGGCCCACTTGCCGGACTAGTTCCTCCCACCAATATCAGTACCAGTAGTAAGGTGGTGTCACTTAGGCTATGTTACTTCTCTAACCTTAAAAAGATTTAAGAGAAAAATTGATCAGTCCTTTTGTTCATGCATAGCGTAGAAATAATGTCATTATTTACCTCATTCAGCAACAATAAAATTGCTTAGACTGTCTTTCCCAGCAGTGGTCCAGTCGTCCTGAAGGAGGCCTGCATCCATTAAAGAAACAGTTGTTGACTTTAGATTTGTATACATTTATCTTCTTTAAGGTTGTTTCCTATCCAACACTATCTTTTTTTTATTTTATATTAATAATGGGAAGAAGGAGAATTCTAGTGTTACATTAGTGGAATGATTTCTTCCTTTATATCTTTATATTCCTTCATTCTTTTTTGCTTCGTCGTTCCACCTACGTTTGGGGTACTCCCCATTCTCAACGTGTTCTTTTTTTATACACTCTATACTCCTATTGCCTATATCTCCTATTGATTTTGTCTGTTAATAAAAACATTTAATTTAACCATAAAAGCTGGTTTTATATCTTTAAATATATTGCTAATTTTATATTTATAAAATTTTATATCTTTAAATATATTGGTACGAGTGAAAAATGTTACATCTATCTTTATCATTGTCACACTGCTCTGTTTTTTCACTCCTTGCAATATATTTGAAGATGTAAAACACAGCTTTTATGTTTAAATTAAATGTTTATATTAACAGACAAAATCAATAGGATGAATATAGACAATAGGAGTATAGATTGTACAAAACAGAAATTGAGAATGGTAGAGTACACCGAAACGTTGGTAGAATGACGTAGCAAAAAATAATAAAGGAATACAAAGATATAAAAGAAGAAATTATTCCATTAATTTTATTTATTTATTTTTTGTCTTTCAGTACTTTTGCCACTTTCACCAGCCTGTCCTATTTCTATCCTTCTTGGGTATGGTTTCCTAATTTCTTTGTGATGTCATTGCTTATTTTGTCTATCCATCTGGTTTAGTTATTCTTCTTAGTCAGTGGACAGCATCCAGCTACTTTCCGATCTTAATCTCAACGCTTTCACAGCACGAGATACATACAGTTACCTAAATAAACTACTCATTTTTCCTCCTCCATCTATATGAGCCTCCAACCATATAAGCTGCCATTCCAGGTAGCTCTGGTCTTTAAGTAGAGGACTTATATTGAACTATTCTGGATTTCAACACTATTAAATTACCTTATTTTGCTTTTCATAACAGCGGTGCGGTTCACTGGGATCCCAGGGAGAATGACGAATCGAAGACGAGTCTTCATATTTTTCAGAGATTTGATTATTAAAATAAATTTATTTCCTTATTTTTATTATCACTAAGCGTTGGAACGGACTATTTATTTCAGGTTGCTGCTGGAGTCTGAAACATTTACAAGGAGGCTGACTAGATTTCCTCGGTACCTGCTGTAGTAGCGTACGCGCGTCCTAGCCACTAATGACGGGCTAAACGATGACTAAGAGTGGCCAACAACTGCTTCCTCCACCTCCTCCCCCCTGAATACTGATACAGTTAAGGTAGTTCCGTTCTCACAAGCATCTTTTCAAGCGTACTGAACGAGACCAGTCCCAGCTTTGCCAATGAGAGAAAAAAAGTTAGTTAACTTTTACAAAGGTCTTTAAGATAATGTTTTTCGATGAAAAGGTCTGTCTGTTATTGGAAAATCAGCAGCTACTTTTCTCTGATTTTTGATCATAATGGAAGAAGACGATGAGAAGTAAATGGCTTTTTTTTATATCAATAAATGAAATATGAAAGGCTATTCAAAAAATAATCATCAGTACCCACTAATTAATAGACAAAATGGTTTTAATAGATTATAATATTTAAATAACACTAAATTTATTCATAACAAAATTTTAGCTAATTCCTACTATGCATAAAGGGTGAATAAGGATTTAAGACATCCCAGAATTTCTAACCCGGCTCTTAGGGAAGCAGGGACTCACGACTTGAGTGAGCAAGCTGACCATTGTCAGAACCCATTAGCCTTACAATTTAGAAAATGTGTCATTTAAAACTTCAAGGAGGATTATATGGAGTGAAGCTTGATAGGGATTTTACCCGAGTAAGTTTTTTAAGAAAAATAATAAGTGTTCTGAGGAACGTTTGTTTGTAATTTATTCTAATTATATATATCATATATTTATTTATATCACTTTCATGTGATACTCCAGTGCTCATCAATGTCAGTCATCAGCTATGAAATTTATCAGTAGATATAGAAAGTTTACTACCACGGTTTAAGCATACATTGGTGAATCAATGGAATAGTCAAGATACAGCTATTGTTGAAGGTTAGCAAAATCTTTAATAATTTAAAAAAATATAAGTCACCATGTTTTTTTTTATGTTTTAGCCGGTTAGAAAAATATATAAGAAGACAGACACACCTAAATGGTAATTAACTGCAGACGATTTGAAAAACAAAACAAACTGTTGCTGAAGATTTACCTATGAGAAAGTCAACAGAATAGAGTGTAATGCTCACAAAAATATCAGTTTGCCAATTATACATGGTTATATCATTGAAAAATCCTCATAATCCATGTTCTATAGTGAATTAATAATCACAGGCACCAGCGACTGCCATTACTCCAGGATCAGGGTAGTTCCGGTAATACTAAAGCTGATATATTAACCTTTTTTGGCAATAAACAAATAATATTTGATAAAATATTAAGTGATTAATACTTAGGAATGAGTATTAGTGCCCTATTAGGGATTTTAGTGTTTTAGACATATAAAAATTATGATTTTTAAAATTGTTTCCTCTTAGGTGACTTCATTACCCCGGTCTCCCTTACAGCCAAACTATATTAAGAATTATGTACAAAACTAATCTAATTTTTATATTTAAAACTCTATTCCATAAAGAAAAGTCAATAGAATTCAGAAAATACTAAATTATTTCCAAACACAAAATTCATTTTTGGTAGTCGAAAGGACGTTAAATAAATGAAAATTAAAAAAATTTAATTTATCTTGAGTTTCAATTTTGAATTACTTTTAGTCACTTTTTATATATTGCCAATCTTAATTTTTAATTTACATTATTTAATTGAATCGGTGATAATGAGAAGTCCAATATTGGATATTTTGGAAAAAAACGTTTTTATAGGTTGTAACCTGCAGAGCTATTGAGTACAAAAACAGTAGGCTAGCAAAACTCGTTGGTTCTTAGACAAGCGACTGATAGTGATTCAGCGCATATCCAAATCTTTGATTGCGGGAATGTCGAAATTCGATTTGGGATATGTACTGTTGTTATTATCGCAGATTCAATTATTTTGTTGTGTATTTTCAATTTCCTCCTTATTTTCATGATTTTTTCCTGATTAATTATTGTTTTCTTTTTTCTTTGGCATTATTATTGTTTCTTTATATCATACGCATTATTTCCATCCGTCTGTGTGCATGCTTAGTATTCCCACTGCTAATTTGTTTTATTAAATTTTATGTCGTACGTATTGTTTTTTTGTTTTGTTTGTATATCTATTATATATATTTGTTATGTTTGTAAATCTCATTTGTATTTAACTACATTAAATTCATTTTTATTTTCCTATCTTTGTCGTAGCTCTAATGATGGATGCACAGATAAGCCGAAACGTTGGCTATTTTAATAAAAATAATACAGCTATATGGTCGTTTTATTATGCTATTTTGACTGATCCTCCACAAAGGAATTATCTTGATTATATTATCCTAATCGACTATCATCCATCATTTACTTTTCTTGATAGCGCTAATACACCAAAATATAGAGAACCGCCCAAGTATATCGCCAACTGTTGTGAAGAGACTGAGACGGAGATATAGAGCAGAGAGTAAGTTAGTATTCATGGAAACGAAGCGTACTAGATTAGAGCTAGTTGCCTCTGGGTTACATTGAGTTATCTAATCTGTGCCGGCGCCTCCTGGAGGAAGTGGACAGTTTGTCTACGTCCGAACGATTTCCTAGTCCACTCCCACACCGTCCTCTCATGGCTAGTTTTCACTGGAAGTTAGTTTCTTTGCGTATAGAATTGTCAATTTCGAAATTTGCAAGTTCCTTGGATGAGCAATTAGGAATGTTAAGAAAATAATTGTCTTGATTTGGTCATGTTTGTAAGTCACTATTTCTGAGAATGGCTAGTCAGGGATCATTCGATAGATCCATTTTTTTAAGCCTTTTACCGCATCTTTACACCCCAATGATTCAAACTCCTCGAACAGATTTTGTTCATGTCTTGGCTTCTCTACATGCAGTGTTTTCCATCATTTATTTTTTTTTATGTCTCTACGCATTCTCTTGTTAGTGCCAATTTTCGTTTTTTACTCATGTTTACATTCCCGTGTCTTTAGCTGTCTCATTAATTCGCAATATCTACGATCATAGAATTCTGTACATCCCTGCTCTTACCCACGCTCATCTTTATTCTTCTATCTTCATTTTCTATACAGAATATTTGCAGAGAAGCTATTTACAGCGTATGTTCTTTCTGTATATTTTAATTTATTCATTTTTCTTTGGTCCTCTATACTACCATATGGGTCTGTATCTTTATGCCACAGGGATATTATTAATCAATGCAATGCTTACTTTATCAAAAATTTAATGATAGCTAGATAGGGTAGATAATATACTTCAATAATTTTCTGTTTAGGATTCAGATGGGAGTGCTGATCTCTTTAAAAAATATTACATTGCCTATTGTATGAAACGAGTACCAGTTGTAAAGGGGTGATTCAAAAGTCATATTGGTCATGTTAAAAGAACTGTTTTTCCTCCAAAACATCTCATATTTATACATTGATATTAAAAGTTTAATGTTTGTAACTTTTTCTAGTATTTTTGTGTTTTGATGTTAACCAAATTAGGTGAAAATCTATTGGATTAAGCTATTTTTATCTTTCTATACTTAAGCTATTCTTTTTTTTTTTTTTTTTTTAACTTTCTGAAATAAAATCGAATATTTGATGGAAAACATTTTTTAACATCTAAAAGTTTTTAAATTAACATTTATTAACAATCTATTTAGATTTATACAGGCACTTTACAAAAATGTTAGGGACTGGATTAATATAGTGCTGTATGAGGGTAATTTATTAACAATACCAAAATGCAAAATAGCTAATTAATTACCCCATTGTACGGTATTGCACTGCTTACCACTAACTATTTTTCTCTCTTTTAGTAGCAATCAAGAATATTATTTTCATTTCATTTTTTTTTTCCGCGTAAATTTTATATATTTTTCTGTTTTTCAGGAAGCTAAGATGCCATAAATAGTTTCATAATAAATTACTTCATTTGGAAAACTATCTACAGCAAAAGTTGATTTTGCACCAATCAATTTCAAAACAGCTTATGTGATTTCAATTAGTGTAATGGAATGGTTTTGATGGCTCACAATCTGACCAAAGCCAGCCTTAAACAACCACATCCTGGAAGAACTTGATTTAGCTTTTACGTTAACTTCAATGAATTCTCCCCATAATACTCTGTTGATATTTCTTATATTTCTGTTTGCAATACGAGTATATCTTACATTAGTGCATCTTCCGTGTTCATGTCATTTTTAAATTTGGTGTGGTCACATCTTGGGAATATAAATTAGATCTTGTAATAGTTGTTCTACATATGTTTCAGCATTATGTAGGAATGTTGATATTTGCTTCTTTGGTTATGATTGATTGAAAAGATTTATAAATTGGAGAATGAGACATTTTGTGGATATTTACGTTTTAACATTTCATTGGAATGGTGTATAAAAGATTTAAAACTGTTGTTTGGTTAACAATAAATACAACAACGGGTGTTGAAGCGATCCAGTTTTACCACTGAATTTACTTTCAATGTTGTAGTCATTCTCTCAAGCTCAGAGGCCAGTTTAAGTGTACAAATAGGAAATTATGTTTTATTGGAATTAAAATGCTTCTTTTGTTTGGTTGATTGTATAAAAAAAAGATTATACATAAAACTTATATTATTATAAATAGTTGATTAATATAATATAATATATTAATATATTTTTACTTCCTAATTATTATTGGCAATCATAATGACAATGCACCAAACAAATCAAAAAATTAATTTTACCACAGCGAATGTTGTTTTCAGAGAAAAAAAAAAAAAAAAAAGAAGCGTTTATCCTTAGTTAAGAAACGTGAGAAAAATTCTGGTTTCGTAGACTTTTACGACACATTGCTTTTTTTTTTCTTTATAAGCTATACAGACGCAAAACACGTGTCCCATATCCGTCCCGAGGTTCCATAAAAACGCATCTGACGTCTGAGGTTTCAGTTTTAATTCTAGTCTGTATTTTTTGCGATTTCTTACAGTTCCCTCGCCATCCTAAGTAGGGTTTAAAATAGCTATCTCATTCTGATTTAACAAAAACACATCCCTATCCTGGGAGAGTAAAAAAAATAAAAAGAGATAGCTGCACATAAATTTATAAAATTTATTTTTAGTAAATTTGGATTGTGATTAGGGAAATGAATTGTATTAAGTTAAATATGATGGATTTGGTTTGGTGAAATAACCAACTAGTACATGTAAATTATCTGAAGAACAAAATGGAATGAATTTTTATTTGGAAAATGTTGATCTTTTTCATGAATTTTTTATAGCGTTTGAGAGTATTGTTTGATTTTAATTCCCCTTTACTGTTTTTTTTTGTTTTTTTTTCACACTTGTCAAATTTGATATTGAGAATCAATGAATTAGTTGGCATGAAAATAACCAAACAAATAGCTTAAGAGAAAATAGTATTGCAAGAACAACTTCTATTTCTTTATATAAATAATTATAGCACGAGACCAGACAAGGAGGGACCAGACATTCAACACATTTTCAGCTTTCTGAGGTTTTTGTCTAGCATGTGGATCGTGGCTGGCTGTAAGTAGAATCAATTATTTTTCTTTTGTAGAATTTGTATTGTGTGGTTCTTATGGGTTTTTCAACAATTGGATAGTGTAGGTCAGTATGTCGATTTATGTGGCGGACGTTTTAGACTTAAAAGTTTTTGGTTTGTTCATGTGTCGTTATGTATACAGTTACGTATACCCTTGAGTTGTAAGTCCAAATGGATATCAGAAACTAAATTTTAAGTTTATAGTTTCGATCTCAATTTAGAATATTAGGCAAAAAAGGAGTCTTATTGAAGTTCGGGAACTCACGTCAGTTTTCTGTCATATGCCGTGCCACTTGGCGGAATCATCATGTTCGTAGAACTAATGTGGACGTTACGTATCGACGTGCAAAACAAGTGAAGTGACGAGATTTGTGGCAGCTAATCGTATTTTCCGAAATTTGTATCAGTGATTTCTATAATTAATGGCTACTATTTTGCCTGAATTAGCGGCGGAGAATAATTTTTAAAAACGCTATAACATTGTAGTTATCAGTCATAGGGATGTGAAACTTCTTCCGTTCGAACTATTATTAAAAGTTTATTTGAATCATTTTCACGAAAAGTTCACTTAGGTGAGAAGTGAAAACAACCTGCGAGAAAATTTTTTCATAATTTTTAAATCGAGATTTTGAATGGGTAGAAATAAATTAAATGCAAAATACTCTGAGTAAATATTATAGCATTGTGCATGAAGTTACTATGATATTGTATATTTTTAACAATATTCACAAATTATAAAATCTAAAAATCAGGATTCAAAAGCGCGGACCAGCAATCCATTTTGGCTCCAGCCCTCCTTACACATTTCCATTAAAATTTTATTAGATATCCTATTATTATTTCTGAAATTTATTTCTAATAAAAAATAGTAATTACTCGTAAAGAGTTTTATACGCTCTAGGCCCAAAATGAATTCACAATTAAATTTGACCTCAGCTTACTAATATAAAAATAAATCAAAATTCTTATTAATATAAAAAATATATAAAACTATCACATTTAATTTATTATCCATTCTAAATGAAAATATGATGGCAAACAAATAAAAATTTAAAATATAAATAAAATTTATTTAGAATTAATAAAAATTAGATAAATTGTAGCAATCGTTAAAAAGTTCTATCATTTTATCTGTGATTTAGGATTCTAGGAAAGCAATTAGTAATCTCCTAAAGAAAAGGGTAAATTATGAAATAATCATTCGGTTTTGTCAACAAACAGTTTTTATATTTTCGTTTTTATTTCCCCTTTTTTTTTAGCAGTTCTTATATTGAAAAATGGATTCAATAATTTCATTTACATGTGGTGAAGTTGTAATTCCCAACGTGAGTGTATCAGTGGGAGAGAAAGGTTTAAATAACTTAATTAAATGTAGTGAAGATCGTTGTGACGATAGGTGGAAAATTTGGTGCAGTTAGTACTGCACAATTAGTAAATTTAAATGGATGGAAGACTGTATTCGCTCCTTATCTATTTTGAAACAAATACGAAAACTGGATAGAGTAGCAGACAAGTTTGATGAGAATTACTAGATACGACGTACTATCGTTTGATTTCAAATAAATTGTATTTTTTGGGTTGAATTTATGAAAACATTAGATAAACCGAGGAAAAACTGGGTAAAGTCAGTGAAAAGTTCGTACACTTCACACTGATAAAATTGTGGAATATTACACCAAAATAAATGATGAATTATCATCATCCGTCATGTGTAGGACTGATGAAATAAAAGATTTGGTCGCGGCAGAAGCGAAACGTCATCAAAATTGTTGCAAAGAATGAATACAAGGTCCGCCGTTTTAATCCGGACTGTGAAAATGCTTTCGCTCATGTTTGCAACTCAATATTGAAAAACTCAGAGTTTATCCAATTTTCCATAAATGAATAATTAGGCTTTATGGAAAGTAAACTGGATTGTAAAAATAAGAAATGCTCAATAAAAATCATGAAAATCAGATTAGAGAAATATTTTGAGAAACAATTAATTATTAGGGAAACTACAGGTTCCAAAAATATATTTTTATAAAAGGGAATACGAGAAAATTAAAAACTGATGAATGTATAAATGAATACCTGATTCTCTTGATTTTTTTTAACCACTTTATGCAAAACAAATCTTCCACACAAAAAATATTTTAGAAGATACAAAAAAAAAAAAGGTTTCATCAATAAGTAATTGTCTTCAAATTCTTAAAAGCCACAACTCATGTTTGGATTAGCGGTTCATTTACATAAAAAAATGATTCCCATGAAATCATCAATATAATCAATTTACCTATTAGGATTTTGTGATTCTAATAGTGGAGTGCTTTAATTGGAAGATATACCTGCAGCCTCTTACGACTGGACGATTCTTATTTTATTCTAACTATTGCTGATAACGCCGATTTTAAGATTAGAACAATCAACAGAGAAGATACTTTCAATACCTTAGAGCGGATTATGTTTGTCACTCTAAAATCCAGTGTGCACATTGAAAACGACAAACACCGAACTCCTACTTCTGAGTTATCAGGTAAGGCATTAAAGCGAGAGAGGTACAGATTAAATTCAAATAAATCTATTTTTTTACTTTGGACCTTACTGAACCGGAATCCATACATAAAATTAAATCCTTGAAATCTCAATTAAATTAAATAAAGATCTCTTTCCATGTGCACAGTCATAAATTTGGCCTAACACAATACCATTTTGGTAAGACTAGTGAAAAAATCGATTAATAAAAGCGGAATTTCATATTCAACTACTGAAATTATTCCACTACCTTCCTAACGTAGCCACTACCGATATAAAAGCCATATATTAATCTAAATATTAATTTTTATTATGAAAGAATTAATAAAACAATATAATAAAGAAAGAAATATTAGTGAAACTATAATAAATTTAAAAAAAATCCTTTTTTCTTATCATGTTATCTTTTTCTTTTATCAAAAATTAATATTTGAAAAAATTTCTTTAGTTTTATTTCTTTATTCACACCTGTGAACAACTTCTCATCAATATAGAAATAAATTACGGAAATATATAATAGAATTACTAATAAAACTTTAATTAAAATTATAAGAGTGCAAATTATAAGGAGCCAGAAGTGGTGGTTCGCGCTTTGAATTCCGATTTTTAAATTAAATTTGGTAGTTTTGTTGAAATTAATCAGTGAAATAGTAACTTCATGGACCATGCTATAATATTTATTTTAAGGTATTTTGTATTAAATTTATTTCTTCATACTCAAAATCTCAATTTTGAGAATGTTCCGCGGCTTCGATTATTGGGGATTTTGCAGGAAATGTATGCTAATGACTTCTAAAACACACATACATTAAATTCAGCTAGCATTCAATTCTTTCTACCCCTAAGTGAAATTTGTTTGAGATTCATGTGTGCTGCTGATGGTCCGCTTAACAAGCAAAACTGATTGGAGGGGCAGGCGCGTATTCACATTTCTTTGCCGTTTTGGAAACTGTTGGGAATTTGACCACTGATTTCGACAGTGGAATCCAGCCAATTCTGCTAGCGTTTCAAGTCCTCTCAATCATGGATGTCGGGAGCATTGTGCTGTATGTGGATTTCCTGGCGGTTATCATCACTTTAATACAGCCCAATGGTTCCCATGCTTAGGACATTTTGAGCAGAGGACACATTATTGAGTGATTGCTTCTTCGGGGTCTTTCAATGATTTGGTCTTTCAATCGAAACCAAGCCACTGTGGTATCCATGACAATAAAATGGCAGATAAGCTTGCCTAAGAAGGTTCATCATTGGAGCAACAAGAAAATATGACATCGTTCCATAGAGCTAGATAAAAGATAAAATAAGGCTGTGTAGTTGGAATTCATCAAGATGGACAATGTTGGGAAGTAATGGGGCAAATTTGTTAGCAATGAAGACCCATTAAAAATGGTAATGACGATTTTTTATCTTAAATGTACTGGAAGCTTTTTTTTCAATTCTTTTAGAAAAATTGAAAAAAAAAGTATCTTATTTGCGGTTTTTCAAGATGGCGAATAACGCAGAAGAAGGAGGAGGTCGAAAACTTAGATTTTCCATTTTTTGCAAACCAAACTTAGCTAAAATGTCAATTGCCGGAGATCTGGAAATTGCCAATTTCGAGAGATGTACTTGACCGAATTTAAAAATTTTTATGCACAATGGACTCAGAAGTTGATGCTCTACAACTTTTATTTGATGAGTTTCTCTATTAGAGTACTCATTTCCAAGCTGTATACTCATATATAGTACTCTGTTTCGTTTTTTTTCAAAATTGTCGTTTATGAACGTGGTTTTTGACCACACTAGTTAAACAAATTATTATATTGTTGTACTCATTAGAAGCCAAATTTGATCTTTTTATATTTAACATTCTGCAACTTTTTCGATAGAATGTACCGTTTAGGATTTATAAGTGAGAAACCAAACGTAGTTATAAAATTTCGATTCTTTTCGGCCGACATTTTTTCAGGTAGCATAATCAGACTCTTAAGTTTATAAGCCAATACTGTAAGGATTAAAAAAATTGGTATCAAAGTTTACTTCAGATAATGACAATTGTTTGCACGGGCTCTCGGTCTGTACGTAGGCTCGAGCTTGCTGGAAATAACAAATATGTCACCGTCCAAATCGGCATGGCACTGGGCTGCTAAATCTCTAATTGCGGAAGCAGAAAAACAGGAGTAGAAAAAAAAATCATATGATTAATAATAAACTAATTATAAATGAGCAAAAAGAATTTATAATATATAAATTTTTCCATGGCTCCATAAATGTACGTAAGTTGCAGAAAACCAAACATATAATTAAATTCTTGAAGAAAAAAAAATGGAAAATCTAAATAAAACGTCATCCATTTCCAAATTAACAGAGAGTGAAGAGTTTATTAGACTTTAAGCTAGATAATCACTTTTAATGTATGAGTGCATTCTATATGTAGTAGATATATTTACCGTTTGTTTTAATAAATACCAAATGAAAAAACAAAACAAATAAATACCTCAATTTAATAATTCTACACTGCTTATCATATTATTTCTTAAATCAAGCGTTTTTTATCGTATCAGGAATATATTCAATTTTTGTTTTCAACCACTGATTCTCGGTATTTTACCTAATATATATTGAAATTTGGTAATGGGGCTCACCATTATCCGGAATATTTATATGCTTATACTCCAAATATTGCAGAAAATAGGCGGGTTACTCTGCACTTTTCAGAGATTCACCCAGGCAGGAAGCGAACCAGCATAGGCATCTTGTTCGAACCAGAGAAGATTCCTTTATCTTATTCAAGACTGCAATTTATAGTGAGTTATACTTACATACCACTTATGCCAATATGGAGCTACTCTCAGAAGATATATAAAAGATACAGCAAGAAGATCAATTTGCAAATGCTAATAGTTCTTGAAGTAAAACATAAAGACTCAAACAAAAAATCTTTGTTTCTCTTGTCAAACACCCTACTTCTTGAGAATTGCTTACTTTTTTCTATCATTCGATCAGCATGATACAATTGTAGGTGGGCATAACTCCGACTTTAGTGGAGAAGAGTTGAGATAGTTTGGTCCTTCAGGCCTGGACGCTATCCGAAAACGATTAATGGTAGATAGGAAGGGAATGGAAGAGGGAAAAGGAAATAAAACAGACTTAAGGAAATGCAAATGAGGAAGATGAGGGAAAGAAGTTGCTCGGTTATGAGGCATTATAGAAGAGAAGGGCTGTAAGTTAGCGCCTTAACAGCCAATCAAAAGTTATCTGCTCCTCCTGCCCCGGCAATTTAAATGGAATCAGTCTTTACCATAATTGGCAGGCAACTTCTGAGCAGTCGTCGGCGCGGCGACGGATTTCTCCTCTCGGGCTTCCTTTACTCTTAACCAGTCATTTACATGATTTAAGCAGAAGGGAGGATCTAAAGGATCAAGTGCCACCTCCTACCGCCTGCAGATCTAGCTTCTTATCTTACAGTCTGATCTTATTATTTTTCCTTTTCTTTGGTCGTTTTCGGGTGGGATTCCAAAAGACGATAAAATGGATAACGGACCTTTGAGTCCATCGTATTAGTTTTGATAATTGGGATAAAATATTTTTATAGTATATATGAATATATTTTTGTATTTACATATCACTGTTGAAGAAGTAAATTTAAAATTTTTTTTTACGGAAATCTTATCTTTTCAACGCAAAATGCTGTTGCAAGTTCTGACAATGGAGAAAAAAGCTTTCTCAAGATATGCCGAGGTTAAGATTCTTGAAGCAACTTGGCACTAACGATAAAACAAAACTGTTCCTTCCAACCTGGATCTAAAACACCTTTAGATCAGGGGTGGCTAACATTTTACATACCAATTGTAATGCGCCAATTGTTTCACAGGTGAGTTCAGATGCGCCTTATACCGCCTACTGTTTATATCTTCTTACCTTCGTGGTTAGGTGGTTATAAAATGGAGATAAGGGTTGAATCTGCTTCGCTAAAGAGAGGAAAAGGAATAACTTGATTATGCTATTAATTTATGCCTTGACTTGAATCCGTTAGTGGTTCCCACAGGGTTTCGAGATTACTATGGCGAACTACATCTTTCAATATGAGGTAACCCGTGATATATTTTTTTTAAATCGCACCTTCAATTCATAGTTCCAAAAAAAAAAATAAGGCTTTTTACATCAATTAGGAAAGTGCCTAAACCTCTTTTTTTAAGTGATTCTCCAGTTCATAGAGTTTTTAGCAACACAAGACGTTGAATATATTGATACAATACATTCGTTAAAAGTTTGCCTCATTTTACCTGCTTTAACTCAAACAAGGCAAACAGTTTCACTGCACATACTACCGTACATGGTAGTCTACGAAACGGTTTGGAGCAACTCTCATTTTGCTATATGTTTGAACAAGTTATGGTCCGTTTAAAAATATCAGTTAAATCAATATTTTAAAAACCGAGACAAAGTCATTTTTTATGCCGTATATTATGAATTATTTAAAAACAACCCTACCAATGCCGCAAAGGTATAATTAATGTGACAGGTGAACTTTTGGATTCAGCTAAACTAATTAAAAATTACAGGTGAAAGCTATTTTACCTTCTTGGATGGCATTAGTTATTCCGCCAGTGGTCATTTATGACATCTGAAATTTTTAATAAGTTTAGAAAGAAGTTAGTTTTGAGGGGAGGGGAAGGAGTAGCCGGCCGTGAGTGATCTGATTGGGTCTACCTCCTCATGCCCATTTATCATTCATTGGTCGCCTCTAGACAACTCCGCCTCAGCTCCCTTGAAATATTTACGCCACATCTAGCCAAGGTGGAATTTCCAATCTTCTTTACTAGTTACCAAGGCTCAACTCCCGTATTTCCCGATAAATTATACAATTGCCCAGTTTCGGCTGGTAAACCGATTGACATATTTATTAGAGGAACAAGCAGCCCGAGTCAACAATAGGGACGGTAAGCTGTAACCGTAATGATATGCTTCCGGAATTGGTAATAACAATGGTACAAGTTTTAAAGGATCCTTACACAGTATTTTTCTTCAAGTACTACTTATCAGCAAATTCATACTTGAATACTCTTACAAACGTTTAATTTTAGCTTTTGGTTCAAGTTGATATAAAATGACCCTGTCTAAGGGTTAAAATATCACCTAAATTTATAAATAATAATACCAACTAAATTTGGCGAATACTTATTGATTTTATAAAAATAAGTAAGGAGTGATGAGTAAGGGTAACTTGCATAAGCACCTTGCATAATGCAAAAGTTCAAGGTTTCACGTATGGAGATCCTCCTCGTATAGAAGTCTAATATTTGGGATTTTCAAGTCAATAGATAGGCAAAAGGAAAACTTATATAGAATGTAATTGTCAGTACTTGTAGCTTACCCACATTATGACATCATCATTTCGCTATATTGCATTACTTTCCAAATATGCAAAGTTATGAAGAAATTTGGTATATGACTTTTATATCAATATAAATAGCATACTAGATTTTGGTCAAAAATGGCTAGCCGAAAGTGGCTACTTTACCTGAGAAACTGTTTGTTTTTTGAAGTCTGTCTTTTTTTTTTGAACCACCGATTTCTATTTTAATAGGCGTACAAGGAATTCGTGTGGTTTCCAGATCAAATATTTTATTTTTTGCTTATGGTATAGATGTGAACATGTTCATTAACCATTCTTAAGTAATAAAAATATAATGAATATATATGATGTGGATACAACTTGACTTCCTTGTTTACCAAATAAACTATGAATAGGTAGCTAAAAAAGTGATACTGAATCACAATTTGGTTCCCAGATTCCGAAGATGGCACCATCACAAAAAAAAACACTCGTCATCGAGACGTCTATTGGCGTCGGTTACTTTAACAGAGTCCTGGGTAGTAATTTTGAATGTGTTCAGAATTTTATATCTTAAAACTTTTATTTGACGATTTTATTTCTAAAATTGATAGAGAACCATTTAAAAAAGAAAAGCCACTTCCGGCTTGCCAATTTTAACCAAAATCTACCATGTTATTTATATTAATTTTTAAGTCTTATTTTCCAAATTTGAGAAACTTTGCATTATATTTTAATCTAATTTTTTATGATAATCTACTAAAAACTTTAAGTAATGTACAGCTTCCAATGATCATGTAGTGACCAAAAAGGGAGGTGCACAACGATTACAACGATTTCAAATATAAAATTTCAGCTTTCTACGGCTAACCTTTTTGAGTTAAGAGTATGAACAGACGTCTCGACCAAACTAGTCAAAATGGATTTAGGGATTGTCAAAATGGATATTTTCGTTGAAATTTGAAAACCGAATATTTTCGTGATTACAAGGAAGTAAAAATAAACAATGACATAAATTAATAAAAAATCCTGTAATTTTCTCTTATTCGTATCCTGTTGAAAGTAAATGAGAAAATTAAAAAAACTAATAAAACGTTTTTATATGTTGTTTTTGTTTGGTAAGGAGAAAAGGCTAACTAAATTTTTACACCATGGCCTATTATCAGCTTGAAGATAGCCCTCCATTGAAATGCTGCTTTATAAGCTGAAAAAAGAAAAAAACTTTTGAAAGATTTTCTAAATTACTTTCATCCAGAACTTCTTTATTTATCTTGAATTTTGTTGCAGTCCTTGCAATCCGATGGCCGAAAGACCCCAGTTCACTAAAATAGAACTATTATCATTATATTGTTACAATAATATCATAGTATAAACTAACAAAACCGTATTATTTCATCTAATAACTTTTAGGAAAATGTTTTGATTAAAAAATATATAAAAGACTATTTATTAAAATAGTATTTCAGCTTAAAATTATTGTTTCTAGAATTTTTTTTGTTTTTTAATATCCATTTGAATTTATAGTGTCTCTACAATTGAATTGTAATTGAAGATTGTATAGAAGTTCTGAGCAAACATGTATATGACGAAAAAAGATAAAGAGAAGGCTCGGTAAATTATCAGTGGGTTACATAAAATAATATTCTTTTTATGGCCTTCAATACACTTTTGTTTTAATATCAGCTCAAATAATTTTGCTTCTAAAAGGAAAATTTTGATTTATAACATAAACTATTTAAATCAACAACAATTTATTATATTATATCATCTTGTAATATTACTGATTATATATTATTACTAGTTTTATATTATTAGATATAACTTAAGAATAGGAAAGATTTAAAAAAAAATGTTGATGTTTTTTTTTTTAATTTTTTAGATTTTGTCCTATTTGGTGAATAAGTAATAATGATATAATAATAGATGTGCGTAACGTCCATACCATGTCCAACTATCGAATATGAAAAAATGCGACTTTTATATTTGTCGCAATGAAACAAAAGAGTTCAGGCACGCATTGTGATAAAGTCTTGAATTCCGAACCATCAGGTGATGATTCGTTGAGTAGATAAGGCTCGGTAAATTATCAGTGGGTTACATAAAATAATATTCTTTATATTAACTATATGAACTATTTCGGTTCAAAGTCATCATTATGAAAGTCTCATTTTTTTTTATAATCGATAGTTGGAAATGGTAGATATGGAATTTATGCAAGCATTCTCACACTGAAAACGTCTTTTTACGTCAAGAGATCCCAACACCAAAGGCCACATCAGTATCATTAAAATAAATGGAAGTTGAATAACATTACGAGCTATAATAATAATTTATATTTAAGTTGTTTTTATTTATTATTTTCAATAATATCGTAATAAAATATTTAATTGAGACTTTAAAACCAAGTTATTCTAAATAAGTAGTTCCATCAAATTCTCCTCGGTCTATAAACTTTTCCGTGGTTCATGTTATTTTTCTTGCAGAATGAAATAAAATTAAAAAAAAAACATTATCAATACTTTTCACTAAAATTTATTTTTATAAAGAATTGGGTATATATCCTCATAACAATGAATTATACTTACATTATAAGATGCGGTATAATTTATTGGTAAACATATAATTTGGAATCCTTATGTATAGTGACCATATGGTCCACTATATGGCTATCCATTAGTTATCACATGGAAATATTCAGTGTAAATCCTGAAAAAAGTAAAAGAGGAATTAAAATAGAAATACATATTTAATTAGCTTTAAAAAAGTAAAGTACCGTTTTCGGCTCACCAATTTTAACCAAAATATAGTAAATACATTCATATCGATATAAAAGTCCTATTTACAAAATTTGAGATATTTTACATTATATTTTAATATAATTTTTGATGAAAGTCTAATATGACCTTCAAGTAAAGTACCGCTTCCGGTTTTCCAATTTAGTCCAAAATCTAGTATGTTATTCAAATCAATAAATAAATTATGAATACCAAATGTGAGAAGTTTTACAAAGTATTTTAATATAATTTTTGATGGAAATCAATTATGACCTTCAAGTAAAGTACCACTTCCGGTGATTAAGCAGTGACCAAAAAGAGAGGTTCACAACTAGATTTTACAGCAATCCTAAATACAAAATTTCAACTTTCTATGGCTAACCTTTTTTGAGTTATGCGAAATACGAACGAACGAACGTACGTACGTACCTACGTACAGACGCCACGACGAAACTAGTCAAAATGGATTCAGGGATGGTCAGAATGGATATTTCCGTTGAAATCTGAAAACCGAAAATTTTCGCGATTACAATACTTCCTTTACTTTGTAAAAGGAAGTAAAAATTATTTGTATCAAATTAGGATAATTTTAACATTATCCTAACTTAATTAGGCACTAACTTGTTCAGAGTAATAATATTTTTGATTTATTATTTTCAATAATGGATCTTTGTAATCGGTCGAGAAAAAATAACTTAACCAACCCTCAAAATACGTTTTACATTTCAATATGGGTAGAATCCTAAAATCTAATAAAAATAACATAATAATGCGTTCGTCCGCAGCTTTTCTCCGAGACTACTGGGTCGATTTTTTAATTTTTTTTTATTTGGCACAAAAGTCACATGTGATAAGCCGAATATGGTACATTCGAATAAGGTATAACCGAAAATGTTAAGATAGGTACTGAAAACTGAAAATTTATTTTATCACTACTATTAATGTTGGTAAATAAAGAAATACCAAGAGAAAAAACCCACTATTGGCAGGTGTTGAATAATTTTTCGCTTGAACCAATATATTGATAAAGGACTCCCAACTATTCTGATTAGACATTAATAAGAAGCAGAATAAGAGATCTTCCGTGAGCTAACAAAACTGGATCAAACCCGAGAAGAGATGTTGCTGGGTACAGACAGTCTTGTCATCAGTAGTGATACTGTCACTTTTTTTTTCTTTGGCAGGTACTAATAAATATTTGAGGACTATAATAATACGAAAAATTCCCAAATTATATATCAATAGCTGGATCATTTGAACATAAAACAAGTACTACTGAGAGCCCAGCAAGAGAAAGGCGATTAATCAGCCCAAGCGTCCGCTACATGCGTCTGCTACGCCAATTAATAAATAAATGAATATCAGAATTTGTATTTATTATATCAAGAACACTCATTTGTCCCAGCTCGAATGAATATTGCAAATTAATGTTTTTATCTTTGAAAAATCCAGCGCGCAAACTCAACGAATACATTAACAATCCAATCCTGGGTTGCCATTATGATTTTATTTAACGAAACCGGCTTTGAGGAACGAATAACATATCTTAAAAGAAATGTTACTATTCTAGAGAGGTATTGCTAGGGAGTCAATAAAGAGTTTGGGGCGCCACATCTGGTCGCCTGAGGGTAGCGCCGGCCTGTTGGAGGGGGGGTGGGCGTGGCTCACTCCTCCAATCACTGCACCTTATTACCCCCACCATCCGGCTCTCGTCCCTATTTCAATACAGCTTTATCTCCCTAGCAAATATCAAACCATTCATATTTCAGCCCTAGATGGCTAGTTAGTTATTTCTATTAATCTATTCAGATAAATCCCTTCATAAAATAAACCTGTAATTAGCATTCTGTCATACAGGATTGGTAGAAAAACGAGAGAAAGAAATAGAATTTCGGCCATAATGAGATCAATAAACTTCAATAATATTTGGTGAATTAGTAATTTAAAGTAATTTACATAATTAGAAAATCAGCAGTCTATCAATTATGCCATTGAGTTATTGATATTCATACATATACATATCATAAATCATTTTTAACCAATTTTTTTAAACTTTTCAATGACAGAAGATTCAACGATGTACTCCGTCCAATTGTTATAAAAAATCAAGATTAAAATGGAAGTACTGTTCGAGGCTAATTATAGAGAAATGATATCTTTGAGAGGGCCGGCTGAGATTTACTAGCACGTTTGGAAGACCTTAACGGGTGGCAGGCAGGTTCCCAGCTTAAAACCTGTTAATTACCAGACTTTACTGATCAAAATAATTAATTATTTGTTATTAATTATTTATTCATAGTATCATTTGAGACGTTAAAACAAAAATCTGAGATTAAAAACAAATGACGACCCATAAATCTTATATTAATTTATTTGTACAAATCAATTATTATTGTAACTAAGTCTTTTAAATATCCATAGAATAAAAAGTAATAATTTTAAAAATGAAGTAAGTGAGACATTGTCATAAAAATGAGCTACCTCGTATAAATTTTAAATAAATCTTTATAGATTTATGTATTTAACTGTTTTAGTATTATATTGAAGCATGCCGATTATTTAGTTACCCATTCTTGTGAAGTTTAAACTATATGAAACAGGGAACTAAACTTAATAAGACTATCAGAGTTTTTGTCACAACCTTTTTGAAAAATATTTTAACAGAACAGCTCAGGTTTATTCTTAATCAATATGTATTTTATTCCTTTAACCAATTTTTGAGATACTACACAAGCTCTGAATATTGTTTATTTTGTTTATACTTAGTTTCATACGATAACAAGATTATTTATAAATAAATAATAAATCTTTCAGTACATATGTGCAAACGATTTCTTTAAAAACCTAAATTCTTTATTAAGAAATATTAAATTAATAAGTCATGCATTAATAAATATTATTTGACTAAGGAAAATCATTCATAATGCTGAATTATGTAAATTGTATAAAATAAACTTTTGAAATGCTAATAATTTAAGTACATCTATTTTTGTTTTTGTAATTTACTGATATAACTTTTTATAAGCTGAGAAATACGAGAAATTATATATGTATTTATATTTTGCTGTTTGCTTGGTAGGAATCGAAGCAGAGAAGATCGTGTTAGGTATACGAGTATTAGTTCTGTCCAAATCTCAATCCAAGTCGAGACATGTAGCCAATCATAGTCGGTGATGTCGGCATCGAACCTTCAGGTTCACTAAACCTTTATTTTTACAAGCTGTTGTTTATCTTTACATCAATATTTTAGGAATATATTATATCAAAGCGAATAAGTTAGTAGGTTATTACAATTTTTGAAGACAGTTATTTCTAACAGGTATCTTTTTTTTTTTTAAAGACGTAATGTTGTAGAGAATACTGAATTTCTTATATCAATTTAGTAGGATCAAGCATTACCACAATTGAATATTCATGTGACACTGAGGATTTTAATATGATCAATTGTTATAGATTATTTTATCTCTAAATGAATACAGTATTCAATGGAATATAATATTTCACCCAAAGAGTTGGTACAAGAAAAGGTCTATTGAATATTATTACGATAAACAAATACAAAGCATAAATTTAACTAAGTTTTTATTGTAAATTTTCCAATATATATAATATTAAACTCAATTACATGAATATAAATAATACTCTTTTGGCACATTAATAAATAAGTCTTAGGTATAGTTTCTAGTTCTACGTTGTCCTCCATATCAAGTTTATTTGCTGCTGTAAAAGTTTTATTAACCATAAAATATTTTAGCCGTCTGGTAAAGATAGAAACATTTTTTCTTCTAATTAATTCAGAATCTGTGTTAATGATATTAAAAAACATGCAAAGGATGATCAACTAAGTTAGAATTTTGACACTATCTTGATAAAAAATATCTACTGTATTATTTTTAATACCGAAGACTTTGAATTTAAATATCAAAGACCATAATCGGATACATAAAATAAAAATATCTTTCTTCGTGGAAAGTTTAGTTCGTTTGTCTTTTCTATTCAGGTAATTTGATGTTTGTGGAAGTTTTCAAACACGTGTATTCAAACAAACCATTCTACGAAAATAAACTCGTATCCATTCATTAGATTGCTCACACTAATTACTTAAAGTTAGAATTTGACTATACTCGAATTAAATTCCTAACTTGTATATCAGCTTTAATTATATAAACTTGTTTTGGTAATTCATTTATTGATGCAGTAGGGTACAAATCCTTCTTTTCCATGGAATAGCGTTAAGCTTTAAATTTTATTATATTTATTTTTTATTTATATATGAGCGTTATTGTATAAGCTGACCATAAAGCATAAGATAATAAAGCATAAGACTCGAGGATGCTGATTATTTACGTCTGATTGAAAAAATGGGTAATATCTTTTGTTAATTCCTTTGATATATATGCTCATATATATATATATATATATATATGCATACATATATGCATACAGATATATATGCAATTACATTGATTTTAAAAATGCCGATAATGTGTTAAAAAATAATCGGTTATTTTAAGAAAAATAAGCAGTTTACTTAATTTTAAACATTTTTCAGGAATTCTAGTTTATTTGTTTTGTTTTTTCATAATAACATTTCTTCCGGGTGTATCATGACTAGATACACACTAGAAAATTATTGCTCCATGGTAATTATCCACCACCACCTGCATGGCATACGATAAAGAGAAAAATGGTTGAATGGGAGGTATATTTAGCACAATATTTATGTTTTTATGTATATCCATATTTATTAAATATTTAATATTATATACTAATGAGCAGTTCTAAAATTTTATTTATGTATTTATTATTGTTATTATCCTTAATGTTTTAGTTAAATTTTCATAATTAGATAGATTTTCAATTATATTTATTAAATAATGACATGTTAATGTAATTCATAAAAAGGTGTATACGGGTTATTTGATATAAATAAAAGAGGCAAAAAATCAAATTAAATATAAACCTTAAAAACACACACACACATATATATATATATATATATATATATATATATATATATATATATATATATATATATATAATAAATATATATATATATATATAATTTTTAATAAACCATTAAAAAAATAAACACATATACATATATTTATTTCTACTAAGTGCTTTAAATTTATTGAAATTATACTATATGTTTATTATAAGTCTTAAAAAATGTGTATTAAGATGTAAAAAGCAGTATCTGTATTATAAAGAACTATAAATAGTAACTGTGAATATAGCAACCCAATAAAGTTGGGCAGCACCTTTTTCATAATAAAGTGTTTCTCTCATTTTCTAGGCACATTATTTCTTCTTTTCTTCAAGAAGGCTATATAATTGGATAATATAAAATAATTCCAGTAAATATAGAGTAATTGGATTGAGGCATAAACACACTTTAAGATTTAACTTAGCCATTGTTTCCACCGCATGTCGACTTTAAGACCATGCACACTTTTGGATTTGGAGAACTAAAGGTGTCTTTTTTTTGTTGCAAAAATTGTAATTTTTTTATTCTTCATGTATTTTTTAAAGCTTTTATGTAGGTTGGATTCTATATATAAGAACATCAATTAGTAAACTATTTTAAATTTTCCAACTTAATAATTTTCCTTGCTTTAAATGTGTTGCCAGTCACGTGTAAATCGAACATGTCCTGCGATGTCCTGGATTCATTATGTAGTCTTCATGACTGAAAGGTGTCTTGATCAAAAACATCTGGCAAGATTTTGAAATTAGGAAGAATCGCTGACATGTATTTAATTTTATTTTTTTTTTCGATGGGGAAGGGGACAGATTTTTCGATGCAAGAAGAGGAGATGAGGAGAGGGGTAGGTAACGAGGAGAAGTGGGGGGAGACGCATGCGACGGAGCTGGTGGGGGTGGCGCGGCAGTCTGATGGAGGTGGCCCCGCTCGACTGCAGGGTACCCAGGGTACCTATCGGAGAACATTCCGCCTTTACCGTCGTACAGCCCAAGAGGCCAGGTTAGTGCCATATATAATAATATTTATTTATATCAAGTTGACCATCATTTCTGTAATGCTAAACTTGATGAATAAAAAAAAACAAAAAAAGAAAAGAAAAATGACTAGAGAAAAAATAAAATAAAATCCTTTATATCAGAGGAACGTGATTTCAGATATAGAAAAATAATGTATATCTATAATTCAAAAGATATCTAAAAAAAAAAAAAAAAAAAAAAAAATCGTAATATCAGAAGGACGTCATGTGATTCTATAATACAAAAAAAAACATTGGACCAAGCTGTTTCGAGAATCGAATAGAAGGATTATATATTGATGCGAATTCAAAAAAGTTACAAAAACGAAATCATTATAAGCTTGTAACAAATTTGTTTTTTATTTCTAATAATTCTTCTATTTCGGTCGTGTTTTTAAACAGAAATGGGGGATTTTAAGAGATTTAAAAAATTTGAATGGGAATCACAAAATAAGAGGAAATATGACTGCAGTTATCATTGCCCAAAGTAATTCAAACATAGATTTATCTTAAATGACAGGCGCGCAAAATTTTTTTTCGGGGGATTTAAATTTTTTTCGCGGGGCATTATAAGAAATCAAGTAATCGCTTAAATGTCTATAATCGCCGCATTTGTCGTAAGTTTTAAGGACAAAAATCAAAATGGGTTCAAAAATTATTATAAATATAAAAAATATGTTGGTGGGAATTTTTTAAAAAATTCGTAGTGGTATATCCCTCTGATCGCCTCCTTCTTCCCTCTGCATACGTCACTGTTAAATGAGGAAATGAAAATAATGACAAATAAAACAGTGCTAACATTTACAATCAGGAAAAATATATATCTGTGGTAATTGGGAAAACTAGATGTCGAAATCTAAAAACATACTCGAGTTGTAAGTCGAAGTATTTTATTTTCGTATTTTAAAGTTGAGTTACAATATTAAGAAGTACGTTTTTATGAAATAATTAAAATTGTATAATAAATTATAGGATTTTTTAATTTGTAAAAAACATTTACTGATTTCGACTCATCCAAGTTTTCCAAATTAATACAGATTTAATAATCTTTAGCTCTTGTTCTTTACTTGTAAATGCTACTATATTCCATACTGTCATAAACAAAAACAAATTTTTCCTCTTTTGCTGGAAAGAACTAGACTTACAGATTTATAGATGACCCTTTTACAAAATAAGTAAAACTATGCTTTTTACTGTATTGCTAATATATATGAAAATAAAGAAAGTTGTTTTCATAGATTATAGTTCATCATGCAAATCATAGAAAGAGAACAATATAAATTATAGTAACTTATACACTTTCATAAGTAAATTATTTGGAACTGGTCACTTTTCCTTGAGACAGATGTTTCAAAATCATGTTGAGAAGGTGCTGTAATGATATCAAAAATAAGCTGTCAAGTTATCTAAAAAAAATTGAGCGATAAGATTTAAAATTATATGGACTCCATAAATAAAGGTTTTATTTAATATTTTAAAAGTTACTTACTTTTTACAGATTTTTATTATTCCTTATGCTAGTTCTTAGTTAGTACTTAGCTTTAGCGGGTTCCCCCTTGTCAAGTTAAACTTAGGAGCATATAAAGTTCCCTCAGTTTAATATTTTTAAGCATTTCTAATCATTTTAGGATATCAATATTTGTTTTATACAAATGTTCCTATGTGGCCTGGGCATGTATATTTTTATAACATATAAGTCGATTAAATTAACAAATGAAATCAAAATATGCATACATAATAGATAAATATAAAACAAATTGACAAGCAGAAGCCTTGGTTATGGCGGAAAATGTTAGGATACATACATACCCAAATGTACTTTTATTTTCTATTGAATTGCATTTTAATTTTCATATTGTTTTCTATTTATACTAATTTCTGTATTTCTTGTGGATCGGTTATTATAGTCTTATTTTTTGTAATATGTTTACATTTTTAACTAATCATAGTTCTGTATATATTTTTAATTGCTGTTATAGTAAAGCCAAAAAAAAGGAATTATACTACTTTACTCCTGAATAACGCTTAATGGATAATCCGTCCAAGAATATGGATTATATATTTTTTATTCATTCATTCACAATCATATATAATATCATTAATTTATTTTTATCACACTGTTTTTACAAAAAGATATCTTTCCACCGATATAAACCCATTAGGTATTTATTTATTAATGCATTCAGACTCGATATTTATTTATTAATATATATATACATCTACCTATTGAGGGCTGATATTTATTATGATGTAAATTGACCACATTTATGAAATAGTTGGTTTATTGATTATAGAAATAATTGGACCTTCTGTTATTCCAAACCAATAATAAAATATCGAGCATGTATTTTCAGTACTCATCGTTTATGTACTTAGTGTATTGTTAACAGAATATGAATTGTTATTTTTAATTATTAATCAACGCTTAGATTAGACATTGTGTGAAGATGATAGAAAATATATACATAAATGCCAAAACGCTTATATATATATATATATATATATATATATATATATATATATATATATATATATATATATATATATATATATATATATATATATATATATATATATTCACGAGACACAATATTCTTTTAACATTTTTTTTATAAAAATAGGTATAAAAAAAACTTAAAAAGAGATATCGGTAATTTTATTTTAATGAAATTTTTAATTCAAAAATCATTAGATAAAATTTGGAACATAGGTATTATTATATTAGTATAAAACAAACTTTGGTTTATATCTTCTACATCTAATTTTTGTTTACGGAAATTTCAGTATCTTGATTTTTTCAAAGAAAACATGATTTTATGGATTAAAGAAGGAGCTGCCTGCATGAAAAAGGTGTCTGAGATTCTTATAAATGAAAAAAAAATAAAGGAAGAAAGAAAATGTATATTTGCATGTTTCAATCAGAAGGAAGAATTCTAATTAATAATAAAACACATGAATTAATAAAGATACCTTCACAGCTGAAGCTAAAAAAAGCTAATATGAATGTGTCAATTTTTCGGTAGGAAAGGACCAACTGAATAATCAACAGAGCGTTTCTATTAATATAAAATTACGATTGCCTTTTAATATTAACGATATTTCATCATCCTCTCAGCTAATTGTGTTTATTCAGAGCAACATGTTTTTTTTATCTAGTGTAAGTCCTATATGCTTTACGATTGCATTTTAATTCATCTTTGACACGGTTTAAATATTACAAAGTTATAATAAGAAAAGAAAAAGAAAAGAAAGTTAGCCTTGGATGGATATCACAATAACAAATACTGAAAATTATTAGAAAATTTTAAAATGTGGGTAATACCTACTTTCATTTTAAAAAAAGCAAAAGATTTGTCTTATGGTATGAAATCCAACTATTTTACTAATTTAATCTGTTATTAAAGATTTAATTAAAAAAAGAAAATAATTATAGGAAATATAATTGGTATGTATTAATACTTCTTATTAACTGAAGTTGTTTAAAATGAAAATTTAATAAATAACATTTTTTTAAAGAGGATATGGGATTATTTTATCCATTCAACAAAATTTTCTCCTGAATAAAATTATTTTTCCTCATTAAATTAAGTTTACAGGTATTTACAACATGTTATAAAACTATTTTTATTTAATCTTCTGGATAAAATTACTATCTAAAAAAATAAAATGATAATTAATGTAACATTAGCAGTAAATAGTTTTGTTGATAACTTTATAATTTCAGCTATCAATTAATCAATCAAAATGTCACTGATACCATTAATACATTCATTTCATTATAATTAAATGATAGGAGTCCTATTTAATTTAAATAATACAGCATTAACCGACACATTCATTCTTAGAGTTTTTTCTCACATATAATGATTTTGTTAACATTGCAAAGAATATATTGTTGCTATTTTTTATTTGAATTATTTATCTTATTTATAGAATTAATTTAATTAGAAGGTAACATGGTAAAACCTTTGAAACGTTATTATGTATTAATGTCCTTTAAACAAATGCTGACATGACCATTTTATATCTACATTTTTATGAAATTGAACTGTTTATATTAATATTGAATGAAAAAATGATATTAATTGAGTTTTTACTTTATCTTTCAAAGGGATTTTGTCATGAAAACATGTTCAAACAATTTTAAATTATTTACCAATAACAAATATTTTCCTCCTAAAAAGAAAAAAATTCAAGCGTCTAAAATCAATTTAATTTATGTAAAACCCACATTTCTATTTATTATTATAAACAACCGTATTCTAAAACTAGTAGGAAAATTGAAAAAATAAAATAAATTAAATTGATTGGTTTCCAATAAATTGTGTATTCTACTATTATACAATATTCATAATAGTGGAAATCAATGAATGCAAAGTATTCCTACATAGTAAATAAATAGTAATATGAGATTGATCCTTTAATCATAAGGTTTTGCTAAAACTTATTTAAAATTATACCAAAAATCATATGATCATATGACTAGATATGATATACCATGATGATATTCCATCCTTTGTAAAAAAAAAAATATTTTTTTTCAACATTTGGTTGTTATTTTTTAAATATAATTATTTGATGAATTTCATGAACAGTATGAAATTTAATCTCATTAATAATAGTGATTATATTTTTTTGTACTGACAATGCTTAAATAGATGTTAATGGAATATGTATTTAATCGACATTGCCTATTGATAATGAGATGGCGATCATTATGAATATCAGAAGTATTTTTATTTCAATCGTCTTTAGTAAGGTTGGTTTTTTTTATTTATTTAAGAGCAATAAAAATATTGTAATAAAAAAAAATTAATGTTAGATCTAAAAGCATCATTAAAAAATCGATACTATATCTAGGCTTTTCAGTTTTAAACTTCAACTACCCAATGCAGATTAATTATTCAATAGATAATCGCATTTACTAACTAAAACAACTTAATGAAAAAAAAAATCAATAAAAGAGATATGGATAAATAAACCTATATCAATTCAGAAATCTTTTTCTTTAATAAATCCTTAATATTTGTCCGCATAAATTTTAATTTAATTTATCCATTGTTTCTACAAATCATAAGATATTTTTTACAGTACGATTGCTGATAATAATTGGACAGATAATTATATAATAAATATTCCAGATTGTTGGCATACAATGGATATAAAATAAATTAAGTGAATAGTTTGTTGAGCCAAGATCGAGTTTAACGTTTCTCCACATGGTTTAATTTTTATTCTTCGAATATATCTGCTATTATAAGACATCAGTTGTATTTTTTATTTTGTCATAATTGATTCCATGATTTCTTTCCGCCTTGTTTTCTGAGTTTTTCATTATAATATTTAACATTTTTTCACTTATAATACTGATATAGATTATATTAGATTAGATTAGTTATAGATTAGATATAATAATATATTATATCTAAGAGAAGTCTTATATTGTAATATTAAAGATTTCAATAACAATTTCCGTAATTCAAAATGGCTTTTTATCGATGGTAGATTATCTAATGTGTTCCATAAAATAAATAATTATGACTCAGTCATTATTTTTTAAAAGAAAAAACCGGCGTTAAACGTGGAGCGTGGAATAGAACATGGTCCATATTCTTTCTTGTCATTCTCACAGAATTCACTTCCCCTGATGATGGTGCACATGCGTGGGTCGAAACCTCGGTTTTTGCAATAGAAAAATAATAATGACTGAGTTTTGATCATTTATTCCATGAAAATGGCTTTTTGTTTTACATTAACTTTTAGGAACACTTGCCCATTTATGAATGTATCATAACTGTGTAAAACTAAGAAAAAAAAATCATTATGAATTTATTAAATCGCCAACAATTAACTCATTATTTGAAACCATTCTCCTTTATTAAAACTTGTCATGAAAATATTATTTATTTTTTTAATGTTAAATCTTAATGTCATGAAAATTAAATTATGAAACTTTTTTTTTTTTCTTTTTTGTAATTCTGAAAGTTAATATTATACATTTGTAATTTGTAGTCAATTATTGTTTCTATTACATATTTATATTTTTAATTAATCTTAACTATTGCTGCCTACTCCAATGCTAATTCATATAAATTATTTTCACTTCCTCTTTTTTTAGAGTTTGTGGTTGCAGAAATTCGCAATTACCGTCAGTGTTGAAGTCAGTTCGAGCTGGAATGCATTACATTTTTAACCAATATTTATAATCGGCATAAAAGATTTTCCATAATTTTTATCAAATGCTGTATATCAAATAAAGTTTGAAAAGATAGTTGCCATGCCCGTTTTCAAATAACGAATGTCTTTTGTGGGGTTTTCAATATTTTTAAAGAAACATCAGAATATCCTCTCTATTTCATAAAATTCTTAATATCTACAAATTTAGTCACCATAATATAATGCTATACGAACAACACATGTTTCCCATATTTGTTAAAATGTTATTTGTTATTGCTGTTAATTGGCTTCAGCCAGAATAGTATTGTTAAAGAATTAGTTGATCTGTTTCTGCTTAAAATTTTGGATAATTGTACCACTACATTTTTTTTTCTTCGTTGGCCACTTTTTATGTTTTTTTATTGGTTGAATATTATTCGAAATATTAAATTTTAAGAACTGTCAACATATTGTCAAAACAATGCCATCTGCAGAAATTAATTACTTGATTTTTGTCGAACATATCGTTATCCGACCCTCCAACATGGTCGAAAAGATTATCAATGAACAAGTGGAATTGGGCTATAAGCACCTCTTTGCCATATTCCTGCAATATTTTTGTAGCATAATTTGTCTTTTGGTGTCCAAACGTGACAGAAATCTTATGTTTAAAAATTTGTTCGAGACTCCCAGAGCATTTAATTTATAAGAATTTAATTAAATAATTTAATTTGTAAGGTAATAATTTTACCAACAAAATATTCTACTACTTATATTCATCTAACGGGATATTTTACTGAATTAATAATGTTGTGTAGATATTTTTGATAGTATGAAATTTGATCATGATATTTTAATCACAAATAAAGTACGATAGTGCAATTACAAGTGGAAAGGTTTGGTTTTAGAGTTACCAGCGTTTTACTTTCTCATAGGCGGACTAGGAACTTGCCTTGTGCGGCAATATTTGGAGAGCGGCAAAATTTGGGAGAAATTTCTGTATTCAAACGAATTCGCTAGCAGAAAAAGCAGCTCAATTAAGTGCAAATAAATACATAAATTACCTTCACTTTATTTTTAACTATAAAGCAATTATTACTTTTGAAGATAGGAGCGGTTGTAGTGGACGGCATTATCTACTATTCCTGTTGGGAGAAACGAATCCGCCGCTGCAGACTACTTATCGTTATTAGATAATAATAATATAATTCAATTTTTTATTTGCTATCATACTACATATATATATATATATATATATATATATATATATATATATATATATAAATATATTTAATATAACTATTTTAAATTTTATTGCGTTTCAAAATTTCACAGGGTAAGTAATAAGGGAAGTATGTCATTGGCGTACTTGTACTTTGGTATTTAATTATGAAATAAGGCCCTGGACATATCTCGACACAATTTGAATTGTCTGGTATATTACAAAACTACTCATATCTGTCATTAATGGTTTTATAAATAAATACATTTATATATATAGTCTATCTATTGTATATTCAGCATTAGTTAATTTCAGATTTTTCTTCATTTTAACCAATATTTATTTAGTAATTAGTTTAAATATCACCTCAAATCAAGGATATTGAGCCCTCAAAGCTTTGTAATAATAACTGACAATTCAACTAATGAAACAACTTATTAATCCATTACCTACTAATCAAATGTAAGTTAAATCTCAAACCTTTTTTTTTTTAAATCTTATTAATCTAAAAGACCTTCTTTATAAGCATAAAAGTGCAATAAAATCAATTATGGCTTGATTTAATGCCAATGAAATGCAACCCCACGTTGCTTAAATTAAAAACAAAACAAAATCTCTATTAGCAATAATCCTGAGCTCAATAGAGTTAAAAAAATAATTTGTTTTTTTCTCATTATTATCTTTTATATTTCTAAAATAACATTAAGTTAAAGGTAAGATAAGGTAAAGGCTGGATGAACCATTTCTTCTACGAAGGCATAATTGAATAAAGATAAGGTTTTGCTACCTACCATATTATTTTTATCATCTCTTTGCTTTTCGATTCGAGAAAAGATGATTTAATAAATATATATATATATATATATATATATATATATATATATATATATATATATATATATATATATATATATATACAGTCGAGCGTCGATTATCCGAACGTCAGTTACCCAAACGTTCGATTATCAGAAGGTTTTTTTTAAGTGTGTAATTTTAATTAATTTGATCATGACATTTTATATGCCACAGCATTAATTTTGATAAAGCTTTGATTAGATACACTTCGATTATTTTTTTGCATACACGTAAATACATATTTTTGTTCATTTCATTATGTGCATGTGACTAAGTTAAATAATTTATATGTACTTTATGACACTGGTTTTTTTACTATGCACATACATAATATATTTATATAAATAAATAAACATGTTTTTTTTACAAAGTTGTTGTTTTATATCTTCGTTTTCCTTATTATATATAAAAAAATAAATTAATTTATATACATATATATATATATATATATATATATATATATATATATATATATATATATAGTGGACGAGTACGTGAATTTCGATTATCCGAACTTTTGATTATCCGAACCACCACTGACAACATTAGTTCGTATAATCGACGCTCTACTGTATATATATATATATATATATATATATATATATATATATATATATATATATATATACACACACACACAAATATTTTTTTAGTTTTTGAAATTTATAAACTGTTTATATAGTTTATGGGTAAACTTTTCATAGTTTTATGAAGTTTTATCTGCAGTAAATTCTTGCAAATTAAACTAAAAGTTGAGTATTATGATGCTAAAATAACACAACATTAACATTCGATATTATAGTGATTTTGACAACTAATTCATCACTGCCTATTTATTTTCTTTAAAATGTATTCTTTATCGTATACAGTAGGTGTTTATTAAGGTTATTATCTCTGGAACCTTCATAATTACAATATATTTTTAAGATTTCTAAAACTGATAAGGCCAGAGCGAGAGAGTCGTCAGTATTTGGTGCTAAGTTCATCAATAGCCGTTTTTCGACTATTTCCAATCTTTTTTTCTCGATATATCGTGAGCGGGATTCGATAGAGGTGGTGTTAACGTTTCATAACAAATGAAACCTAAATTTCGAATTTTTGGATTTCAAGCTTTTTTCAAAAAACGACGTCGATATAAATAACACTTTATTAAAATTTACAACTTTATAAAGATATATAAAATAGATTAACTTTACATATCTGAAGATTCAACTATGAAAAATGAAATTAAATAATGTAATTCCTTACAATATTTCAACCCTATCTGTCCCTCTCAAGTTACACTAATTTGTAAATAAATTCCGTCCCCAAGAATCAGGTGAAGACTTACAAAATGGGGCTGACATGGATGCGTGTTTCTCAATATCTCTATTGAAATTTCGCGTGCTGACCCCTCATCTGAGGAAATAATTGAAGAGCCATGGAACTGTGTTCTCATGATCATTTGAAGCTACCACCGCTAACTTCAATAAACATCACGAACGTAAACAATCCATGAAACCATGATGGGTTCTCGTTTAAAGGGTCATGAATTGTTCCGAAAATCATTGGCTTATGATGACTTCTTGATCTCGTTCGTCCGATAGGAACCTATCGCTATTTTCCTTATCCTCGGCACTAATGGTCTGCTCGCTTAATTTAAAATTGAACCTGATATGAATTTATATATTTTGAAGTAATTATAATTATGTATATAAACATCGCATGCCTATGATTACCTTGAAAATTTAATCCATTAACAAATTAATGAGTAAGTAAAGACCGGTAATTATGAGCTTTTAATTTATTAAAAGCAGTTATGCTATGATGCATTAGAGCTGTTCATGAATTAAATTTTGATGATCTATTAATAAATAATGTGCTTTAGATACCATTTTAAACATTGCGGAAAAATGCCGTAATGAATAAAAATTAAATTAAATAAAAAAGTACCAATAAACTCGACGTCAAAATTGATATTCATAAATGTAGATTTCAACATTTCGGTTTAACCAATCTCAATCAATATGCTTCATAGACATTCATAACCTATCAATAAATAAGTAAACCTATAAAAGTAAGTTCAACATGTTCCAAATCTTACAGACAGACTGCGTATAAATATTTGTTGATTTATATAATGTGGTGTTAAAAGAAATAATTAAGCAATCTACAGCTATAAGTATTTTATATCAAATTTAACAATCGTGTAAAAAAATAATTTAAAAATGGACGTTGATACTGCTGATATTTAAAGATGTATTAATTGTAATTATAAAAGATCTAGTTCAATTTCGGGTTCTAGAATAAATTTGAATAATCTTATAACATAATAATACAATGTTAGCTGTTAATTGTATAACTGCATAAAGATAATGTAATTTGATATTGTATTGTTATAAAGAGAAATGCGAGGCCCCCATTGGGGCGAGGTTCGTGGCATTTGTCACCTATTTACATACCTGCTTGTTAATATTTAAATATGGAATTATTTAAATAGGGGAATGTAATGCAGCCAATAATGTAATATAAAACAAGAATCCACTCGTTCGAACGTTTCCGTATTTACTTGACAAACCATATAGGTAACCTACAACAATAGGCTC
Source organism: Rhaphigaster nebulosa (assembly GCA_948150685.1). Classification (NCBI taxonomy): domain Eukaryota; kingdom Metazoa; phylum Arthropoda; class Insecta; order Hemiptera; family Pentatomidae; genus Rhaphigaster; species Rhaphigaster nebulosa. The sequence goes on from OX411308.1 coordinate 74,328,354, forward strand.
ACGAAAAGGATCAGACCAGTTACTTTAATATACTTTACAGAAATCAAAAATCAAATTTCTCAAGTATCAAATAATTGTAATATTTCGTAAAATCTTCTATACTACCCTAATATATCTGGAATGGATGTTAATATCGTATTAGCTAAGCAATACAAAATAAATATTGTTTCATAGAACATCACTTGAATGCTACGAATGGGTATTTCATCAACAAGTTATTTTCTATCATGGTTACTTATATCTCCGTAAGTTTCAATCATAATGGTAGCAGAAAACAAATGATAAATGTCCATTTCGTTTCCTGATTCATTACCACAGAGCAAGAAGCAGTAGAGTAGCCGAGATAGTGATTAGGTTAGTTGACCAGTTTGGGAGCATCCTGCTTAAGGACAAATAAGGATTTACTAATAAGGAAGCCTAGGAGATGGTAATGTGCCGACTGTCACGATATCTGCTTACAGTCATTAGTGTCGTTGCGGCAATAGAGCCCAAAGGGGCCGGGCTGCCTCACAGCAGATTGGAGGTGCCAGAGCTCTGCGAACATCTGTTCTCAAGTTTGTGGTTTGTTCTGCGGTCTTCCGCTCCTTGCAACCGTGATGTGATTTTCCTGGGCAAGCGTGCCATACTGGAACGACTGAACGACGACCATGTTAATTATGTAGTTACTATTTTTATAATTATTGAGAATGAAGCAATTTATTAGGCTTGAATATTTTGAAAAATATATTTAATAAATAGAAACCACATAGGGCATTAGATTAAGTTTTGTATAAAGAAGTACCAAACAATTATACAAGAAGGAAGGCATATCAGCGTTTACCCTCAACCATCAGGCTGTTTATCTAACTTATAGATAGAGATATTTTGTGATTTAAGAGGCTCTTTCGCTCATCCGTCCATGGCATATAAATTTCCAGTACATAGAAAATAAATATTTACTTTTACCGTATTAATAAATAAAAAACCTTCAATCACTTGTAACAATGTCCCTTCAACAATCCACCATATTGAATTTTGGGTTATATAGTGAACAAATTTTAATGACAAAAAAAATCCATTTAAAATTATTTAAAATTAAAAAAATGTATTTTTTTTTCTAACCTTAAATATTAAAAATTGCAAAATCTAATAACGTAAGGAACTCTATCCTCTCCATAGCTAGAAATTTTTAGCATGGGGATGCTACAATATATGTATGTAATGACAACATATATATATATATATATATATATATATATATATATATATATGCAGTGTATATACGTTATTTAATAAATAAAATAAAACTTAATAAAACGTATAAAATAAAAGATAAAAAAACGGTTGTATATATTTCATATATATTTATATATTATATAATAATACGGAAGTATATATATATATATCAACCAACTTACCTAAATGTTTTCCAAGACAATTCGCTTAAACGGGTATGAAGTTGGAAACGACGAGTATTAAATAGATTTTTTTTTTTAGCATAAAGATCTTTGGAGGATCTCTTTTGCAGGACCCCTTTTATTGATAGTCCGTGCAGGATGCATGATGTCCATACCAAGCAATTTTTAGCATGGAGTATATGTCTAAAATAAAATATAAATGAAGTAAATAGGATATTCATTACATGAATGCTATTACGGTATTAAAAGTACCAATATTCGATTAAACGTTCATATTAATCACAAATAAATTAGGATGAGAGAATTTATTTTACAGCTTACCAAAATGAAGTGACAGTAATACTTAACCTAAAACTTGGAAATGTGTCGCACCTGACACATTTCTTTTATTCACTCATTCTCAGTGTACTCAAATTTAATGCTAAGTTAATGTATATATTTTTTTTTGTAAAAAATGTTAAATTAAAATAAATTATGCGAAAAATATTATTTAAAGAAAATCACATAAATGTTTTGCCAAGTTTAGGGCCATGCTAGAAAATAAAAAAAATTGGTATATATATTCATATCATGGAACGATAAAATACAAAGTAATAAAACCCTTTCTTGTAATATATAATTTTCGTAATTAAGCTACTTCTGATCTGAAGTGACGCAGATTGACATATATGATATGTTACCAAATATACCAATCTGTTGGAATACAGAAAGTTTTTATCAAGTAACCATAACCGTTTTATTATCTTTTATTTTATGCGTTTTATTAATTAAATAACGTTTTATTGTCATTCGAAATTATCAGTAGTCAATTTTGAACTGATTTCTTTCATTAACCACAATAGATACACTGCTTAATCTCTCTTTCTTTCCCAATCTCAGGTTAAAATTAACAGTTGAGCCCACCTCTGTCCAATGGTAATTCACAATGCAGATATAAAATTGTATAGATACTTTTATTCTGATTTTTCAAAAAACAAAAATTGAAAAATATCGAGTAAATTACTATAATTGCTAACTTGCAATTGAAGATTGTAAGTTCAATATTATTTTAACGCAGCTTAATTTTAACGTTGAATTAAAACAAATAAAATTAATATATGTTACAAAATTCTATATTGACTGATCATAGTTTTCGCAACATCTAATGGCACCTCTGAATTATTAGATTTTGCTCCCCCAGTTATTAGCTGTAGTAATGCAGTTTCCGGTGGACCAGAGGGCTGACGGCTTGTCAACCACGGACCTGACACAGAGGAGATATAATTCATGTTTTCAATGGCTCTATTATTTATTGAGGCAACTGATCCGGCTCAGTCGAACTAAACGGATTGCCACCAGTTCATTTATTATTCTACAGGCCAGCTTTAGAAGCTTGTTCCACTACTTCCTCTTATCCGTCGCTTCTAAATCTCCTTTCTGCTATAGTGCCATTAATAACATTTATAATGCCTAATTAATTAATAAAACATCACAAGATAAGGAATTTAATTTAAAAGCTCTTGACTTTAAGAACGATATTTGAAATACTGTCTCAAATTGTAGTATGTGTTCCATACTAGGTATATTAACACTTGATGTGAAGTGTTACCTTAGTAACACATTCTTACAGGCAAGATTTTAACTCTATACGTCAGAGGCAGGGGCGTAACTGAGCTGAGGCAACCGGGGAAATGCCCCGAGGTCCTCGAGGTGAGGAGGTCTCCAAGACAGGGAGTAAAAAATAAAGTAATATTTCATTAATAGAATTATCTATTAATCTATTGAAAACAATTAGAGGTTATGAATCCCGAATCTATGGTACATTTACGAGGAAAGTTTAGGAGAAGTTCTTAAAATTTCCTCATTCATTGTGTAATATATAATGATCAAATTTTTTTTAGATTACAAAAAATTTTTTTATTTAAACGGCTGCAATAATTTATTGATATCATTTGTCAAGGATAATAACCTTTTAAACTACACTTTTTTAAAACTCCTTTATTCTATTAACATAGGCGACGTTTCAGACCACTTATTCAGATCACTTATTATTATTATTCAAAACCCATTTTCAAGCCTTCCTTTTACGAACCAAAAACATTATTGAACATTAATTTATCTATTTCAAATAATTTAAAATATCCTATTAATTTTCGTGTAATTATATTTTGATAAAATCAGTATCACATCACTATTACAATACGATAAATGGTAACAAGCCATTTATTATTCGAAAAAATTGTAATACTCATTTTATGCTAAATTAAAAAAAGAGTTAATTACATACAATTTTGATTCCAATGATTTATGATGGAGGCTTAATTTTTAAGCTAACGTGAGTCAAAATTATGAGACAGAATATCGAAATTAATTTATTTAGCTTGTTCCCATTTTTGTTCATGTTTTCGGAAAAAAATTGAGGAAAAAAGTTGAAATTCGTAATCAGGACCACAAAAACATAAATGAGCAAATTTTCAGAACTTCTTAAAAACTTTCCACCGAGACCCCATGCTCAAAAAATTAATTATTAATTAATTAGGCATGTCTATACCGGCTCATAATTTCGCACTGGCCCAAACAGAAAAGTCATTAGAATAAAAATTGTAGTTTATTTTCTCTTCTTTGATTTACCATAAATTTGGAATAATACATGATTTTTTTAAGTTATAACAAAAAAAGAAAAGAATTTTTGTTTTTGATTCTTCTCTTTTATTCTTCTGGGAAAAATTTGAGGTAACTAAGTTGAACCCCGTCTCTGTAAATTTATATAATTAATGGAGTAATATAAAATAACTATCAGATTTATTTTTATTTCATCATCCTTATAATTTTCATGACCTTATTCACGACAAGATCTTCCTTCTGATATTTTCCATTTGAAATGCTTATTTCAATTTACTATTAATTAGTTATATCGAGTGTTCAGTCAAACATGTAAAATATCTTCTTTGGATAAATGGTAATTTTAGTATACAGTGAATAGAATTCAAAAGTCGAACACCTTAGTGTTTTATTGGGAAAAATTTATGAATCATTGAAGAGGGGGACTCCAAAAAATTTTGTTTCATAATTTCTCCAGGGGGCCCGATTCCTGTCAATGTCCTATGAAATAATAATAATTGTATTAAATAATAATTAAATACAACAATAATATATATTAATATATATTTTATTTATTCATAGGGAGTGGAGATGGGTTCAGAAGTTGGAGCGCAGGAACTCCGAGGAGCCCTCCATACACACCGGATACGAGCACACCAGGTAAAACATATTTTGCTAATTTCTTAATTTTATTTCAGAAGATTGTGGCATGCAGTTAATGAGGACAAAAAAGTGAATACTAGTTTCAATTTTATTAGAATATATATTGTGTACCCTAAATGTGGATAATAGTAATGATTTGAAAATCCGAATGAAAAACTGATATTATTCAGAAAGAGAGAATTTTTTCTATTTGAAAACAATTAATGAATTTAAGTTAATAACTATAAACCTATGATATATTATTTGAAAAATCTATCTGCAGTTTTAACAATTTGAGCAAAGCTGTTATAATACTTTAATTTTATTACTTGGACAATGGAGATGGGACAATATTCTAAGGAAACAGAAATACAAATATAGGAGTGGACAATACAGTAATAAATAAAAATATACCAAACAACGGCATTCCAGAAATCCGCGTTGACCCTCCAAACAAGGAAGTACTTTTGATGAACTAATTGAAATCAAAAGAAAAAAGACACCAGGTTCCAACGGCATACCCCACAAGTCTTGCCCACAATGCAAGAGTTGCATCGACCTTTAAACTTCTTGCGCATTATAATTGAACAAAGTAAGAAATGGTAAAGCCACTCATACATGGTCTTCATAGACTTAGAGAAAACTTTCGACCCGGTCAATAGCAAAGTAATGTAGCGTTTGCTTGAAAAATACGAAATCTCAGAAAAATATTAAACCTTACAAAAATATTGCATGAAGACTTTGAGTATCAAGTTCTTCATGAAGGTAAACTTTCTGTGGCAATCAAAACCACAGATGGAGTGTGTAAAGGATATTTTTTGCCTCCCACTCTATTTATTGTCGTAATAGATTATGTAATGCATACATCCGTAGATAATAGAAATATAAGAATACAAAGGTACATTGCAGACAGCCTCGAAGATTTATAATTTGCTGGCGATATCTGTCTTCTAGCACTATTCTAAGATATTGAATATAAAGCGAGAAGATTGAAAGACGAATCAGCAAAAGTGGGCGTGTCAAAGTTGAAGGTAGGTTGTATGTGAGACAAGATGAGCCTCGTTTCATTCATCGATTAATTCCTCTGTATTGGGAGCATCGTCAGTGAAAACGGAAGAACTGAAGAAGATAGAAGGAACAGAATGCGCAAAGCCAACGGAGCATTTGCCCAATTATACACAGTCTGGAAGAACATGGATAGAACTTATAGAAAGAATCAGGATACAAAATTGCTTCTGTTTAAAACAAATGTTCTATCAGTACTGATATATGCACCAGAAATATGAAGTATGAAGTTTTAATTTAACTTAAAATGTACTTTTATTGCTATAGCTTTCATCGTCTGTTACAGCTTTATCTAAAACTTAAGACCGGTTGGTAAGTCAGGAAGTTAGGTTTAATTCTAGCCTAAGCTATCTTGTAGTATCAGAATAAACTGGTATCGAAATAGGCTTCCTTCATGAACAAAACTAAGACAGAACTAGTTTAATCTGAGACTTAATGGGAACCGTCAATACATTTTTAGTTTTGGGATAGTTCAAATATTGGAGCAGGTTAGGGTTGTGTAAATCATCAACTCTTACCTTAACCCTCGATTCAGTGACCGACTATTAATTTTTTACTAATTCACTATTTATAACACACCTGAGAAACGATTATGATTTCCCCCCCTTTTTTTTTTATTTAAGTATTAGGTTAATTCAAACAATATCTAGATTCTCTGAAGCAATGAAATGCATATAATTTATACCAAACAAAAAGTAATGTTTGGTATAATAACGTAGTAACGTACGTTTAATGTTGCATTTGTTTTTATATCATGGAAGACAAAAAAAGTTATCCCTTCCAACAATTCTTTAATAATATTTCCACCATTGCTCCTTTATCTTATCTCTATACTCGTGGATTTTTCCTACCTTATCTTTTACGCATTTAAAGGGACAATCGAGGTTTCCTTAAAGGATAGAACGTTAAGTGTAAAAATATTAGATTCAAAGTTTATCGCAAAAAAATATATATATATGATGTTTATTACTTTGGAATCAATGTTTTATACTGTACTAAAATAAAATATTCTTTTCCTACTTAAATTCACTGTAAGACAGTGGCATAAATTGCGCGTGGCTAAGACATCAAAGCCTATTCCACCCTAGGAATACTGCGCTGAATCGAGTTGGCATTGCTGGGAACAGACCCACAAACTGTCCCCGTGCTCCGGAGTGTTATGCTATGCATTGTAATGCATATAATGCTACCTGATACAAGATTCTTGAGTCTCATCGAAGTGGGATTCCCTGAAACAATGTTGAGCAACATTGCAAGTATGAATGTGTTCGGTGGAAGTTAGGCTCATTTTGACACCCAGTTGTCATAGTGTTATTGTTGCCTGACGTGGTTTTAATATATAATGGTTTAATTATTATGTTTTCAAAACACTGATGACGGATTCATACACTTCTGGGATGAAGCAAAATATATTTTGTTTAGAAATATTGAAAGTATTCATGAGACTTGTAAAAGAATCTCCATTAGCTAGGTAATCTTCAGTAGGTACCGGAGGATGCTTGCATACCTCACGATCGACGAAATGGAAACTATAAAATAAGTATTTTGTTCACTGGTCTTGCATAAGGCATTCAAAATCACCGAGTCTCATCCTTAAAAAAATGATAAATCTACTGCCATTTTCTTGTTATAATGCATCCAGAAGATCATGGCACGGTTCATTGATAGCACCGAACACCTTTATGTATTCACCATCATTCCCGTTTTTGTTTATTTCGGTATTTAATTAGAATTAAAAGCGCAGCAAAGAGACTGGCGTGGGTTAACTCCCGAGACCATTTCTGTTGGAACTGCCTCTTGTAGTGTGGGCGAGATTCATTGTTTCGGGATTGTACCTTACAGCCCAGTCAAACTAGGATTTTTTGCTGCCATAAGCCATGTAGTTCCAAAAGTTTCCCGCAGTAGGGCGAGACCTCCTGAACAACGCCTAATAATGCCACATCGATTTCAGGAACCGCGAGGAGGCTCAACGGTTCCTATTTTTCAGTTGTTGGCGCATATCTCGAAAACGGTGTGTCGAACAGAAAAAAATATAGTTTTGAAAATTAAAGCTCATTAAATTTTCCCCAAACGGTTTATTCATATATATCTCTATGTGTTACTGTTTACGAGGTAAGACCCGGCGAAAATGGAAAAATTGCATAAAAAGTATTAGGTACTCACGTTTTCCCTCAAACGTGCCCTTCCAAATCTTTTGTTTTCCATTTTATAGGAAAATCGGGAGAAAGAAATTTGTAGAGCGTTAATTTTTCTTAAAAAAAAAATATATATATTTTTTTATATATGTATTTTTTTTAAAGAAATATATATATATATATATATATATATATATATATATATAAATATATATATATAAAAAATATATGTATATTTTTTTTTTAAGAAAAATTAACGCTCTACAACTTTATATATAATATATTATATATATCTATTTATTTATATATACACATTATACTATATGAAATTTTCTGTGCGACGTACCGATTTCTAGATATGCGTCAAAAATTGAAAAAAGAGACCTTTGGGTCTCCCTTTCACCCCCTGCGGCATCTGAAATCGATGGGACTTTATAAGCATTGTTCAGTAGACCACCTTTTGGAAATACGTGGTTTATGACAGTAAAACCAACTTTTTGGTCTAATTAGACTAGAATATGAACAGCCATGGTACATTGAATCGGGGCAGCCCCGTAACAAAGGTCTGCAACAATGTTAAGGTGTGGACTAGACTGGTGGTAATGGTGGTTGAGAAGTTACAATGGTATAGACGTCATTTAATTAGTTTATTTCATTTTTTTATTCATTTAAAAAAAAAACTGAAAATATGTGAGTACAATATTTATTATACGATAAGTTAAAAAAAAAAAAATGTGAAATATCCACGAATTCACCACAGGTATTAACACATCCAATAGTGCTTCAACAATGTCACCGAAAAAATTGATAAATGTATACAAAATATCAGATATTATATGGTATAAAAATATTTAAAACATATTAAGGTATAAAAAAATGGTTAGAAAATATTTGCAGTTGGGCTGTTAGATGGAAAATAAAAATGAACGAATTGAAGAGTGTGTTCATACTTAATCAAGAGTCATGTCCACAGGTATCTTAACATGTGCCTATTCCTACATCTGAGGAAGTGCGATATTTGGGACTTCATCTGGACAAGAGACTGACATGGCGGACCCATATCAGACTGAAAAGAAAATGATTGAACAAACGATTTGGACTATTATCCAGATTTGGACAGACGTTCCAAATTATCCTTAACTAACAGACTTAAAATCTACAAAGTACTAACTAAACCTTTATAGACATACGGGATAGAACTATGGGACTCTGCCCAAACTTCAAACATCCAAAGAATTAAGTCGTTCCAGATGTGACAAATGACTTGCTACACAAGTTTCCTAACAGTTTCAGATACTGCCACAGAACACTACAAAAATTTCCACAATTGACTGACTTGCAATATGAATCCCTTAGCATAAACACTGACATCCACCACGAACCCATACAACCCACCCCGACGGCTTTCGAGGCAGTGGCCTAGAGATTTGTTAAGTCAACCGCTATATCAGAATGAGCGCAGATTTTCTTGTTGCAAAAATAATTTGCAGATGACAAATTAAATAAATACCAAACTAAATAAATAATTGTTAAAAAATTAAGGATTCTTCCTAATTAATGCAGAATAATTATGGGTCTTACGTTTAAAATAGCATAGAAAATAAGGCATTTAAGAAATTTCTGCTGAAATATTCTTTAACAAAAAAGTCTTTTAGTGTTGCATAATCAAACATGAAAATTAAAATTATCGAAATTCAGAACGACAGTGAATGGTATACTTTGAATAAGTAGACGATTTAAAATCAAATTTGATATTTTCAGGAGTACCTTCATAACAAAGATTACATATCAATAAAGAGAGAATTATTTTTTTTACTATAGTTCATTTTAATAATTGGCTGGTGGCTATCAACTTGAGTTTACAATTTTTGTAAAGATTAAAAACCTCACACGTTTTAAAGCGAAGAGGAAAAAAATATGGCGGATTTGCAGAAATTGGGAGAGGGGGATTATTAAGTTTTACAATCCTGAATAATAGAGCCATCCAGATATTTGTTGTTCATAACCTTAAATTAGCATTCAACGTTTCTGTTGAAGTGATACTGAAATGTTGCCATTTTTATGTTTGCTAAATTAAATATTTAGTAATTCAATGTGGCATTAACTACAAGAAAATTTAAGAGAATTCTGTTTTATTTACACCATTTTAAGATGTGCACTTAAATTTAATTTCATTAGCTATCTTTCATTTCAAAATTTCTATTCCGTGAAGAAAATCAAAATTCCTAAAGTTGATGTAAAAATATTTATGACTTTTATTTCATAATTACGTTTGCCTTCAGAACCATCGTTAAAAAAACAATTTTTTTAAAACACTTCAATGATAATAGTTTTGGATGATTTAGTAATATGGCTTGAAATTGTTAAAAATAATTTTTCTTCTATGCCAAACATTTTGGTTATGTCAGGAAAGAAACATCTTCAAACCAAAACGGTTGCGGAACAACAAAAACGTTTTGTGATAACCTGGCTAATTCGATGATCATCAAAGGTTTGCAAAATATATCAGAAATATTTTTTTCTCGACTTTACAATTTAACAAACCTGAGTGATGAAAAAAATGTTGAATTAGCAAATATTTTTTCTAATATTCTCAAAATGTTTAAGTTATCTTGAGTATGCAGACGATTGCCTTAAAAAATATCATATTTGGAATTACCGAAATCAAAAAAAAATAACCGTTATTTCTGATATTGTGATAATTAATTAATCAAAATTTTATCAGATTTATCTGCATAAATAATTTAATTTTGCACTTAACGCCTGCCAGGGCATAATTTTTTTTCTTAACTCCAATTTTTAAAAGTAGATTTGTAAAATGCTGTCAAGATCAAAACCCATAGATGCATTTTAACGCTTTTTTGATAAATTATTTTATTTTAATCTAGACAATTTTTCATATATTTCAGCCGTAGTGATAGGGTTCACCTGTATATTGAAACTGTTTAACCAGGGGCCTGCCCAGGGGGAGGGATTGGGGGAATATATCCTCCCCCTCTCCCGAAATGAACGAAAAAATATGATTTGCTTATCCACCAAGATAAAGTTTAGATTTTGTGTAATAATTTTTGTAATTTTAAAAATAGTTTTTATCCAATTTTCACGCTTATCATTAAAACTTGAGCCAAATTAGGCGATTAAAGATATTTAAGTGATTATTTGCCTTCTTCTCACTAAATCCCCCCCTCAGGAAAAAAAATCTGCGTACATCCCATTGTTTAACATAATCTAATCTTATAACTACCTTATAACTATATTTTGCCATCGCCGAGGAGCCTGAAGAAATGCAAGACAATTAAATTGTGGGTTTGGCAGACATTTTAATGAATCATAAAATTTTATGGCTCTTCTCTTAATGAATACATCTACTTTGGGTAAACTCAATAATTCATGAAGTTTTTCTGCCTTATCATTTTCAAAAGACTTTTTTTGCCAAGATATTTTTAAAATGCCATTTTGAAATTGCTGCAGTCTCTTACTCATTTCCTCTGATATAAGAGATAGGAATGGAGCACCGTATAGGAGAGAAGGCCGGAGAACACTTTTAGAGATAAGAAGTTTTAATCTGAGATTTAGATTTGGGGTGGTTATTAGGTGGCTGAATTCGTATGATTTTCGTCTAACCTTTGATAATTCTATCGATCAATGAACTTTCAATGATCAATAAATTTTAGATACATATCAAATTTTATACCCAGATATACCAAGCTTTTGGTTATATGAATTCCCGACTTGGAATTTAGAAAATAGTCTCTTATTTTTTACTTTCTCGGATGCAGTGAAGGAAGTATTTTAATCACGCAAATTTTCGATTTGCAGATTTCAACGGAAATATCCATTTTGATCATTCCTGAATCGATTTTGAATAGTTCCGTGGTGACGTACGTTCGTTCGTTCGTATCTCGCATAACACAAAAACGGTTAGCCTTAGAAAGTTAAAATTTTGTATTTAGGATTCTAATAATAGAAAATCTAGTTGTGTACTTTTTTTTTTGGTCACTGCATGATTACCAGAAGTGGTACTTTACTTGAAAGCCATTATTAATTCTCATCAATATGATGCAATACTCTTCAAATTTAATGTATAAGACGAACATATTAATATAAATAACATAATAAATTTTGGTTAAATTGGCAAACCGGAAGTGGCACTTTACTTAAAGGTCATATTAGATTTCCATCAAAATTTATGTTAAATTTTATAAATAAATTGACTTTTATGTCAATATAAATAATATAATAGACTTTGGTTGAAATTGAAGAGCCGAAAGGGGTACTCTTACATCAAAAAGTATATTGACATTTAATACAGAGATCATATGGTTACAAAGGTTATAAACGCGATTTTCTTTTTCCACTCTAATTAAACAATTTTATTACTTGTAATAAGTGTTAAAATTGATAAGAAAATACCTTTTTTTCCTCCCCATTAGTCTGCAGCAGGAGAACAAGATATAAGTTAAGCGCATTCTTCCGCTTAAAATGTTGAAACCGCCGATTTCCAATGCTGTATCTAGTGACATAGACAGTTTTAATATTGTCAAGGAGCACGAAGAAATCTCTTTGGAACTTGTTGCCAACTGAAAGAAAACGACATTTAATAACGGAATGAGACCTCCAGAAACAAGAGCTTTGTGTGTGTGTGTGTAAGTGTGGTTGTGTCTGTCTGTCTTTAGGTTTCAATAGATGGATAAAACCGAGGTTTTCCTCTGGTTAACGATACCGTCTTCGAGAAACGATCACCAATAATATTTTTAATTGCAAAGACCTATTAATATACTCAGAGGTTTATTGGGATTATCGGAATCGAACCTCTGTATTCTAAGCCCAAGGATAATTGTAATAAAAATCATTAGAACTGTTCCCTAATAGTTTCCTGCAGAACAGCTAACCCTTTAGTTTAGTGCATGAACTTAAGCAGAGAGGCAAAATGCTCCAACAAGGATGGTCCTATAAAAAATGGATTACAATATACGAGCCGAGGCTGTGTTTAGGAAAATCTATAAAAGCTTCAGCCGAGAGTGAAGGAGACAGGGCCTAATGCAATAGGCTGGCTATGTTTCCCCAAGGAAGCCGCTAAGAGATGAAAGCCGTGTGAGTGTGTAGAGTGGCCTATTGGTGTTGTTGTGTTGGTGTGTGTGGGGAGGAGGGGTAGAAGTGATGGGGAGGGTTCAGGTGTGCCTCGCCTCCCCGAATGGCCGCCACTACAATCTCACCCACTCCCTCCTCCTCGAGTCTTTAAATAATTATTCTGGTCTCAGAGCGCCGGGGTATCCTATCTACTTAAAACTAAAATCAAGGCCCCTCGAAAAACCTATTCTAGCAGTGGTTAGCTATTTAAACCTCTGTGGTCAGTTCGCTTTCCTTCGAAATCAGTCACAGGTTTGGTTGTGCAAATTCCGTCAAATGTTAATCATCAGAATGGAGACCTTTACTTAAATTCTTCACTATATATAAAAAAAAAAAACCTTTAGTCCAACATAAATTTAATAATTGTGAATAATTTAAATGGAGCTAAAGTAGCAGGATTGAAATTTTAATTAGGGTGCTGAATAGAAGTTTTTGGATAGAAATAAAATTCGATAGTTGCCAAGGAGTTTTATAGAAATAGATTTTTCTGTTAGATGATAAATTTTTTACAAATTTTTTACCTTCAACTAAATTTTATCAATTCTTTTGACGTAGAATAGAATTTTAAAGATTGTACACTCTGTACAATAATTTAAAAATTATTAAATCGATAAATTATTGTTTAATTTATAAATGAATAACCTAATCAAAGGCTTTTTCTTTTTTAGAATGAAAATTTGTAAGATTGAGTTACCAGAGTAACATTATAGTTGAAAAAAAAAACACAACTAAAACGTAGACTAATTCTGTTTTTTTTTCTATCAATTCACACTCTATTTAACTTTTGGAATCACTCAATTATGATAATTGGTAATAAAACATTATTAACAAAGGCAGATCTACTCACCATAACTTATTACAGCAAAATTACCGTGTCGGGTAAATCACAGCATGCAGAACATTCAACAATACTAGTTTTTAATCGTGCCTTTTGTGGAAGACACGATAAATTTCAATATTTTTCGGGCCAGTGCCTACTATTGGGATGAAAGCATCTTCATTGTGTGCACTTTTAATTGGCCATGAAAAGATATTTGCGGTATCATTGTATTAATCCAAATGTTATGAATACCTAAAGCAGATTTTTAATTACAGTTTATATTAAGAAGTACACCCTTTAGTTTAGGTTCATCATCTATCAGTTGGCAGAACTGTTAATTGTCAACACACGGATTGAAGCGGTTTGTGAAATTAGAATGGTGATGAAGGAGATTCTGATGTTATAATTATTAAATTATAAAAGTAACCAGGAAAAGCCTACGAAGATCGATGAGGAAAGTAGATCTAGAGGAAGACATTGAATCTCCAAGTAAGGTGGAGTGCGGGAAACATTGCAGAAGTGATGGCTGAACTAGAGCAGGAACCAAACTTTGATAGCAATTTTTTGAATCCTAGTATTGAAATTTAAAAACTTAAGAATTTGCCAGTCGGATTTTCCTGAAAAATGGCGACCAAAAAAACTCGAAATTTTAAGACTATTTTAGGTTTATCAGCTATAATTTCTAAACGGTGCATAATATCGAAAATGTCACAGTATATTAAATTTAAGAGCATTAAATTCTGCGTTGAATGATTACCACGAAATAATAATTTGTTTATGTGGTGTAGACGAAAACAACGTTCAAAAACGATGATTTTGCCAAACTCAGAGACAGAGTACTAAATAAGAGCCTGCAGCTTGGAAAGAAGTACTCTAACAGAAACAAAATCATAGAATAAAAGTAGAGAATCAAATTATGCGTCCTTTGAGCACAATTTTTTTTTTTTTTAGATTAGACCAAGTAAAGCTAAGAAAATATATATTTTTCAGTTTTTCCAGTACTCGCTTCCAGTGTATTTAATGTAAAAATTTGTGAAAAGAAATTTTAAATAACGTTAAATTTCCTGTAAGTTTCAAATGCAATAATTTTAAAAATTCAGATATGGGCATTGAAAACCAGCAAAAATGACCATAAAGTTGGAGATGGCAGTGGTTTTGCATTAGATATGGTGTATTTGAGCACCCATACAAGGAGCCCTGTATTCTTAACACAACGGTGGTGAATTTAAATTTTGTCTGCCGGTAGTATGCCCTCCCCCTCCTTAATGTCTAAAGACAAAGCTTTTTATCATCTGCGGTGTCTGTAGTTTTTTTGTGCTGGAAATAAATCATATTTAATGGGAAACTACTCACATATCCTACTTTTTTTAATTTTTTGGTCTTTTTTGTAAATTTTCATATATTCGTATCTCAGTAGCTATTCCAAGTTTTCAAAAATATTACGTACAAAACTTGTATTAAATTTATCGGTCTTTAAAATTGGTATAGACACTTTGGCTCGTTACGGTTTGTCTGAAAAACACTGGAAGTGAGTTATTTTAGAAAAACAGAACAAAGCTTTTTCTTAGCGGTTTCTGAAGATGGCGAAAAATGCACAAATAGGACAAGGTAGAGAACAGTAAGGGTGATCCATCGACATACTTGAAAATCAACATTACTTGTTTGCAATTACTTGGTTGTAATTGTTTGCAAAACCAATATCACTATAACGAAATATCCCTAATAGGCTAATTATGCCAAATGTCGGAGATCGGGAGATTGTCAATTTAGAAAGGTATACTTGACTGAATCTAAAAATGTTTATGTTCCATGAACACAAAATTTGATGCTCTAAAATTGATATTCTATGATTTTTTGTCATAGATTTCTCATTTCTAAGCTGCAGACTTATATATAGTAATCTGTCTCTGTTTTTGTCAAAATCGTCTTTTTTTGAACGTCATTTTTGACCACACCGTTTTGCCAAATTATTACTTTGTGGTAGTCATTATACGCAGAATTTAATGCTCTTTAATTTAATATACTGCAATTTTTTATAGAATGCACCGTTTAGAAATTATAGGTGATAAACCCAAAATAGTCCCAAAATTTCGATTTTTTTTTTTTATCGCCAATTTTTTAGGTAGGCTCATTGCACTGGCAGGCTGTTATTCTTTTTAAATGCCAATACTATAAGGATTCAAAACATTACTATTAAAGTTTTTTCAGATAATGATCATTTTTTTGCTCGGGCTCTCGGTCATTCTAGAATCTGTGAAGGATAATCTCCATCTAAGTGGTAGAATTACTGTATACAAATATAAATGTTAAAATAAAAATACAGAATAACAAAGAAATGAGTTAATAATCATGTTAGTTAATGAATCTTAGGCCATCACACGTTGCTGATGATCAGCGGACCCAAAACATTTTCACGTATTTACTAACATAGTTTTTCCTCTTTTATGTTTATTGTTACGGTAACTGATGAATCAGTGTTGATGATACATAATTTCTCTGTAATGTAGATATGATTACGAGTTCGATTCATGTATACCATTCTAGAAAACTGTAATGAAGTTTATTAGGAATTTATTACTGACTACAATGCTCTTTTCATACCAGTACCCAATACGGTGGTCTTCGGTTCAGTAGGCCTCATATGTTTCAGGAATGTAAAGCCGGAGGTTTATTTTATAAATTAATAATGTTTTGTTACAAACCGCTATTAATCTTAATTGGTTATTTAAAATCGGGAATCATTGAAATAAAAAATAGTTTAAATGAAATCTTTCCTTCAGTGTAAGTCGGTCTAAGACACACGTGCCGGCGCTATCTTCAGATAGTAACTTGTAGGCTGGCTTATCTTGGACCAGCCTTGGCCGCACAAAGACAGCCCGAGGTACCGCAAAAAGCGACCTCTGTTATCCTTGTTTGTCAACAGTTTATGGCCTAGGAGGAATATCACACCTGTCCTCTCACAAATCCGATTACCTGATTGATTTATAATATACTGGGTTTGTACAAAGCCGTTGTATCTAGCAATAATCGGCCTATGGACAGCTTTCAGCAATCTGAACCATAATCAATCGCAAGCAGAGACCAATTTAGCAATATTCTTTATATTCTGATCCTTAAAACCAGGGAGATTCAATAGCCTGTACAACTGTGGATATATCGATATTTGTCTACTATGGAGTGGTTTTCTTAGCCAGAAAAATTGTATCTATTTAACTTCCAATTCCTCGTTTTGTATCAAGGGACATATGAATAATATAATAACAAACCAAAAATTTCATTCTGTTGTCATCTCCTATTTCCGAGGACCCTCTCCTTAACTTCTAGATTGCTTTCGATAAAACTTTAGGAATATGAAGCAAACAATCCATAGTTGTGAATAAAGGAGTTATGAGAAAATATCTTCAGGGGCTGAAATAATGGCATACCGAACTAGAATCCCTTCTATTATAATGTTTAGGAAATCGAAACTGATCTTAATCCACAATTGCATTTTTTTTCCTGAGTACCTATATTGAAGAACTGGGTAGTTCTATGTAGTTAGCCAAGACATTATAAAAATCTCAATTGCAATTTTAAACATTTTTTTTGGGAGCCGTCATAATTTCTTTCCCTTAATTCCCATCTCAAATCGTTCTTCAGCGTCAGATTGGACTTGAAAAAACTACTAGATCGAGAACTAGTAGATTCGTAGATTCATTCGATGAGACCATATATCCACAGCCTACAATAAATGCTACTGCATAGTAAATGTTATCTACAGCCTACAATTTAAATGTTTAACTTAAATCTCTTAAAAATGGCTTCAAAACACTTCTTATTTTTTTTTAACATACCGAACGTAATCCAATGAAGACTATTGGGATTTACAGTAAATAAGGAATATCAAAATCATGAAATTTTATAAATTAAAAAGATTGTTCGCAGAAATATTGTACATTTTTATAATATAAGCTTCGTAATGGCAAATATAAAACTTAAAAAAAAAATTGGAATTTTAGAAAATTTAAATACATTAGTTCAAAAATAGAATAAAAAGGAATTATCATTAACAGGTAGTTAAGGTATTAAGTATTTAACATATACAAACATTTTTCAACCTTTTCGAAATATTTGTAATCTATTACCAAAGTTTTTTACTAATCAAATTTGTAGTATACACTTGTCAATGTCAACCCCAAAACTAACATGGAGCTCTCTTCTTCTATTCCAAGAATAGAAGAAGAGAGCCACAATAGGAATACTTTTGTTTTTATTTTTGCTTGAAAAGCTTCCATTAACGTAGATGTATTTCATTGTGAATAAATGTCCGATTTTTGGTTTCAATATTTATCTGAATAAAATATTATTGTTAGTTTAGCTAATCTAAGTTTACTAATCAAACACAATGAATTCCTTCTAACTGTGATTAGAGAGTTAATTAATAAAAACTCTTAAGAAGGATAACAATAAATTATTTTTATTGTTTTAATATTATTCTTATGCCGATTAGTTGGCCAAATGTGTGAATAATTGAAAACATAATTATTTATGTTAAAAATAGTATTTAGTACTTTAGCACATTCAATAAAATATTTTGAGTTTTTTTTTTTCAAATTTAATTTAGGTATTGTTTGGTAAAAAAGTTTTATTTTCAAAGATGTTTCTTTATTATACGTTAACTCCTAAGGAGGTTGTATTATTTTTATATGAAAAAATGCTGCAATTTGATTCACGATTCAGATTATATTATCGAAAAATGAATTTTTTTTTTTTTTGAAGTTAGATATTGATGTTTTATCAGTGAATTGAGGGGCAGCGATAAATCTAAATAGACAAACTTGAAACGCTTCTCCTGTAAATTTCCACTTTTTTGTATTGTTGCACTCTTCTTCCAAATGAACAATATATACAAATGGTATAAATACAGTGAGAAAAAATAAATTATATTGGGCTGCTAGGGAAAGAATGGTTCAATAAGCCAATGTAAAACTGGTGTATGAAAAAAATAAAATGATAATAAATACATAAAAAGGAACCAGACTTCAGGCCACTGCATACCACTAAGTTTTATCAAAACGATTAATGTATCCTTTTATTACCTTGTATCAACCCCTTCCCCTCCCAGAGCAATAATCCTAAATACACCGCATCGTAGCATTTTAGTTGGTAATTTAATTTTGGTAATTGGGAGGACTTACTTTTTTCTATTATTATTTTTATCAATAATATTATATGTTACATTCTAACCGTTTGCTCATGAAGTTAAAAAATACAAACTAATACAGGATGAAAATGTCAGCTACATAGCTTTACATAAAATTTTATAAATGAATATATAGTCTATTATGACTGTATATTGCTTTAATTACTTTATTTATAAGTTTGAAAAAAGGTGTCTTATTTGAGTTATTTCTGTAGAACCATTAATTCTTACATTATTTAACTAATTATTTCCACATTTATACTTCATCACGTTCTTACTGATAACACATTCTTTTTTTATATAGTCTCTTTTTATATAGCTGTTTTGTTTTTTAAGAAGCTACTATTACAATATTTATTTTTTTTTTGGAAAACACTATACCCATAATAGTTCGATAAAGAGAATCAACTTTTCCTTTGTTATAGAATAGTGAATACATTTTCTATAAACATTTCTTTGAGTACTTCAAAGGCTATGAACATTCATGAGGGAGATTATGATTTCACGATTGACGAGTTCCTAAATGAAATGAAACAACAAAGACTCGAATGAACACATTTACCCCTGACAATATGGACAGACACATGTTAATTAACAATAGGCAGGGGGAGAGGAAGGTGAAACATTGGGGAGGTGGGAAGGTACGCAAACAGAAGTAACATTAGGGGGATGTTGATCTAGGCCAGGACCCCTTTTAAACGACAAATCAATGGTTTTCCGGCCATTCCTCAGAGCGCCATAAATTCACCGAACTGTTGTCCCAAACCCTCCCGAGACAAACCCTTTGTAAATACATCAAAAATAGATTTATCGCCCGGCCTAGAACTTATCTCGTGTTTTATAGCCGCGACCTTATCGTTGTCCCTACTGGCTTAGGGTCGACCAGTCAGCTCAAGGAGTTCCGACCATCGATCTGCCAATGGAATAATCACAATATGCCGGATATCATTTAATATGTTGGAATATGATATCATCGATAATACAGCATGTTTCGGCTTATTATTTTCAATAATGAACCTTTGTAATCGACCAAGAAAAAAAAATGAACCCCCCTCAAAATTAAAGGTTTTACGTTTCAAGGTAAGTAGAATCCAAAAACCGAATAAAAAAAAATCCGACCGTCCGCCGTCGCACAGCGGGACTTAATCTAGCAATATCGAGCTCAAAACCTTATATTTAAGTTATTGTTATTGTGAAAAAATAATCATCTTTAAAATAACTAGACCAGATATCAAACCTAAGAATGTAAATAAAAGGCACCTAGATTGTTTACAATTATCACTACATCCAATATTTTCGTCTTGGTCTGAGTCTATGTTTGAACCTCTTAGGAACTATTATATTTTTTTTGTGCGAATAATTCACCTAAATTAAAAATTTCCAAGTAAAAAGCAGTTTATAGGACCCTTATGAGTGGAGATGGGAGTAGAGGGAAAATGGGGGAGCTGGAACACAAAACATTTCAGCCAATCAGAAGCCAGCATTTTGGTCACGTGACCTTTGGCGGGAAATTTGAATTTTTGCCTCGACCTAACCTTAACTGCCACGTGGTCTTGCCTCGACCTAACCTTAACTACCACGTGGTCTCACCTCGACCTAACCTTAACTATTAGGCCACGCCCCTTTTTAATCACGTGACCGTTAGGTCCCGCCCCTTTTACTCTTATCAATCTCCAACCAGCCAATCATATTGCTTCATCCTGATTACCCCCACCCTAAGGCGCCATTTTGTTTACAATGACGTGGTCAGCATCCACGCTTAACCACCAGGTTTATCCCCTCCACCAATTGAAGGGTCAGGTACCCACTTTATTGTCTGTAACCTCCCCTACGGTTATATAATCATAACCTATACGACGAAGGGTCAGGCATCCACTTTATTGTCTGTAACCTCCCCTACGGTTATATAATCATAACCTATACGATGAAGGGTCAGGTACCCACTTTATAGTCTGTAACCTCCCCTAAGGTTATATAATCATAACCTATACGACGAAGGGTCAGGTATCCACTTTATAGTATGTAACCTCCCCTACGGTTATATAATCATAACCTATACGATGAAGGGTCAGGTATCCACTTTATTGTCAGCAACCTCCCCTAAGGTTATATAATCATAACCTATACGACGAAGGGTCAGGTATCCACTTTATAGTATGTAACCTCCCCTACGGTTATATAATCATAACCTATACGATGAAGGGTTAGGTATCCACCTTATAGAGCATGAGTGTACCCGGCCGCCATTTTGTTTTTCTTACACCGCCATTTTGTTTTTCTACTGTTTGAGAGACTTGAGGTTTTGTTGAAGGGTTAGGTACCTACCTTATAGAGCATGAGTGTACCCGGCCGCCATTTTGTTTTTCTACAGTTTGAGAGACTTGAGGTTTTGTTGAAGGGTCAGATACCCACTTTATAGTACGTAACCTCCCCTATGGTTATATAATCATAACCTATACGGCGAAGGGTCCGGTGCCTACTTTATAGTACGTAACCTCCCCTATGGTTATATAATCATAACCTATACGGCGAAGGGTCCGGTGCCCACTTTATAGTACGTAACCTCCCCAATGGTTATATAATCATAACCTATACGGCGAAGGGTCAGATACCCACTTTATAGTACGCAACCTCCCCAACGGTTATATAATCATAACCTATACGACGAAGGGTCAGGTATCCACTTTATAGTCTGTAACCTCCTCTATGGTTATATAGTCATAACCTATACGATGAAGGGTCCGGTGCCCACTTTATACTCTGTAACCTTCTCAAAGGTTACATAACCTTTACATTGTTTTCGTGTTTGTGCAACCTTCTCAATGTTTACATAACCTTTACAATATGTAGCTGTATCAACATGTAAACAGGTTGCATCTTGTATAGACAAGTTGGATTATGTCCAGGTGAAATACAAATATGGACCTTGAACTGTTTATCTCTAACATATCATATAAATAAATAGCATAGTTTCTTAATCCTATAACTGCTTTTGGACTTTGAGCTCTTAATCACAAACTTTCTTATCTCGCTGAAACATAAACAAAACAACTTTTCAATGTACTATGTATTTTTAATGGCTGATAGTATAAGTAATGGTCTTAAAAGGATTAACTTGTCAATGTTCTACGTATTTTTATTCTCTCATAGTTAAATAATGGTCTTAAAAGGAATAACTTTAATCCATTAAGTTCCTATCGAACTTTTAATCTTTAAAATATATTAACAAATCGAAACGATGGTATCACGTTGGCCAAAGAGGTTGCACCTTTTCATAGCTTTGAAATATTTTCAAGTACACGAGTCGTATTAATAACTGCGAACATGTCGCAGTAAATTTTAATTAATGAATATTAATTAATACTATTCTTAATCCCTTAAGGGCTTTTTGGACTTTGAGCTGTTAATACCAAAACATAAAGAATGATTTAGGACTTCCGCTAAAAAGTAAACAAATTTAGCTTTCGCAATAATGCTCTATCTCTTAATCCTTCCTTTAAAAGTTAACAATGGACTTTGAACTGTTAATCCTCTATCATTACTCATCTCGCTGAAACATAAACAAAACAACTTTTTAATCTTCTATGTATTTTTATTCTCTAGTATAAACTATTAAAACGCCGTAAAAGAATTAAATATTAAATCCTTAAAGTTTTTTATCATTTACAAACAATGATAAAGAGCCTTTTAATAATTTCATAATATCTGGATAGATGACGTCATTATTATTAGCTAAAGTTTTGTACCTTTTTCAGTTCTCAATGTTTACATTTTATGCAATTTTTCCAAATTTTTACCTTTACCTACCTATTTCTTTTTTAAATTTTCTATAACCTCCTCAATGTTTATACATTTTCTGTCCGCTAGGGCGCAGCACCTTACTCCACTCGGAATTTTCCTGGCTAGTTTTACATAATGTTCTCAATGTCTATGATTTATACAACCTTCCCAATGTTTACATTTACCTATCTATTTTGTTTACGTTTTCTTTAACCTTCCCAATATTTAAATTTTATGTAAATATAGTCTTCTCAACTGATTTTTTTGCCTTTCCTAAATTGTTTTTTCCCCTTTTCTGAACTTGATTTAATTATAATTAACTACCCTGGTTCCTAATTGCACTCGTATCAGACCTTGCGATATCATCGGCTCCTTTCGGCTACTCTCGGATACCCTCGGGAGCAGAGCGGCCGGGCCCCGATCATTGTCCTCGGTGACGCTCGTTCGTCCTCGTTTTTCCTCGGGCCCCCCACCTCGATCTCCTAATCTGCCTTAGGATGCTCCCGATTCGAGAATAACCGAACTCCTCCGGCCTCATATGATCATCCAGAATCACTAGAAAAAATTGAAAAAATCTCCTCTTCTCACCTGGACTTCTTCTCCTACGGTTCCAACCATTCATTTTACTCAGCACGTAGAGGTCTCTCGTCTGCGTACCCCTTGATCAAACTCTAAATATTTACATTTTTCATAACTTGAAGTCCCATAATTTTAGTGGTTTTTAGTAATTTTAGCGGTTTTTATTGATTTTAGTCATTTCTTATCAGCTTCTAATGGCAAAATACACTCCGGCAATAATATTATGCTTAATGTTTAACCGAATCCATCATTTCTTTCAATTCATTGATAATATCTTTTGAGTAGGTCTTTTACTGCTTTACTGGTCTTTTACCTCTAATTTTTAACATAGCTTTATATTTTTTAGTATATTTTTAACCAATTTTGGATATTATTTTTTGTTTTTATAATTGATTTTACATGTTACTTTATTGATTTTAGTCAATTTTTAATGATTTATGAAATAAAATAAAACGTTTTATTAGCAAATATTTGTATATAAATCTGTTTTGAGATGATTTATTATCTAGAGTTGATATTATTGAGAATGTTGATGTAAGATGTGCTATATTTGGTCCCCATTTGTATGATATTATGTTGTTTTTTTTTTTTGTTTTTTTTTTCACTTCTAATAATGACCGAATTGGCGAAACGTTGACTGATCAAATATTTTCTGCTGTTTAAGAGATTCAAATCTTTATAAAATGAAATAAAATAATTTATATAATGAAATAATAACTATTTATTAGATATTTCTATATCGTCTCCGGGTCAAAATATCTTGTTTTGTGCAGGAGACTGTCAATATTAAAATGTTTAGCATGATCGATTATAGATAATACTAAAATTAACTCATATGAGCACAATCGTGGTAGTTATAGCACAATTATGACCACACTTTTTCCCAAAAATACCAAAAGTTCGCCTATGAGGCACCACTATCAGTACTTGTTTCCTCATCGAAGTTTGTTTATCGATTAATCAACAATCAGTTCAATCAATTTTGACGAGTCCATCTTGCTTTTGCACACTAACTTTCTGTTGGACAGAACATTTATGGACTTCACCCTTCATCCTGATGAGAACCATTGTTAAGAGGTGTTTCATAGCACCCTAGGATTTTAAAATGAGTAGCCGATAGAGGGAAAATGAGGTAGTTCGAGCACAATGCTGATCACACTTTCTACGAAGAATAGCATCAGGTCTCGTCTATGAGACATTTTTTCCCAGTTACTTTCGCCTTGCCGAGGTGTGTTTATTGGTAAACACAGCAATCACATACTAGATTTGATTTGTTTTTATTAGATTGATATTTATTTTTTTATTAAGAGGCGGAAGCTGGACCTCATTAAGACTCCAATATCTTTTGGTAATCAACTCCAATCAATCCAAAATGTTAAATATTTCCTCGAAAAAACATAAATTTAACGGAAGGTATTAGCTCCGTCCTCATTTCATAATTCAAATTGTTTGATATCTTTCATGAAATGATAACTATTTATTAGATATTTCTATATCGTCTCCGGATCAAAATGTCTTGTTTTGTGTGAGTGACTGTAAATATTAGAATGTTTACCATCATCAAATGATAGATAATATTAACAGTGACTAATATGAACAAAATCGTGGTAGTTAGATTCTGATCACAGTTTCCTCCAAAAATACCATAAGTTCGTCTGTGAGGCACCTCTACTAGTACCTGTTCCCTCATCGAAGTTTGTTTATCAATAAATCAACAATCAGTTCAATCAATTTTAACCACTCCATCTTGCTTTAAGACTCTAATATCTTTTGGTAATCGACTCGAATAAACTCATAATATTAAATATTACCCCGAAAAGACAAAAATTTAACAGAAGGCATTAGTCACTTTCTGAAAAGTTATACGAGCTGCGGACATTTCATGTGACTATAATCCAAGGGTCATGCCCTGGATAAATTCTACTGTCACAGTCGAATCATAATATTAATCATGGATGGATGACCTTAGTAGTTGAGCTCCTCTAAATACTACACTCTTAATACGAATATAAAATTTTTAATCCAATTTATCACTTTTGCAGGGGAAGTACTGCAGTATATCGATGATTATTAAAACTATCAACACAACTGCATGCGAATCTGCTGACCTCTATTGTCTGTTTTAAGAGCTATTATTCAGCTTTCATGTCACACGAGGGGGTGTAGATCGGTATGTTCAAGGTATGGCTTGAGGTAGTGATGGAGAGTAACGGATGATCAGGAATGTGGTGTAGGATGATTTAGGGATGTTCAGACATGGTTTGAGATGGTTAGCGATGGTATGGGATGGTCAGAGATGGTTTGAGATGGTTAAGAGTGGTTTGGGGTGGTCAGACATGGTTGGAGATGGTCTAAAATAATCTCCAACCATGTCTGACCACCCCAAACCACTCTTAACCATCTCAAACCATCTCTGACCATCCCATACCATCGCTAACCATCTCAAACCATGTCTGAACATCCCTAAATCATCCTACACCACATTCCTGATCATCCGTTACTCTCCATCACTACCTCAAGCCATACCTTGAACATACCGATCTACACCCCCTCGTGTGACATGAAAGCTGAATAATAGCTCTTAAAACAGACAATAGAGGTCAGCAGATTCGCATGCAGTTGTGTTGATAGTTTTAATAATCATCGATATACTGCAGTACTTCCCCTGCAAAAGTGATAAATTGGATTAAAAATTTTATATTCGTATTAAGAGTGTAGTATTTAGAGGAGCTCAACTACTAAGGTCATCCATCCATGATTAATATTATGATTCGACTGTGACAGTAGAATTTATCCAGGGCATGACCCTTGGATTATAGTCACATGAAATGTCCGCAGCTCGTATAACTTTTCAGAAAGTGACTAATGCCTTCTGTTAAATTTTTGTCTTTTCGGGGTAATATTTAATATTATGAGTTTATTCGAGTCGATTACCAAAAGATATTAGAGTCTTAAAGCAAGATGGAGTGGTTAAAATTGATTGAACTGATTGTTGATTTATTGATAAACAAACTTCGATGAGGGAACAGGTACTAGTAGAGGTGCCTCACAGACGAACTTATGGTATTTTTGGAGGAAACTGTGATCAGAATCTAACTACCACGATTTTGTTCATATTAGTCACTGTTAATATTATCTATCATTTGATGATGGTAAACATTCTAATATTTACAGTCACTCACACAAAACAAGACATTTTGATCCGGAGACGATATAGAAATATCTAATAAATAGTTATCATTTCATGAAAGATATCAAACAATTTGAATTATGAAATGAGGACGGAGCTAATACCTTCCGTTAAATTTATGTTTTTTCGAGGAAATATTTAACATTTTGGATTGATTGGAGTTGATTACCAAAAGATATTGGAGTCTTAATGAGGTCCAGCTTCCGCCTCTTAATAAAAAAATAAATATCAATCTAATAAAAACAAATCAAATCTAGTATGTGATTGCTGTGTTTACCAATAAACACACCTCGGCAAGGCGAAAGTAACTGGGAAAAAATGTCTCATAGACGAGACCTGATGCTATTCTTCGTAGAAAGTGTGATCAGCATTGTGCTCGAACTACCTCATTTTCCCTCTATCGGCTACTCATTTTAAAATCCTAGGGTGCTATGAAACACCTCTTAACAATGGTTCTCATCAGGATGAAGGGTGAAGTCCATAAATGTTCTGTCCAACAGAAAGTTAGTGTGCAAAAGCAAGATGGACTCGTCAAAATTGATTGAACTGATTGTTGATTAATCGATAAACAAACTTCGATGAGGAAACAAGTACTGATAGTGGTGCCTCATAGGCGAACTTTTGGTATTTTTGGGAAAAAGTGTGGTCATAATTGTGCTATAACTACCACGATTGTGCTCATATGAGTTAATTTTAGTATTATCTATAATCCGATCATGCTAAACATTTTAATATTGACAGTCTCCTGCACAAAACAAGATATTTTGACCCGGAGACGATATAGAAATATCTAATAAATAGTTATTATTTCATTATATAAATTATTTTATTTCATTTTATAAAGATTTGAATCTCTTAAACAGCAGAAAATATTTGATCAGTCAACGTTTCGCCAATTCGGTCATTATTAGAAGTGAAAAAAAAAACAAAAAAAAAAAACAACATAATATCATACAAATGGGGACCAAATATAGCACATCTTACATCAACATTCTCAAATAATATCAACTCTAGATAATAAATCATCTCAAAACAGATTTATATACAAATATTTGCTAATAAAACGTTTTATTTTATTTCTAAAATCATTAAAATTGACTAAAATCAATAAAGTAACATGTAAAATCAATTATAAAAACAAAAAATAATATCCAAAATTGGTTAAAATATACTAAAAAATATAAAGCTATGTTAAAAATTAGAGGTAAAAGACCAGTAAAGCAGTAAAAGACCTACTCAAAAGATATTATCAATGAATTGAAAGAAAATGATGGATTCGGTTAAACATTAAGCATAATATTATTGCCGGAGTGTATTTTGCCATTAGAAGCTGATAAGAAATGACTAAAATCAATAAAAACCGCTAAAATTACTAAAAACCACTAAAATTATGGGACTTCAAGTTATGAAAAATGTAAATATTTAGAGTTGATCAAGGGGTACGCAGACGAGAGACCTCTACGTGCTGAGTAAAATGAATGGTTGGAACCGTAGGAGAAGAAGTCCAGGTGAGAAGAGGAGATTTTTTCAAATTTTTTCTAGTGATTCTGGATGATCATATGAGGCCGGAGGAGTTCGGTTATTCTCGAATCGGGAGCATCCTAAGGCAGATTAGGGAGATCGAGGTGGGGGGCCCGAGGAAAAACGAGGACGAACGAGCGTCACCGAGGACAATGATCGGGGCCCGGCCGCTCTGCTCCGAGGGTATCCGAGAGTAGCCGAAAGGAGCCGATGATATCGCAAGGTCTGATACGAGTGCAATTAGGAACCAGGGTAGTTAATTATAATTAAATCAAGTTCAGAAAAGGGGAAAAACAATTTAGGAAAGGCAAAAAAATCAGTTGAGAAGACTATATTTACATAAAATTTAAATATTGGGAAGGTTAAAGAAAACGTAAACAAATAGATAGGTAAATGTAAACATTGGGAAGGTTGTATAAATCATAGACATTGAGAACATTATGTAAACTAGCCAGGAAAATTCCCGAGTGGAGTAAGGTGCTGCGCCCTAGCGGACAGAAAATGTATAAACATTGAGGAGGTTATAGAAAATTTAAAAAAGAAATAGGTAGGTAAAGGTAAAAATTTGGAAAAATTGCATAAAATGTAAACATTGAGAACTGAAAAAGGTACAAAACTTTAGCTAATAATAATGACGTCATCTATCCAGATATTATGAAATTATTAAAAGGCTCTTTATCATTGTTTGTAAATGATAAAAAACTTTAAGGATTTAATATTTAATTCTTTTACGGCGTTTTAATAGTTTATACTAGAGAATAAAAATACATAGAAGATTAAAAAGTTGTTTTGTTTATGTTTCAGCGAGATGAGTAATGATAGAGGATTAACAGTTCAAAGTCCATTGTTAACTTTTAAAGGAAGGATTAAGAGATAGAGCATTATTGCGAAAGCTAAATTTGTTTACTTTTTAGCGGAAGTCCTAAATCATTCTTTATGTTTTGGTATTAACAGCTCAAAGTCCAAAAAGCCCTTAAGGGATTAAGAAATAGTATTAATTAATATTCATTAATTAAAATTTACTGCGACATGTTCGCAGTTATTAATACCGACTCGTGTACTTTGAAAATATTTCAAAGCTATGAAAAGGTGCAACCTCTTTGGCCAACGTGATACCATCGTTTCGATTTGTTAATATATTTTAAAGATTAAAAGTTCGATAGGAACTTAATGGATTAAAAGTTATTCCTTTTAAGACCATTATTTAACTATGAGAGAATAAAAATACGTAGAACATTGACAAGTTAATCCTTTTAAGACCATTACTTATACTATCAGCCATTAAAAATACATAGTACATTGAAAAGTTGTTTTGTTTATGTTTCAGCGAGATAAGAAAGGTTTGTGATTAAGAGCTCAAAGTCCAAAAGCAGTTATAGGATTAAGAAACTATGCTATTTATTTATATGTTAGAGATAAACAGTTCAAGGTCCATATTTGTATTTCACCTGGACATAATCCAACTTGTCTATACAAGATGCAACCTGTTTACATGTTGATACAGCTACATATTGTAAAGGTTATGTAAACATTGAGAAGGTTGCACAAACACGAAAACAATGTAAAGGTTATGTAACCTTTGAGAAGGTTACAGAGTATAAAGTGGGCACCGGACCCTTCATCGTATAGGTTATGACTATATAACCATAGAGGAGGTTACAGACTATAAAGTGGATACCTGACCCTTCGTCGTATAGGTTATGATTATATAACCGTTGGGGAGGTTGCGTACTATAAAGTGGGTATCTGACCCTTCGCCGTATAGGTTATGATTATATAACCATTGGGGAGGTTACGTACTATAAAGTGGGCACCGGACCCTTCGCCGTATAGGTTATGATTATATAACCATAGGGGAGGTTACGTACTATAAAGTAGGCACCGGACCCTTCGCCGTATAGGTTATGATTATATAACCATAGGGGAGGTTACGTACTATAAAGTGGGTATCTGACCCTTCAACAAAACCTCAAGTCTCTCAAACTGTAGAAAAACAAAATGGCGGCCGGGTACACTCATGCTCTATAAGGTAGGTACCTAACCCTTCAACAAAACCTCAAGTCTCTCAAACAGTAGAAAAACAAAATGGCGGTGTAAGAAAAACAAAATGGCGGCCGGGTACACTCATGCTCTATAAGGTGGATACCTAACCCTTCATCGTATAGGTTATGATTATATAACCGTAGGGGAGGTTACATACTATAAAGTGGATACCTGACCCTTCGTCGTATAGGTTATGATTATATAACCTTAGGGGAGGTTGCTGACAATAAAGTGGATACCTGACCCTTCATCGTATAGGTTATGATTATATAACCGTAGGGGAGGTTACATACTATAAAGTGGATACCTGACCCTTCGTCGTATAGGTTATGATTATATAACCTTAGGGGAGGTTACAGACTATAAAGTGGGTACCTGACCCTTCATCGTATAGGTTATGATTATATAACCGTAGGGGAGGTTACAGACAATAAAGTGGATGCCTGACCCTTCGTCGTATAGGTTATGATTATATAACCGTAGGGGAGGTTACAGACAATAAAGTGGGTACCTGACCCTTCAATTGGTGGAGGGGATAAACCTGGTGGTTAAGCGTGGATGCTGACCACGTCATTGTAAACAAAATGGCGCCTTAGGGTGGGGGTAATCAGGATGAAGCAATATGATTGGCTGGTTGGAGATTGATAAGAGTAAAAGGGGCGGGACCTAACGGTCACGTGATTAAAAAGGGGCGTGGCCTAATAGTTAAGGTTAGGTCGAGGTGAGACCACGTGGTAGTTAAGGTTAGGTCGAGGCAAGACCACGTGGCAGTTAAGGTTAGGTCGAGGCAAAAATTCAAATTTCCCGCCAAAGGTCACGTGACCAAAATGCTGGCTTCTGATTGGCTGAAATGTTTTGTGTTCCAGCTCCCCCATTTTCCCTCTACTGATGGGTAGAGAATTCCAGAAAGAAGTTGCATGAATGAAAAAGGATTTTTCAAAGGAAGCAATTCTATAATAAGAGATACACAAATTGGTTGGTTGAGATTTAGTATTTAAAGGAAAATGGAAAAACGTATAGTGAGGAGCTTAGAAACCTAGAAAGGTTTTTGGTTTCTTAAGATTTGGGATAAGAAAGCACCAAGAACATAGGTCGGAAATAAGAATAAAGCCACCTTTGTTCAGAATACTTGAGATGTGAGAACGCCTGGGAACACCGAATATGAATCTTATGAAACAATTCATTATTCTTATTAGCCTCATCCGTTGCTCACTAGATAGCACCCCATTCACAAAGCAAGTGGGGGAGAATGAGGGAGAATACTAGCAGATGACAGGTATTTCGGGAGGAAAGAATCGCGGAAACTTAGGAGCTGTTCTAGGATTGAGATAGATTTTCGGGTTATTTAGGAAATATGGTTACTCCGTGTTATGTTTTGGTCAAAGGGGTTTTTTATAGATATTTGGAACTGGATTAACAATGGATAGTTGAGAAAGGCGTCAAGTCAATCAATCAATCAACGAGAATGGTCTAAGTTTTTGCTGGATTCAGGCTCAGCTTATTTTCGGAAGCCCAGCGGTTAATACTGTCAATATCACCTCAGAGCTTACGAGAAGCCTCGAATATGTCGAAATACTAGAAGGAAATGTCTATTTGCATGTCGTCTGCATACAAATGGTATTGGAAGTGATGGATAAAATTTAGAAGGTCGTTTATATAGAGGGAAAATAAGGTTGGGGAGGGTTAAGATCCTTGAGGAATACCTCTTGAAAAACGTAGTGATGATGAGAGAAGATTGTTGAGAATAATGACAGTTTGGAAGGGGAGAGACAGGAAGGTGTGGACCCAGCCAAAAGCACTATTTGATAGGGAGATGTTTTTTGAAAAGAATGCACTAATCTTTTCAGGAGGTTTGATAGATTTGAAATATGAAAATGGGTCTAAAGTTGGATGATGTAGAAGGAGAAGGGACATTGTTCAGCGGAAGTGCAAGTACCTATTTCCAGATTGTGGGAACAATAGAATTTTGAAGGAAAAAGTTGTAGACGTGTAGAAGTGCAAAAAGGATGGCAGAAAGACTTTAATCATTAAAGTGTTTAATTATTTTCACTGAAATTTGGTCTTACCATAGTCATTCGCTCGGGATTTAAGCGCTGAAGCGATCAAGTCATCAGGAGTAATGTAAAGAAAAAAACAAAAATCAATTGGGATTAATAGGGATCTGAGG
The DNA here is from genome assembly GCA_948150685.1 of Rhaphigaster nebulosa. NCBI lineage: Eukaryota > Metazoa > Arthropoda > Insecta > Hemiptera > Pentatomidae > Rhaphigaster > Rhaphigaster nebulosa. The sequence goes on from OX411308.1 coordinate 74,360,585, forward strand.
ATTAGAAAAAGGAAGAGGGTAGTTCTGAGGCCCATTCGAAAGAGGACTGGCGGAAAAGGGATTAGATCGACAGGAGAGACTGGATAATATATACAGTTTGTGAAACCAGTGACAAAGAATTTCCCACAGGTTTTCCACTTATATTTAGGATCTGGAGCTTGGGAAAAGATACTGCGGAAATACTGTTCCTTGGCACGGCGTAAATAGGACTGGACGAGGTTTCAAAAGAACTTGAAGGTGGAATGATCATCATACATTCGGGTACGCCTGTAACGTCTTCTAGCGACATCGCTTCTCTTCATCACTTCTCGGATTTCTGTATTATTCTAGGAAGCTGGAGGGCGTCGGAAGGTAATGGTTTTCAGAGATAGAAGTTGGTTGAAAAATGTATGGAGATTAGATGAAAGGTATTCCACCATCTCTTCAAAGGAGTGGGAGAAATAAATGGATTCAATGGAATGAGATAATGAGTCAAGTATAGGGTTAATGGGTCTGAGATTAAACAGTAGAGGTTTCGCCGGGAGACTTATGTTGGAATGAGGATGGGTATAGAAGATTTGAATAAGATCATGGTAAGACAGAAATGGTATTGGGCTTTGAAAAAAAGTAGAGTAAATTTTGACGGGAATTTACTGTAATAAGGTTAATTAATGTATCGGAAACGTGGGTATGATGCCTGGGTTGGAAGGATACAATGAATAAGTTAAGGGAATATGCCAGGTCTACCAATATATCAGGAATATCGCAGAAGGGATTTGTAATAAAGTCACTTACAATAATAATGCCATTATATAGAATAACATAGAGGTAAGAAGGGAGGATTCAAATATTGTATTGAATTTAAGTTGAGGAGAGCTATAGACTACCTTAAGTATTAGAGAACTTTAAGTACGATAGAATGTATCATTGACAATAGAAAACAGTATCTTGCTTGATTATAATGAAGATGCTTTAGAATTAGTTTAACTATAATCATTCTGGCATAAAATGTCACCAACACTGAGATTTTGGGTCAAAATGATTATTATTTTATCTAATTCTCATCCACTTAAAGTGGCTTTATTATTTTAAGATAAAGATGATTACCTACTTCTGGAAGGCTATTTACTTATAAGATGATCATTTAATATGAATTATATAAATAAAAATGATAAATTAGAAGTTATTATAATATACCTATTATGATCTTATTATATAATTATTATATAGCTATTATAATCTTATTAGAAGATTATTATCTTTACTTGAAGATAAAGACTATTAATTTTAAAGTAATATAATATTACCTTCAAGGTAACAATTATTACCTTAATTTTAAATATCTTCTTTTAAAGTCCGCCGAGTCCATAAAAATTGTTCTTTTCGTTGTCGTCGTCCTTTATTTCTAAATACTTCTTCTTATCTTAAATTGATTTACGATTTTCAGTGAAACTTTAGAGGTATGTAGTGGATATACAGATAGTCGTAAGGAATCCAAACACTACTGATAAAAAGTCGTCCATAACAAATTCGTATTACTCAAGTAACTTAATGACGATTTTATGCACAGTTCACAGTTATGGCTTATTTGGCATGAGGATGAACTATATGAGTTTGGGAGCTATGGTTGCATTCTCACCAAGATATTTAAAAATACCTCATTTTTCTTATCGTAGTAGTGTTGTTACATGAACTGATGGGCATCTACAAATGTTCAAATAAATTAATTTGGTTAGAAAGCAGGCTAAAGAAATCAAACTAAATAAATCATCACAGGAATTTCCATCTTGCTGAGGAAGTACTACACCTGCATAAAACGAACCAGGTTTTTTTTTTCTTTTTGTAGGTAATTCAGAAGATTTTATATATTTTTTTTTAATCTATGATTTTTCGTGATTAAGTATGAAGGCCGTTTATATTAAACCAAGCAAGCTCAGGTTGTCAATAATTTTTTGACCGGTATGGGCTTAGAAATGAAGTTTAAAAAAAATGTACTTCACTGAAAAATATTTTAGTTTGATAATAATAATTATTGATTTGATTGAAACGATTAGTTTTGTCTAGAAGTAATATAGAATAAAACAAACTCAGAGTTTTATAATAAGACAACGAAAGATAATCATGTTTCAAATTCTTTAGTACTTAATATTAAAAATGCCAACAACGAAGAAATTATTCACAACATATCTAACAATTCTATCATTCTTCTGTTCTATCATTATTCTTCTCTTATATTAAAAAGAATTTTAATTGAAAAGAATTAAAATTAAATTTAATTTTAGCAGAAAATATTATTTTGTTTTTGTTTATTTAAGTTATTAAGACGTTCGTCGGAATTTATTTTTAGTAGATACAATATCATAATTAAGGAAAATTCTCTTACCCCCTATTTTCAGAAATTAAAGATCACAATTGATAAAAAGAACGAACCCTTCTTGCTGTGAAACATAATTAATTGGCCGTGTGTAAAAACTGCCATAATAAAATAACAACTCTATCGAATTTTAGGTATAAAAACTATACGTTTAGAAGGAATAATCGGAACGAAAAAAATTTCCCAGAAGTTGCTAATTTGAAGGATAATTAAATTTCTGTATTGTAGTTTCATCAAAATCGTTAGTCAATAGAAAAACGCTTATTCGGCTGCCGCGCTTCCACCATTCCGCACAGCATGCTTGATTTGGCACGCACGCATCAGGGCCAAAACCTATTAAAAAAAAAAATTAGTCCATCCGTTCAAGAGATAATCGTGGCACAGGTAGGCCAAAATGCGTTTTTTGGATTCAGGGCTCTGGAACGCATAGGTCCGTTGAAAACTGCGTATCGAAAATTTGAACGATTGCAATATATTCCTAAAATGGGAAAGTAAAAACATGCCTACAAAGGCTGTATCTTTGCTAGTAATGGCACGATTTCGATGATTTTATTTTTTATTTACCTACGGCTATTGTAAAGTATTGTAATCGGATCAAATTTTCGATACTCAGTTTTCAACGGATCTATGCGTATCAGAGTCACGCATTATAATTACATTTCAAATAATCCTATGTATAATCAACAAAAAAATGTATGTTTTTCGAGTAAATATAATATTATTTTCGTTATAACTTTTATTCTGGATATTTAAGGGACTTTTAGGAGAAGACTTCAGACAAGTTTCAATCAAAATCGTTAGATCCGTTTTGGCGCTACAATCCATAGAAAACATGCATTCATAAAGGTCTTAATAATGGTCAGATTTCGATGATTTTTGTTTTTTGTACATCTAGACAGCAATATCTATCCAATAATATATTGATTCTGCCTCTACAATAGGAGGAGTAATCGGTACGACAAAAAAATTGCTTGCCTATTAATATATAGATTTTATGTTGCTGGGATCAACCAATGGCCAACATAGAAAAACAAAACATTAAACAAATATTTTTACAACCAATGTTTTAGCCAATCTTGTGGGCCATCTTAAGGGCTACAACATGTATAATAGACAAACTTCATGCCATTGTTCAATATTTTTGCGTGATTTCAATCTCTTCCTTCTTATATGTAAATTAATTTTTGAATTATTTTATTGAATAATTTGTTTAATTTTTATGAGCATTGTTAGCCCCCGAAGAAGGCAAGGTTTTTCAAAACGTCATAAACTCCAACTATATTGATTGTTCATAAATCTGAAAATTCAATCTTCCATCTCTTCTAATGTAGGAAATTATTACTAGAGATTTTATTATTAAGTGTAAATGAAATTGAATCACAAAATAAATGAAGTAATCTATTTGAAACTTGAGGCAGTTTCAAATTCTCAGTGGCTCAGCAGCCGGTAGATAAAGATTAAAGGTATCAATAGAGGAGATACCCCGGGATTTGGGCGATCTGTATTCAGGAAGGGTCAGAGCTCACCGGTGATGATTATATCACTCGGGACCTTTCTAATCTGCATCTTAATCCGCTCCTTCTTAATCTTAGATCCACGTGACTCGAATCTGCTACTCTTACTTTAATACCTCCCGTTGGTACTTCGACGGGTTTTTTTCCCTTTGCATTTTATTATTCTCAGCCCTTCCCCCACCCCCTTACGAATGCAGAGATTTATAGCAGATTTATTCCAAAAACTCTCTAGTTTCAAATAGCGACGATATCATTCTCATACACTGATTATGTGAAGAGTCATTAGTTTAGATGTTGATCGAATTAAAGGCACTAAATACTAAAATTTAAAAATGTGTTATGAAGAAAAAAAATATCTAAAAAAAATTAAATAAACTGAATTTAAAAAAATATAAAATAAAGTACGACCAAAAGCTTGATACGATAGTTGCTTTTTTTTAAAATAATCATTTGACACAAATAATACTAAAATTAATAATGTATTACGAAGAAAAAATTGATATTTTGTAACAATTTAATATTTTATAATTAATGTTTCTCATTTTTTTTTTAAGTTTATTCTGTTATTTTTATATAAACATTTTTTATACATCATCTAATAATTCCTAAATCGTTAGCAGTAATTAAAGTTTTTTAAAATGTCTACATTTAGTGAATTATTCCATTTTATGATTGTATTTTTTTGAAGCACTTATAATGTTTTGTAACTTTTAATACTTTTATGTTTCGTAAACATAGTAAAGAAGGAAAATGACCCAAGTGGGCGAAATCCTCTAAAAATTATTTTAATAAATATTTACCACGACTATCCAAAAACCTAAAAGTAAATACGCTGTGTTAGGTGCGTTCATCCAAACTACCATTAACTTATTTATTTATTTTGCCTCTATCCCTGAGGGTCATTGGTATATTAAATTAATTTTCTGATTTCGATATTATTTTTTTAAATTATCTAACTATGTTTCATTACTGTGTTTTTATGTGAAGAGTTGATAAGGAAAAAGTACCTACAATCCAATAATTCATCTATAACAGCCAACGACATTGTCGAAATAGTGAATCACGAACGATTTTTTATTTACAAAATATTTTGTTTTAAACTCAATAGTCCTTTGAAGTCGCAGGCGACAACTTTTTAAAATAAATCCCCATTTTTTTTTTAATATCAAGTAGTTAAGTTGTGAATAAGGAATCTGAAAAAAAATAAATAAGATTTAAAAACAAATATTACTTTTTTTTTCTTGATGTAGGTTATGGATGGTTGGTTTTGTGCATAAATACGATAGCACCCAACATCTCTTTTAGTGCAATTTTACCAATAGCAACCGTAAGTTTGAAATATGAGGAAAACATCCCTTCACCCAAGAGAAACATAAATTAATGATTTATAGGCATGGATATTGCTAATCTCACAATCTAATGGTTATCAAGAGCGAACTGTTAGTTACCGAGAGGCGCGTTGCGTGCCGAGTGGATTGATCAGTCCCTGGCCAGAGCAAACAGAATACCACTCACTCGGATATGACTAACGATCTCCCTCTTAAAGAGCGCTTATAATTTAGTACTGTAATCAAATTAAATGGCCTATTACTGGTGTTGGTTTCATGAATATTATTATACTTTCCGGTGCGTTGTGAGGTAAATAACATAACAATGATAGAATTTTTCAATCATTCACCAGGTAAAACTGAAATTTTTATACTTAATACACAATTAATATTTTTGTCGAAAGTGGTAGATAATAAACTCTTTCTTCCAATATCGCCCAATATTTTTATTTCAATTTCTTGGAAATTTTAGTCACTAATCCTTTCAGAAGCTTTTCTTTTCTTTTTCTATTTATCATTCCATTAAATAAATCCTAGTTGTTTTTGAAAAGTTTATTTATTTTAACTCTCTTCCTAATAAAAAAATATATTTATAAATTTTAACCATCTTTTCTAAGATTCGGTCATCATTTTTTATCTCTCTTAGTCTTTTTTCGAATTTAAGTATAACAATTCATAGTCCATTAGATAAAATTTTTGAAGTGCATAACACGTGTGTAGTACTTTTTTTTTAAGCAATAAAACTATTTCAGAAGTTAATCGACTCGCATACAACATTTGTTTCCTAAAACAAAATAAAATTATTTGGATTCAATAAAACAGGGCCGTAATATGGAATCATGACATATTGTTTCGGGATGGGCCTGTCTCCGGGAGTTACTACAAATGAGACAATTAGTGATATATATTCAACAACCCGAAGACAGACCCATCGCGAAACAACATGTCATGATTCCATATTACTTTTCTATATCCACCAAAGTCGGAAATGAATTGAAAAACCAAGCGTGGAAATAGATTAAACCCTACATTTAAAGTAGAAAAAACTCTATCCTCATATCTCCTTTCTCCTAAAGACAGAATAGAACATTTCCAAAAAAGCGGAATATACGAGCTAAATTGTAATGATTGTGCAGCCAAATATACGGAAAAAACTGGGAGATCACTAAATCAGTGATTAAAGGAACATGTAAGTGCCTGTAGTATATAATAATACAGAGAATCCCAACTTTACAATTCATTTATATGAAAAAAAACATAAATTCATCAAAGACTCCGTAGTTAAATTATATAATAGTATTTATATATAATGTAGTTACAATACATCACGTTGAAAACACTCTCAAATTAAATATATATGAAGCACTTGAAATAATGAAATCCTTTAAATTCAATTCAGATTTTTGCTTAAATGGCCAAATAGATATCTCCAATAGTCCAATCTTAAATTTATTCCCATCCATAACAGAAAAAACAATTCCTCACCGGAATTACTGGGAAAACCCAGACCCCTATACCTTTACCTATAAACACCCCACCTTTCTTCCATTACAGTCATTTCCATTACAACTTCAATTTGAAAACAAAGAAATGTAACCTTTTCTGTTATACTTATATACTTAAACCTTGGTGAGTACCAGCATGTATTTTATCACTTGTCTTAGTTAAATTCATAATTCATAAATGTTATACAGTACTAATTTATATTACATTAGTTTAATATGTCTAATAATACCAAACAGTATTTTGAATTGTTTATTTTTGAATTTTTGTGTGTTTTCAGAACTGAAGATGAATGTATAACATTTAAAACTAGTTTTCAATAAAAACAAAATTATAGAAGTGGCAAATAATTTATCAATTCGTAATTAGATTATCTTTACTATCATGCGTATGGTCAAGTGAGAAACAAATTTGTTTTAAAATTACACTATTTTTATATTCTAATCATCTTCAAGGACTATTCTATTTATTTTCATTGGAATTTAGTTAATTACAATTAACAATTGAAATCCCACTGTATTAATAAATTAAAATGTGCTCTATTAGCATATACCACTACGTACGGCTAACAAACTCTTGTAATTTTTTTCAGAATTCCACAACAATTATTGAGCATTCATATTATAATTATTTTTTTTTTTTTATTTATTTTACTAAGGTCTAAAAAAATGAGAATCGGTTGGTAATATATCTCACATATACTATGAGGTGAGGAAGAAGTTTAATTTTCAAGTGTTAATTATTTGTATGACCATTCTCGAACAATGTAATATTTAAACTTAACAGACTTGGGAATTATTAGAACAAAACTATCAAAAGAATAATTGATAATTTATTATTCATTATTTGTATATTCGTTATTGAAAATACGTATTGTTTATTATTTGATTAAATATTAATTCTTTTAATCTTATTCTTTCATTTTGAATAATGTATATGTTACTTATTATTCAGTGCTTATTTAGCCATTTCCAATAAAAATGATTAATTTAATTTAACAATCTATTCAATATTTAATTGAAAACAAAAAATACACTAGGCTTACTTTGCTGGTTTATTTTTTGTGAATAACAAATGAACAGAATAAAACCTTAAACATATTAACACACACACACACACAAAAATAGTGAATGACGATTAATGGGAATTTAATCGTTATTTTTAATTCGCCATTAAAAATAAGCTTTGTCGATTTATGAACTTAAACTGGCTACAATTATACTCCAATCATATAGGTAAATGGTTTTACTACCCTATGATTCTAGAAATGTAAATGCTGCATGATACAACTGCCTAGGTACACCTACCTTATCCTAGAATTAACAATTGTTGAGTGATTCTATACAGTGCCTGATTTAGTAATTTGTGATTAACATTTATATATGAATCAATTTATAAAATTCGATATCGTTAGCACTGACAACTTACATGGAGATTAGGAATTGATTTGTTCCTTAATAGCTTGCACCCTTTTTGTTGATCTACCACGGGCAAACAGAAAACAAAGCGTTTGTATATTTAATTGGCGCAATTGAATAGCCCTCGACATCTGGAAAGGATGTTTCAATCGGAGGGTGTTGCCTTTGGAACAAGTGTGAAAACAGGGAGGTGGGTACGAGACATGTGCTACAATTTCACGGGACAGATCATAGAAAAAACAAAATAGATTGTCCTCTGATTGGGAGGCGTGAACAAGTTTATTGCGGTACAGCTGAGCGTATCGGATCACTATTCAGTGGGATTTGTAAGGCTCACTAGGCACCAATGTGGGACCCCACTATTAGTGGGACCCTTGCCCAGTATAAATATGGCAGTGCTACACATCTGTCCCCTCTTTGCCATGTTTTCCTTTCGCTCCATCGGCTATTCTTCTTGGTGGTCCTCCGTGTCCGGTTAATCATTCATTAGTGGTAATTCACAGCTCTCCTCCCCACCAAATGATACAGATACTATCGATGTCCTTTTTAGTCAATTCAAGAAGAAAATCTCTGCTCAAAGAGGGATTTTTATTATCTTCTATCTTTTAATTTCTTAGGAGGTTCTTATGAATATATTAAATTAAGGGCAGTATATTACTTCCAATAAAATTTTCACTTTATTTTATTATGTTTACGTTTTGGGGAAATATTTCCTCATCTTAAGAACAATCTTTCTCAGCGTTTATTTCTCTCCCTTTGTCAATTTTATCAAAATTTAAAAATAAATCAAACTGTCTACATCTGCTGTCTGGGAGTCTAAGATCATTGTGAATAATGGCCTTAGGCTTCCATCAAGATGTTTGATTATTTTAAGATGTTGAGAATTTTTATAAAATTGACAAGGTTAGAGAAATAAAAGCTGAGAAAGATTGTTCTGAAGATGAGGAAATATTTCCCCGAAACGTAAACATAATAAAACAAAGTGAAGATTCTATTGGAATTTATATGTTACCCTTCATTTAATAAAAGGGATATTTATCTGTGATGCCAGTTTAATGATATAAATAATTTATTTTTTAGTTAGGAAAAATTCAAAAATTTTTTTTTCAAAATTAACAACAATTGGTTTATTATTGTATGATGCATGATGGAGCAAAAACATTAATGTGAGACCAATGTCAAAACTCTTTCAATAACCATATAAAATTAAATATTAATGAATAAATCTTCATTTTTAATAACGACACAGTTACGGTCTCACTATAGGGATGGGAGAGGATTAAAATTATTTTCAGACTGATTGATTTTTTTATTTTTAGAATTTAAATGTACTGCATTATACGATCATAAACTATTTCTAGTACATATCAGATTAGATCAATAGATTCAACTTTTTCTGGTCCAAAAAGATCCTACAAAAAATAAAATTTCAAAATTTCTATCCCATAACATTATCTCTCTATGAATTTATTTTAAATAAATAAATATGCAAATAAAATTGTTTGACAGTAAATTAGTTGCAGAAATATTACATTTCCAATCACACACTTTTCAAGTTATAAACAAAACTATAAGGTTGATAGTTACTTACAAAACAAAAAAAAAAGTTTCTTCCACTTTTTTTTCTTTTCATTATTACAATTATCAATTCTATTATTATAGTATTAATAAAAAAATTTGAAAAATGGGCTTTTACAATACATGCATAATGAAAGCATCTCAAAGTTAATATTTATTACAGCAAATAACAAATGAAATTTCTAACGTTAAAAAATCCATTTGTCATTGTATTACAAATAAATATTTATTAGATTCAACGTAATAAGATAATATTTATGTATGAGAGTATAGCGGATAATTTGTAAAAATATACTCCTTTGTTTGGATACATGTGCACTGAACCAGTGAATTAATTGATACAGGAGATTGATGGTGAACCACAGCAGACAGAAAGGAAAATCAAACACTGAGGCCAGGGCGCGGGATTAAATAACAAAACAGATTTTTGCCCTGTCACACATCAGGTGTCCAATCACAGGGGGTTATTTACCACCACTTCGGCAAACAGAATCCAAATAACATTACATTCGAGTGCCGGCAAAGAACACTAATAAATCACTAAAACAGTCCCGCTATCGAAACAAAAATAGACCTCCAATTCAATCATTCGCTAAGTTCTAATTGACCCGAACGCTCGGCGTTATTTGGAGTGCAAATTATACTCAAACTCTGATTACTGAATCATATGTCCCTTCAATATTGGCCTGTTATTAATTTTTCTTTCGAATCCTATGTTAAGGATCGGTAGATTCTAGCGAATTTTGCTTTTACATCAAATGATTTGATGATTTATCTAAGTCGTAACGTTGTAAGACATAGAAGTAAAGAAATACCGTCCATGAAACAGCGTTCAGTTAATTCTGTAACGCATGGAGCTACTTAGCAAATCTGTTTTTCGAATTTAATCCAAAGCCAAAATAAAACCAAAAGTAAAAAAAAAAACTTTCATCTCATTAAGCTATTTTTTCGAAAAATATTCAACCAGCTCCTAAACATGGTATAGAAAACGAAATGAGGCAGGACTTTCACAACTAGCACATTTACATCATCTACTTCAACAAAGCCTCAGATAAATAAATATATAATAAAAAAAAAGTTCAATTATTCAACACTCAACTAGTGGCGTAGTTAGAAATCTACTTCAAAGAAACCCATCCCAACCGGGTATGTAAGAGAGCCAACTCTAAATATAATATTTTCTATGCTTAGGGGTATAAGATACAATTCAAATGCTTATACAATTTTTGTTTACCGAAAAGAATAAGTAAAAGTATTTTGTAATTTCGGGTAGGAGAGCGGGTCCGGACTCCCAGCTCCCTCCTCTGGCTACGCCACCGCACCCAACACCTCTTTATAGCAAAATGGGGGTCACTAAAACCCCCAACATCAGGTCACTAAAAATCCTACTTCTGACCATATCCACAAGAGCGTCTGCCATTTTCCGTGTAAACAAAGAACACGAGTACATTAGGGACTGCCTGCACTGCATTGGGATTCCCCTTAGAACCTCTCTTTTCTGAAGGAGACCTTGATCTCATCTAAGCATTTTTCACTTTTTAAGGCTTAAGTTATTTTAAAAAATTGCTACTACTGGACAGTTTGGCTCGTATTGCAAAGGATCATATTTACATATTTTAAATAAATTGAAAATTTAAAGAAATGAAGATAATGGCTGGAAATGCTGTCAGAAATTTATTTATTTCGTTCGTTCGTTTGAAAGAAAAATGTGTACAAAACGAATTTTTTTTTTTTTGAAAAGTTGCCATTCGTGTATATTTTTTGGAGAAAAAATGTCGGATTTTTAATTTCAATATTTGCCACAATAACAAACCATCTTAATTTCTTGTGTAAAGCTGTCATAATTAGATTTACTATCACTGCTTAAATGATGATTAATTTTTAACTAAAAATATTTATTAGTTTATCAATTCTCTTTAAATATAGTTTGCATCTATTTTCAATCCAGGAAATTCTATTGTCCTTTTATTGCATGCCAAGAATACCTTTTTCAGATTTCCTTTCCTTTTGGCTTCTTTGCCCTGATGGAAGCTCAGTTAGATACTAGTACTCAGGTGCTAATTCTGAAATTTGTTTGCAGTGGACGAAATAAAGTTCGGGGTTAGCCGGTTGATGAAGGATGACGACAAAGACTCGGACAGTAGCCGGAAGAACGACGTGACGACGATGACCTCCCGGGAGTCCTCCCCGGAGCTAGAAGTGGACTCCCCGCCTCCCAGGTTCAAGAGCTCCTCCTTCTCGGTGTCTGCCCTCCTCCGCCCGGACCTGCCACGCCGGCCCCCTCCCATCTACCATCCCCTTGGGCTCTTTCCTCTTTACCACCCAGCACCTAAGGAGGACGCCAACAGGAACCTTCTTGCAGGATCCTTGTACCTTAGCCTAGGAGCTGCAGCCGTCATGGCTAACACAGCAGTACCAAGTGGTATGTATTGATATTTTTTGTTATTATTTTGTAATAAATGTGTATATTTACATAAAATTCTGTGAGGATGAAATAATTCGACAATTGTATTATTTTTGGAAGATTGAAATGAAAAGACTTTAGTTTATTAAGATTTTATTTAAAACAAAGTAAAGGTTACGCAAACTTTAGTTCTAATAAAGAACGAGATGGATTTCGTTGAAATCTAAAATTAATAATTGCACCGAAAAGCATTTGCATAATTACAATTATTAATTTTAGATTTCGACGTAATCTGATTAATATATTTTATTTTCATGATGAAGGATTGTGCATGAACGTAATGACACACAGAAACGGTACCTTGAGTTTTTGTTTTCTCCATTACCTTTACGCACTTTACAATCTTGCTCCTTTGGCATTTCGAACTCTCAGATACATTGGTATATAGTATCGATGAACATCCCACCAGGTTCTTCAGGACTGCTTCCCGGAACAGCGCCCGACGACCTGTACCGGTTGCGGCAACAGCTGCTCGCGGGCTCCAGCCACCACGAACACCACTTCCTCAGCCCCGACGTGTACTCGTGCATCAAGTGCGAGAAGATGTTCCCTACACCACACGGCCTGGAGGTACACTCGAGGAGGTCCCACAACGGGAAGCGGCCGTTCGCCTGTGAGCTCTGCAACAAGACTTTCGGGGCAGAGGTGTCGCTCTCCCAGCACAGGTGAATAGTCTTCTCTAAGTTTCTAAACAATTTCCATTTTCTTTTCTTTTTTATTTTAATGAGTTTTGTGTCTCGATTTGTTTATATTGAAGCTTACATCTTTTGTTCCTTAAAGGAACAAATTCCACCGAAGCGGTTCCTATTGTGTTCGCTTAAAAAATCTTTCAGATCATTATTTAGTTTCATAAGACATTATTAGACTGAAAAAATAAAAGATGTACTTATTTCCGTCTATGGATTTCTTTAGACAATTTGCAAAATAATTCTAAGGTAAATATGTCTACAGGTATGCGACTGTAGACTGTTTTTATCACCTTTTTATATACTATTATTATTGTTTCATCATTACCATTCATTTTTTGTTGTTCTTTCATTACTAGAATTTCTAGTTGTTCTAGAATTTTTATGATTAATTTATTTAATGCATATACATATGTACATATAACATTAGTATATGTATACACATTTACATGTTACACTCAATCGCCGAATTTGGCCGCTGATCGAAGTTTTTACCCATAACGCGACGTGGACAAACCAAAATGCCCACAACGCATTGTGGGTTAATACGTTTGTTCAATTGCCGAAATATTCTTCCTCTTCGGTCTTTAAACAAATGCAAAATATCCAAAATGCGTTGGGGATAAATTCGTTTGCTTAATCGCCGAAATGATCTTTCACTTCGGTCTTTGTACAAATTCAAAATACCCACAACGCGTTGTGCATTTGCTCAAACGCCGAAAAGGGCAAGATTTTCCTAGACTTAGATTGACAGGTCCTAATTCAAATAAAATTCATCAAATTTAGCTATAAGAATTGTTTGCTACAAGTCTTATTAGTAATTATTATTTTCTTAAAATTGCAAGATGAGGACAATGTTCCTATAGATGATTGTCTTCAAACTAAACGGTTATTAATTTCTGACATTAAATAATGAATTTTTTTTCTCTTACTCCGTCAATCAATCAAAAATAAAATCAATTTTAAAACAAAAAATATCAATACCCTGATCTACCGGTGGCAAAACTACGAACATCACGTAGCGTCGATTGGTAGCGTAGGCCACTTGCATCAAGCACGTTCCGGTGGCTCGGTAGCGCAAAACATGTGTCCCATGTTCCGTCGCGTTGCAATAAAACAGATCTAGGTGAACAAAATTATTTTATGCGTTAACATCAATAAACACTCTAATTCAACAAAACTTCAGCTGGTGATACTGTTTCAAAGAGAAAAATCTGGTGCGGTGCGCGCATCACACAACTTTCCCTTACTGTCCTATAATAATCTTTTTAATACAATTTTAAAGAGTTCACATAAACACTGCTTCTAATAAACTCAGCAGCATACACATCTTCTCCCACTTAAGTACAATAAAAAAGTTTTTTAAACAATTTTAGTACAACAATCCTGTACACTACCTATATATTTTAACATTGTCAAGTTGCGAATATATTTTAAAAGTTTCTGGTTTAGTTTCCATGGAAACATTTTCATTCCATTAAATAAGGTGAAAGTAGAAATTATTAAGTTAATTTCCACTTTTGTATTCTTAAATTACTTTATTACAGAGCGTATTGTTTACAACAGATTGGCGGATTGGTGGGAGGAAGTTTGGTCGCATCCGTCTCCTTTCAGATGCGCTTGGTTACCCATCTAGGGTCTTGTGCTCCTCATAAAATACCCTATATCATTGCTAATACTGGTCCGATTTTTGTGATTCTTTTATTATTTTTTAGATAATTTAATTACCTTTCATACAATACTGCAAATAATTTACCGAAGAATGCATACTTTTTAAGCTATACGCAAATAAAGTATTCTTTTCATCATAACTTTTTTCCTTCCAATTCCTCGGTGATTTACTACATAAATGAAAAGTTAAAGACCTTTATGAAGAATAATTTAGGCAAGTTTCATCAAAATCGTTAGAGCCGTTTTCGAGAAAATTGTAAAAAAAGTGTAAAATCGATGATATAATAGCTATTTCCGGTTAGTCCGATGCGCTGTATCTTTGCTAATAATATTCCGATTTTGATGATTCTTTTATTGTTTTTTAGATAATTCAATTACCTTTCATACAATTCTACACATAATTTACCGTAAAATGCATACTTTTTATGCTATGCGCAAATAAAATATTCTTTTCATCATAACTTTTTTCCCTGCAATTCCTCGGTGATTTACTACATAAATGAAAAGTTAAAGACCTTTATGAAGAATAATTTAGGCAAGTTTCATCAAAATCGTTAGAGCCGTTTTCGAGAAAATTGTAAACAAGTGTAAAATCGATTATATAAAGTGGCACTTCCGGTTAATCGATTTTGACGAAAATGTTGCTATAACATCACATGTAGATGCCAAACTTAAATACGCAATTTCAGTATCGTACGACTTTTCGTTTTTGAGCTAGACTATTCACATACACACAGACACACAGACTCACACACACAGACACACAGACCATTTTGCGAGACTTGGTCAATTGGACTCAGGGGACCTTAAAACGTGTATTTCCGTCGAAAACTCGAATTCGAAAATTTTCACGATCGCAATACTTCCCCTTACTATATACTTCGTATATTGGTAAGGGAAAGTAAAAATTATACTCCGGGACGGGCTACCTTTGGGGATGATTAAATTTTGAAATCACGAATGATACGATATTCAATAGAGCAACTCGTTTTAGAGCAAAAATTGTCCTATACACTTTGTTGGAAAAGTTTGTAGTTTGTGAGTTGTAGGCGGTGTAATATGTCAAATTTTTGCCCTAAAATCGCTCCTTCAAATACCTTCCCACAACTGAATTTATAAAATTAAAAAAATATTATTAAAATAAATAAGTAAATAAATAAAAAGTGAACAACGCAAGTTATAAAAAGACGAATAAATTGGCTTCATTTTGTTAATTTTCCTCTGGTTTAAAAAATTATTCTCTGATTCTCGGGATTTATAATAATTATATGGATATATATATACAACCTCATAAACAAATAAATCTAACGGTTCTAATACAACTTCTGTAACAGTTTTTTTTTTACTCTCCCACATCGCATAAAATCGCATGTTAGCTTTTATCCATCTAGATTGCATGAATTGTCTCTTGTGCGCCGGTTGATAGAACAAACCACCTATGAGCATAGAGCTTCTGCAGCATTTCATTTCGCAATTTAAGCTCTAATTCACTAATTTACTAGGGAGATGTTCAAGCACAATATTTCATACAGCTGCATTTGCATTTAGACTGCACGAAATTGAATCTAGGCCTTTTCGGTCTTCAAAGATCGAAATGAAAGGTCATTTCGGTGATCGAGCAAACGAATTTACCCACAACGCGTTGTGGGTATTTTGCATTTGCTCAAAGACCGGAGTGAAAGATTATTTCGGCGATTGAGCAGATATATTTACCCACAACTCGTTGTGTGCATTTCATTTCGGAAAATGACCGATTTGGAATAATCAAAACGCGTTGTGGACATTTTGGTTTCTCTACGTCGCGTTGTGGGTAAACATTTCGGTCAGCGGCCGAATTCGGCGATTGAATGTGATGATAACTGAAAAATATAAGCATTTCAAACTTGCAGTTTGAAAAATTAATTTTCTATAAACCTATTTCAATAATAATGAGCTGTTTTTATTTCTTTAGGGACTTAATTTAATTTTCATTTTACTAATATTTCGAAAGAAAACAGCATTATTTCTATATTTTTTAAACGCATTTTCTGAGCCTGTCCTAATGATCTATGGATTAGCGATAAATACTAAGACGTTTTTCTAGGTTCCTGAAATTTGGTCCTATTTTTGCCTATTGCCCAAGAGATAAGAATTTTTACATCGAATTTCTTTCACAGCTATTTCTATGAGGCAAAGACTGCTCAAAATAAGAACATACTAAACGATCACAGGTGGTTGTGCTGCCGTAGGTCCGTCCACTCTGTGGAGAAGGTCTTCGAGTGCAAGCAGTGCGGCAAGACGTTCAAGCGATCCTCCACGCTCTCAACTCACCTCCTCATCCACTCGGACACCCGGCCGTACCCCTGCCAGTACTGCGGCAAGAGATTCCACCAGAAGTCCGACATGAAGAAGCACACCTACATACATACCGGTGAGTCATAGCCTCTAAATTGATATTTTATAATTAAAATTCTTTATATAACAAGCAGTGTATTGTAAGTGCCATAAGTATTGTAAATATCCCAAGATATTCATGTCATATAGATATTCACCAAAGGGGGTTTCTGTGCTCATAAACGAAGTAGCCATCTTTAAGGCTCTCTGAGAAAGTATTTCAAATGGATTGGGGCCTGCATATATAGTCCAGTAAATACAGGAAGAAAATGATTTTTTATTACATTTTATGCATCGGGTAGGTAGTTGAAAATCCATGTTTTCGACCTCTCTCTGCCTGTGTGTGCACCGTGCGCAGTAAATCTGAAATATTTTCAAATTTTTTTTTTTTCGCTCATATCTTTGTAATCGTAGATTTTTGAAAAATATCTACAAGCATAGAACTTG
Source organism: Rhaphigaster nebulosa (assembly GCA_948150685.1). Classification (NCBI taxonomy): domain Eukaryota; kingdom Metazoa; phylum Arthropoda; class Insecta; order Hemiptera; family Pentatomidae; genus Rhaphigaster; species Rhaphigaster nebulosa. Next base: position 74,377,920 of record OX411308.1, read on the forward strand.
TAGGGGATAAAATTTACTACAGTTTTTAAACCTCTTTTTTCCCCAAATAACAAAAAATTACAATCTTAAAAAATTTATTTTGGTAAATATAATGAAAATAGCTCTTACTCCGTTATGATGAATTCAGCAATCTCCTATTTGAGTGGTAATAGATATCTGTACGTTTTCGTACGTTTAATAAATTTTTTCAGAAAAACAAATTATCCACTCAAATAATCCAGTGGAAAACGAGTAGATAGTATTGATAACCTTGAGGAATTCGACAATGATATGGTATTTTTGTTATTTTTCAATATTTTGCACAACTTTGGCGAATCGTAGCGCCAGAGCTTTCCATGATCATGGAAGAAAACTAAACGTATCAAAGTTATTCTAATATGTTCTACAAGTTTTATACCATAAGTTTTTCTCAAAAATTTAGAATTACAAAGATATGAGCGAAAACATTTTTTTAAAAGTTTATTGCGCATCACGACGCGCGCACAGAGAAGGGAGGTTGAAATCTTGAATTTTCAACTATGAACCGATATATAAAGCATAATCAAAAACCCGACATAAATAATCAGAATTACATGACCTTTTGCAAGGTAAAATATCACTTTCTCTGGATTAATTTCGAGATCTAGATTTCCTTTTGATAAGTGAATAGACACTTGCATATTACAGTAGTCTACTTGTGAAACGAAACTTAAGGTTGAGAATATTAAGTCATGCGCCTTCCTTTGTATGTTCATATTAGAACCAAATTGTTTTATTTTTAATTAAGGAATGAATTAATCTTTTTTATATTTCTACACATCAGATTATTTTCAAACATCACTTGAAGAAATTATTTTATATTTAATAAATACTTTTTATTGCTTATGTGAATTTCAGACAGCCTTCTTCCTGATATCTAGCGATTTTTGCATAGAACTGTCTATGAAATGGTGGTTGCTAAGTGGTTTCTTAGCAAATATCATGAAATAGTTTTTCATATATATATAGTAGGGTGTATCAAAAATATGTATCAAAAAGACCGTTTTGTACAAAAAGTTAATATTATTATTTCTTTAATAAAATACAGAATTAATATTCATAATATAACATATTATGATCGAACACTGTTGCCGACCATCTTTCAACCAGTTGCTGGATGCCATGCCACCTCTCCGTGGGACGGCTGTCAAAAAACTTTTTAACCAAACTGTCAACCTATACAATTTTTTTTTTGTCTTGAAGAACGTGGGCATGGGAGGAAATAAGTAATAATCTGATGGAAAAACGTCTGGACTGTATAGTGGGTGTGAAGTTTAATCCCCTGAAGATTTTTCTGCGTCTGACTAAAATTGCGTGCCCTAGCGTTACACTGCTATTACCTAGAGCATCTTAACGGTTTACCAAAGCTGGGTAACACTGTGATAATTTCGCATGTTTCCTATCTAACTGTTCACAGTGAAGTTCGGAGTTCGTAGAACATCCGTCAGAACCTCATGGGATCTCATCAATATCAACTAATGACCACACCCGGTCCATCTTCCTTTCCAAGGATGCATCTCCCCTGTTGATTTTTTTTTAAACCAACGACGCGTTGTACGATTGTCAAGGACACCTTCTCCTTCAGTTTGAATAATTTCATGTATTGCTTCAGCGGCTGTAGTTTTTGTTTTTTAAGAAACCATATTTCTTGTTCGGCTGCAGCTGATGAACTAAGGCTTCATTGCACGGGTCAAATGTTTAAAAACAAGCTTACTTAATCCTTTTACACGAGAGTATTAGTTATTGGTAAACATTGAATAGATTCAAAGTACGCATTTACATCCTTTGATAAAATTTTGATAAAACGGTCATTATTTTTGATCCATCTCATTATTTATTTAAAACTGTGTCAAATTAGACGTAATAATTAATTAATAAAGTAATAATTAGAGTTAAAAAGTAATTGAGGAAGCACGCAAAATAGGTTTTATAAATATTTTAACCAGACGATGGGACTTATTTACAAAATAATCTTGCTTAGATTTTTAAGAATACACTACTCATATCAAATTAATAATAGCCAATTTTTTATTATATAAAAATATTAATAATTTAATAGTAATCATGTACATGGAATAGTTAATTGAAAAGAAAAATTATAATTAAAAAATCCACCCAAAAAAATTAAAAATTATTTAATTTCATATTTTATTTTTTTTAATTTATTTATTTTTATTATTATTATTATTATTTTTTAAACTCCATTCGTTTGGCGCTTTTTAAGGTTTTCTGTTGAAACTTTTTTATTTATTCATATACCTATACGGCTCATGTGTCAAAAAATAGGGTGATTCGGCTCAGAATAAAATTGAAACATATAAAATTTATTGTTATTAAATATAATACTCATATGGAAGTAATAACTATAAATTTTCCTGGAGCAAACATTCCACTCAGGCCCTAAATTCCTCTGAGAACAATAAGTCTCATACGTAAACATGAGCCGGTGTTATAAAAAAAAAAATAATACATTATGCAAATTGGATATAAAATAATATTTTTAAATTATTCTTGGGACGAGATAAATAAGAGTTAATAAAGCCGTGTGAGGTGCGGCCTAGCGTGCGCCCTCATCAGCATATTTACCCAAGCGCTTACCTCCCTCCGCTCGGGCTAAATGAATTACTCACGGTCCCTCATAACCGCATCGCTTAAATGATTATTTCACCGCTATATTTGTACTTCCGTCGCTGCCTCCCTGGTCTCGATTGGTGAGTAAGTCCTCTTCCAGCGCCAATTTATATCATATTAAAACGCTAATTGCCTCTAATGGCTAGATCTTGATAGCATCTGCGGGCCTCTTTCTAAAAAAGTGAGATCGGAATCGTCGTCACTAAAAAAATAATCAATATAGCAGTATAAATAAAGAGGACACGTGGATATCACTCCCGATACGATCAAGATTCAGCGAACGGACCGAGAAATAATTTTACTGAAGATTTAACTTATGTAAAAAGTGAACCGTAATCAAATACTTCGTTTTATTGATTTTGAACAGTATTCCTCACATAACTTTAGCTTTCAACGTTTCGAGGTAGTGACATCTGCAGATCAGCTTATATTAACATTTTTCATTTTTCTTATTTGTACTAATCATTACATGACTAATCATTTTACTCGTAATTGTCAATCATAATCCATGATATGTAATATTATTTTCTTATATTTAAAAAAAAAATTGTACAATAATAACTATTGACTGAGAATAATTCTGGGAACCGTATCATTATTTAAATATGTTTTTGATCAATTTTTGTCCATAAACGAATATTATCACTTTTTGTATGTGATGTTTTACTCCTACAAACATTTATTTTTTTTTCAAAAGATACATTTTTTCTATTTTTTTTTCAGAAAATATGATATATATATATATATATATATATATATATATATATATATATATATATATTTTTTTTTTTTTTTGGCTCTGACAAAAATATTTCGATTATTCTTATAATAATATAAGAATAATCGAAATAAATATGCTTCCAAAAATACTACACTGAATTTGTAAAAGTAATTTTTAACAAAACAACAAAAAAGGAATAAGGAATAATATTTCGATTATTCTTATATTATATATGCTTCCAAAAATACTACACTGAATTTGTAAAAGTAATTTTTAACAAAACAACAAAAACGGAATAAGAAAATCATAAATATAAGTATAAGTACATATATATATATATATATATATATATATATATATATATATATATATATATATATATTTCCTCATATAGTAATCCTCTAAGAAGGCTGGTGTATTTATTTATTCGCACATGATCTATTTTTAATTTTAGCTAAGTAAAACTAAAAAGTAAAAAATAAAATATATTCAAAATGAAAACTTAGAGATAAAATAATTACAAATATTCCTCCACTTAAAGAATAGTAAGTTCTAAAGTTAAATGATTGATATATATATATATTTTTTTTTTTTTTTTTTTTTTGGCTCTGACAAAAATATTTCGATTATTCTTATATTATATATGCTTCCAAAAATACTACACTGAATTTGTAAAAGTAATTTTTAACAAAACAACAAAAAAGGAATAAGAAAATCATAAATATAAGTATAAGTACATATATATATATATATATATATATATATATATATATATATATATATATATATATATATATATATATATATATATATATATATATATATATATATATATATATATTTCCTCATATAGTAATCCTCTAAGAAGGCTGGTGTATTTATTTATTCGCACATGATCTATTTTTAATTTTAGCTAAGTAAAAGTAAAAAGTAAAAAATAAAATATATTCAAAATGAAAACTTAGAGATAAAATAATTACAAATATTCCTCCACTTAAAGAATAGTAAGTTCTAAAGTTAAATGATTGATAAAAGTTGTGCTTTATAATGTTGAAGGTTTTTAATGATATTTTTTTCTTAGGGGATCAACCAGTGATCAGTAAAAATACAAAAACAAGTAGTAATTAAAATAAACGAGTGTTAGTCATTAATAATTAATAATAAATTAATCATAAATAAGACAATAAGTTTCTTTTTTTACTGGTATCAATGATTTTTTTTATTCTGCTGACAGATCTCAATGATAAAATAAACATTATGGATCTTATTTCAGATTCCTTTTATTTTCTTGAAATTCTATGCTCAGGAAATTCAAACTTCTGAAATCACTTATTTCTTAATCTTATATAGAAGGTAGAAGTCTAAGTAATACATTATAATAATGCCGAAAATTCAAATAAAGTTTATTTCAAAGTCGGTTATATTATTATTCAGTGTAGTTTTTTCGCAATCTAAATCATTGTTTTTGCTTCGACGAAAAAACATTTTAAAGATAATAATAAAAAAAATGAAAACCGTTATCGATAACGGAGGACTTCGCTTTCGAAATATTCTGTGTAAATTAAAACTGTTCTCTATTATAATTCTGAGGCTTAATTGTATCTATGTGTATCTATAAACTAATGATAACGTATATGAATGATAACACAAATAAATCGGAAATAAATAGAGCCTAAGAGATATATACGCCTAAAAGATATATATATATAGAGCCTGAGAGGTATATATCAAGATATATACAATATCTGCAAAACTATAAAATTAAATTAAGTGTTTTCGGCATCAAGATCAATATGTCAATTCAATAATTAAAAATGAATAATAAAAAAAAGAATAAATTAAATAAATAAAAAAAAAAGAAATAACAAAGATATATAACATTAATTATACTTATATAATACAAATATTTATAACATTAAGTATACTCATATAATACATATATATATATATATATATATATATATATATATATATATATATATATATATATATATATATATATAGCATTAAGTATACTTATATAATACAAATATATATAACATTAACATCGAAGATTCATTTGCAAGAATAAAAAGCGTCTAATTATTCTTAAAAACAGGTCTTGAACACGTTTTCCTTATATTTACAAGTTGTTATCTTAAAATGTAATTAGGGTATCCTTAGTGCTCTCGTTAATCTTATAAAGATAATTCAGCAATAACTGCAATCGCAATTTGAGGTATGACAATCTGCAATTTATCTTGGATCTTTAAAAGCACAGAGGAAGGTTTCAAACCATTATTTTCCTCGGTTTCACGAAGAGGCAGAAATAAGTTTGGACCTAGCATTTATAAATGTTATCAGTAAAATATTTCTCAAAATGGAAACTTTATTTATTTTAAAACATGAAATCTGATGTCGAATCGTTATGCTGTAAATACCTATACCGACATTTGTCGGCATCATATTTGTATTATCTACCGGTCGTAAATATAATTTGCTAATTTGAAAGCAATCGAAAGAGGATTTCAGTTAGTAACTCGAAGCCGCAAGTTTCATTACCGTAAGTGCTGTAACATAATCCTTTACGAGGGTGTTTTTTTATCACGTTCCCGATCGATATTTTGAGGATCAAACAATCACACGTCGGTTCAGCTTTTCCTCGTGAACTATAAGAAGCTATTGAGCCCTAAAGGAACAAACTTGATCGGATGATGCCTTTCCATGATACAGAATTTTTTTTTAAATGACTCTGCAATTGAAATATTTAAAGAGGTGATTGTGGACCTCAAGAACAACAACAAATTTCATATTGACCATGATCCGATTCCGCACAGAAAAACAAGAAATTCAAGTGATGCATTATTTTTTGTTGAATAGGAAGCGATCAATCAAAAAGTATTCAAGGTAATTAAGTTCCAAATGGACAATCGCAAAGTAGATAAAACCCTCTTTCAGAAATATAGTTTGGCTTAACATAATTCCTTGTAAGGGGCCTTTAGGATAGGCCAATAGCGAAAAGTTGTATTTCTCCCTCCCTCCCCCCTGCTGGGTTACACTGCTGGTATACCCCACTTCTATAAAAACCTTTACCTTTATTAAGCTTTAATTTCGTATAAATGAAGTCGAGATTTCTTTTGGGATTGGTCTGAAATTGGCTCCTGATTTGCAAAAAGTGTGTTGTGGAATTAGGTTTCCCCAAAAAAGAAGTATTTTAAGAATGAAATTTGTTGCATTCACTGAGTTACTAGTTAATTAAATAACTAGAAAGTTTCTTTGTGAAATAAAATAAAATTTTAGCCCAAAAAAAGTCTCTAAATTAAGCAAAACAATTTTGAAATTAAATATATAATGAAACTGTCTCTGAAAATACAAATAAAATAGACATTGACAAATAAAAATGAATAATGCTTAGTCATTAAAAACAAGAAAACAAATTTACCACAGAACTATTTATAAAAAAAAATATACAAAGCATTCTCAAAATAAAAATATCACGAGCAATAGGATGAAGAAACGACATTCGCTGTTTTAGAGAGGGCATGGGTGTATTCTCTGACCTTTTGAAAATTTATTTTAATAAGGATATTTATATTTTAGGTATGTTTTATATTATTTTTTTCCGCCTATCCGATTCTGGAATATGAGGAGTAACTTTATTTTAAGATGGATTCAAAGAAATATTCCCAGCCATCAAACTATGGCTAAAACAAATTGGTAACCTTTAAATAACCTACACTACCTGACTTATTAAAAGGTCAAGTAGTAAAACGAAATAGTAAAACATAATATAATTTTATTTATATATTTTTGAAAAATATTAAAAAACAAAAATCAACTTCTCGAATAATAGCTTTATGAGAAATTTATTATAAATCTAAAAAATATCGATTGACTGACGGAATTGACAAAGATGATATATTTTGTTTCGGGTTTTGAATTTTTGATAAAATAAATTGAAAACGTACTGATTATTTATGTTTATTGTCTTAGATAATAACCATATAAATCAGTTTTGCTCCTGGTCATCTTCTGCTATAATAATTATCCAGTAATTGGCCAACTATTCAATACAGAGATAATAAAAAAATGTCTTTATTTAAAAAAGTCATAGACTTTGGATTTATTTTAAGATCGATACAAATTTTAACTAAAATTTAATGTAAAAACATTTTACACTTCAATCTCTTGAATTTTTAATAAAATAAACTTAAAACATGTTAATTATTTATGTTTGTTGTCTTGGACAATTGCTCTATAAATCAGTTTAGCTTCTCACCATCTTCTCTTATACTAATAACTACGGACAACTACATAATACATCATAAAAAAAACTTTTTGATTTAAAAAAGTTACAGAATATGCAAGCCATAAAAAAATCGACGCGAATTAACATTTCCAACTCCCCGGTTACGGACTGATGGAGTGCAGACAATCCTCTAAAGGCAGTTTTCAAGAGGAATCGCTCACCTCACGAACTTATATAATTCGTGCATGAGGCTGAGATACTTCTCGGATAAATGGAAACATGCAATATTGTTTCAACTATTTAAACCGAACAAGACTTCTTGCAAAGATCTACGTGGAAATAATCCTTAATATTCAACGAGACTTTTGTAAGGAACATTCTGTCAATCATGAACAGAAATGATGATGAAATCATGAGCCCCTGATGAAGTTGTAGACTGAGGTGAGCCACAATTTCAATAAGAATACAGCTACAGCAATGATCTCCATGGATTGTTCAAAGACATTTGATTCTGTGTCACACATTATTTTATGCCGTATGTTCATAGATTACGAATGTCCAGGACAGCTCTACAGTGTCATTGCCCCTCAAAAACAGGAGTCTCGCTGTAGAGGTTAGTGATGAGCATTCTCGCACTATTCCGCTGACATACGGCGTACCACAAGGTCATTTCTCTAACCAGTCATTTTCTTGAACTATACTGCTTGATGCAGTTGGCTAGAATTAGAGAAAAGCAACGGTCGCGGCCTAGGTAGACATTGCTATCTACGGCAGCAGTCTCAACCGGACGCGAGCACTACGACAGGCCGAAAACACATACCATGAGATTATCTCATGGTTATCGATTTGAGCCATAGTGTTGGCGCACCAACGGGACAACAGATCGAGACTGCCAAAGACTATCCGAGTGGCTAACTCAACTATCCCCTTTTCCAACTTCTTAGTATACGGGTGTACTAGACTGGATAGGAACTTCAAACTTTCAACCCACGTCTACTAGAAAACCTTCACGGCAAGAAGAAAATCCTACGGTCTATACCACCTTCCTACGTCGCCTGCTCTATCCCTCAGGTTAAAACCGCCCATCTATAAGTGCATTATATGGCAAGCAATTCTGAACGGCGATCCGCAGTTTACCCATCTTACCGATGACACGCTGCATCATCTACAGCGATTCCAAGACACCATGTTAAGGAAGATGGTCCGAACAATATCGCTGAAGAAGGTGCTCAAAAAGTGATTCTGAATTTGGTTACTAGTTTCCGAATATTGCATCATCTCAAAAACGACACTCGGCGTCGCGACAACTATCTATTGACACACACACATACTCTTGTTTTCGGAAGTCTCATTCCGTTATTATATGTCGTTTTCAGTAGGTAACTAGTTTCCAAGATATTTCTTCGTGTCCCGCGACAACATTAGAACTGCCAATATCAGTAGATAAAGCAATGGAAATTGACAGTTTCGACATTTTAAGCGGAAGAACCGACAACTTATGTCTTGTTCTCCTGCTGCAGACTTGTTCATCTCACAAATTGGGAGGAATACCAATACTTTACTGTCAATTATAACACTAAAAACAAGTTATAAAAATGTTTAATTGGAGTGGAAACAAAATCGCGTTTGTAACCTTTATTACCGAATCATATGACTTCTGAATTTAATTTTAATATAATTTTTTATGTAAGTTTATTACGAACTTCAAATAAACTACCCTTTTCGGCTCACCAATTTTAACCAAAATCTAGTAAATACATTCATTTCGATATAAAAGTCTTATTTACCAAATTTGAGATGTTTTGCATTATATTTCAAAATAATTTTTTAAGAAAGTCTAATATGACCTTCAAGTTAAGTACCATTTCCAGCCTGCCAAAGTTAACCAACATTTATTATATTATTTATATTAATATGTAAGTTTTATATGTCCAATTTGAGAAGTTTTGCATTATATTTTAATATATTTTTTTATGAAAATCAATAATGACCTTCAAATCAAGTACCACTTCCGGTAATCATGTAGTGACCAAAAAGGAAGGTTCAGAACTAAATTTTACGGCAATCCTAAATATACAATTTTTACTTTCTACTGCTTACTGTTTTTGAGTAATGCGAAATACGAACGTACGTACATACATCACGACGAAACTATTCAATATGGATTCAGGGATGGTCAAAATGGATATTTCCGTTGAAATCTGAAAACCGAAAATTTTCGCAATTAAAATATTTCCTTTGCTTTGTGCAAAAAGGAAAAATGTAACACTGTTCCTTCAACAAAAGTAAAATTATCAATTAACTATTATTATTAAATGTTCATAAGGGGCAATGGCAAAAAAAAACATTTTCAACTTCAATCAACTTCTTGGGTAATAGTTTTTTGAGAAATGTATCATAAATCTAAAAAAATATCTCTAGACTGGTGAGGAAGTTGACAAAGATGAAATCTTTCACTTTTGAATTTTTGGTAAAATAATTATTTTTTTTCTTCACCCCAATTTTAAAGGTTTTCTAAAGTAATTTCCAATATCAATCTTCTTTTACTGTATCGCGGATACATCTTAAGATTTTTATGATTAATTATTTTATTTTAATCTAACCAATTTTTCATATCTGTCGACCATGGTGGTGGGGCTCACCTCTATATTGAAACTCTTCCTAGTATAATCTTAAACCTATCTTATAACTGTATCTGCCATCGGCAAGGAGCCTGTGGAAATGTACGGCAATCAAATTGTGGGTTTGGTAGATTATTGGTGAATAATGAAATTGTACGGTTCTTCTTTTAGTGAATTCATTTACTTCGGGTAAATTCAATATTTTATGTAGTTTGTCTAACTTTTGATAATTATGTAGTGCAATGAGCAATAAATTGTTGAAGCCTATCAAGTTTTATACCCATGTTTCTTGATATTTTGTTATATAAATTCCCAACTAGAAATTTATTGACTGCTTTCTTCTTATTTTTTTTAAAGACCTTGAGCTACTCCACGCTTCGAGATAACCATAAAATAAATTAAAAACATATTAATTATTTATGTCAATTGTCTTGACACAATAACCCAAGAAAATGGCTGATAGTTTTTACTTTTTTTATTATTATCTATCATAAGTACTTTATAAAGTTTATTATAACTTTTGCCACAAAACTGACTGCAATTAATTATTCAGAGTAACCTTCAACAACCAGGTTATTAGAAACACATCCTGTTAAAATTTAACTGTATTGCCACTAAAAGTTAATGAGCTGTTTTGAAATATTTTAAAACAGATTTTATTTGAAATGTTGTATAACACTTGATGAAAGGATGGAAAGTTTTTAAAACATTGCCCCGCTATCGCTACGGTTTACCATTGAGAGTTTAATGAAATGGGTCTCTAAATGATAATTTTGAGATTTTTATGACTGTTATTAAACTCACCATGAATTTAGATTATGACACATTTTGGCCTAATCGTGCCCGGCTGCTTCTAAGGTTTATTTGTTTTATCAGATAAGCCGCCAGTCATCTCGCGTGTCGACATTAGGAATAAAACAATTGTGGACACTGCCCGAGTTACTATTACCGATCAATCGTCAGTATCTATTTAATAGCACGGCAAATGAAAACTCACAATTCGTCGAAATTATCGAGATATCATCCATGGAATACGGGGAATAATTTGCCCTGGGTGATTTATGTAAACTAAAAACTACCTAGCGAAAGGCATAAGTGTCAGAACATTTAAAAGAAAATTACCAAAAACTGGATAAGTGTGTAATCAATTTTATCTTTTACAACACATTTGGTTGATTTATATTACGCATGTAAGGCAGATGAAATAGAAGATACCGTCGTTTGATGTCGTAAATCTTCAAAATAAAAAATGGTCGTCAAAAATTTCTATTTTGGGTTACTTTCTACTAGGTTTTATTTTAAACACTTTAATAGCGTACTTACTTAGCATTATCTACATTACTAATTTTATCTGGATTAATAGGAAATTTTATGGATTACATATACATAGAAAAGTTTTATTCAATAGTTAAGTTTCTCGTAATGTTAAAAATCGTTTATCCTTCAATAATTTTCGCATTTCCTGTTTTCTCTCTTCCAAAGACAGATGAAGATGACTCGTTTAATTGATCCATGGAATTCATGGCCACTGAGACGTCAATGTGACGCATGGCCTGCAATAACATCGCCTTGCCTATTATCACTAAATCCAGAGCATATTCTACTTACTCCTGTAAGGTTAGATTTAATATAAATATTAAACCTTTTAAATGTTGAATACTAATTGAAGTTACAAATTCGCCGAAATCATTTATATTTCTTGCATTGAAAGAAATCATATTTGATCAGTAAAAAAGATGAAATTCTTCTCAATTTTAATTTTTTATTAGCACTCACAACAAAATCGTCAACATTTCTGGGTTCTGCCCCACCATGAGGATCATACTTATTCCATGATACATATCTAAAAGACATAGTTAGGTGTTTGAATAATAACATTTAAAATATGGCAATAATCTGTATTTAATTACTTCGTCAATTAAAAATTCTTTTATAAAATCACCTACACTAGATAGTGTACTTGATTGACAGTAGGCATAGTTTACAGCTTATCGACGTATTTTAAATGCTATTTTTCTAACACCTATGTGTCAATAAAAATTAAAATTGGGAAGACTTTTCTTTTCATTATCTTTTTTACTGGTTAAAAATCATAGCGATAGCCAAAAATGTTCATAATCATATTTAATGTATATAAAAGGTAGTACTTGGAAAATGATGTGCTAGATAAAAATCCAATTTAAAATTGATTATTTATTAAATTGTTTTTCAGTCTTAAACCTTGAAATATTTCTTTTCTAACAAATATTTCTTGTTATAGCCAATATTTAATTCTAATCCTTAAAGATGTATTTAATTAAATTATTCGATCTACTTTTGTCAATTTTTTTTTTTGTATTATATCAATGGTACCTATATATCATTCAAAAAGAAGCCACTCACTTTTGCAAACTCGTGATAAGTGATTTGTTTTAGTGGGAAATACATCGATTTAATTTTTTTTTTATCTTAATATTTTTCTAAAATTCATCAAAAATCAAGATTACCAACTTAAGGGTTTATATGTGATATGTAGTGAATGATGTAGTTCACTATGTCATATTTGTACATAATGTAGACACTATATTCAAGTTCATGTCTTTGAGTCTTATCAGCAAGTGGCAATAAACATCGAACATCGAACATCGAACTCACTATAACTAACCTAAGTAATTACGTCAATGAAATAACAAATCACTAAAATAATATTTTTTAATAAATGCCAGAGACGTAGATGGGTGGTTAAGTTTCTATGATTGAATGTTTAGGTGCTGTATTGCGAATGACTTTTTTTGTTCCCTAAGGCTTTTAATTATTTAATTACTTATAAATATTTAGTAACTCAACATTCACTAAGCTCAGCGATCAAGAAATAGGATCCATTTCTCGACTTTCCTTTCAATAATTTAATCAATGCTTTTCTCCATTTATATTGAAAAAATCACAATCTGATTGTGGAAGAAGAAAAAACATCTTTAAATAAGGATTCATTATTGTTAATACTTCAGAATTTCAAAAGCTCCCATAAGTATCAGGTGATGAATTATAAGGCACCCTTAACGTTAACTGACCCTTTCCAGTTTAATCACTTACGAGACTAGTGAGAATTAGGTTTAATGAATATTATCGTTAAAAAATAGGAAATCGTGGACACGCAAACGTCATGTGAAATCCCGCTTCCATGGGGTCCATTATTAATTTACTCCTCCCGCTCTCAATTAACTAATTGCCAAAGGCTTTAAACTGTCTCTCGAAAAGGCTACTCATTAAAGTTTTATAACATAGAAAGGTTTGGGTAGGGAATTCGTAGGGTGTTGCTCATGTACGCGCCCCAACCTTAAAACATGCTTTTATTAGAAAAATCTTAATTTCGTCATCAGATTTATAGAATTATCAGTTAATTGGGCCGAGGAAGAGATTTCAATCAATGTTTTATTTCTCCTCCTATTCAAGTATCCTGTCTAAGAAAACCTTTTTCAATAGATCTCTGAAAACGTGTATCTGAGCACATATTGGGTACTAAGCCTATTGGCATTTTATTGTTCCGTCTTCTATTAGCAATAAATCTTGAATCATTATTATTTCTATTCCTTAAAAAAATTACACCATTTCTATAAAATAATACATCCTTTTTCTACAATTCTTCAACATCTAATTCTAATTTTTTATTTTTTTTTTATTTAAAATATGACCGAACTAAATCTTTTGTTTTAAAAACCCTATTCTACTAACCAAATAACTATCCTGTACTAACAATTTAAATCGGGCTCACTTTAAATAAAACATACAATCGTTAATATTTTGGCGTTATTTTAACTGCTCTGGTGATATTTATGGATTTTTCATCATTTTAAGTAATGCAAACGATTATTTAAGGCTGAACTAGTACCCCTATATAATAGGAATTATCATAAAAATTCACCGTCATATAATTATAAATATTTTAATAATAATTAAAAATGTATACATCAATGAAAATTATTAAGACACCTACGTTTAATATTTTGACAATACATATGATAACTAAAACCGTAATAAAACTGAACTTGTTTAAATAATGATTTCTTTAACAACGATAAGCATTCAAATAATGCTGTTCTCCTGAATGAGATTATATAAGGGCTATCCATTCCACTTAAGTTATTCAATCTCCCGGTGATTATTCAATTTCAAAGCAATTTGCTTTGATTTTTTCAGAGAGACCCGAAAATTTATTTTTATAGAGGAAACCAAACCAAAACAAAAATAGGCTTTATAGATTTTTAAAAACTGTTTGATTTCAAAATTGATATTGATCAAATTTTACATCTTTTCGCCCTAAAGTTTACTCTATAAAATTACAACTTTCTGTATATAGTTATGAGGGGAACATTATTTAATATTTTAAAATCTGGTGCGGTGTCCGCATCACTTATCATCCTACCTATACGAGGTGTGGCTATTAAATAACAGACTGACGTTGCAATAAAATTTATTTTTATTTTATACATAATTACTTACTATCACCTTCAATATACACCCCTTCTCTATCCCTACAACGCTCCATGCGAATTTTCCGTTGCTTGAAACAGTGCTGGAAGTCATCTTCTGTCAGCTCCTTCAGGACGCGTGCCGCTTTCTTTTTTACAGCTTCCACGGTAACATGTGATGAAACGTGTTTTTTTTACTTATGATCCGGAAACGAAGCGCCAATCCATGCACTGGAAGACCCCAACTTCACCGAGAGCCAAAAAAGCTACAATGAGCAAGTCAAAATTTAAAGCAATGATGATTGTTTTTTTCGATATTCATGGGATTGTGTACCTTCACTGGGTCCTGAAGGTCAAACTATTAATCAATACTACTACCTTGAGGTACTTGCAACACTACGTGAAAGAGTAAGGGAAAACGACACGAAATGTGGATGGACAAATCATGGGTTCTCCACGAAGACAATGCGCCAGGTCATTCCGCGTTAACTGTCAAGAGGTTCCTAGCCCAGTACAGCATCCCAGTGTTAGAACATCCACCTTATTCACCAGATCTTGCACCATGTGACTTCTGTCTGTTCCCTAAGGTGAAATCTTCATTAAAAGTGACGAGATTTGAGTCCGTGGAAGCTGTAAAAGAGAAAGCGGCACGCGTCATGAAGAAGCTGACAGAAGATGACTTCCAGCACTGTTTCCAACAATGAAAAATTCGCATGGAGCGTTATAGGGATAGAGAAGGAGTGTATATTGAAGGTGATAGTAAGTAATTATGTATAAAATAAAAATAATTTTTATTGCAACGTCCGTCTCGTTAGTTAATAGCCACACCTCGTATATACTCGTACATATAATTTCTGCTCAGTAAAGCTAGTGAAGCTTGGAAAGTTCTATGACAATTCCATTTAGTTCCCATGGAAAAAATTAGTTTCTATTAAATAATATAAAAGAAAAAATTATTAACTACAACAATCACTATGCCTTTTTCGTCACTCCCATCATTGAATATGTGGGAACAGGGCCTGAACTAGAATTTTTGCCAGTTGGGTCAAACTTAGTTTGCCGCCCCATTTCCCTTCGTCCCTCAAGTTAAAAGTCAACAACAGTTTTTGAATAATATTTTTCTAAATAAATATCATTATCTTATAGCATTAACTCATTTTCTTGACTGAATTAAGGTAAAAAAAATCATGAAGCAGAAGCAAATATATATCTGTTTGGCCTAATAATAAAATTCTTTCGAAATTTGCCGCCCTCTAAATTTTGCCAACCGGGGTAAGTGCCCCATTAGCCCCTTCCTAGATTCAGCTCTGTGTGGGAAGACAATTTCATGAACATTAAAACAAATCCTATTATTTCACATAGTCACTTTAATTTTTGAATTTTTCGCATTAAATATATCATGTTACTGATTAATATCCATTTAATATCCAATTCCACGGTCATGCCCAAATAGCTGTATAATATACCAAATGTAACAATTTCTAAAAATATGAACTTTGATTTTATATGGGAAACGACAAAAAGAACAACGTTTTAACATTTCCAAATTGAAAAAATGTGTTTGTTTTTTTAGAATACACTGGATTGCTAATATTAAACTTGGGTAAAATATATATTGGATTAAAATATTCGGTCTGAAGAATGGTTTGGTGACAGAACAGTAACATGACACGGAACTGTCTTGTACCTTGTAAATATGGAGATTGAAATAGGCATGCTAAGCTATTGGGCTAGATAATGGAGAGGATCCCTAAAATCGCTATCAACACTCAAAAGTGGAATAAAACCCATGAAGTAGGCGAAAAGAAAAAGTCCACCCGATCTTCTATAGAGAATGGTATGACGGAGATCAATAAAGTTGAACTAATTCTTGTTATTAATAAATATATGTTGACACAATTTTGCCAATAACATGGAAAATTCTGATATACTTTTCAAAACCACATTGTTGAACTATTACTTTTGGAAGACACAAACAGTTTGCAAGAAGAGCCCCTGGGAGCGCCTGGGACGACACAATGGATCCTGGAAGAAAGGGGACACGGCTGGTGATTAGTGGCGGCGGACTAAATTGCAGCGGAGGGGAACTGGCATTCCTGCCCAGATCTCGTTAGACCGGCCTGTCTTAGAGAGATTTCCCACCTCGAGTAATTAGTACATAATTCACCGGCACAATTAATAATGGGATTTAGGGGCCCGTATTAATCAACGTCGGTCTACCAGCTACCTTAATGTCCTTCTTTAAAAAGGATTAGCGCAGCCATTGTTGGTAATTGTCCTCTGCTTAACCTCTGACAACTACATAAATGGCCGCTTAAAAATGTTTGTCTCTTTTAGTGTCTTCTTCTTTTTAGAAAAAAAAATAGAAAAATTAGTATTAAAAAAAAAAGAATTCTCCTTTTATCAAATATTATACCACGTATATTGTGCAGAGTGGAGTTCCACAAGGATATGTTCTTAGCACAAGCATTTTTAACCTTTTTATTAATTATTCAACAACAACGGAATGTTGTTAGCATACCGACGCAATATTTTTAGGTGTTATTTTTACCCCCCTGAGTTATTTTTAGGGCGAGAAAGTTTTTTTTATTTTTATTTATCTATTGTCAAACGAATGCTTTCACCTTTTTTATCTGATTAGAAATTGAAAATTAGAATAGCTTGAAAAAAGAAATGGATTGAAAAAGCATCTTGAGTTTCTTTTATTAATTTATTTTACACGTAGTTATCAAACATGCAGTGTAATAAGCTAATAAAAAGATGTTCTCTTGGCCATGTACCCCTTATTGTGACGTCACAATACAAGCTTAAGTACAATACAGGTGCTTGTTCAAGCATGCTTGTACCGTGTGTGGTCAAAGAGGATTTCAAGCACATTTGTGCAAAGCCACTTTTGTCCAACTACATATTTTGTCACGATACCAGTGAGAAAAAAACTTAAAAAGATTGAATAAGTGTATTTTCGTTGTTTTTAATTTACTGCCGTTTCAATAATTTGTTCGTTTTCCAATCCGCTAGCTTTTAATTGCCCAGATTAATTGATGTGGTAAAAACAACAATCTTAACCATATTTAAAAAAAAAATAAACTAAATTTAAAAAATGAGGAAATTGAATATAAAGGCAAAATTGATTTATCTTCGTCTCGACCCATCTCCCGCTTGTTCACTCCCATTCGAGAAAGCACAGAAAGAAAACACGGCCCTTGATTAAGCCAAAAGAAAACATGAGGGCGGGGAAAACTAATTATCCCCTTCCTCTCTTTCCCCTTTTTCTATTCTTTTTTGTACATTTTTTTTTTCTTTTTACGGTGCAATCTGTTTTCATTATTCCACAAGAGGCGGCGGAAGAGAAATTTAGATTGGACGGAGGACCGGGGAGACTTGAGATAATATTTTTTCTAGCGGGTTGAGGAGACTGGAGTGGGACGGGACAGTAAACTTATCGCCTCCCGTCGATTAACTCCTCCTAAATAGATATGAATCGATTGCGGCAGTGCCAGATGCTAGGCACACATCCACATCTGTTGTCACTAGGGGTTAAATAATATTAATTTTATGTTCATTCAAAGATAATTGAATGTCATTATTGTCAATTAATATTATTTCGGAAAAGTAACTTGGTCTCGTTTTAATACTGTGAAAGGTTTCTTAAAGCTGGTTGGTTGACCAGTAGGTATTTACTAAACTCCACCCTCCCTTTTTTCATTTATTTATTATTAAATACAGCAAATATTTACATTGTTTCTATTCTATTACGATACATGTATTATGATTTATATATGATGCATATAGATAAACATAAATTCATAAATAACACCACTAAAAAAAAATATGGAAAATATAAATAAATAAAAAATCTTGTTTATTTTAGTGAAATATCTCTTTTGAAATTTTCCTCTTAATTCAAATAATAAAATCAACAATTTACTATGAAAATGCTCAGTCAATAGAGTAAAAAAATAATTTTCCATTTTTGCCCAGTTTTCTTCTTTCCAAATTTTGCAAAAAGTCTGTAGTAATCTTAAGAGATATAAATGTTATATTATGCTAGGTATAGTCGATTATATGATTTTTAGAGTACGTTTTGAGGATGGAGAAACAAACCCGAATAGTGGATACAACCCCATATGCTATGGAAGTTTTGTTGAAGTTCTTTCGCTAACCTACTTAATCCAAAGATGATGATAAAAATGGCTTATCTTAAAAAAAAAAAAAATAGTCAAATGATAATATTATATCAAGTATTAGTATCTTTAATTGATTTAGATTTTTGGTTATAGAGAAATCGTTCACGAAAGCAAATATTTTAATGTCTAGAAATATTCTTTTGATTATGATTTGAAAATAAATTAATAAATCACCTGATTAATTTTCTGTGGATTGAAAGAAAAACCAAGAACCGTTTTCATCGAAAAGCTTATTTTTTTTCTTTAAAAAAGGCTTTTATTATTTGGAAGTAATAAAAACTATCAAAACAGTCTTTATAGAATGGTTTAAAAGAATAACCAAAACAAGATACCTCTAACGTAAGTTGTACATGGTACCTAAAACTGTGACAAATAAGTTTCTTTGTATTTTGTTATACGAATCCCCGACTTGAAATTTATTGGGTAATTTCTTCTTATTTTTTATATAGTTCCTATAGAAAATTTCCTGAACAATAGCAAAGAGAAAAATTTAAACAAATGGGATGATATGTAATACATTAGAACCAAGCAATTTTAAATATATTATGTGATGACATTTTATATTATATAAAATATATCGTCAGACAATGCAACCCGAAAATAGGAAGAAATTGTGGAAAATAATCCTAAAGCAAAACCTTCTCTACAGTAAAATTTAAAATAATTCTGTTTCCAGCGCCTTTATTAATTTTAATATAAATTTATGAATAATATGTATATGATCTTAGTTTAACAATACGGGCTGTGTCTTTTATCCAATCAACGGTTGGCATTAGGAAATCAACCACTGGGATAATTTTGGGACTTTATTATAAATTAATTTTTTCTAGATTTATTTATAGCTACGAATCTCTGACATTTTTCTTCACATCATTGAACATTAATAAAAAGAAACGTTTGGATTTTTTATAAGCGGTAATATCCAGTTCTTTTAAGAAAATAAAGGAATCAAATTTAATGCATATTGTTGATGTGTATTTACAAAGTTTCCTCAGATTTAAATTTTAATCGAAAATTATAATTTTTTGGAAACTATGTTTTATATTATCAACCTGCACTAATGGACATAAAGACAACTAACATCCTGTTTCACTACTTTTGCCATAAATATTAGAATATTGGCATTCATTTTAATATTTTTTAGGCACAAGGTGGAAATAATAGTTTTATTGAATTATGAACTGAAACAATTAAGTACTATAAAAAATGTTTTGAGAACTATTTAACAAATCTTATCTATTATTTTCTTAAACTGTTCTTAGGCATTTAACTACGTTATCCATTATGCACTGTTGAATATCCTCAACTTCCTTTCCACGCGCTCTTTCGTGTTGCCCATTTTCCTTTCCCCTGCCACACACAGTTTGGGATACCCGCCGACTACCTGAGGACCAGATATGATAATATGCAGAGATGCTAGGGAGAGAGCCGATACTAAACACGCAATACAGGGCTGTAAAAATGATTTCTCCCCTCAGCGAGGCCACTCCCGGCGGGGTGGAGCGGAACGCAGTAAAAATAAATATCAATTTCCCAACACTTTCCTCTCTTACAGCCCGCCAACTGACAATCTTTCCCGCGTTAATTTTAGTAATTGCCAGCCTAAAAGAGCTCTTTTATTCTTCTTTCTCCCTTCTTCTTCTTTTCCTTTTTTTTTTTTTGTTTCTTTATTTAAAATTCATAACATTAAGAAGTATCGTTGGACAGGCTTTCAAATTACACTTATCTCCAAGGGTGTAATAACGAGTCTTATTGAAGCACTAAGGATGTTTAAAAGAAACAAAACAGCGATTGTGGTATTCTTCCGTTTAAATACTGATCATGTTTTTCAGGAACAACTGTATAATAAATCGGTTTTTATATTTGTATCGGTGTACGGTTGGATAAAACTGATAGTAAAAATACCACTAATAATTTGAAATAAAAGTTACTTTTATTTTGATAATAATATAACATTTATCACGTAATCCATTAATAATGTATTGTATTACTTATTATAGAGAGATAGGACTTTTAAAGTTTATTTGAAAGAAAAAAAAAACACATAAATTTACCAATGAAAATTAAATTAAAATGTAGACAAAACTTTGATATTATTTAATATAAATACTAGGAAACATAAAAGTTAATACATAAAAACACAAAGCCTTAAGTTTCTCAAATACTGGTAAACAACTAAACAGTCAACGTTTCAGCGATTCGGGCCTCGTCCTGACAGAAACCACAAAGCACATATTTGAGGTCGAAATATAGCACATCTCGCATCAATAATCTGAAAAGATGTATCAACTTTTACCCTTATATATGACTGGATGTCTTAGAGAGAAGTGCTGCACCCAGTTGTTGCCTCTTTTTAAACTGTTGGTATGATATATGCTGTATGCGGTCTGCACAATTGCACCCTAGCAATTAATTTATGCCTCTTTTTGAGTAGTGGCCTCATTTATGGTATACTCATATTAATAGTTAATAACAGGCAAAAAAATTTTTTTTAATAGTAGTACAATCTGCCTCACTTATGGGCAATAGATATCAGTGCTGTAAGACTCCATTAATACCATTTATAAAATTGGAAAAATAATAGTAAATAAATAGATAGACTTGCAAACAAATGACAATAATTAAAAAATATATACATCACAAATAGAAATAAATAGATAGACAATTAAAGAATAGCAAAATAAGCAATATAAAGAAAATTTATGTAAGTAAAAATAAAATAATCTTGAAGACATTCATACACTATTTACAATCTACCCAGAGAACTCCGAACCAAGCTTTGCCACCCAAATGTGGATGGAAAAGTAGGGCTCCAGAAGATCCCAGCGCTTCTCACCCTATCGCGTCACTGCTATTGGAAGCCAGTGGGGACTGAGTGAGGGCACTAGAGCCGCAGATGCTCAGGACGTGAGTGGAGAAGCTGGCCATTGCCAGGACTCTAATAGAATATTTACAAAAGGTCTCGGTGTCAGTGCTTTGATAGAGCTAGATAGGGATTGTACTGAGGGGATGATCAGTAAGGTTTTGATGAAATAAGGAGAAAGACAAAAACTAGCAGCTCACAAACCGACATAATAAAAGCTGATAAGTAACTAGTTAGAATGGTTACTAGATAAACCAAATAATGACAAAATAATATTTATAATGAACTGATATTTAAACGATATGACTATGGCTGACAAATCTGTTAGGAGACGACAAAAAAGGAACTGGATGAGAGATCTCTTTTCGTATATTAAGAGAATGATTCAAAATCGGAAAAAGGTGCTGCCGTGGACTGTCCTTCCTCATCCTAATATGCAATGACTACCTTTTTGCTATCATCATATTTGCTGATGATAGCAAAAGGTGAAGGCTGGTTTACACGAGTAAATTTTATGATCAAAATGAGTTTGATCAAAATACTTACTTTTGAAAACTAGTCTTTGTAATTACGAATAAAGAGATGGGTTAAATGAGAAGTTAATACATGCATTTAGTTAATCTAAACCTGTACTCAATCCATAAAGGCTCTTGGGTCCACTACTTGGCAAGGAAATACTGTTTCTTGGCCAACGGATATTCAAGGAGGTGATGTGGTCAACATCCACGTTCAACTGCCAGGGTTATAACCCAATGAAGGACCAGGCAACCATTTTACTGATGTTGGATATGCTCCAGGAGGGTCGCTCCTTTTACCCCAAAGCCTTACTCATTGTGCTACCCCACTCCGTTCTCAGAAATATAAATATACTAACACTGTTAGGAGTATATGAAAATTTTTGACATACAATTCAAGAAATTCGATTATAGAATAATAAAAACGGAAAAATCTAATCCTTTTTAATTTAGTATTATTAAACCACGCCCCTTGATATTTTCATTATTATTGTCAGTTTCAATTACTCAATTTATCTAAGTAATTTTGTGGCTCCAAAAAAGGTAAAGAGCCGACCTTCATTTACTCGTTTCATCTGCTGAGTAAATGATAAAGTCATGCAATCTGATAAGTTGGACACATTAAATTTATCTCCAAGTTTTGTTTACTTTGGCCTATATTTTATGTAGGGGAATGTTTTATTAGTATTGAATCATCGGTGCTTGAGCACGTAGATTTAAACTCGCATATATTGAATGATAATTGATTAGAAGCTTTCATATTTTAGCAATAGATACCCGAAAGCAATGCGTATAACTTTAAAGAATATTTAATGATGTATTAAAACATTTTTAATTTTTGTATAAAATGGTAAAACTTGAAACCTAGCTTCAAGGAAGTACTTTTTCTTGGCACATACCCGAGTATGGCTATAGCAGAAAATGTACTTTCTGTCAGTCGTGAATCGAATAAGTTTTGAGATTCAGCTGAAAAACCTCAACTTCTGCAAAATGGGTTCCTGGCCCTGCGAAGAAAAAATCTGGAATATGAGCGTTATGCTGACATCACCTCCTTGTATTGTATAACCATTAACCAAAAACAATGTTTGGTTCATGTACTTAATTCAAGAGACTTTTTTGGTTGTAAATGGTATTCAGTGTTTACCAGCTATTCATAAACTTTTATTTCATTTAATTTTATAACTCTGAATATACATAATGGATAATACATAAGAGAGGGTATCTTCCTTTATTCAATTTATTCGTCTTAAAAGTATATTTATTTTTATAAACAACTTCTTTACTTATAGTTACAATAAACTAACAAATACAATAACTATAAAGGAAAAACTAAAAACTAAAAATTTATTTTAAATTTCAAATTCAGCTAAAATCTGCGAGGCAGCACTTATTTGTTCTCACAAAATTATTTAAAATGAATATTACAATTTATGGATTTTGCACGATATACGAATGCATCCCAGAAATGTAGAAATATTTGAAGACAGAGTACTATTAAGGTATCAATCAGATATTAAAATGACAATTTTATTAGTCAGGGATTTTAAATATTTTCCTTTATCCACCCAGCTGTTATCACAATAAAAAGATCAAGGAATAATCTTTTAAATGATTGACTTTATGTCTTAAGGATGCATTTATTGGCACAATACGAGATTAAACAAAGCTTTTAGGTGAATATTATCTTGCTGAGACTCAAATCGTTTAATATTTTCCAATAGCTAATAAATGCAACAATGTTTCCATCTAAATTATGTTTTAAGAATAATGTAATACAATATAATAAATTACCTCTTGTTCATTAATTTATGATTTTATTTTTCCTTTAACTATAATTTATTCCTATACAAGAAAGTAGAGAGTTTGTGGAATAAAATCAATATAATATAATATTAAAATCGTTATCAATGGTGTGTTATTTGAAATATTATTGTTCTCGTTATTGAATCACTTGAACCACAACCGTTAATATGGTTTTGATTATTTATAATTTGAAATAAAAATTTCCTCCAATTAGCAACATACTC
The DNA here is from genome assembly GCA_948150685.1 of Rhaphigaster nebulosa. Taxonomy (NCBI): domain Eukaryota; kingdom Metazoa; phylum Arthropoda; class Insecta; order Hemiptera; family Pentatomidae; genus Rhaphigaster; species Rhaphigaster nebulosa. The sequence continues at coordinate 74,402,179 of OX411308.1, forward strand.
GATCTAGATACAACAGATCATAAAGCATTTTAACTAAGAAATATAATTACAATACATTCAAGAAAAACGTGAGAATAATGTTAAATGAAAAAACAATAACGACAAATCCGTATTAATTTAAAATATAATAACACAGCCTGAGGAGCTCTGAACCTTTTCCTTTTCTCGCGCAGGAGATTAGAAAGCAGGACTAAAGGAGATCCCAGTGCTCCTCTCTCGCCACCGCATTAGGCAGTGGCGGTTCTTGAATAGTGGAAACGGAGGTTCATACAAATAATTTTTCTAGCAACAAGCTTAAAAATACAACGTAAAATATCCATCACAAGTAGGAGACGTCTTCAGTTTTTGCAATTTTAGTTATGTTAGTGTAAAGCAGGCAATTTTCAAAGAAATAGAAGACGTTAAAAGGGCTGATGGGAGACAGCTTTATTTTTCTTTGGGAAGTAAACAGAAAATTGTTTCTTTTTAACAAGTGCATTGGCATAGTGGTAATAAATAACTGATACATAGATGAATGGAAATGAAATCAACTTATGTAAGCTAAATTAGCTGTACACGACACAAGTGTAGGATACAGTACCCCCTCCAACGCGAAAACCCAGCCTCCTCTCCACTCCCTTGTCCAATCTAGGGAGAGCACTACACAAGCTGTATTTTACAAATATTATAATATTTATTATTACTAGAACAATTGTGATTGTATTTTCTTTAATAAAGTTGAAAGGATCACGTGCTCATTTGCACGAATGGAATAACCGCTGATATAATGTTGATATAAATTATATAAGTTCTTAAGGAACTTTTTATCAAAAAGTTCTTCTGTGTAGAACTTTTATATTAATATTTTAATTGTAAAAATCCTTGTAAAACAGCTAAACTGATTTTTTTTTTTAAAGTTCAATAACAGTTTGGAGCCCTTGGGAGTATTTTTTTTTGCTTCAAATTTACATTTCTTTATGTTCAAATTTTACTTGTTGCTGGTATCTACTTTGTAGTCCTAAAGAAGCCGGTCACGTACACCAAAAGTTTGCTAAGTACCAATAATGCACGACCATTAGATATTTCATTAGAACTCCTTCTACCATTCTCTCTCAGATATATCAAAGTACACTACAATATTGCATTTATGAAAATTGCACCTTAAGGTGTCATTTAACTTACAGGTTTATACAGAGAATCGATTTTATATATCTAAAATTCATTTAATACTTCTCTCCGAAGTGGATGTTCAGACGATCTCTTCTTGGTCAATAGTGAAGCAGAGAAAGGGAACAGTCGGAAGAGAGAAACAGAAGAGAAGGCGCTAGTTAGTGTAAGGGTGTGAAATCTGAAAGGAAGCCTCTGCCCGGGCCCGGGAGGGAGGTTAGGTGATTGGTGTCGATACTAACCCTGTTACAGGCAGGTGCTCTGAGGGGGTGGGGGTAAGTTGATTCGTGACCCACACGGTCACGTCCCAGACCAGGTCAGGATTTAAGAGCAAATCCCAACCGATCCATCTCACGGCTTCCCATCTTTATCTAGCCAGCTTTTATATTAAACAACTATCTCATTTATCCTTGGCCCTTTATTCCCCGATTCGTGACTGTACTAATTGAAAACCGAAACAAACGAGTCTTTCCATAGAGAGACTGATGTAACAGTGCGATACAGTGCACATTTTGAACTTTCACTTCGCTGATTTTTTTTGTTGGTCAGTCTGTAATTTCACATAGGAGTATTTGAGCCTTAAAACCGGACAGATGTTAGAAAAGTGAGTGAAAAACTCCATTCAACCCAATATTCTTAAAGCTTGATAACTGGTCCATCAAACTGTAATCGAATAACTTTCTACCACTCTAGTCATTTTTTGTAAGGTCTAACTGAACTCAAACATTGTCGGAGGTTCCAGTCTCACCGTTATCGGTGGTATTATCCGTGCTACTTGTTCTCCATACTGAAAAGCGTATTTTCGTGCATGTACTTTTTAACATTTTTTGGGTAAATTTTTTTTGTTCACTTAATGTTACCCAAGGAAGATGTTTATAAATATAATTAAGTATATATAAGTTATAAGTATATAAGTATATAAGTATAAGTATTAGTAAAATATAACTATAGTTTAATTTGATTATAAATATAAAATTTTAGCCAACATAACTATATTATAAAAAGAATGTTAATAAAATTATTTAAAAATTATAAGAATAATTAATAAAATTATAATTACGAAAATGTTTTTTAGAAGTATTTAATAATATATTTGGACCTCGGAGGTAAACTGCACTATATTGACAAGAATTGTTTTAAACATTTAAAGCTAAAAGTTAGGATTTATTAGTTGGGCTCAGTGGCATGGCAAGGTGAGTGAGTGCGAGGGTGACCCTCCGCCCCGGGCACCAAGAGAGGGGAGAGACGCGTAAAAGTGGAGAATAAAAAAAAATACATTACTGAAAAAAATTATTTTTATGATTAGTGCATGACATTTTATGATCTGATAATGCATAACTTTATGATGTGCGCTACTATTATTTGTAATGCAATTGATAATATAAAGTTAAAAGAATTAATAAATTATATATAAAAAAAAAAAAAAAAAAAGTTAAACTGCAATGCGAAAATATTACTTTACCATAAATTCACTGTTATTGGAGGCTTACAAAAAAACTAGTCATTCCCATTTTTAGTCAGGACTGGGTATGCCTCTGTTTGGGCTGTAATAATTGGCTATGTATTATATATAAAATGTGGTCCAAATGCCTTGCTGGCCGAAATATAATTTACTACAGAGAGTAAAAAGATTTTTATTATATTCATACCGCTCTTCAGAAAAGTTTATTAAAATGACATAGTGCAGTTTCTCTCCGAGGATCAGAAACTGTATAAATGATGTTAATAATATAAACGATAAACGAGGTTTTCGGAAAAAATTTCCTTGCTACTTTATTTTTTTTATCTAGATATAAAACATATTCCATCCAAAAAAAATTTTACCATGCATTCTATCTTAGTGCTATTAATTAATTTTAGTGGCGAACGCAGGTGGGAGGAAAGGATCTAGGGAATATATCCCCGCCCTCTCCTCCGAAATTTTTGAAAAAATATGATTTATATGTAAGTGTTGTATTTTGAGCAATAATTTTTGACCTAATTTTCATTCTTATCCTACATACTATTTGATGATTATAGGCACTTCATTATTGCTTGCCTTCTCATTAAATCTCTCCTCTGAAAAAAATGAGGGGTGTACTTAGAACCTCTGATTAATTTATCAAAAATTTATGAGTATAGTTGATCATAAACATTTACATTACATAGTACCTTAGTGAACATCGCCATTTCAGAACTTTTATTGCGTTTTCTTAAAAGTCGGTTTTGGAAAACTATCGGAATTCATGAGTGAATTATTAGAGTGGGTCTTACCTGATATATTAAAGCGTCTATCTTTCCCCTATCTGTATATTTTTTACAAAAATGCAGGTATATTGAATATGAAAATTAATACATGCTGATCTAATAATATGATAATAATAATCTATATATTAACCTAGTTAGAAAGATATAATGGCTTTAGAATGTATTGAGATGTAGAGCTGGAGCTAAGAAGGATTGTGCGGGCCGGGCGGTGGGATTTGAGGCTTGGGATCGACCAGCCTCTATTTACCTTCCCAACTAATCGAGTAGTCGCTACTTGTAGTCTCTGTTTTTCTTCCCCCCTCCCCCTCCACTCCAGCTCAACCCATCCTCCCCTAGTCCTAATAAAATGTTGATAATTTTTCTCTAAATATTCCAACTTAAGCATGTATTCAAATTCAATCCAATTAATGCATCATCTATCTGTAATTTTCACTATTAATGTTTAATTATTGTATTTAAAAACTGTAATTTCATTACAAGTAAATGTTTTGATTAAAGAAATATGGTATATTATTACTTATTATCCAACATTATTTGCATGGAAAAAAATCAAATAGAAGAGGGTATATGATGTGCGTTTAGACTTTATTCTATAATATTCCTAAATATCTTCGATGCCTCCGTAAAATTTCGTATGTGACCGTAAAGCAATTATTTGATTTCGATTTTATCAGAAACGAGTTTTTATATCCTATGTGCTGTTGAAAAGCATCCATGTTTTAAAAAATCGTAACATGATTTAAATTGATCTAAAAGAATCCTTCAATTGTTAGTGTTTACGGCATTCTGCCGCCCCTGTGCCCCATTTGCTTCCTCTCCTTGTTCCGGTCCTTTAGCAGGATGGCCAGAGTTTGGGATACTAGTTGACATTAGCCCTTTTCAGACCACGGTATCCATATGGATGCATAGGAATGTATGTACATATGAATACATACACAGTATCCATATGAATAAAGGCGATACATATAGGGATTAAGCCATACATTTTTTAAAAAAATGGTTTTCGCCTTTATTATAGAGGGTATTGGCGTTGTACTATTCATCTCCTTATTCAAATCGCAGACTTGTTGTTCAAACAGTATTTGTTTTTATCTATCTTCTCCGGTTCAGAATAATATTTTATTTAAATATTATTCTGTATTAAATATTTTATTTAAATAAGTGCGGCTGATTATTCTCAAATATAAAATATAATGATACCACGGGGTAGGAGTACCTCCGTATATAGGAGTACCTATATACGGATATAGGTATAAGAATCTCAAGAGTGAGAAGATAATTAATATAAATAACAAGTTGCTCTAAGTTATTAAAAACGTTGCATCTATGCAATATTAGTTTGTATATTGGTTGTAATGCAGTTGTAAATAAGTTGTTTACAATATATCACTTTCTTGATTGAATCTGTTGAAAGAGATATTTCTCTCTATACTATTAATAATTTTATAAATATAACTCGTTAGACCCAGTTTTCTTTAAGCGATGGGGTGGTGAATGTACAACGAGAATGATCTGCAATACTCGAATCGTTCCTGTTGCAGTGGATTTGACTCACCGAATCCCCACCATTGACTCATCGTTCCAAGCTATTAAGTGCCGAAACTTTAATTAAATAAAATAAATTAGAACCGTCTACTTTCTCTGACAAATTGTTGTTTGTCTTTTTTTCTGTCTTTTATTTTAACGTTTTTTAAAAGGAACTGTCAAGAATTAAGCAAAGGTTTCCATCTTCCAACTGCTTTTTAAATTCCTTCGCATGGAAGGGGTGAAACTCTCCTCTAAGCACTAACCCGTCCCTGTTTTTTTTTTCTTTCTTCTTTTTCTTTAGAGAAAAGGCGAGGGCTTCTTGCAGATCGACGTCACGTAGCCGCTTAATGAAAGTGGAGGGTAATAAAAGATAAAGAGAAAAAGGACCCGACAGAAGACTCACCTGTTTAATTACAGAGAAGGGTTGCTACGGACCAGGTCATTTGCCAATCAGGTCGCCTCTCTGATTAATTGCTCGAGTACTCGTTTGTTTGTCGATTGTGATTGTGACTGGTCCATTGCCAACTGATAGCCACCATCAAATCCACCCCCACTCCACCATCATATCATTTGAGAAAATTTAAACCGAGCTCATTACTAAAGAGTAAATTATTTCACATTATATAAAAATATGTAAAGTACCCAAAATTAACTTTAAAAAATTGAACATTACGTCCAAAGCTGGATTACTAATTTTCATTGACTACTGAATATATTTTCTATAAACAGAAATAAACAAAAAATTACACACACAAACACACACACACGCGCGCGCGCGCGCACACAAACAAACACACACACACACACACACACATATATATATATATGTATATATATATATATATATATATATATATATATATATATATTTATGTATATTTATACATATATATTATATTTATACATGCATATATTATAAAAATATATTTATTTTTATAATAAGATATATTATAAAAATAAATATATCTTATATATAAAAGAATCTATCCTTGATAATAATTTGCGGCAAATAAATTTAGATATTTAAGTAAAATTTCAGCTTAACCGAAAACGAGGCCCACAAAAATCATTAGCTACGAACAATCGAGATAAGGGATCAATGCCAGGAATAGTTCAGACTTTTTTCTAAAAGGTGTTTAATGTTAGTATCTAAAGATCTGGAATAGCTTCTTGAGAGTAATTGAATAATCACGTATTAGTCCGATAAATAATAAAATTAATTTACCGCTCACACAAGGAACCGCTCACTAACTGGAGTCAGCTTCACCTGAATATTCATGACTAACCAACCATTATCGCCAGACATACCATAACATGTTTAAGATTTAATTTTCACATGTTTTATCAGAGAACTTACGTATGTATATTTAGAGGAAAAATATATATAAAATAACAACTTAAATAAATAAATGACTTAGCAAAAATATTTCACTATTGTAACTTTGACACCAAACATAAAAATCCAATGAAGTGAACACTGAGTAGATCTATTGAGCTACTGAAGAGTCAGGAGTAGGCGCTTTTATTGGGATTGAACATAGACAATAATCAGTTTCCTATGGTATCTGCTTCCTCACAAGAGATTTGTTGAAATTTGTTGCAGCCTTGAAGATTTTAGTTCAGGGAGCATCGTTCTTGTTTTTTGAGTCGTCTCTCTCCTCTAACTTCTAGAAGGAACTCTTTGAATGAGAACACGAACGAGCGATTATATGCCATAGAAACAGTACCTGTTCTATAATAATGTGTTAATTATTTTAAAAAATAGGGTTGGAAAACTCAGTAAGTGCGAAGGTGAAGGAAATATACAGAATGCCCCCGAAAACAGGATTATCCTGGGGGGGTTTATAACTAAACTGACCCATGTTCATAAAACACCCAAGGGTTACATTTTTTTGGAGGGAAACCCTATGTATCATTGTAAGTAAGGTAGGGAATGCAGACGAATATTTACAATAAGCTGATGAAATAATGACGAAATATTTGACAGCACCGATAATAGATTTCCGGACAGTAGTCTGATCTTGGAAAATATAATAAATTCAATAAGGGGCGGTTGAGGATGGGCAGTAAGTGGGGCTCCCTAATCAATGGGTCGAGCCCCAGGGGGCAGGTCCCGTGGGGCTCCGCCCTCGCTTTCCTGGGGGCGGCAAAAATCCTATCCCCAATTAACATGGGGGCTCCCCGAGGGGCTACTGTAATCATAACCTGCCAGCCGCCTCCTCGTGAGAAAAAACAATCAAACAAATTGTTCCCAGGCAGTCCTCTCAGCTCTGGCCCCGTTAAAAATTTAACTGGATTGCCTCATTTTATTGGATACAATTTTCAAGTCATCCTCGTTTTCATGTCAATCTTTTCAGGTTTTTCGTTTTCAGACAGGTGGATATAACCTTATCTCGTTTAGGCAGGGAGTATGATTGTTTTTTAACTGAAGGTATAAGTAAAAAAACATTGATTGATAAACTGAATATTTTATTGTTAAAGTTTATACAACATTCGTTCCAACTCGTTTCAAATAGCAGTTTATATTGATTTGGTTATATAACGTGATATGTCAGTTTTGGACTTTGCAGTAATAAACTATGGTAGAATATAGTAAAAAATTACTAATTCATAAATCGTATACAAATTAGTAATTAGTTATTAATTTACAATGTAATCATGGGATAATCCACAGGACGTTCACGTTATCCACGTTGCCATATACTTTTTGGATTTGATTATCGAAATTGACTTCTCAGGTTGGAAATACTGAAATTATTCAGAACATACGATCAGTTCAATAGGCGAGCGGTTACCTCATTTTAAGTCCATGTACATCAGAGAAATACTTTATATTTAAAGATATGCTGCCGAAATATATTGGGTTGCATCTTGTTCTATTTGTTTGAACATGAAGACAAAGTACATTTTTAAGAACAAAATGAAAAGATACAGATTGTTTACAACTGGAGATCAGATACATTTGGGCAGTTTCTTTGTTTCCTGACTCCAAGCTTTTATAAGTAGAGAGTTAAAAACTCGTTCATTGGTAGAATTTTAGAAAATGAAAGAAGAACATTTTGATAAATTATTTAAACATTCTTGTTTAAATTAATGTGATCCCTCATCAAAACTTTCAATTAAAATATATATAACATCATATTTTACAAGCATGCACCATTCTTCAAAACATACTTGACGATGTTGCCGTTAAGATTACGAGGCGGAAATGATGAGAGAATTTATTGTTCTCACACTTGCCGGATCTTACATCCTCTGGCATATTTGAAAAATGTGTCTATTCCAATATCCGATGAAGTACTCTATTTTGTATTTAACTTTGCAAGATACTGACAAGGAAGACTAATATCAGACTGAAAATGTAAAATATTTTATCTGAAATATTAAATCTGAAACAATTAAAACCTTTTTTGGACGTCGAGCTGTGGCACTCTAGAACCTCAAATATACAGCAAATTCAGTCCTTTCAGTCATAAGTATTGCGCCAAATATTGTATGCACCGATTACATCACCCATGTCTTACAAGGACTTAAGGCGTCCGATAGAAGTCCGATTCAGATACTGCCATCGAATGGTACGAATCAGTCCACCGCACATCACACATTATGAACCCATTAGCGCAAGTTCTGTGATCTACCACCAAGTCTATCCATGTTTATCCATAGGTTATCTAAGTGACCGTTACTTGCAAGGAAACGGAAAATAAACTTACGTCTGGTAAGTTTATTTTTTTTTAAACGTTAAATAATTTTTCGTTGTAATAAATTCTTATTTATCGAGTTCTCTAAGTTAGGCTTAATTGCTAATAATGTTATTATTTTTAATCTCCTGAAACTGAATAAATTCTGTATCGCGAGATGAGAAAGTATAAATTGTTGATGCCCAAAGACAACGACTAGATAATAACCGTGAAAGCAACTTTGGAAGACCTCAAGAGACCTTGGACGAGGAAGGGCAATATCTTTAACAAGGAGGACCCTTACCTTGGCCTCAGTGTTTTGGCAGGGATAGTTTACCTAAGGGCCAATCGAAATAAGAATTAGGAGCGGAGCGGAGGGCCAAATGTGCTTTGTTTCTGTTAGGGCATCTGGGCTGGGTGGCAATAACCACCAAGTGCCTCCTCTGTCAATTTAGTTCGCTGCCCCCTCCATCTGCACCCATCGGCCATGTGACCGAATCAAAATAACTCCCGTTGCGCGGCCCTATTGTCATTAGGCCATCCGTTGTTCTAGTCAACAGCGGTTCATGAACTATAACGAAATGGCTACACAAACAAAAAATATGAAATAAAAAGAAATTCATATAAGAATAAATGAAATTAAAGTTAGACGAGTCAAGGTTATTTGCAAAAACTATTCAATTGCGAATTGCATGATCAAATAAAATAAAAAATTAGTGACAAAACAAACAATTTATATATAATACAGAGCATTGATGGTTTATAAAATTGAACAAATGAAAAAGACGATAAAGAAGAGGCTTTCAGATATGAATAAGAAATTCCAAAAGGAGTTATCGGAATGACGCAGAATTTCTTAAAAGAAGCTACTGCTTTAAAGAACTCTTGAAGAAGGGATGTATATTTCGGTGTAGACTATTTGTTTTTTTGGCAATGCAATTCACAACTGTAAGAAAAATAAATTATAACCGGCAAATGTGGTGTAGGATCAAATATTATGCCATGAGGTAAAGGAGACCAATGCTATCTACCCATAACAAATTAAAATATATAATTTAAAAAAAAAACCCTGCACTACTAACAACCTATAAAGGGTCTCGAGTTCAGTTCTTGGTAAGAACCGTACTGTTTCTAAGCCAACGGTTGTGCAAGGAGGTGATTTGGCCGAGATCACATGTAATTAATTAAGGAACCCCCTATTCCAACTCCTTGGTATGTCAAGTAAGACTCATGCCATAAAGTTTGTCGTTGTTGAAATCGTTTACAATCAAGTTTTCGAGTCTTTATTTAATTTCTTGTTACTGATGTTGGGAAGATCGGCTGAGTACTATAGCTTTAAATTGTGGTAATTACAGTAAGTTTTTTTTTTTGGGGGGTGAAAAATATGTTGTATTTAATTGATGGTTAGAATAAAGCAGATACAGAAGATTCACGAATTTACGGAGGATTTTTTGTAAGATATACTTCGGAAGCGTCCATAAAATAGTCTCTACATCCTATAGTTTGTTAAATCTCGTGTTGTAAATACCAGATTTTTAAGAAGAATTAAACCCCTGGAATGTATATACGATAACACGTCTAACATAGAAGTTAAAGTTTTCCAAAATTTGACAATCGGTCGGTAACAAGAACTTCAATATTCTTCGAGTAAGTCGTACTCCTTCATTCATCTTTAGAAAATATTCAAGATCAACCTTCTCGAATTAACAACCTCTTCGGCTTAAAAATTTAGGTTCTTTTAAAGCTAGTTTAATTTGTTAGGGCCGTTAAATAAAAAAATAAAATAAAGAAAAAGAAATTTTCTTCAATTGAGTATCTACTTTTAATTCCACGGCTATACAAATAAGGGATACAAACTCCGTACTATAGAAGTCAATGAAGAAAAAGATAATAAGGCTGAGATAAGAAAATGAATAGCTCTCTTCTGGCTTTTCGAAACATATTAATAAAATGTGTTTTCCTTTATATCGACGTCGTTTTTTTAAAACGACGAAATATTGTAGCATAAGCGCCATTTAGTAAACTTTACAGGAAACAGATGAAACGATTTTTCCCCAAATTATAATATATTTTTTATAACATTGTATTCTTTATTATTTACAGTAGGAGTATATTAAGGTGGTAAGAACATTTATAATTATAATATATTTTTAAGGCTTCTAGCACTGGTTAGGGCAAGAGTGACGACTGAGAATCGTTAGGTGCTTACGTAATCAATAGTCGATTTTTAGACAATTTTCAATTTTTTTTTTTCAATATATCCTGAGTGGGAGTCAATAGAGGTAGTGTTTACGTCCCACAATAAGTTAAAACCTAAATGTTGTATTTTTGGCACTTCAGCCTTTTTCAAAAAACGACGTCGATTTGATATGTGAATTATTTTCATAAATTAATTTCTTGAATATTTATTGTAAATAATACAATGAGGATATGCCAAACTATCTGAAATCGTTTCCATTAGCTTAGAATATCTATATAATAAAAATCACGCCTAGAATAAAAATCTTACGTACGTACGCAGGTGTCTGTAATCGTTATTAACATTTCTTTTATAAATAACAAGATTATTAAAATTGTCAAAGATTGAATCATTAGTCAACTATTGATAATTAATTCAGGTGTACCGCAGGCCTCATAACAAGTTTCAATTCACAAAACTTTGAGCTATAATAATCTTTGCAACATAAAGCATTATAATCGGTAGGAGATATCTATTATTCTATAAAATAATTTCGCGCTGTTGGATTTCGTGGTAAACAGTAAAAAGAAACCGGCTTCAAAGATGCGCTAAAAATAATATATATTTTTTTTTAAGTCGGTGAAAATGTATTTATGAGTAATAATCATTTTGTAAAGTAGCTTGCTTCACCGAATCAAAATTAATAATTCTTTTTTTTGTTATTTTTTTTAAACAGATCGTTTTGTTTGTTCCCTCAATCAACTGTTGGCGTTGAGATTAAGTCTATATTCTTATCAAGTATGTTTTACAGCCTTCTCAAACCAGTGCTTCTGTCAGAATATTTTCCTAGCGTTAAACTGCGGTGACCCGCAACGACAATAACGTCAATATATTTAATGAGCACTATTTTTGAAACAGAGATAACAACTAAAGATTACAACCGTGCCTTGAGATAATAGCTGAGTGCAGAATTTACTTGAATTGTAGAATGGAAGGAGACAAGCCTAGTCAGTGTGACAGGCTGCAACTTCTTAGGATTGCGGCAAAGAGGTTTGCCAGGCTAGTTATCAATGTTATGATTGACATAGAAAATATTGACACGGCGATTGTCGTACATTGTTTACCCAATGTTAGCCTAACCTCCAAGGTTTTTGTTTGATGTTCCTTTCGGCTGTTTGTATTTGTAGGGTGACTGGCGTGTATTCTCTTTCTAACTCTAGTTCAGTCTGACTGTCTAATGGTATCAGTCTGGTCGATAATATTGGTAATGTGAACTTTTTAACTGATTATACGCACCAAGAATTTAAATTTAATTCTAAGAGTTGGAAACATTTATTTTTAGCACTATAAATATAAATTTTAATTATTTAATAGTATATTAAAAAGTCTTTCTGGAAGGAAGATAAAAATTCAAGCTAATTATAAATTAATTAAATTTCCACATTTTAGAAACGCACACCTAAGCACATCAGAATCACATCTTTCTGAGCTACAACTGTTATAAGCAATGTTTGCCAAATTCTGTCTCTTAATTAAAAAAACAATAGCGAACCACAATTAATTAAAATTGTATAATTCGTCGTTTGTTTGGACTGAACTAACCCAATTACCGGAGCCAAGAAAACGTCAATGTACTGACATCCGAGATATTAAAGACCCAAAATTTAATGTATTGATCATGCCATTTTATTTTTGTAGTCCGAATAAACATAGAACTGAATAATGTCAATTTGAGAATTTGTGCTGTTTGATTAGTTAGTTATTTGGATGTCAAGACGTAAAACCTGATGGTCATCAACGTTTTTTATTTTTATTTATTCCAATTTATTTTCCAATATTATATTATATTATTTTCAATATAAAAAAGAAAGATAAAATTAATAATAATAATAAATAGATTAAAAAATATTATATGTTTATCAATAAACCTTCTTTGGATATAAAGTTGATTATCTTAGTAGCCGTTTCCTCCTTATTACCCAAAGATGCTGACATATTCAAATGTATTGCACTTTCCTTTAACCTTCTCATGTAAAAAGGACAGTCCTCTAAAATATGTAATAATGTCAATATCTCGTCATATTTTTGACATCTGTGAGATGATTGTGATGATGTTTGGAGGTGATTGCGCTGTTTGGATCCAGGCGTGCGACATACTTTATTGCCTATTGTTTACATTATAAGTTTATATTATATGTATGATTCATCGTCTTTTGAAATTGAATTATTAATCATTACTATTCCACTTAATAGATTATATTAAATAAATAAATTATATATGAAAAACTTGATAAAATTTCACTCTGTATTATAAATTTGACCCCTTTTTAAAACAAGATAGCATCTAAAATGGTATTAATTTGAACCGATTCCTCAATTTACCCAACATATCGCTTGACGATTCTTAGATTTGACTTGAATCATTGTACAATTCCAATTGGTTTAAATATGTTTGTGCGTTAGTCAAATGTCTTCTTCGATTTCCTTGAACTTAATTCAAAACGATTATTCTGTCGTGTTTTTCCTTCCTCCCACTTTTACTTATGATTTATTAGTTTTTGATGTTCTGTTTTTTCAATTGTTTTTATTGTTAAATTTTCTAATTGTTCTATTTTTTGTTCACGTACCACCATTGCGCGATCTGCACACCTCTGGCCTACAGTTAAGTCTTCTTCGGAACGAATAAGCTATCTAGTAGCGCATTTCAATGATATATATTTTATAAAAATTTAGGAAAGGGAATCGCCTTGTTCTAAATATGAACTAAATTTTCGGAATAAAATTTATTGTTCTGAACTTCGTTAAATATTTCGGATGTTTATTTCCTTACTAAATTAAGCTCATTTAAAAAAAAAATGTGAACAATTTTCACTATCAGCTTTTTTACACGTGTCGAACCTGGCGGAAAGATATGCTAGAAGAAGCATAGGCCTTTTCTGACGGTCCCTAACTTTTCGTGGTTTCATGCCTAATCTAAATCCAGGTATTTGTTATAAGAGCGGTATTATTAACTAAAAAGGCGGGCAGATCAAATCAGGGCCGCAATATCACAGAGGATATCATCGCTGATAAGGTCTCATCACATCTGAGCAGTAAAATTATAAAGCCATTACAAGAGCCCTGTTATAAAGTCAGCTGTCACGGTTTAATCTGGCAGTCTGTCAACAATGTTGGTCAAATCCTTCACATCTTTAACCGACACTTCTCAAACTTTCTTATCTGTTTGACTTTTTAGGTTGGTCTGTAAACTTTTTTTTCGGAGGTTTATATCTCCGCTTGTATGTATGCTTGTTGCTTCTGATCATGTGTAATAAAAAAAATTACGTAATTTTTTTTTCTACATTCATCTGAAGTACTTTAAGGCGTACAGCTTATTAAAAAATGTAAATACACATTCTTAACATTTTTTTCACATTATGTTTCACAATCAATATTTAGACAATCCTTATTTAGCTGTGCGAGGAAAATAGTTTTCTGAAAACCCTTATTAGCACTAAAAAAAGAATACACTAGAATTTTTTTAAACAATTCAGTTATTATATTATAAATTATATTATATTAATAAATTCTAAAACATTCGATCTTGAATGAGGAAAGAAATATGCTAATGAAAATAATAGCAGCCAATACTTTTGGACTAATGTGTTCTCTCGTTGTTGGAATAATCAAATTTATTATGTATATATCCATACCTAGATACGTTAATTTAGTAAGTATTAAGTAAGTCATTTAGTAAGAGAACATGTGTGATAATTATTTCATTATAAATAGAAATTGCAGATAGATGTCTCAAAAGAATTAAAATATTAAATGAAAAATATTCGACATGCCCACCAGCTTAATATTTTAAATTTGTTTTCTTTTTTAAATATTTTTCGGAATGTGATTAATAAAGGCTAAATTAGTTTCATCAGCTCTTTATTAATTTATCCCAGAGTTTCGGCTTTCATGACATCATAAGGCACATATTTTATAAAGGACAAAATTTAAACCATCACTGATTTAAATTGATTATTTGATATATATATATATATATATATATATATATATATATATATATATATATATATATATATATATGTATATGTATATAAAATATTATATTTCTTCACCTAAAATAACTACAAAGAATATGTTTTTAAGTCTATACTAGATATATACATCGGAATAAATACTTATATTTCTGTTTCTTATTAAAAAAATCTGTTTTCCATTACGATCCCCAATAATTATCCAAGGCATCTGAAATAAAATAGAATAGAATAAAAGATAGTTCATTTGACAAAGAATAGCAATTCTGCCCGACCAGATGGCAATATCTACTGGTCGGCGCGAAGAATAACATACAAAAAATATAAAATAAAATACAGTATTTTTTCAATAATTTTAATATTCAGGTGTTATAGAGGCTGCAAAGTTAATAACATGCATACTATTTGAAACTTATAACCGAAACATTAGGCATATAGAGAGGAAATGCATATAAATTAAAACTAATAATAATTTTACATAAATATTACAGAATATTACTAATTTTAAAAAATGAATAAGAATTTAAATTAATATAGAAGTAATTAGGCACGATTTATTTATTTTGGAATGACATAAATTCCGTAGAAAAAAATACAATTAAAATAAAAATAATAAAAGTTATAATGTATAATAATTAGTTGAAAAATAATATATTAAATTTTAATTTATTATATTCATAGTACCGCTATCTGCCATCAGAGTGCTACAAACGGGTGGATGGACATTATGGATGGACCTCAAATTTTTGCTGTTGGATTCTACAGCTTATTTACTGGATGTATTTATATACAGTTTTTAATTTCAATAATTAAATAAAAAAATGTCTAACGAATTGCAATGTTTTAAAGAATCATTTTGTAAATATACAATCGCAAAATTTACTATTAAAAGCAAATAACGTTTGCATTATGCCGTCAAAGGAACCATAGTTTATAGCCTAAAGCTTTTAATACAAAATACAGGATTTGAACAAACGAAAAAAATATTAATAATATTAATAACTATAATATTAATTGTGACTTATTTTTACCACATGGGATAATTCAACCATACCATTATCCCGATACTTTGTACATAAGTAAAATAATTATGATTACTTAAACAAAACAATTTAATGATTAGATTATTTTTGAAGGATTACTAAACAAGAACATCAAGTCTTTAAAATAAATGTTAAAACTAACCTTTCAGCGTTTCGCCCAATTGAATCATCTTCATAAATATTTAACTGTTAATTTATGTTCTTAAATATAAACCTTAAGCCTTGAGTTTCACAGATCATTTATTAGGTACGAAAAGATTAACTTGAAAAACAATGTTTAAATATTAAATTAAAATTAAATATTCAAAATTATTGTGTAACATCAGGATATTATAGTCTGACGTTGTTTAGCGAATTTTCTCTTCAGCTAGAATACATTCCGACATAACACCTCCTGTTTAGATAGAGATAAGCTAAATAATATAGCTAAATTTTGGCAAATGAGCATTGATGTTATATTGGAATAACACTTCCAAACATAGGTTTCGATTCTATTGTGTTTGCCAGACGTATTCTATAACCTCTGTTCATGACTATATAATCATAACTTGAATTAGATTGTAAATAAGGCATGCATAGTCTACAAGTGCCTGTCCGAATGTCCATTGCTGCTGATAAAAAATTAATTTTAATAATTTCCTTAGATTTTTTAATTAGTTCTATGGCATCAAAAGCAAATATATATATATATATATATATATATATATATATATATATATATATATATTTTTTTTTTTACTTCAGTGAACATAATAATATAATAAACTCATTGCATAATAAGTTTTTTCTTTAAAATTTTAGAGCTTCAAGAAAATGCTAAAGTTATTAAGCAAAACAACTGTTAATGTTTCCCAATTTTTTTTAAAAACATAACTTAATCCATCTGTGCAATAGATATACAAAGCTATAATCAATTCTTTAATCTTAAAGTGCGGGCATAGATTTTCCTATTATACTCACATGATTATAAGGTGTCGAGTCAGATGACTTACGAGCATTAATCTCAGCAACGAGAATTTTTTCTACTAGTTTAAAGAAAAAATAGTTTTGGTAGTGAAATTTTTTAAAACATTTATTATTAAAAAAAATTGTGAATGTTTGTTTTAATAAATTAAATTTGAAATACCTGGACTTTATCCCCTCGATGATGTAGATCTGGTTGAGTGATGTGGGGCAAGTGCGTTTTCGGGGTGAGTGCGTAATTGTCTCGGTAAATTCAAATCCTCAACTGGAGCCTGAACACTGATATATCAGAAATAAGCCACGGAAGTTCGCCAAGGTTAAGTATAACGAGTAGTAAAATATTAGTTCCAATCTGTTGATAAAGTTGTAAAGTTAATACAGCTTTATCGGTTTGAATGTAACGATTGAATGCAACATTTAAACATAATCGTCTGAGGAAGAATTAAAAAAAAAGAGAAAAGTCTAGTTTAAAAAATAAAAATTTTGCAGTCATATAAAGTCGAAGTTTGTAAAATTGAGTGCTCATTTGCCCCAAATCACTCTACATCAAAGGTGAAATAAATTATTTTTTGTATAGAACATTATCCTTAATCGAATGGCTATCAAAAGAAATCTATTAAGATGGTTCAAGAAATTAAATATAATAATATAATTACACGATTTTTTTTTATTTTATACTACCACCTAGCATCGATAAGACAATAAGTAAATAAAACTATCATCCAAATTCAAATAAAACTACACCATTAATGGTATCACATTCCTTGTTTGTGTGTATTTGTACTATGCTTCATCATTTATTACCAAGAAAACTTATCAAACATATAAAACAACCTGTAATCGTATTGTGATGTTTGTATTAACCGACAATAAAGTAGAAGTTAATCAGCTCATAATTGAAGAGATGGAAGTCACTCATAAAAATCAATAAAGGAGATAAAAATTTCAATACCGACTGCGGGTAATAAACGTTATTGGTAAACCTCATAAAAGGATTTTAATAAAAAAAATAATAACCTTAAACCGTATCATGATTATCACTGACCAATGCAAACATTAAAAAAAATATAGTTAGACAGATTGTTATCAATGACTTCAATTAATATTGAAAGCAAGGTTAGTAGCTAGATTTGTAGAATTAGCAGGTAAAATGATCTTTACAAAATGAGTATTTTCAATGATTAAGGAATGTTGAAATTCGTTGTTATTCAGGACTTTTTCGTTCATGGGTAATGCCAAATCTCAAATTAAATTGGTATAAATGAGCAACTGAAATAACTTTTAAGACTTTTTAAGGGGCGATTAAGGGTAAATTAGATTTTAAGATGCATATAGAAGGCAAAGTTTTTCCCTTTTTATTTTCGCTAATAAAATCGAGCGAGTACTTTTTAGTAAATAAGCAACCAACCGCTATTTTCTTTTGAACTTGACGCAGGGAGAGGAAACATCCAATGAGTCACCGATTTTAAACAATTTCTTTTTGGTGATTATGCATCCAAAAATATTGGACATGTGCCCTGGCGTTCGTTACAATGGGCCCTAGGATCCGATAAAAACGCGCTGAAATTGCTTTATTTTATATCTCAGGTTTGGTTAAATGATATGGACCTGGTTTTTCCACCAAAACATTTGATTTTCAGAGTAAATTAAAGGAGAAATACAAAATTTTAAAAATAATTGATTTTTGTTTAAATAAATTGAAAAAAAAATATTAAAATATTAGGTGAACTAGCTATATAGATTTTTTTATTCCAAAAGTCATGTCAGATTGTGATTCAGCTCACCAAGATATGAAGACGTTAATATTGAAAATATCATCAAAAACAAATAATGATTTTTTTTTCAGTTATTGTTTTGAGAGAATAGCCAATAAATCCGATGTATTTTCGCAGTTTTTGTAATGTTGGTTAGTTGACAAACCCCTAAATCCAGCGATGTTAAGTCCGATATGTGAAAGGGATGAAGAATCACAAGCTGACTAATCAAGTTTGAATTTACTTTTATTAATAATTTTGTAACATTTGTAATAAGACTTTTTAACATGTTTATTGAAGATTATTGATCCGTAAAGTTGATTGATTTGAGAATCTCCAAAAGTCAAGCAAATTTAAACATCATAATGACTCTTAATATGTTAATTGTTAGTATAAAGAGTTCAGATTCAATCGCATCTTAATTATCAGTCGCTTTGGGTTGCCTTCAGCTATTACGCTTTGGCCTGGACTGTATTTTGTTCTTTGTTTTTTCCAAACATTCACTCTCGATGACTTCTTAAATCAACGATTCATTCGGAGATACAATGAATCATTCGCCGCGATTGATTGTAAACTCTCATGACAGATAGAGAAACTTCCTGTAAAAATAAGTAATGAGATGAAACACGCCCCTGAACTGAATGGGCAGTGCCGCTTACTCCTTAGTCTTAAGTGGAGGTCCCGGAGGTTAGGATTACATTCTAGAGGGAGGGTGGAAATTAGCTGTAACATGACACTCCTCCCTTAATCTGTAGATTGGTTCATTGTGATTGTAATCCACTTGTACCATCAGCTGATCTGGGATCAGGGCACGTGTCAGCCAACTGTGTGCCTCTCAACAGCACGGTTCTAATCCATTTCAGTCATATATGTCGAATATAATATTCCATATTTTATCCGAACAATCTTAAATTAATATTATCACAAAGTTTTGGATATATCGGTATAGTGTGGTGCACTTATTGTTGTTATGCTACCAACATTTTTGGCCTGTTAAACTTAATGAATTTTAAAGATATTTTAATGCTCCCTACACAAGGATGTTACCTCCCTTTTTCTTCAATATACGTTCAACGATATACTATCTTTATTTAGTAAATTATTTTTTTAGCCTGCTAATTTGACAAGTGTTGTCTCTGGTTTGCATTATCTGATCTTATCTTAAACGTCCTGATGATCACTGATTTGGCGAAAAATTGACTATTTATTGGCATTTGAGAGACTTAGACAATACTCTTTATTGGAATTTTCCGATTATAACCTAATGTTTGTCTTCTTCTTCTTTTTTTTTTTTTTTTTTTTGCTTTCAATTTAGATAATGATTTTGAATTAGGTTGAATAAAATGTTTATGTCTTAACATAAACAATTTATTCTACATTTATTTATCTATTCTTCTTTTATTCTAATTTAGTGTAAAATGAACAATGGTTTTACACTAAATTGGAATTTTTTGAGGGGTGGAGGGAGGGAGTATGCTGTGTGAATTTGAGAAACATAAAATGTTTAGGTTTCATTTTCTATGGTATAGCGAAAGGCGAAACCCCAAATAGAAATCAAATATTATATAAGGTATTTATAAACATTTCAAATTAATAGCTTCAGGCTTTAACAACTAAAAAGGAACAAGTAAATTACGAAGGTGCTTTTCACACGAATTCGCATGTGAGCTTTTGTTTGGGTTTTCTGTGGCTGTTCATAGGGACTTTGATAAATCGATAGATTCACAGGCAAATATCTCTTGCTGCATAAGAAACTATCGTTTTTAGGCGATGGATGTCGCACATTATCTCAGTCGGATATTTCACTCATCTACTGGACATAAGACCATAAAACAAGGTTTGCTACAAACCAGTCATCTTTTGCAGAATTCAGGATCAAAAATTGCTTTTTATTTATATTATGATATGAAAGCATTTAGAAATTACTTTGTTAGTTGTTCTAGTTCATCTAAATGCAAACATTGAAGACTAAAAACTTTGGAGAACCTAACACATCTTCACAAACGTTACCTTTCAAAAAAGTCAACTCTTACAATTTACTTGATACTATTGACTGAACTGCTAAAACTTTGTTATCAAACTCGCTTGTGTTAGTTTATTTGGCTTACTTTAAGTATTCCAATAAGTGAAATAAGGTTGGTTAGTTCTCTAGGCTATCAACTATTCTCGAGCTTTAATGTTGAGATTTATTACTTGATTCCGCTACGAAGTCAAATTTACCCGCTAAAGGCAGGATTCGAACCGGCGCCGATTCTTACTATGATAGTGGTGGTCATAATTTATGATCTTGTTTATTAACTAATATAATAAACAATGAAATTTTGCACCCATTGAGTAATTAATAGATCAAACATACATTTTTAAGGGACCATTCTGTACGAGAATATTGGAAGGTTGAGACTCATTAGTTGCACTGGACCTAATTGGGTCAACACTTCAGCAATATCCCTCCTTAGTGAATTATATATAACAAGTGTTATCTAAGTTTGTGATCAATCCATCAGTTTACCAAAAATGGATATAGAGCATGGTGTTTCTAGTTATCAACTTCCTACTAACCCTGTACACGGCGCCAAAGATAACATAATTTAATTGCCTTTCATTCTGCAGCAAGTTTTAATTCTCTCTTAATTCCATGATAATAGAAGTATTTAAATGGAGAATTTCATCGTTGATTATTAGAAAAATATGCTCTCCCAAAAAATATTTTAAAAAGATAATGAATGCAAATCTTTAAAACAATTTTTGACTAATTTGAGAGGATTTGTAGCCTCTAGATTTATACTTTTGTCATCATTATACAACAAATCTAGAGCTCAAGTTAGGACAAAACTAGTCCCCTCTCTCCCCTCTTCTATAATAATTAAATGTACCAAAGTGCAGAATGTAAATAGGGAAAAAGAAGCAAATTAATTTAAATGTACAAATAATACTAGGTTAGTAAAAATGGGTCCAAGTATTTATTACAATAATTGGAAACTTTTGTAATTACAAAGAGAAGAAATCCAAACTTTGTGATCAATAATCGGCTTGAGCCTAATACATGGCAGTATTTCTGATGGAAGATTCTATTTGCTAGATGTTACATGAGAGAAGAGTAAGACAATAATCTACAGAACACGATCTAGACTGGTTCGTACCAGAAGTACTGAAGCAGATGGTGCGTGGAGTGCAGATAGAACATGGTAGCTCCTGTTGGTTGAGGATATCCTGATACTGGATGGAGCGGATTGGGCCTCTTGCGCAGGCTGCGGAGTCGTCATGCTCCCTCCACTCGATCTCCCCTCCACGGTCCGACCCACCGATCTTGTCATTTCTTACTTTCCTTGACCGGGTTCGCTTCGCTCTGTTTACAATTGGTTTTATTTAACATTTAATAAATAAAGTTGATAAGCAAAAAAAATATTTTATACGTATTGAAATAATGTTTAATTTTTTTCTAGTCTATACTAGTACTCTACCAAAGTGATAAGAAAAATATTTTGCCGCTCTATCTTTATTATTACAATGTTGAAATTATTGATGATTGAGTAACTGAACTAAAAATAACTTTGAGATAAAAAAACAACATTATTAAGTAGGAATGCAACGGGTTTGAAAATTTCACACATATTTTATACCTCTGTTTAAAGTCGATCCATCGCTTTCTAGTACCTCGGTTTCATACTAAGCATTATTTTTTACAAGGTTATTTCGACAGAGCTTGTGATAAATGTATTTGAGCATTTACTGCCGTGATAAGCTAACAAAACCCTAACCCAGTAGTTCTCAACCTGATGGGTGATAAAACTAAAGGGAGGCGCGAGTATACCGAGAAAAAAATATATCGACAAAAAATAAAAAAATAATTTATTTTACAGAAAAAAATCTGACAAAATAAAAAATAAAATACACTTTACAGTGATATAATACACTGATATTGAACACAATAGATGTTGAACAAGCCCATTGGGTAAATCGGTGGACTCCTGACTTCCTGTACGGCTGTTGGCAGAAAATTTATTTTTTGTTATATCAGAGCCTTGGATCGACACTGTGGTCAGGGAAACGCTCTCAAAGTACACTTAGCCTCTATAAATCTACATTGCTAAACATATTACCTCCATGTTTAACTGTTGGTCAAGCAACAGCGTATCGTTACCAATATATGAACCCAGGTTTATTCAGGATCTAGTGGTTCAGGTATATTAATTTTTATTTTACTAATGATGTTTTTGTTTATCACAATTATATCAAGTCTTATTAATGATCTAATAGAGTTGAGCAGAATGAACTGATTCAAAGAGCTCTTTTTCATGAGTGAGTCATCAATGATTTGGACTAATTGTAAGTGATAAACACTTATCATTTATATTAGTTTTAGCAATTGAGAATTTTAGTAAATAATGATAAGCAGCCTTCCATAATGGTCACCTTTCTATAAAAATTAAATAATTTTTATAAATATCGCAGGAAAACATTTGTAGTGTCGGACACTTCTGCAAAAATTTTTGTCATGGGGCAGAGGTTATGGGAGAGGGAATAACTTTATGGAATAATTTGAAAACTCAAAACAATGGGAAATTTTAATTTAAGAACCTATTTCAAACTGCGAATTGTGCTAAAACATTTTATTCAAAGTGTTATTAAAATTTAAAACCAATTCCAATATGTTTCAAATTTAGAAATTGGGATTTTATCGATACAACGCTGTGTATGAAAAGAAAATTATAGTTGTAAAATATGAATATTCGTAACAGATAGGTAAGTAAAAAGTTCAATTCCAAAATAGTTGGGAAATCCAGAGCACATTGTTGGGAAACTTTAGATTTTGTCTCTCCCTCAATCCTCCTCCATAAATTATTGAAGAAATGTCAGTCACAAATACCATAAAATAATCTTACACATCCGATACAAATAAATCGTAATATATAAAATAATATTTGAAGAAATATCCTTGAAAAAATATTTTATGTAAGACTTCAAAGTTTTTCGATCAAAAAAATAATCATCCCTGCTTTTAATTTAACAACAAAATTTTGCTCTTGATATAAAAACATGTCGGCTCAAAATTAATGATAATTGGAAGATTTCAGTTTACAAAATCAGTTTTTAATCGGAAAAGGAACCGAAATAATGTTAATTTTGTTTCTATTAGCTTTTTAGAGTATCACGGCCTGATTGATATTTCAAAAAACAAATCAAGGCTGATTGAGCCCTAATGATTTTACGAGCGCGGAGCTGTCCGGTCGCGTGGCGCAGCAAGACGAAGCTGCCCCAATCGGCCTATAAAGAACTGTTAGCGCGGTAAAAAAACGAGTGCCCTCCCAGCACAGATGTGCGCACTGTCTTCTTCAATAGTCTCCTCATCGAACATGGAAAGTAGTAGGGGGATTTAGCAAATGTTTTTACTAACAATATTTACTCACACTTTGGTCTGCTGTGAGCAGTTCTCATCAACAAAGGGAGATTATTACAATATTTATTTTTTTTAAACTAATTAAGTTTTCATATAAAGATAAATTAATAGTTTCCAACAATGCCGACGAAATCAATCTACAATAAAGATATTTGATTGTACATTTTTTATGATGCCATGTTAATATTTATAATGTATAATATTTATATTTAAAGGGAGAAGTTAATGGGGAGGGGAGGGGGGTGCGGTCAATGAGTTACACTATTATAAGTAAAGTTATATATTTTGTTCCGACGTTTCGGTCCAAGTTTTAGGCCATCGTCAGGGCAGAGAGGCGTGTGGATAATATGTTTGTCTAATATTTATGCTTTTAAATAAATACAATATAATTAAATTGTATACAGTTAGTGTTAATTTAATGCGAATACTTTTCATTTTATTTTTCTGTTTCTGATAGTTCAATATATAGATTTTATAATCGGAATCATTAAATTTTATTTTGAATCTTAATTTTAGTCGTCTCCATTTTCCCAAGTACGCAATCATCCTGATGTAAATTACGGATGGTATCCAATTATCAAGCAAACCAAAACCAATTTTTTATGTAGATAATGGTCAGATTAGAACTTGTTGGAACCAATTTTAAATCCGATAATGAGTTTTTACTTTCCTACCACAGCTATGTACGATTATAATCAAATCGAATTTTTCGTTGTGCAGTTTTCAACGGATTACTGCGTTTCAGAGCCCCCTCAGTCTAATAAAAACATTTTCGGCTATTTGCCTGTCTGAATGTCTGTGCCACGATTTTTAAACGTTTTTTTTTTGGGCTATCAAATAATAACATAACAGTTTGTAAAATATATTCTTATAATAAGAACAAAAAGAAATTAGATGATGTAATTATTATTGTGATTTGCGGATGACAGATCATGCTAAATTTTCACAAAGATAATTGTGAATCAGTACTAATGGCAAAATAAAAAGTATTATAAGAAATTATTTGTCTCAGCAATTTTAAAAAACAGCAATTAAAATTTGTTTGGCTTTATTTTACGGAATAATATTAATTTTAGTGGGCAACAGACAGAATTAAATCAATATATCTAAAAAATAAAGAAGTTTGTAAGGAGTACGAAAATCTGCAGAACAAGCCCGATATTGATGGCATATTTCACACCACATCATCACAATTTACGTTCGGATGGTCGCTTCACAATGGCAATAATGATCATTGAGGGGGTACCTCCATCGAGTAGAAAATAACCATTAGATCCTTTCACGGTGGGAGAGGAGGGATGTTTTTTATTAGAGAAAGAGGAGTAAATGAGGCAAGACATAAGTGGGGACATAACAGTTGTGGAAGAGTGTATAATTACCGAACGCTTCCGGACAGTATATCATGCCTGGGTACATAGGGGCGGTGTCACATTGCCGCTATATGTCTCTATCATAATCCCAATCATAATATAATATCGTCACCAATCATTAACTGCTCAAGGATCCTAAGAGATTTATCTTTGATTAATATGAGAACGGAATGTCCTGTGAGAAAAGATTGGGAGATGTGATAATTTTAATTATTGAGAGAATTATTTTCGAAACTAAAATCAATATATAGGTAATATATATGTATAGTAATATATAGGTAATAATATATATGATATAACAATCATAGAAGTAGGTATAAAAGTAATGTATGAGTACATTACTTTAAACAAATAAATAATTATAATAAAATACTTACATTAACTAATAACAAGAATTATTTTTAAAATAGAGTAAAACAGTTTTACTCTATTTTATAGTATAGAATAACCATAGCAAAATTTATGTACCTAAAATAAACATTGTGAAACGGTAAATTAATTTACTTCAATACCTAAATATAGCTTATAACTATATTTTAAAGATGATGTAGATTTGCTTGAATGTTCATATAAGAAAATTATGAGTACCATATTGTAGTAGATTAACCTATTAACCTATGAATTTATATAAATAGATACTCTAAATTATATTCAAATAAATGTTTTTATTTATGATTTCTCTAGTAGATTGATAAATATGCTGTGTACATACCCAGCATACATGCAACCTGATTTATTTAGGTAACATAGCTTGGAAATAATAATTGTCTCTCTATCCATTATATAAAGCTGAAGAGTTTGTGTGCGTGGACGCGTTTCAGGAACTATCAGTCCGATTTGAAAAAATATTTTTGTGTTATAGACTGTTTATTGAGGAAGGCATGAGGCTTTAGCTTTAGCTATCCAACTTGATTGCCTATAGTTGTCATGTCAACTTCATACCCATAGAGTAAAGGTATATCGATGTCGTTTTTTTAAAAACGCCAAAGTGCAAAAAATTCGATATTCAGGTTTCAATTTGTCATGGGAGGCAGACACCACCTTTATCGATTCCCTCCCACGATATATTGAAACGAAATTGGAAATGATAAAAAAATCGACTATTAATAGCTTAAGCACCAAATACTGATGTCTCTCTGTCGTTACTCTGGCCTTGCCCAGTGCTAGAGTCTTAAAAATATATTGTAATTAAAGTTTTTACACGATAAAAAATAAAATTAATTTAAGAATAAAAATATATATTGTTATCTGGAGAAAAAACGTTTTTATTGTGGGTTGCTACATTTAATAAAAGGGGAAGTAAGAAAAAAAAACTGGGTGAAAAGAGTATTTTATAAATAAAATAGGAGGACAAGGGGGAAAAATGTGAAACTTAATTGCCGTTAATAAAAATGTATTGTCGTTTTGATTCTGTTCCTTGAAACAAAAACCTGCAACAAATGAGGTTGAACAACATATTGTAAGTTATTCTTTTAAAGATTGTTTTTTTTTATTTTAGAGGTAAATCCAAATTTAACGCGGGGCACAGCTAGTCATTAATAAAATCTATAACCATCCAAAGCCTGGTTTACTTAGTTCCTGAATACCCTGAGACTTTTATAATATTCAGTAGTCATAAAAAGTTTGTCAAGTTTTGAGATTTATCAATGAATCTAATGTTAAACTTTTTTTATGTTGATTTTAGTTAATTCAGACAATAATATAGAAATATACTGAAAGTGCAGATTTTGAGTCTCTACTTGGCTATTTCTTTAATAATAGATATGGAAATAAGGTTCTTTCATGCAAAAGTTATTATTTTCTTCCAAAAACTTATGAATAATATTCTAAAAGATTAAGTATCATTGGCTTAGAGTTATTCGAGTAGTCGTTAAGTAATGGGACTTCCAATTTAGAAAGATCACCCACGGTCGGTACTTCAGGTTCAAAAAATGGACTGCCATTACTAAACTTATCGGAGACACATGTAGATGCAAATATCTGAAAGAGTTTTTGAACTCGCACATTAATATGCAACCAACGGATTAAATGTGAAGTTTGTTTCTTTAGTTACTAGTATTAATATTTCTGATGAAATGGTATCGGTTGACTTTGTTGATGCGAAGTCAACAGGTCCTCGATGAGGTTATGTGAGGACTAACGGATTAGTAGGGAAGAGACGTGTTGAGTGAATAGTCGGCGCCCTAATCCCTAACCGAGGGGTTAAATTTTAATCCTCCTGGTTATGGGTCCTTGTTGGGGGGTGTGGAGAGGGCAATTTGCTTAATCACATCCTTTTATTAGCCTCCTCGCTCGGGTTAATAATACAGCGCTGACCCTTCTTCCCTTCTTTGTGCCCGCTCAAATCCCACCTGGGTCTGCTCTTTGTTCTCCTAACAAACATGCCTCGCCTGGTTAATCTTTAAATGGCCAAAAAGCATTACCTTCCACTCGTCCTATGCTTTCGTATTCAAGTCTGCACTAGCTGATCCAGGTAGGGCACGTGCTCCCTTTCCTTCCCTCTTCCCCCACCAATGGTCGGAATATAGTTGTTATGTAGCAAAGAAAATACACTTAACTTTGGTATGTGTATTCATAAATCCAATGCAAAGCTTTTTGTAATCAACTTGATTTGAAATATTAGTATTTCAGTTTATTTTTCTATATATACAACTTCCCTCTTTCCTACTCTGCAAGATGAAAATCCTGGATCACCATTGGAAGTCAGTTTCAAATTAAAAGTAATCGGACGCGATGGTTCTTGATTGACTATGCCGCCAAACATAGTTACATATACACTCTCTCTCGTACCCAGTCGGAACATTAATTTACTTTAAGTTCCTACCTAATTTTCCCTTAAACGATTTATTTTGGAAAATTAAAAAAAAAAAAAAAAAAAATGCTTAGCAGTTTATCAAGGTGAGAACACAAGAAGCTCGAAAACTTTGATTTTTCACAAGAGGAGTAATCCCTACAACATACCTGAAAATTAAAATTGCTCCATTTTTGCAAGCATAACTGTCCAGTTAAGCCCTTAAATGACAATGGCAGGAGATTGGGATATATAATGGTCAATGTCGAGAGATGTACATGACCAGATTTAAATTTTTTTGTGCTCAAGGGGTGTAAAATTGGACGCTCAACAGCTTTAATTCCTTGATTTTTTTCTCTAAGAGTAAGTGCTCATTTCCAAGCTGTAGACTCATTTATATAGTACTCTCTCTGTCTCTGTTTTTGACAAAATCGTCATTTTTTGACCATGGTTTTCGACTCCACCACATAACCAAATTATTATTTTGTGATACTACCACAAATTGTGTACTATCATTAGATGCAGAATTTAATACTCTTTAATTAAGTTAAGTGTAACTTTATCGATAGAATGCACCGTTTAGAAATTATTGATGAAAACAACAAAAATAGTCCTAAAATTTCGAATTAAATTTTGTTTTCTTTACCTAATGGATATATCCCTTAGAACATACTAAAAATTGTAGACAAATGGATCGCGGTTTTCGCAAATGGTTCAAGCACTATATCGCCCCTACCAACTGTCGAATATGCAAAAATGCGGTTTTCATTTTCGTCACTTAAAACGCTCTAGTTGAAGTACGGATTTTTGCATAGGTTGCCTTGAATTCCTAACCTCCAAAAGACACATAGCGTCAACCCTTGAAGATTGGGATTAGGTAAAATGCGTGCATTAACTACGTTTTTGAAGTGACGATGATGAAAATTGCACTTTTGCATATTGGATTGTTGGACACGGTAGGGACGATATGGAGTATATTGCCTTCAATACACAGAATATAAGCTGGAAAAAAAATCGTATTTCATTAAAAAGTTACTAAAATCCTGTTTTTTAATTTTGAACTTCAGCATTTTCCAGACTTACCAGCGACTTTATAAACACTTTATATAATTACGGAAAGCGATAAAAAAGGTTTAAATATGCCTCTTTGATGTCATCCTTCTATCGATAAACGTATTGAACATATGGTCTAGGCATTGAACAATCCAGAGAGGGGTAGTTAGGATATAACAAATACCTGGTCCTTCGGGAAGGAGTGGAATATTAATTTGTGCCCAGTAGCCAGGTCCGGCCTCTGGGGATTGTCCAAAGTGGTACTGACCCAGCTGGACTCTCTGCAATAAATTAGGAGCCCCTTCCAGCAGACTCATTTTCTGCTAGAGGGTCGGGAGGATTCTATCCAACTTCCCTCGCTAACTTCATAATCCTATGTATGTTGTGATAAAAAGAGGTATAATACAATTAAAATATTTAGAAATGTTGAGAAATAGATTTGTAAAAAAGGAAAACCAGTATCAATAGTACATAATACAAATCTATGAAGTTCCTGCAGTAACCAAGGAATATTTCAACAGATATTCAATGGGCTCGGAAAACAATAAATTAAGAAACAC
Source organism: Rhaphigaster nebulosa (assembly GCA_948150685.1). Classification (NCBI taxonomy): domain Eukaryota; kingdom Metazoa; phylum Arthropoda; class Insecta; order Hemiptera; family Pentatomidae; genus Rhaphigaster; species Rhaphigaster nebulosa. Next base: position 74,431,921 of record OX411308.1, read on the forward strand.
TGATAACGCATCCGATTGTTAATTAAAAAAAAAAATATTAGTAAATATTGTAGACTGTGTCTACAGGGAGCGTATCTCCGAACTTTACTATTACCATATTTACTTAGGATTCGATTTTCATTTTTATACGTTGTAATTTTAATTTATTTTTTTCTGTTTATACTATTTCAAATAGCCACTGAACCTGATAGAAACAGCGTGACCTTTTATAAAATCCAACACAAATGTCACTCCTGAAATCTCTGTTTCTTGTGGTCCGTACTCCAACTATAAATCCTCAAATCTTCTTTCTGTGTTATTTTAGGTGTTTCAGACATGACTTAAATAGATACATATTACAAAATCCATCTCTATTGCACTTGTTCAATCAGTATCTGGAAATTATATCAAAGGAAATTGTTTTGTAACATTCGCAAAATTTCTTTCTCCATCCCCATGTCGCATATTACATGAATTTGTTTGCCTTAAGAGACTGAACGAAAGTGAGAATAATCCTTGATACTTTACTTTTCATGAAACACACTTCAGATATTTCAGAAAACCACTGCAACTACATTAGTCACAACATTTACCGATGACTTGGTTATTTTATCATTTAGTTGTTAAACTAAATCATTAATCAAAAATTGAAAGGGAAACGTCTGCTTCACTACTAGAAATGGCGTTTATCTGCAGTTGAAGATTAATGAACAACCCATTGCAATTGTGAAATTGCTCTGATCACCTGACAATACGAACTTTTGGCAAGAGAACCTGTTTGGGTTTGGAACTACAGAGGGAAGTTTAAATGCCCAATATAATGAAAATGCAATATTTTCAATCAAAACTGTAAGAAGGACCGCAAATACCCCATCTGATGGATCCAACTATATTTTCCATAATGTGATGAACAAAAATTTATACAGCTGATTTTGCACTGACACGAACCCTTTGAATTTCATCATTGGCACCCCAAGGAAATCCTAAGCAACTGAGGAGATGCTGGGCCGTGGTACTTGTCTCTATCAAATTATATTATGAAATAGATAAAGGATTTAAATAAATTATTAATTAATTAGAATAAATGTGAACTACATGCTCGTTCCTTATATTTTTACTAACCATTCTCACATCAGGACCAATGTTTCGTGGCTATTACCACATCCCCGGTGTTCAACAACTAAAAATTCAATAATATATACATATAATATACATAAATTATAAATATTATACATACATATATATAATATACATATTATTGAATTTTTAGTTATTGGAGCCTTAGGAGGTGCTATTATGGTATATATATATATATATATATATATATATATATATATATATATATATATATATATATATATATATTAAAATTAAAAATATTAATTGGCTAATTAATAAATGATAATATAAAGGAATAGAATAATTTTGGAGATATAATTTTATAGAAATATTAATCGCAAGTTAAACAATCGACTTCAGAAGATCCGGTACTAAACAATCTTGCTTTGAATTGATATACAAATTCTTTCCGCCCATTACTTTTATAATGATATTGTATATACCTAATAAATAGTTCGACATGAAAAGGTTATAGACGAGAAGTGAGAATGTGAGGGGAAGGGGAGGGAGAAGGGAAGCAGAGATTGGCCAAGACGAAGATAGAATCTTTATACTTGGGAGGGTAGAGGTCACTCCAATCTGTGAGCTCCTGCTTTACTACCGTCTTTATATTTCTCTACGGGCTTCGCTTTTCATTACTTCTCCTCTCATCCTCCACACAGCTGTTTTACAACTCCCAGGGTTATTTCCACCAGCAGAACTTCAGCAACTTACTCAACAAGATCTTCAGTTTGATTGTTGATAGAGCTCATTTCGGAGACCAAAGGAAACCCATGTGCATTAAAGGAAAATGCTATCTGTATTAACGAGATATGCAAATACTAATATAATTACAGAACTGCACATTACAGAGAAATAAATATTCTTTTCCGCTCCACATTCCGGTGCTATAAAGGACTATATAGACTACCACGCCTGTTTAAGTTTTATGCAAAGGTACTTTTCTCTTATAAGGAATAAAAATTTTAGCCATTTTATTCAGCTTCGAATTCTAGAAATATAATATGATTATTTTATTTCAAATAAGCATTGTAAATGATTGACAAGTCAAAGCGTTAAAAATAAAACGTTAGTCACTACCGCGTTGCCAGCCCAGTCTTATATTTCCCCCTAAAACTCTCTGAATTTTTCCCTAAATTCACCAACTTTAACCCTAAACTTATCTAAATTTTCCTCTAAATCCACAAACTTTAATCCTAAATATTTCCTTTTGCATTTTTTTCTATGATTGTCTTTTTTATTGATTATTTTTTAATTAAAAATAATATCGCGAGTTTTCACCAAAACCAGACCTTAAAATTGGAAAAAAAAAATATGATTTTATTATTTTTTTACATTTTCTCAAAGATAAAAATAATTTCATACCGAATTAAGGGTTTTTATGTATTGAATCTAAACCTGAAAAAATGATTTGAGATGAAAGAAGCTAAGGAATTGCAGTTTTTTTTTAATGTAAAAAAAGGTAAAATAAATGCTAACAAAAATTGTAAAAAAAGAAAATTATAAATATAAAAACTGAAATTTTATAAATAAATATGATATAATTTATTCATAATGAAAAGTATACTTAGGTAGTTCTAATATTTAACCAGAATATTTTAAAATATTATTCTATTTTATTGAGATTAATTTTATTTTCCTTGGTCTTGAAACATTTTCCTGTTTCCTACATTCAATATATAAAGCTTGTCTCTATTTTATTTTATTTCTGCTTCTATTTCATTTGATAGTTTTTATGATCTTAAATTTTAAGCATAAAGAAATTTATATGACATTGTTGTATATAGTAATATTCATTGTAATCTGGTTTATAGTTATACATAAACTGTGATAATCTCATTTTTCATAAATATGATACATTTAGGTATTAAAAAATATATTGATTCAAGTAATCAAATATACGTTTACTTCTAACCTCATGCACATTTTTTTTTATTAATAATGTTATGAGGGCGTATTTCTAGAGGGCTAGACTGATTCAGAATGAGAGTTAATAGGAAAGAATAAGGGCAGGAAGGGTGGTTGGATTTTCCGTAAGGGTGGGGGATAGATCTGCATGTCGCCATGGCAACTGGACGCGGTCTCCCCCAATCAGTGCAGAGGACAACCCCACCATCTTACCCCCACCAACGGCCGCATCACTCAATATACTTTTCCCTTCCTTTTCAACCCACTTCTTACTTATATTCTCTTTAGAAACTAGACCTTCTTTTGGAAACCACAAAGTAGAAGTAAATCACGTAGTTGTTTATTGATTCCACGACGCGAACTAAAGGCATTATCAAAAAACATATCCATCCTATTAGTGCTCATAAAGTTACAATTTAAATTTAATGATAGGTCATTGATAATAAACATAAATACCAATTCTTTGAATATTTTTTATCGAAATTACGAGATGGTCTGCTGTCTATGCTATGTGAGACAAAAAAGGAATGTTGGATATAATAAAAAAATAAACCCTTTTAATTTGAATCAGATAACTAATCTGTGTTTTTTAGATACCTTTTTAATATTATTTTTTTCTTTATTTATTTAATTTTAAAAATCAAGAAAAAAGAATCTTTTATTTTCTTTAATATTGACTTTTTTCAACACAATATTTTAAGTTGATTTAAATAAAATAATTTTTAAACCGTTTCTTTCGTTTCCTTCTATTATGTTTTGATATTTTAATAAATCGAGAAGAATCATTTTTATTTCTTTAGAAAAAAATTTCAGATTTTTTTTTTTCGAAAATAAATTATTTTGGTTATTATAGAAGAGCAGCGAATTATTAATTTATCCTCCCTTAGTAAAAATTTCAGTCTGAATCACACTTTAAGAATGAAAAAACATATTCTGACAGGAATCTAGTGCTCTATTTTAATGGCTCTATCAGATTAGTTGAAGTCTCAGTAGATATATCTGAAATTATTAGTGTTTATTTAGGGCCGAAACTAGGAGAGTGATGGAGGGGCAAAAGTGGTACTTGAACCGGGTGGCAGAATTTAGAGGGCGGTTAAATTCGAGTGAAATTTGTTTAGGTTAAGTAAAACATATTTGTTGCTGCATTTATATTGTTTAGACCTTAATTAAGCCAATAAAATCAGTTGATGTTATGAGATGATGCTATTTATTTCGAAATATATTACTGTATAATAATAAAACTGCCGACTTTTATTGGAGGAGGGGCTGCAAAATTAAGCTACAAGCTTCCTATGCAAAAGTTCTGGGAATCTAGAACGTTTATACATCTTAAGAGAGCAAAAAGTGGATAAACACACAAATTTTAAATATCTCCTAAAGGAAGAATTTTTCGAAAAATGTTTTTTACTAGTAGATAATTGGTTCGGTTTAAGGTGTACGATTAAACTCCAGAATATTGCATATAAATAAGTAATTTTAAATCATATAAATATGAACTGAAGTATTTTGTTTAATCATATAATTATCGATGAATGTAGAACCTCGATCATCCGGGAACTTATATAGCTTATATGAATAAAGTTCAGGATGATGATTATTATAAAAACCTGCAGGATGAAGAAATAAATAATTGTCATTTCGGAGAAGTAATTAAGAACTTCCGGACTTTTAAAAAGAAAGTCTAATTATTTACTTATAAAATTCTATGAAACCTTCCTCTAATGTTGAATGTCTTAATATCTTACTTCAATGTTGTTAAACTGTTTATTAACTTCATAGTATATGGAATAGGCGAACAAACTGTCCTGGATTTGTTAAAAAATAGATAAGGCATTGTCGAATTCGCTTCTTCGGCGGAATCAATCCTTCTCATTACTCCCCTAAAACGTTGGAAACTCCAAGATTCGAGGTAGATAAAGCTGTTTGCTAGTGTTTTAAACAGATATAAAATAATAAATATAAATTTATTATTGTTGTATATTATGATTTTTCTTTCATCTATATCAACCATTAGTAAATATGTAAAATAATAGGATTATTCGTGGTTTTTGATCATATTTGCACCTTCCTCTCCGTCATTAGCCCGGATAATCGAGGTTCTACTGTATACGTATATTACCATTCTACATCCCAGTAATTCATGAAGTATACCAAAATTCAAACGAACTTAATTGATTTTTTTTTTCTTTTCAGGCGAAAAGCCGCACAAATGCCAGGTGTGCGGAAAGGCGTTTTCCCAGAGCTCCAACCTCATCACCCATTCGCGGAAGCACACTGGCTACAAACCGTTCGCTTGCGATCTCTGCGGGCGCGCATTCCAGCGCAAGGTTGATCTACGGCGGCATAAAGAAACGCAACATACGGAACTGCGGCAGGGCAGGTACAGTCCACAGCCTCCTCCAGTATAGTTTCCAGAAAACAATAGCCACATCAAAGACCTCAAAGTCTTGTGATTATCAAATGTATCATAGAATTCCAGATGATAAGATATTTCTTTTTAAACAAAATTATATTTAAAAATATGTCATTGTACTTATTGTTTTGTAAATTTAGCGTTAGAAATATACCTACTCATATGCCAGCATTAATGTGGACATGTATACGCCTGTATCACTTGACGAAAGAGTACTAATTTTGATGCCTATTTGATAATATTTAACTAATTGAACTTTTTTTCAAGAGCATTTAAAAATCTTACATTTTTTAAAATTTTGGTATTGTTGTTAAAGTTTTGGTAATGTAGTACTTTCGCTTTTATTGTCGTAAAAACCCACTGTCTGCGAGATGAATCTGTTTGTAGCCGATTCAGAAATAGCTATATATAATAACTAATGCTTTCGGTCAATGTTTTTTTTTTAACTTTTTTACTGCTCAATCGGTAAATTCTTTCAAAAATAAAACATTCAAATAAATAAATTTTAGCTTTAGCAAATTACAAGAATCAAAATCAGCAATAAAAAAAAAAAAAAGTTTCTGAGATTAAGACATATTTAATAAAAGTTCGATTTTGTAGTAATCAGAGACCGATTTTGCTTAATTTTCGGTTTTTAAAAACCAAGAAAAGTTTTCCTTTCTCCCTTTTTTTCCTCTAATCCAAAATATTTCGGCTAACAAAAAAAAAAAAAAAGTTTTCTTCACGTTGAAAGAGTTTATTTTGATAATGAAACTAATAAACTACTTGTTTCATGCTCACAATAAATTTTCTTCCACTTACTTAATTTATTTGAACAACTTATTCGGAAAAAAATTATTGAGAATTTTAAAAGAATTATAAATAAATTTTGCTAATAGGACACTTTTTTCGCAAAAATTTTTTTAGCATTGAGTAACAAATAATGGCGTTATATGACTATTCCATTGCATATTTTAACTCTTTTATCTGCGTATTTTGTTGCGTGTAAAAACATTACTGCAAATTCTAATGTTTTTTGTGAACAAACACAACTTCCCTTAGTATATCTTTATTTTTATAATATTGACATTTTTTCTCAAACAAATCGACGTTTCGAAATATTCTTTCACCCTATAGTTTTTTTTTTTTCTTTCTTTCTTTATTTTGCTGTTATTTTGTTATATGTAATAGTGGGCAGTAATTCCCTAAGTCTGTTTTTTCCAAATTATATTTCGTCTATTTGTCCAATATTGCAAATGTTTAAAAGATTATTACATAGGGATTGTCTGCTATGAATGATATCAATGTCACACTCTTACTGCTGATATCTCACATTACTGCAAAATTTGACGGCATATGTAGACTGCATAAAACCCCGGTCTCTGTTATATTAAAACAAAAATATAGTTCTTGAAGCAATACTGAAGTAAAAATCTTTACGTTATTATAAATAATTATGGCGGTCGAAAAAAACAACTAGGAAAGTTGTTTTATAAAAAAATCATATCACGATGTTGATTTAATTTGTAAGCCATATAATTGAAAGAAAGTAATTTTGATATTAAGATATGGCAAGAAAGAACACAAATTTATAGAATCAACAAACAATTATTCTTAATTCCTGGATTTTGGAAATTTTCTTATACTTTGAATTATCGCCTAAAATACTTTCTGATTTTAACTTACATAGTCTTTCCTTATCGACGCAGAAATATAGATAACAATTAAAGAAGAATCAATTTATTTAGATTTGTTCTTATGCTGAAATTATATTGGATATATGGAGTAATATTAATTATATGCAACTAACATAATTGAAATATTATAAATGCTGAATATTGTAAAAAATAGTTTAATATCAATGGCAATATTATATCGATTTTGATTAATATTTTAATATATTATCTGTATAAATATTATTTCATTATATTTTAGTTTATATCATTGTACAATGGTCTCAGAAACCAAAGAAATTTTCATGTACATATCTAATAGTAATTTTTCTTCTTTGAGATCTCTTATAAAATCAGTGTATATATTAGTTAAATGTGTGAATAAACTGCAGAAGATTAATAAAAGAGCAATCTAGTGCTTTTAAACCTCTATAGCTTCTAATTAAATTTGTATCTATGTATCCAGTTACCGCACATGTAAGTAAGTATATATTGGAACTTGTAATAAATGTACAAATTAAATAATACAATTAATGCATTATATGTGATATGACTAAGAAGAGATGATTATAGTAGAGATAAGTAGCACTTAAGTTAAACTTTAAATAATATTTAAGAACAAAATTGTAGTTATTATTAAAAATAAAATTGAAAAAAATTGAGGCAGTTGAAATTTATCAAAAATATTCAATATGGATTACAACCTATAAAAAAATGTTTGTCAATCTATTTGTAAATTTACTGGATGGTAGACATGTATGAGTAAAGTATGATATTTGAATAAAAATGAATTCTTAATTTTTTTTTTTTTTTAAGAAATTCATATGGGAATAGGAGTGTACATACTGTTTAATTGTTATTCCTAAATTATTGTAAATGTTTTTAACTTAATCGAAGTTCTTGATAAAGCAGCGTTCTTTCTATTGTCTGCGTTGTTGCATGGTTGTACATTGTTCAATGTGTTGATTATATCTGTATAGATACACTATTTGTTAATAAAAATTTAAAACAATTATTCTTCTGGCTACAACAATTTCATAAATTTCCTATGTATCCCACCGTTTTTTATATTTCATTTGGGTAATTTTTGAATATTAGCAATACAAATCATCACTTCGAGACAATAAAACATGAAAATAGGATTGAAATCAATCTATTATTTTTTAATTATTGTAATATAAATCAGCATGATTACAAAAATTTTAGATTAATGCAATACGACTTTTATATTGTAAAACATTATTTACATAAGATTTAAGAGCACTTAGTTTTAGAAATCATCATTCATTATAATTAAATAAATAAATAAAAATGAATGTTTAGTATTTTTTTATATTTAAGGGGAGGCGGAATCTCTGTATAACTATGTATATGTTAACATGGGGAACATTATCTCAAAATCTATTAGCTCAAAGATTTTTTGGAGTAATGATTCTTGTTACATATATTGAGTTTTTAAGTATTTCTATTTCGACAAATTCAGTCAATTACTTTCCAAGACAATGTTTTTATTTGCCAAAAATATAAACTTTTGGAAAAATACAAAAAAAAAAATCATGTTTACAACTTACAGATTAGACATTTCGGAAGTAAATTTGGGACATAAAGATCTATGTAAATTGGTTCAATAATACTTATTATAGCTTATTATGCTTATTATTCTATAAAAATATTCCAACTGTACTCCAAGATTATCTGGAAATTGTTAGTGCAGAAGCACTTTTATTATTTTGTTTTATAACGGAATACTTATATAAAGTACAGTATCATTCTAACCAGAAAAAGTTCTACTTTCATATAAAAATGTCTATTTTCATACTTTTATATTTTTTTGCAGCCCGCCTCTCCAATATACATATATAAGTAATGTTGAATAATCGACCAAAGATAAATATTTATAATTTTTTACAATGAATTTTTATATGTACCCTCAGTATGTAAAATCGATATAATAATTATCATTCCCTTTTATAAAGTATATTGTGAATCAATAGGTAAAGGTGGGCTTCATTACGGCCAGTGGTAGAAAAACCCATCACCAATTCTAATAGTAAGAAAATTGTGCTAATAGTGATTTAAAAAGCAAGATAATAAAATAAAAAAATTCTAAGATGAAATATAATTATATGGTAAAACAATAACAATATAAAAGTTCTATATGATTAATCAGAATTTCGCTAGAACAGAAAACATGTCTTAAAAAAAAAAGAAATTTTCAAATATTTAAAATTGAAATTTCATTAGACAGATGTACCAAACTAAATACATTTCTTATAGAAATATAAATTTTATACAAAAGTAAAATAGTTTTTACTTATTTCAATATTGAATGTTAATGTTCCTATGTTAATATTTCTAAATGGGTTTTCATTTAGAATAAAATAAAATAATGATGATCTTTAAAATCCTGTTTATATTTTTATCTTTGAGGAATTGAAATATTCACCTATTTAAATTTATATGGTTTTATCAAACTAATTTATAGCATATTTATTTGCGATTATTTAATATTCACAATTTCAGGTTACGGATTTCTGTGTCTTTTCTTCTTTGTTATAACTTATTCATTGCAGCCTTAAAGAGGACATGATATATGGGTGGAAACGTAAGATTCAAAAATTTGTTTACTATTCTTTTTGTGTTAATCTTGACCTCCGTTCGGATCATCTCCTAACACTTTATTTGTTAATTGATTCCAAAAGATGTTTTCGTAATATATATCATTTATTTTATACCGTTGCTCATAAAGTATTAATTAAAATGAATATACTGAAATGAATAAATACTAATTATTTGAACATTTATTTTTCTTCTTCGAAATTGAGGGGAATGGTGTGCAGTCTATATGATGCGTGTTATCCATGTTATTTTATCTAGGATATCTTACTTATACCAGACCCTTACCTTACGAGAGAGAGGCTTATTTTTAGAATGACTAAAGCTGTAATTATTAACTGAAAATATTTTATATTATACAATACACCCTGGATTATTAATACAGCCCTTTGAAACCCAAATCGATTGACAGAACGAACAAAGGACGGAAACTCCCTTCGCTGAGATATTTTGAGCAGAACTAAACGCTATTAGGGCTGTACTACACTGGCAACCGAGTGACATGAAAGGGCAGCTGATAGGGTTTGAATTAACATATTTTTAGCGGATGGTAAGCTAAGGTGGCCACAAAAGGCTAAATGGCCCCTGACCATCAACCTCTTTCATCATCCTCCTCAGATTGTAATCCGCTAACCACCGCTTCGATTAGAGGGCCCGCCTTTCAGCCCTTATTGTCGACCAATTACCGCCTGTCTTCTAAATCTCATCTCTTCTTCTATTTGCAGCCAATTTCATCCACTTCAGCCTTTAATCTCGAGCCAATATAAATCGATTCGTTCTGAAACATGGGCGGCTGGATACTACAAAAGCAATTCTAGCACAGGTGTAATTCAATTGTGTTGTGGAGTCTATGATACGTTTCTGGAAACTATATTATTGGTTTTCATGTATGATGAAACTTATTTTGTTTTTATATAGACAATGATTAGATAACACTACCTCGTCATAATACAACTGAAAAATTGATAATAAATAATTATATTTCTAGTCGCTTCACAGAAAACAACTATTTTATGAATGATTTTATGAATGAATGAAAACCATCATCTTCAAAAATTGTAAGCAATTTAAAAGCAGAACATCTATATTTGGCTTTAAGCCAAAGGCCTATCTGGCATAGTTTCGTTTTTTTGTTAGAGTTATTTCTTTATTCAAACCAGTCAGTGGCATGAGAGACATGGGGAAGGGTAATCCCTTCTTCCTGCCTTGATGAAAACGTTAGAGAAGGAGATCCCTAATTGAGCTGTAGGAGTTAGTATGCCCTAGTAATTTGTCGATAAATCTTTGGTATGTCTTAATGAGTTCGTTAATTGTTAACATATGAAGGGCATTATTTAAAGTAATAATAGTAATAAACCGAAAAGTTTACTTAAATCTTTTTGTCTGTCCATATATCTGTGAAGCATATGTCCAAATGTCTTAAGTAATTATTAGGGTTCAATTTCGAACTTCTTTCTAGAAGTTCATCAGTCATGAAATTTTGCAAGATGGTGTAAAGTGTGAGGAGCGTTTGTAGGACTTTTATGTCTATCTAGGATTATGGTGTTGTATGCATTGGTCGTTGTTGCTGTCGTGAAACTGTTGAATGTTTCAGTTTTTTGAATTGATATTTATTAGATTTTAAGGATATAAAATTAAATATAAGTAGTTCTCAAGCAGATTATAGTCAGATTTTTTTATTCCATTAGGAGTTTAAAGTTATGATCTGGGAAATACTGGAATAGTCGACGAGCAGTTTCTTTTAGCCAATTTGGGTTAGTAAGAAGATTGCATGTAACTTGGGCATAATTTGCTCATATTCGCAAATACGTTAGATGAATATTATACAATTAAACCATATACATAATACTTTACGCAACCTAGATTTTGTTTCTTTTAGACTTGGCGGCTACTTTCATTTTAACTAGCTATTCAATTCATTCTCATGAGGCCTGTTCTTTGAAAAATAATCTTTTGGATTCCGGAATAAAACCATGTAAACCTAGTAAATATCCCTATGAATTGAAATTTATTAAGCAATTTTTTTAATACAATACTAAATGAAGATGCATAGGTGTGGCAATATGCTTGATAGAAATCCGATGAATATTATCATTGTAGTGAATTCAATAAAACTTTCCAGTTTCGCTCTGGTATTTACAATGACATCTGGATTGTTCTTATGGTCTTTGTTATTACCTGCAACTTCAAGTGACATCCACATGCTTATTCCGTTTATTTTTCTTGTGGAGAGTTGAGTTATAGGATTAGTGGAACATTTCTAAACTATCTTTTAAGAGGCAAGATGGCATTTTCCAACAGAGCAATAGAAGTTTACGAGCCGATTGACTGTTATATTTTTTTATTAATATATTAATTAAAAACAATACGATCACTTATATCATAGACTATACATATGTATCAAGATTATTATTTAAATTTGTTATAAGTTCTTGTTATTATTTCTAATATTGAAAATTCTTTATAGTGAACGTAATAGATATACACTCAGATGCAAATTAAGGGGGAAAATCAGTCTGAAATATAGTGAAGAAGACAGATAATAGTCAATTTCGAGACGATGGGGAGAGGGAAGACTCCATTAAAGTGTAATATAAGAAGAGGGGACGGGGCTGATCTGTATTCTCAAGGAGGCAGAGCGATACCTCGTTACCACTCCCGAATTCCTGAATGCAAAACCTATCTCTCCCTCCGAGGCAACTTTTTATCAGTTTAAAACTCGACACTGCCAGCTTACGACAGTTAATACATGCAAATTGTAGCTGCTTACCTCGACGGCGATGAATAAGGAAGGTATCCTGCAAACAGGATTATTTCTTCATTATTTTTCCACCGGCAATACCCCTCCCCCTCTCCCTGGAGGGTGAGATTGGTACTGAAAGGTAGTAAGGTGAATCGCTTGCTCCATACCCATGCCGGATTGCCAGGAGCAGATCCAAGGAGTTGACCACCCAGGGCCCTGCGCTTTAGGATACCCCGCGCCTTAGAAAAATTAAATAAATGACTAAAACATTATTGGAAAATTCATAGTTTTAGTGGGTCCTGGACTCCCTCTTCCTGTTGGTAAGTAATTCCATACCTCCAGCAGCCTTCTATCTTAAACTAGGTGTGGCCCGCAAGATCCGCTAAAGCGGATTTCGTTCTAAAGTTTCATTATTTGATATTCTTAAATATCATTTGAATAATCTAGGTAATATGCTCTATTCAGAAATTATCAATATATTCATTCTCTGGTAGAATAATGAAAGAGCTGACCTTGTTGGTAACATAATATACCCACTACTGGATTAATGAAATGGAAGGAACACCAAATGAGAGGTACTTATGCCCCTCTTGGAAAACAGTAGGTAACATAGACAATTCCATTTGGTGCTATAGATAAGAGATAAGAGAGGGTGGAATTGGATTTTAACTGCAGCGGGTTAACGGATCCTAATGGATTGCCCTCGTTATGTGGATTATTTAGTTATCAGATGCCCACCACCACCACGGCAAACACTCATCAGCCGATCTCCGCGTACGGTACGATCATCTGATAATGCTGAGCGGTATGTCTGCTTCAAGATGTTCAATCTCGCTTAGTCATAGCTGTCTTGGAAAAAAACTAATAAATTTCCCTTACCTCAGGTACAAAGTCTATCACACGTCAAAGGTAATATTTAGCTTAGTGAAGAATGGCTAACAGTATGTGTTTCCTGAATGAAAATTGCACAGGAAATTTACAAATGAAATGCTGAAATTTAGTAGACGGTTTTATAAAAAAATATTGAACAACTGGAGCAGTAATAATTTTTGGTGATTTGGGATTTTAAGAACACACTACATTTTCTAATTGGTATTTATTTTATTGTGTTTTCAACCTTTTGTGTTTTTGTTTTTTTAAATTATTTTCTTGTTACTCTCTTTATATAGTTTTCCTTTTTGTTTATATTTTTGTTAGTATTTGATTGTAATAGTATTATATATGCAAGAATTGTGACTATGTATTTCAAATTTAAATTAACGTAGGGTCCACACATCAAGAACAAACTAAAAACGCTAAACCAAAGACTACAACTATTATACTCACTTCTTTCATGACGTTCAAAATTGAAACTTAGTAATAAATTGTACACTCACTTACTTACTTAAGCCCATCTGGACATACGCTTCACAGATTTACGGGACTGCCAAAAAAACTAACATACAGAAACTTCAAATTTTTCAGTCAAAAACTTTTAGGACTATCACCAAAGCTCCTTGATATATCAGCAACATTACTGTATGTAAATACAGACCTCTATATGCCAATAGTTAACGGACCCACTACAAACGATTTCACGATAACTTACACGGGCATCCCAACACATACAAGACATGGCGACAACCAACATGCCTGCCAACACCCGCAGAAGGTTGAAGAGGAGCTGGATGAGGGATCTCCTAGTCTAGCCATGCACGATAATCACGACAGGAAGAGATGCCGCTGGATACTACTCTTTATCATGGCTTTCATGCCACGATAACATATTCTTTGCCAGCACATAAACTGATTGTCTCATCAACAGATGTGAATAAAAAAAATAAAGCCCAAACAATTAACGTGAGACTTTAACGGAATCATCTAATTTAAAATTATCCGACCACTTTCGTTTCTGACAGCCATTTATACACAATTTAGACGTTAACTCATTTTCGTCAATATAGTTACCCAAAATAGTTTAGATATTCTAAGAACAATGATAATAAGTTTCTCTAGCGTTTATTTTCCCAACAACTATAAAGTTATTTTTATTCATTATTCTAAGTGCATGTATTTTTTTATATTTATTGTGGGTTTATTATCATTATTTTTTTTTTTATAATTTATTTTTCTCTTGTAACTTTACTTAGTAATAGTAATTTAATTCAATTTTACAATATTGAAAAGCTAGTTCTATTATATCATATTATATTATATTATATTAAGATACTTTAATAACAATAATAATGTGTGTGTGTGTTATATACACACATATATATTTATTACATGCATTATTGTATATACTAAACATATCAGGACCGTTTTAATATCTTAATATCCGTTTATATTTCTTAATAGTAAATTGAATTTTAATCAATAATAAGGCAATTTTATAAAAATTTTAAGGATGTTCATCATTTATCATTGATTGCAACTTAATATTCTCTTAATATATTTGCTCTACTTTTATGGGTCTCGTCCTCAAAAGAAAAATCAGACAATTAATAATGATGTATACAAAATTTTGTGCAATTGTTAATTTATTTATGATTATTAAAAGGATAATAAGTAGTTATCGAAAGCGCCGTGACAGTTAGCTTGAGATAGATTTTCGCTAGTTCTGCCCACCATGCGGTGGTCGTTCCTGCAGGCAGTTGACTACTGCTTTGAGGGAATAGAACGAGGCATATTTTGTTGGCACTGCTCGGCAGTCTAGGTGTGGTATCATATCTATACAGCTGCTGCTCTGACCGCACCAGAAAGGGTCTTACTGCCACAATTGCGACGGGTCCCGCTTCTTTTCTTTTAACAAAATGTCAAATAAGAGATTTGATGAGAATGAAGATGAACGTCTTGTAGAGCTCTAAGATGTATGATAACAATATAATTTTTAGTTTTTTTTTCTTAAAAGTTTATTCATGAATTGAATGCTTATGATAATAAAATAACACAAATTAAAAATGAAATAAACTTTCTTGTTTCTTTATTTGTTATTCATTAAAATTTGCTTGAAAAAAATTAAACAAATTTCACAAGTAGAGAATCGTTTATATATAAACCATTTTTCTTCCATGGAGGAATATATTAAGTCTAAAAAAGCTTCTGAATCCCTCCTCATCATTCCGCAAATGACAAGATATTAATTTAGCATAAAGTCCTTCATTTTTCCGGGTTTGGAATATGGTGTTAGCATTAAATCTTGTTAATAACATAATTTCCTTTTCCCCTACTTCTTCTTGTGATAAAAAAGCAATAATTGCATCCATGCTACAAATTTGTATGTAAATTTTCCTTTCATGAAGGTTATGACGTTATAGTTTTAAAGGTTTTAACGATATATATTCATTCACAATATATTATAACGATACAGTATGATTATACATATAGAAAAGGTTATAACTATATAGGTTATGCGATAGGAGTTGGCCGCTAAGGTGAGTAGTTTCAATGGAATATACAAGAAGTAGCAGTTAGCGGTTGTGGTTGGCAAGCGCTGTTGACCGCTACGGGGTACAGCGGAAGTCTACCTTTACAGAGCATCTTAATCTGCTCTGGAACGTTCAAATACATGATGAGGTGAGCTATTTTATCTATCAAAGACTAAAGTTACCTGAATTCGTGCACTACTGCTTTTGATGGATGACTTAAATCATTGACTTGGATGATGGACATGTAGATAGTAAATTTATTTCGATGAACATTAAGTAAAAAAAATCGTGAAGAATAATTGTATAGATATTATTATAGCAATTAATTAATTACTATAATGCAGTTACCTAATATAATTTAGTATATGCAGCTACCTTTTGTGATATTACTGAAACTAAAACAAAAAAAAAAATACTGTAATAATATACATTATTTTTAGTGACGAAACTGTTTATTTACGTTTTAAAACATGTAGACAAGTTATATGAATTAATTAGCAATATTATAAAATTTCAAATATAAATTTTTAATTTGGAAAAATTTATTCTGTTACGCAACGATTAAATAGGAATGATCCCTTTTTGACCAATATCTGATTATCCACTGAAGATTTAAAATAATTTTAAGGCATTTTGAATCTCTAGGCCTTGGTTTAGTGCAACGTAGACCAAAACGTGAACATAAATGGTAGTTAACAAAGTTGAAGTGCACTACAATCGATTGATGCCAATAACTTCAACGTCGAATTTAAATGGAAGTCAGCCATATTAAACTTCTCAACACATGAAACATAAATTCAATTGTCCACACTTCAAGATTCTATCTGGGTATCTGTATCTTGAATAAAAAATATATTTAAAAGATAAAATATTGTAATCATAATTCATTTATTGTTGGTGTAGCTTATAACGTATGGACATTTCTTAAAGTGGACGAGACTTTGCATGAAATTGTCAACTCACTAGGGAAAACCGACGTCGAAGACAATAAAAGCAGTTTGCCAATTTACCATGAAGGAGAAAGGTGATAAGTGTTGACCACTTGTTCACTTTAGCCGGGCTCCGTGAAAAGTATCAAGAAGACGACGAAGAGGGATAAAAGAGAATGCTAATCTGTCACGTAGTGGAAAACTCGATACCAAGAGTGGGACGGGGGCTGAGGGCTTATATAAATTCGAGGTAAAGTGTCTCCCTAAAGCGAGCTCCCTCCGCCAACTCAATTTCCCTGACATCTCAATACTGCTCTGAATTGTCAGCCCTTCTGGGAATTGTTGGCTCCTCCCCAGTCCGATCTGACCGGATACTCATTTTTTATTAAAAGCCTTTCCTTTACCGATACACCTCTATACGTGGGGGAGCTCTCTAAAACCACTCTCCCAATCTACACCTTCTAACAGCTCATATGGATTCATGAACCCTTTCATCCCAGAACTTATATATTTTCGGTGTAAGCATCGATACAGATAATTAAAAATATTTTTTGTTTTATAGAAAATTCATCACTACTCACCGAATCTAAAACAGAATATTCATTATCATAATCTTTGTCCGGACATACCATATTGTGAATACTTGGTCGAGAACGCTATAAAAATTAATTATAATTTAATCTGCATTAATTCAAAAAACTGCTTTTCAATAAATAAATGTTATTAATAAAATATCATGTTGGCTTAATACTTCCTTCCCCATGTGCTATAAAGAACTATTTTTCTTTCACAAGAATAAAAATAACATATTCTAGAGTATCCACATTAGGCAGTAGTTTTGTGCGATATACATTTGAATTTTTTATAATCTACTCATTCTGACCTACCTAGAAAGATTTTCGGACTTATATCTCTCTTCTTGGTCCAACAGTAGTCGGCCAGCATATTAGAACTCCCCTTGCATTTGTACATCTTTTACATTGTAGAAATTTGCTGATAAAAACGCTCACTGTACTCATCGCTGACAGCCCCAAGTTTATCCGGAAAGAAGTTTAAGTCAGAGTGCAAGAAGTGAATTTTTAAAGACGTGTTGGATCTCATAGCTTTATAAAAATGATAAATATCAGCCACTATGTCACGTTAGTTTTCTGTTTTACGGTTTTCAAGAAAATTGCAACATACATTTTTGAAAGAGTGCCAGGCTGCTTTTTCCGGTGGATTTAACAGTCCGTCAAAATGTTCCTCATCCATTAATGACTGTATTTGTAGTCCAATAAAAATTCCTTCTTTCAGTTTAGCATCGCTGGCTTTTTTTTTCTTTTTTTTTTATATTTTTATAAGTGGCATTAGATTCCTCCATACAGCCATGAATAGGTCGCTGGCTTTGATGAATTCAAAAGTAAAAGAATCCACCAGAAAGTTTATCCATAGCTATGACGAATTTTTTCATTATTCCTAATATGAAATGGAGGTAAATATATTTTTATCAGGATTCACTAAAGGGACATGTGACACATTTTTCTGGTCAGGGATAAGAAATTCACGGTTAAGCCATGATTTTCTAACGTAGTGAGACTTCCCATTTATGTTGTCCCATTCGCACAAAAAAACAGCAAAATTTAGTGAATCCATGTTTTAATCCAAGCAATAAAGCAATGACCTTTAAATCACCTGAGATATACCATTTATATTTTTCATATTAGATTTTCTCAAATACTAGTTTCACAGCGGTATGCGCTCGCTACAGTTATTTGCGGAAGTTCATTGCCAATATGTTGTAGCACAAGCCTTCAAACTAACGTTAGAGGAGTCTCTGAACAATTGTCACTCATCTGACCGGTTGCCAGTCAAAATACCATTTTCTTCATAGAAGCAGTCTTTTAAATCACTATGGCGGCTATGTTAACTACATATTCTTACACCTTTCTGGAGTAGGTTCCAGCCTTTGAGTCTGAAAGTTAAAATTTCAACATGCTGTTTAGATAGGTTTAAATACTGAATTAGGCCATTTAGGTCTTGTTGATTGGGTAAGTATGGTTCTGATGAACAGCTACTGATTTCTTATTTAGGATCATTTGTATTTTCGTCTGAAGCATTTTCAGTCTGAGCTAGGTCAGAAGCAGAGTCATCGCTTAAGTTCATATCTGGATGTACTGATACAAGTAACTCTTCAGGTCTCATTGCAGATGGAAAGTTCGGATACGTAACTGTATATTTTGTTTTAGATGTGACTCCTTTAATAATATTACAAAAATAACAATCAGTTAAATAATCCTTCGGTTCCCTCTAAATCATGAGAATTGCAAGTGTCATATGATGTGTACCATTTTTACATCCAGTCAGTAGTCCAACACACGAAACATAGCATAATCAAAACCACAAATTTGACCTCCAGAGTAAAGTTCATAACACTTTTTTTGCGTGACATGAAATTTTGCCTCTAAGACTGGAAGGTCAGCTGACCACAAATATAGCAGAAATTATCTGCATGATTAACACACTTTCTTGGCAAGATGAAAAAACAAAATACAACATACACAATGCACTTCTAAACAGAATGGAAGGTAATTTAAAAGGTTTGTATGACAGAAAAGAAGATTATCTTAAGAGGTTTCTATGACAGTAAAGAAGCTTATATTAAAATGTTCCTTTGGCGGAAAGGAAGATTATATTAAAGGGTTCCTGTGACGAAAAGGAGGTTATATTGAAAGGTTCCTGTGACGGAAAGGAAGGTTATATCATGGAGGAAGAAAGATACTAATATCTTCCTTCCTCCATGGGTTATATTATAAGATTCGTTTGACGGAAAGGAAGGTTATATTAAAATGTTCCTATGACGGAAAGGAAGGTTATATTAAAAGGTTTCTGTGACGGAAAGGAAGGTTATGTTAAAAGGTTCCTGTGACGGAAAGGAAGGTTATATTGAAAGGTTCCTGTGACGGAAAGGAACGTTATATCATGGAGGAAGAAAGATGCTAATATCTTCCTTCCTCCATAGGTTATATTATAAGATTCTTTGACGGAAAGGAAGGTTATATTAAAATGTTTCTATGACGGAAAGGAAGGTTAGATTAAAAGGTTCCTATGAAAGGTCAAAGAAAACGCTAAAAATCAGATTTTGAAAAGTGGCTGTCACAGGAAAACTATGCCTGATTGAAAAATTCTGACAACATGTCTGCATCAGTTACTAATCAGATTTCTTGTGAAGAACATCTTGTCGACAAGGGTTATCGTACAAATGTTGGTGTGTATTAATTTAAAATGTAAAAAATGTAGTCGTTGTATTACATTCCGGTTCGTAATCGTGATGTTTCTTTCTTTTGTTTTCGTAGATAGTGCATTTTCAGATAGTAACTGCAAAAACTAACAAAAGTAGACTGCTCTTTTTCTAAATTTAAAATGATTAAAATTTGTATGAGATCAGGATCCACTGGCAGATATGTCACAGCTTTCATTTGAAAATGAACGAGTTAAAGAAATTGACTTTTTTAACTTCATTGATATTTTTTCTCAGAAAAGATCTAGGAATTCCATTTAAGTAGTCCAATATGGTCTACACAGTTACAGTTAATTAATAAATAAAAGTTAATTAAGTTTAATAGTTATATTACCCTGCAAGATACGGTGATCAATTAATCAGAAGCCACACATGTATACACTGTGTCTATAAATTTGTGGAATTAAAGAAGTAATAATATAAAATAACTATTAGATTTCTGGTTCTTTCATTATCGTTATAATTTCCAGAAGCTTATTAGGTAAAAGGTTGTGCTTCTTGCTTTTTCTAATTCAAATACTTATTTAAATTTAATATTATAACTGTATTGTATTATTGTAATATTGTAAATATATTAATAATTACATGGACTGTATAGTGAAACATATATAATACCTTTTTTGGATATATATTAATTTTAATTGACGGTGAATAGAATTCATTGCGTGAAGGTCCCGCAAAATGAATCTTTACACTTTACAAAGGGTAGGCAAATATGACCAAAATGCCTACTTGCCGGTCTAGTTCCCCCTAGTGTATCTAGGATCTAGTGTACCAGTACACTTCTCTCTTCTGAATCCCAAAAAACAAATTTAGAAGGTCAAACCAATTTTCCCTTCTGTGCCACGGTCTCCCTCGTCAGTTTAGCGCTAATTGCCAATTAACAGGTTCGTTCTTAATTTATTCCAGCAATTTCGCAAGCTTATTTGAATCGTTTCGACACTACTGGATGCATGGCCATACCGATTCCGATTTTGTCTCGTTTATATTTCGGTTATAGGAAAGTTCCTTGATATAAATTTTAATTAAGATGAATAATCCACATCACGGATTAAATCTCTGGAAGAGATTTTTATCATTATATAACCAAAAAATATAATTGGATGCCGACCCAATTGAAGGAAATAATCTGCAAACATTTCTAAAAACTAAATATTTCGTATACATCAGTTAATGAAACCTAAATAGCTTAGATAAATTAATATATTGCTTATTAACCCTGTAAGTGTAATTATTAAACACCTCAATATTGTGGAATAGCTTATATGACCTTTTAGGATTGCATTTCTTGATTTGCCTGTACTTGAAAAATATCTTTTACAAGGTCTCCCACGACAAAAGATCAGTATTTCGAAAACCACAAAATATGAAGCAAAAATGGATGAGAGCAAAGTTGAAAAATCTTGCTAGAGAGAGAGATACTGAGAGAGAGAAATCCCTCTTTCATTTACCTCAAGTTGGAGACAAAAATTTTTTTAAAACAAAAAATCAAATATATTGTTTTATATAAAGTATTATTAATTTTTTCAAGGATAAAGAGCTTTTAATAATCATATTTTTATTTCTAGGTATAATTTAACCATTATAAACTTTTTCACATTGTAAATATGTATGGTTGTGTGTGGTTCTGCTTATTTAAAAAAATAAATAAAATAATATATTTATAGTGTAAATGTTAATTGGTAAACAATATTAATTATAAGTGGCAGATGATAATACTTAATTTTGTTTAGTGCATGGTACGAGGCAAGTTGGTGGTCTGAATTGGCTTGAAACTTACTTAAAGTCATTTACTTAAAAATCCACCAGAACCAGGGACGTACGCAATTTTTTTTTTCCGGGGGATTTAATTTTTTTTTCAGGGAGGGTGGTGATTTAGTTACAAGAAGGCAAGTAATCACCTAAATGTCTATAATCGACAAAGTGGGCGTAAGTTTTAGGGGCAAGCATGAAATATGAATACAAAAATTATTGATAAAAATACAAAAAATATTACCCAAAATATTAACTATATGTTGGTGGGTATGACAATCAATTTTTTTTATATATTTCGGAGGAGGAATGTATCCGATATATTGCGTTGGCCACTGACCTGAACGTACCAATTGCTTTTCCGATCTCTTTATGAAACATAATGTAAAATTTAAATTTCACAATTAGGAAAAAATAAATAATGGAATCGATAATCTAGACATAGAAAAATTAATTAGAACAGACGCTTTCATAGTCATTATAAAATATTTAACTAACGATCAAATAAATTATTAAACAATAGGAAAATATATATCCACATTTATGATAAATACATGATAAATAAATTTTAAAAAATAAACCGAGCTATACCAATTTACAGTACTTTGTCTCGGCACTACCAAAGTTTCTCATCCGAAAAAAATTATAGTGAATAAATATTGAGTATATCACTAATGTTGTTTTGTGATTATTATGTTTGCTTCAAATTGATATATACACTTTTTATTTTCGCAATCTAACTTATTTGATCAGCCTCACTTTTGAATAAGGTGTTTCTCTCTGAGTAATGTGAGGTACATAATATTTAAAAAAAGAAGAAAACCATTGAACACAAGAATTGAATTCATTAGAATTATTTATAGTTAATATATATATATATATATATATATATATATATATATATATATATATATATATATATATATATATATATTTAAATATACACAAGCGAGGCATTTTGGCATTATAAAACATACAAGAAAACATTTAAGTAATTTGTGCATAAAGACACACTTGAAAGAAATGGAGACTGTACCTTTACCAGAATCTAGTAATAATGCAGCTCCCAATTGGAAAGTAATCCCATTGAAAAACACATTAGCTATAAAATATGAAAGAGAATTTGTTGTATATAGAGGGAAGGAGGAAGGGAAAGCTATTGAGGAAGGAAAATCCCTTTCCTTTCACAATCCCGGATAAAGAATTCATATAAAAGCGGTGCACGGGTAAGGAAATAAATCCACCGGAGAGAAGCCTGAGAGAATCCAGGATGCTCTGCCTGGCTGCGCTGCCCCCCAACTTTTTATAAATGCTCCGTACACTCCCAGTAATTTCCCAAATGGAACTTTGCATATTCACCCTGGCGGAGGCTCGGCACCAAACCCTCTTCCTCTCGGCTGTCTTTTATACACTTTCCTATTAGATAATAATAGCATGTTTTTCTGGTATCTATGATTGGAACAGCAATAAAAGAATCCTCAAATATTTTCAAAATACGTGGAACAAATGGAATGAATGAGTAAATCAATGGCACGAAGAAAATTCATTTTTTTGAGATTAGTATTTAAAATGTTTTCAAATAGATGGATTCGAGCAAAAAAAAAATACATCATCTTAGTTACTATGGTATCTGTTATTAGTTAATAGATACTTATTTCTATGCTTTTAAATCCCCACAAATTATTTAATAATGATTCTGAAACGATTATCAAAATAAAAGATTAAAAAACTCTCCATAAAATAATCGAAAGAATCGAATAACTAAATTTAAATTTATGGCATGTGAGTAGCATTGTTTAACTGTTTAATCCTTTAAATATTTGATAGTCATCATTAATTGTCTTTTAAATTAATTATTGTAGTTTTTAAGAAAATTGATGTCAGAATTTAAGATATTATATTGGCCTTTCGTTCTAATGTGTTTCTTCAACAATTAATTATTGATTTCTTTCTCGAACTTATTGTTTAAGAGTTCTTTAGCGTACAATAAAATTTACGAATATTAAAAATAAGTATATCTTACATAGAAGACACGAGAATTTTAGAAAGGCTTAGGTGGTGCAAATCACAAAAAAAGTGGGGAAACATCACTATTTAATGAAAAGGAAAAAGAAGAATGTTATTGGAGAGAAGTGCTGAAAATAATTAGAAAAGATTAGGATTTAGGGGCCACGATTAAGACCCAGATTCAATAAAAAAGGGGATCATTTAACTTTCCAGGAAAAACATAAGCGAACGCGATGAGTTTTGTAAGTCACGTCTAAAAAAATATGGCAACTAAGGACGAGGAAACGTAAAGTATCATTTGAGACGAATTTGAAGATCTGAAATAAGTGCGGAAATAATTGAAGAAATCAAATCTGCAAATTTTTAGAGTATAATTTTTAACTCCACTTCCACTATTTTGTATGTCGATCAACTAACTTTTGTAATAAGATATGATTAATCCTGTGGTAATACAATGGGAAGATATGTAAAATCCATTTCCATAGCGAAACACATGCCTTCATATTTGGAGCAAGAAGTTTTGCTAACTTTAATAAAATTAAGAGTAGATATTAAAAAAGATTTTCATTTATTAATACTTCTAATATTCAGGGTGCCCAAGTGCCCAGGTATATAGAAAAAGAAATAAAATTCAGTATGTTATGTTTGTGCTGGATTTATTCCTTTCTTTTTTCTGGTTAGCTAGAGCAGATACTGTATTAGCTATAAAATTTGGTTTTATCTTAAAAGACTTGGGCCATGTATAAGAGGATTAACATCTAACGAAAATGGACATATATGCAATTGGTTTACTTCTATCGTTGTTTCCAGTGATAAATAGGAAGCTTTAAATCTGTCAGCTTTAAACCTTAGAAATAAGAGGCTGATTATTATTTATTTATTAGACCAATCCCATTGTATGCATGTCCAATATGATCCAATACTTGTGTCACTAATTTTACAAAAAATTACAAATTGTACAAAATAAATGTATGAGATTTATTGGTTCTCTACCCAGAAACACCTCAATAACGCAGAGGCATGAAGTTATGGTATTTAGAAAATCCAAGACTATGTTTTAAAGCTTAAAACAGATTTCTTTGAATCTTGTAACAACAGCCCTTATGAACACATAAAAACAATAGTAAATTGTACCATAGATGATTTATGTCACAAAAATGTAAACATAAACGATTAAAGCATACTTTATTGGGATTTTATAAATAGTGACATAAGTTTATGTATCTTTATCTTGCCCAAAGAGTGGCATTTTTTTTTCTTTCTTTTTTTCACATAGTGTAACATTATTTGTATAATAACAATTAGAAATTTGTTTCTAAGTGAGTTATAAAAGCAAATGCTTGAATTACTTATCACTAAATTAATTAAATTGTACATATTGTAAATCAATTAATACAAAAGAAAGTAGAAGAATAACAAACCCACAGACAACAAAAGATAAAAATGGTTTTTGATGAATTCAAACACGAATTTATAATAATAGAAAATTTTATAGTCAATTAATTTTATGTTAAATGTGGTAAATACCAAGGGAGAACAATCTTGAAGAGCTCAGGCATATAAAGGAAATTAATGTTGAACTATTTCGAATATTTTCTGATTTGAATTTATCAAAATAAGAAAAAAAGAATGTGATAAATAAGTAGAAGAATATTTACCACAATGACATTGATGATTATACTATTTAAGATGGTTTTGACCATTTTTTAATATATCAAAAAGAAAGTAAGGAAATGAAAATGAAAACCATACCAGACATTTATCTGGTAGCTAATGAAATGCCCCGCACATTTCGGAATATTAAAATATAATTATATATTTTTTTTGAATCCATTCCAGAAGAAAGGTCATTTTCTATTAAAAAGCGTGTAAAAAATAATTTAAGAAGTTGACACTGCCAAAATGATTGATGAATGTGCAAGACATAATCTGAGAAGGAAAATGATCTGAAAAAAAAGAAAGAAAAATATTTGGTGTGCCCACGGACACGACTTTTCTTACTGCTTTGGGTTCAAAGTCAAATACAATAACTGTTTGCTGTAGCATTGCTAATATTAGTGCGATTTTATTTATTTTGTTTTTTTTCGATGGACAATTTAATCTTATATTAAATAACCGGATCATTATTTAATAGATACTTAAACTGTCCTGACAGATGTATAGTTTTGTAGTTATTAGGGAAATTAAAGAAAAGTGAACAGAGTTCCATGAAAACATGCACAAAATTCTCTTAACATAATTGACCGATTTCGATAAATTTTGTTTTGTTATATAGGTAATTTAATTTCCTTACAAATAAGTGACCACATGATCTGGCAAAAATGCATAGTTTTCGAGTTACACTAAAATAAAATTTTCCTTCCGTCATTACTTTTTTCCTTATTTTTCTCTTTGATGTATCATATATATATGAATAGTTATAGGGCTTAAAGGACTTTAAGCAAGTTTCACCAAAATCGTTAAAACCGCTTTGGCGCTATCGGCTGAAGAAAAAGACGTTTATTAGCTATTACGCAGCTGTTGATTTGGGTGTCTGATTTGGTACGCAGGTATCGGGGACCAAAACTCAACAAAATGAAATAAAAATCAGTCCACTCATTGAAGAGATAATCGTCGTACAGACAGACCTCTTTCAGGATAGCGAAAATGCCGTTGTAAAACTCATGAAGTTCTTCAGAAAGATTGGCATATATCAAAAAATCTGAATTTGAACACAACGCAAATGACCCTCTATGGTATAGGCGTTAAACAAATAAAAATAATATGTTAACCAATAATATTATTATAAAAATATTAAAAGTAATTGCAATTTTAATTTTATTAATAAAGGACTCAATATCCTTTTAGATTTGCCAGAAGATAATTTGAAATTTGACCGAAACGTCGTAACATAATAAAAATAAACGTGGTGCACTAAATACCCCCAATATTAATGGCTTTTCAGTGCATGGAAGTTTTTCTATAATTTTATAATAAAACCGCCTTATTATTGTTCATAATATAATAATTTTAAGCCATGCTATGAAATCATATAAGCTACATAAAAAGAATTATAAGATTTCATATGGATTGTTTTTATTATTTCATGTGGTTTTTGACAGGTACCTTTGTGGGATTGAGAGTTCTGCAGATTGGTTTGGGAATATTGAACCATTGGTCCCAGTCAGATCAAAGAGATGGGCACTGGTCAGTCCGGGATGTGTAAAGTCAGTTCCATTCTTCCCTGGGTGAAATGAAATCACACCAAACAGACTACAACATTTATATCGCAAGAGTTGATTGAATTATTTGCGATCTGCGCAAAACTTTTGAAATAATTTTTTTTTTTTATAAATTCATAAAAGGTTGTCTGAAACTTTTATAATATTATGCTGTGAAATGCTATTATCTTAAGAAGAATGTTTTTCCTCATCAATCTCTAAATTTTATGCTTCAAAAAAATATATCAGTTAATAAAAAGAAAACTAAGTATAAGAAGAGTGACAACAGGACTTCCACTAACAGAAAGGAGTTTGGATATGTTCTTATTTACTATATATATATATATATATATATATATATAATATATATATATATATTTACACACATATACTCTATTGACTCTCTTAATCTTAAAATAGAATTATGCATTCCTAGAATAGTAAGTTTAATAATAATAAGAAATACTGCCAACGTTGTGATAATTGTATTTTTTTGTATTCTGTCTTTAAATGAACTGAACTAAAATATTATAAAAGTTTTAATCTTTTTTTTTTTAAAAACAGAAGCAAATATTGGAAAATACTCTCGAATTACAACCTTATAACCGGAATAAAAAATAAATTTGGAGATTGTATAATTAATGAGTGAGTAGACATTTACTAAACTTAGTTTAAAAAAAAATAGTTTTTTGTTTTTAATAGCAAGGTAACAATTTATATTACCTTGGTAGTGATCAAAATTAGCTAATAATTATTTTTTTCTTTCTGTTCGAAACCGTTTTGGGAAAGAATAGGGTACAGTTTAAAAATAAATACAAAATAAATCCAACAAACAGCAATGGGAACGATGAGATAATAGAAAATGTTCAATTACTCTGAAAAGGGAGTAATTCCTTGAAATCTAATCTCACAAAGTGATTCCGCTTTTTAAAACACACAAAATGTTCACGTGCCACACGTTTTATTTTATAATATAGGTTTTCATTCTATTTCACACACTTGATAGATATTTTTTTCATAAAATAAAATAAGAAAAATATAAATCTTCTAATTTAAAATAACAATATTTTAAAATATCTTTGGCGGTAAATTGGGGCGGTAAAGATAAATTTCTTCTGTTCTTTATTATATTTTTGAAAATTAATTTTATTGATAAGGGTAATCTGTAGGCTTACTTGACACAGTATTTTTGACGTAAATTAAAGCCATTCCAATTTACGTGTTGAAGTTGTGCTCTGAAGCAGTACTGTTCGGACAAAGGTATTATCTCTGTAATCATACTAAAACAGTCATTTAGATTATTAACAAGTTTTACTTAAATTAATAAATTAAAAAAAATAATATTAAAAATGTTACATGCAAAATATCTTATAAAATTTAAAACATTTAAATTCACAAGTCTACAATCGTGAACCTACAGTCAATTACCTACAGTCTTGTGAAAAAATATAAACTCAATTGATAAAATATTTTTAAAATCTGTAGAAAACAAGTAATAATATTATAAACTCAAATAATTAAAGGTCAAATAATTATGTTAAACTAGATTTCCTATTATTACATTGGCATAAAGCATTTAAAGGTCATAGCTTTACTTCATAATTGATCAACAACAAAACACAAACCTTGTTTACGCTGTGAATAAATATAAACTCAAGGTACTAATCAAAGTTTATTTTCAATTCACTTTTTATTTATGGAAGAATTTCACATTAAAAAGAGAGTGTTCGTGTTGATTAATACTATAAAACTTGTCGCGCGGAATTCAATTAAAACGAAATTGAGAAACAATGAATAATCGATTCTAAAAGAGTTGGGATGGCACGAAGGCAAATCGCTCCTGAGTTGAACCCCTCCAGGGATGCTGTTAAAAATAAAAAGTCAGGTCCAGAAAATTACGGAAAAAGTAAAAGGACTGAAAGGCTTCGAAGATTTCCCGGTCGTTAGAAATGCGTCGTTTTGAGGGAATTCTCAAACGTTGGTGCTTCTTCTGCTCATATTGTGTGGCGATACAACCTAGAGTGTGATGCCAGAATAGCACGGAAGTGGATAGTTGAAAAAGGGTATTGGAAATGTAAACCTACAAGAAAACCGTAGCTCAAAACATTACTCACCACCTTCAAGGACCTTTGGCACAACATTATTTTTTCCTTTTTTAGGCCGTGCCAGCAACAACTGAAACCTTCTGAGCCATCGTTATTAAACTGGTTTTCGTCACTAAAAACAACCTTGGACCAAATTAGGCTTTCCTGGATATGTTTTTCGTAAGTTTTACAAGTAAATTGCAAGTACCGCTGTAAGTGATGTTTTTTGAGCTGCGGTTATCTTAAAGTTTTACGATATTTCAAATACCTGGTTTCAGCTATCCACTAGCCTACAAATGCTGGAATCACCTCCAGATTGATTCGCCTCAAAATCTGGGCAGAAGTACCAGCGTTTGAGATTTGCTGAAAAAGGGCACGCGATTCTCATGACCGGAAAATCATGGAAGCCTTCCAGTTCTTTTATTTTTTTCCACAATTTTCTGGAACTGACTCTCAAAATGTTTTCAACTACACCCTATGAGCGGTCGATCTCACGAGCTTTTTATTTGTGCCATCCTAGATCTTTTAGAGTATATTATTCGTTGTTGCTCAATTTCATTTTAATTGAGTTCCGCGCGGCAAGTTTTAAAGCATTATTCGACACGATCAATCTCTCTTTAATGTGAAAAAAAGAACTCAATTGATATTCTTACATAATATAAAAATAAAGTTTGATTATTACCTTGAGTTAATATTTATTTATATACATAACAACGTAAATAAGATTTTTATTACATTTTTTGTTGTTAGATTATGAAATAAAGCTATGAACTTTAAATGCTTTCTGCAATATAATAATCTAAGCTAAAATTATTGTTTGCCCCTTATTTTCTACAGACTTGAAAAGTATTTCAATTTAATCTATTGAGTTTATATTTTTTCACAGAACTGTAAATAACACAAAATGAAATTTACTGCTAATGTAATAAAGAGTACAAAGTCACAATAATTATTTCAATTGCTAAATCCAGTTTCTAGTTTTAAAAATTCAAATATATTAATAAACTTAAAAGCCGACTTTAAAATAACTTAAAATTGTTAAAAACCGACTTCTGAGATCCGCTAAAAATAACGAAATATTTTATTCAAGTCGGTGCCAATTTGATTCTATTCCTAAAATTTTATAAATTGAATCATAAAGTAGTCAAAGAATATGATTTATTTTAATTAAAATTTAATAATTTGGAGCGCGGTTCATCGCTTGGTAAAATAATTAAATTATTATACAGGCAATGAGATTAATTTAGCTAATGGAATAATGGCTCAATCCTCTAAAAGTAAGTAGAAGGCCAGTTTTAGTGTATCCTGAAAATTTAGATTTTCGTACTTTTAATTAGTTCCCTTCACTACTTGCTGATTCTTGAATTTAAATGTCTCTGAATTCAATGAATATCTACATGAATATTACCAACCACTTAGAATTCAAAAACATCTAACCTCGACACTGCAATTGGTAGCAGTTGCATCGATTAAAATTTCTATTCGAATTCCCCATAAAATAAGTAAAACAAATTTTGTTTGACGATCAATATGATTAAATTTCGCCAAAGTATCGATTATTTTATCTTAAAATTATTTTATTATTTTTTAAATAACACAGAAGTTGTTTTTAAAAAAAATGTTTTATATAAAAAAAAGTCTGTAATTAAACAAACGGCGATGTCCGTTCTATTAGCAGTAGGTTCTATTCGAACCAATAATTATCTCGACAGCGTGACATATTATTACAGTGATCCTTAATCAGTATGCTTTCGCAATGGTTAAGGGTCGCTATTTGTGAGTGTTACGAACATTACATTCATAAAAAAAAAAACATTCTGATAAAAATAGCTAGTTACGAAGTTCCTTAAAATTAATTTGAAGTGATGAGTTGTCGACTGTACTGATAGATAAGGATTAATATAGTTGAATCCGCTAGTGATGTGGCATATTGATGTTGCACCTTCCTCACCCTTTGATATGGCCCACATGGTTGGGCCAAAACGTTGGCAGTGAATGATTCCCATACATTATATCACCGCCGCGGTATAAAAACGACGCAGCTGCAGGATTTGGTCAAGATTGAATGACTGTTTTTTTGTCAGAAATAGGTACCGTAAATTTTATTATTAAACTATTGTAAATCTTATGGTAAACATTTACAGCATCGCTACACTGTAGTATACGTACTCATGCATGATATATTTTTATTGTTGTCTCCTCTAAAATTTGAAGTTGCGTCATTGTTCTACCAGGGCGATAATAGGTGTTAATTGTGTTAAGAAAATATGTCATCTATAGCTACTATTAATATATTAATCAGTAGTTTGTAATCCCTAATTTGTAAATGGCAATTCAGAACGTGAAGTAGAGATACACCCGAACTGAGAGTTTGAAGAGTTATGCCAAATACCAATTTACTGAAAACCCTATCGTAACATCTATCAGATAAACCACTTCATTTCGCATTTGTTTATGAATTTTACTGGATCCAAAGAGACCATAGTGTGGAATTGAGAAGAGAAACATAGCAGTGTGAAGTTGAGAGAGGTAAAATGATTTGAGGTAATGGGCGTAGCATGCTGCATGAGAGGTAATCATTTGAGCGATGTAAATAGGAGAGATACCGTGACATCGATCCCCTTCCCCCCACACTCTTAATTACAATACATAATTGGCCTCGGTCTGCTTTGAATACGGCCAATGCGAGTCTCAAATCATCCCTACCCTACTATCTCGGCTGAATTTAATTATATATTGCTCGCTCCGATTCCGAATAAAATAATTAAAATATATATATATTTAATAAATTGATATCATCTTATTCGTAGATTTGTTCAGTGGCTCATAAGGGCCATTCTATCAGGAATGGAATTAAATCTAAGTTTTCGAAAAACTAAAGTACCCTAAACAGACTGAAAAACAAAATAATTATACTCAGCTAACCATCAAAAAAGATTCCCTCAAACCGTAGACAACTCGTACCTCGAGGCGGTCCCACGTTTCCTATCTTTATGACGAATTAAAATGGCTCTTTCCCTCCATCCGGCGACAATGTTTCGTAGGATCTTTCCTATATCAAACCATCACGACCCAGCACCCTTCCTACATCTACAGCCTCCTACAATCTAAATCCTCGGTCCACGCTCAGGAAACAACATTGCGCCTTTCCGCCCTCCATACCACTTTCCATAGAACCAAGACATTCGAATGTACCTTTCTCGCCCGCTCCTCTATCCTCTGGAATTGTTTTCCTTCTAATATAAGCCAATTTTTTTCTCTATCCTCATTCAAATCCCTCCTTTTCCAACACCTTCTTTCTTTCCAAACTAATGCCCTCTAATTACCAAATTTCAATTTAAGATTAACATCATATTTCTTTTCTTTTTTCTTTTACATTTTATTTTTTTGTTCACAATAATTATTGTTTCTTTCAGGACAAGGATTTATATTGTCTGCTTATTATTTTATGGGAAATATTAATTGATCTTTATTTTGTAATCTTATGATAGGTAAATATGATATTATGATAAATCTTTGGAGGCAAACCGTAATGTAAAGATCTCATTCAGAACATGAAAGTTTGGAAAGTCGGATCTGGACACGGGAGAGGAGTGGTGAATTGACTGTTCAAAGATTTTATTTCTACTGAAAGAATTGAAAATGGAAAAAGTGATTTTAGATAAAGTCAGATAAAATAATAACTAAAAATCTAAACCCGAAAAAGTACTATAGGGCTTGGAAAAAGGTATGGACATCAAATTGTCGTTTCCTAGTAGAATGGCCCTCATAATGTTTAAAACTATGCTAACTTATATATGAGTTTAACTTTAATTATAATATAGTATATGTTATATTATTGAAATATTATATTATGAAAATATAAATAAAAAATTATATACAGATTATTATCGGAAGGCTTTAAGCAAAGCCTTCAAGATCTTAAATAGAATTTAATAATTAACTGATAAATATTCAAGTAAATTTTCAAAAGGCTAAAGACATTGGTTTTTATTAATCATTTATAATAATAATAAGAACTGTTACTTTTATTGGAGGAGGGAGTGTGAAAAATAGGGTGACAAAATTAAGCCTATCTCTTTGGTAATAATCCTAGTTCCTCTGGCCTTTATAATAGCAAGACAATGCCACTCACCATGCAGCACAAAGATTCATGGAAGCCAACTAAAGCTATAGAAGTAATATGATTATAGAAGGTAATGATAAACAGCTTGGGGAACAAGTCAGTCTGATAAACGTACACTAATGTATGGTGAACTATCAGAAAGGAATAATATTAGACTTTTCACATCATTAAAGGTTGATAGAAATGTGGAATTGGAAATATTTTAATTGAAATGGGATTCTAATATAATACCTGTTGGTACAGTTCAACATACTCTCTAAAATATCTTATTAAGGTTATTTAACTCAGAACCCTTATAGAGTTTGGGTTTTCACTCCTTGCCGGTAATTTAATTCTCCAGGGGTCAAGCATGATTGGCGCCAAACGCCATATCCACGAAACGTGCTCACTTATGAAAGATGTCCCAACTCGAGAGGAGTTCATATTTGATGAGACGAAACTGATCAAAAGATCGGTGACCAGGCGAGGGACAGGAAGTAACGGTCTATATCGATAGATTTATGTTACGGGGGCGGGATGCAGATCGAGGTAGGAGTGAATTATTTAGGAGGATCTGCCGCAGCCACCTTGCTATCAATTACATCAGGCTGGATCAAGTATGCATGATCCACGGGGACTTTTAGCTGGCTCTTTGGACTTTGCTGTATATTTCTTGGATATTAAATTTTTGTCAGTAAAGTTTCCCAAAGTACCCGGCAATCACTGGCTGATTTTTGAGGATTAATATGTGGTATTAAAACGTTAAAGGTGAAAAAACTAAATGAGATATAATTTTTTTCCTAATTTAATATACTTCACTCAACTTCGGATAGTTGAGGAAGTAAACTTTTTATTGGAGATTACGGATAGTTGACTGTATAGTATATGAAGATTAGACTGATTTACTAAACATAGGGCTAAAGTAGATCAGAAAGATTTATTCAAAAAGGGATAAACATAGAAATATTGACAAAACAATAGTGAAAAATAAAACCAAGAATAAAAAACAATAAGACAGTAATGAAAATAAATAATAGTATTTTGAGATAATGTAAATATATAATAAATTACATAAGATAGAAAAGTGAAAAATTACTTTTAAAAAAAATTGGATGATATAACTGTCGAGTTTGTTTTAAGAATATATACGTTTAATGAACAGGGTTGTAATGAGATAGGTAAGGATGTAGAGAAAAGGATGATCGAGTTTGTCGGATGAATCAGCCTTCGAAGCACACACAAATCAGAAAGGATTCCGAGCAAAGGAATCATCCTCCAGACATCGCATATGTGTACTAGAGAATGGATCAGCCTTCAGACATCGCACAGGCGTACATGTGAATGAAGGTGTACAAGAGAAGGGATCGGCGTGGGGTAGTAACAGTTACAAGGGAAGGGATAAGCCTACACACTTTGTAAGGTTATCAAAACATATGTATCATGCAAGAGTTCAGCTTAGGCACTCGAGAATAGTAATTTCGGGAAAAGAAGAGAAATAAGAAATCCCAGATAATTTTGAACACATATATGTTCTGAGCCATCTAGTGTAGGTGGCTCGGGAAGGACTGAACGGAAGCTAGGCTAGTGAAAAATTTCTAAATGTATTATGCCAGTCAAGTTTAATGTAGACACCGGGAGTTGCTAATGAATATATTTTTTTTTTCGTAGATCAGAATATCTCTGGACTTTAACTTTATTGATACAGGTAATAACTTCATTTACATGTATTTATAATACAATGGTGGAAAAATACAATTTCATAAATAACATTAACAATTATAAGCAATAATAATCTATTTAGTGATATTCATGGTACGACGAGCTTCGCCAGTAAGTAGGCTGTTAGAGATCGTAAGGCAGTCGGGTCTGTCGAACTGTTGCAACGTTCGCTACATAACAGTAATTTGGGAACATTTAAATGTGCCTCTAGCCATCTGATTTTTATGTATATATTTTGATAAATTTTACTGGGGTCTCCTCTTCTCGACTATTAGGTATTTTGCGATAATATGGCCTCATATTTATTATTAGTTCTTGGCTCACATCCATCTTCAAAACTAAGATTACAGTTTACAGTGTTTTAATAAGCATAACTTAATTTTTACATAAAATATATTTATTACTTTATAATTACTGTTAGGATATAACTGGAAGATTATATGTCTCCTTTTTTCTTCTGTACTGATGATCCCTGAATTGGCAAAACGTTGACTGCTTAGTTGATAACCGTTATTTAACAGACTCTAGGCTTCGTGCTTGGAATCTTCCATTTATATTCTAAAAACTATTTTTTGTCTCTAATTGAGTTTTTCTCTTCTTTATTAAGATATTTTGAGGAATAAAAAAATATTTTCTAGATATGGAGCTTCCTCGTCTGTGCACTTTTACTTTCTAATTTCTTTTAAATTTCTTATTTTTCTTTCCGTTTTATTATTTGATTTATTTTTGTGGTCTTTTGTACATTTTTGGTTGTTCAGTAAATGCATTTTCAGTTTTTCTCTTTTCTGATGATCAGTTGTTTTTAATTCAATCTTTCCCAGCTGTTGTCATGCAGTCAATCTGTGTAGATGTCTACGAGTAAGGTAGTCTCTAGTTGTTATGTCTTTTGAACTGTGGTTGAGATTATGATATATTATATATATATATATATATATATATATATATATATATATATAAAAGTTATTCCATCATTCCCGACATCTTCTTCCACAAACAACCCATAAGCTCCTTGTATCCTCTCTTATTTTATCCCAATTTGACTATGGCAGTTTAAGTGGACATTTATTTATAATTTTCATTTTTCTCACCTTTTTTTTCTTTTTCAATTTTTTTTTTAATACTTGTATATTTTTGTTAAGTGAAGAACTCATTTTTTGTTTACTTATTTTTATTACTATTGATGTAAAAACTTATCTTTGTTCATTTTTGTTATTCTGAAGGGACCTAGTCCCAGAATAAAGCAAATTTTTCTATCTATCTATCTATATATATTATATATATATATATATATATATATATATATATATATATATATATATATATATATATATATATATATATATAAATAGGCTTCGAATGTTGCAAATCTATTCCTCGAAACCCATTGCTGACATAATGATTTTTATGTAGTTTATTTGGAATACTTAAGATTCATTTAAAAAAAAGCTTGGTATAAGAAGGCTAAATGGGTGACGAATCCATCATAAATTAGCTATTATTAGATGGTGGATGTTGATGAGAGGGAAGAGCGGAATAAGAGAGAAGTCAGGAGGAGGTGTGCTAATAGTATTTGGTGCGGTGGCTCAAAGCGGGAGTATAGCCATTGCTGCTGGCTCTGAGGCAGTGTTTGTTTGTAGGAGTCAATCAGTCTGCGTTTGTCACGGCCAGCCGAGGAGACTACAGCCCCGGGCGGCCGCAATGTAAATGTGTTCCTGTTAACACTATCAACTCTCTGTCCAATTTGGACTCCCTTTACACAAATAGAGAAACTTATCCAATAATAAGGGAGGATACATATAATTGTCTCACAATGTTTGCTTTCCAGCTTTTCTCGCCTAGCTCAGCTATAGGGTCACATCAGTTTACAGTACCTAATTGGTGGAATAGTATCTACTGTATATTTTGGGACAGACTGTTTGTTCTGCCGGTTCTTCCTCAAATGTGGTATAATTGTGTTTGCAATGTAATTTGCAACATCAGCTAGTAAATAAACAAGATAGGAAAAATGAATTTTGAATTTGTATAGGTGATTCATAGAATGAATAATTATATTTTAATTAGAATTAGGCCATTTTATATCATTCCTAATATAAATAAGAAATCGTCAGTATTTTTATGATATTAAACAAAAACTCAAAATGTTTCAAAGTTCTCAGAGATCCTAGGAAACAAGGAAGAAATTGGTAAAATCTTTGGATGGTTTTCCAAAAAAAGGAAACTCTACAACCTGGCATTAAAAAGTACCCAAGAACCGTCGATGTCTGTTATAATTTGGTTTCAATACAGCAACACTGTTAATGAATACATTTTTATTGAACATTGATTACAAATTATATCTCAGGGCTACTATGCGCAATATCTCTATGTGAGGCCAACATGATAATAAATAAATATAAAGTTATAGAGGAATAACCTTTACGATATAAGAAAAACCTTTCTTACAAACATAAGATATATTGAAATGAAAATGACATTTAAAAAGTAAGCATTTGCAAAACACGGGAATATGAATTAACTTTAAGTTAATTAAAAATTTAGTGCTCGAAATATTTTAGCTATGTAGGTAACGTAACGAACAACTACAGCAAAACTATTTTTTGAAACAAGTGTGAAGCAGTTAAATTACAGAGATAAAAATATTGAGATATTTTTGTAATAAGAAAGATTAAGATATTGAAGTAATACAATATCAAAAATTTGCACAGGGCCCGAAGCGTCGTTGTCTTGAGGAGGTTTTAATAAAAAATTGAATCTAAAATGGATATATTAGTGCTTTTACAAAAGAAAATGTAAAAAAAAAAGACTATTTTTCATACATAAAATATTCAGCATTTTGAAGTTACAGATAACTCTAAGTTTTTACTTTCAGCAATATGGATATTACCAAACATCCCAATACTAATTGAATGCCAAAATTAATAATTCAGATACTAACTGGAGAATTTCGGGAAATGATTTTTTTTCCAGTTTAATCCATATCACATGGAAATAATTGTTTTTATCGATTAAACTACCAATAACTTCAATAATTTATTATAACTTTGTTGAGAAATCGAATTTTAATATTGTTTTCATTATTCAGTAATGATTGTTTTTTATATTCCTAAAACTCTAAATAAACTTTAGCTATAGGTTTTATTTATTTTATTGATAAAAATAAGAACTTCCTACACTCAAGGGCAGTAAGTATTAGAGCTGTAAGAATCCATTTACATCGAATATACAGAATAAATAAGATAAATAAAAATAATTAAATTAAAAATAATAAAAATAAATAAAATAAAATAATGATAAAAATTGTAATAATATATATATATATATATATATATATATATATATATATATATATATATATATATATATATATATATATATATATATATATATATACATCACAAGTAAAAATGAATTAAACAATAACAATATAAGTAAGCAACTAAGATAAAGAAATTAAAATAAGATAAATAAAAATAATTAAATAAAAAATAATAAAAATAAATATAATAAAATAATGATAAAAATTGTAAAATAAGATATATATATATATATATATATATATATATATATATATATATATATATATATATATATATATATATACATCACAAGTAAAAATGAATTAAACAATAACAATATAAGTAAGCAACTAAGATAAAGAAATTAAAGTTAAGTAAAATGAAATAAATCATCTTGAACGCATTCGTAGCAGCAATATGGTCAATGATCGAAAATATGTATTGTTTATCTGAATTGCAAAAAAATTACATCAAAGAATTTTTGCATCCATTTATCTGCATATATTTATAGCATACTTTTATCTGCAAAAAAAATAATACCTTTGGCATTATTATAACATAATACTTTTGGCTGATCTTGGATGATCTTGAAAAAATATATTTACTGAACAATTGGGAGTATGATCAGTTTCGCAGAGGCCTTTTCAAGTTCTACTATTAAACCAACTGAGGAACTTTATGATCTATTTGAACGAAAATCTACGAATGCCCGTGTCTAATATTTAAAAATGTCTGACTTCATAAGAAATCATTCCTTTATATCTTAGTATATTTTTCTTGAACTCAAAAGTCAGACTGATCTACGGTCGAATTGATGGCTCAGTAAAGTAGCAGATGAACATACAACGATGATTCACATTGAGCAGCCGAACTGCATTTAAAAAGGAAGATCCTCTAATAGTATCGAGGGGTGTGACGATAAATGACCATGAGAGATGATAGCAAATGAGGATCCTATTGCGGCAATAATCCTTTGAGGGGAGGCCTTAGGCCTCGGTATTATTTCATAGCAGGTGGAGTCCCTCTCTCTGCGGTAAATGAAATTCCCCCTTAAATCTCTGGCCTAACTCATTGACTATTAGGAACTGTAATGGCCTTCGTATGGACAGCGAATAATAATTGTCTCTCAAGGGGTGGTTTAGTTCATATCATAAAACTCTGTCATAATGAAATACCACCCGTCCTTAAATAGCTACAATTAATCATCCCAGCCTATGACTTATTAAACTTCTACTATTCCTTATATTGAATCTTGACTTTGCATTCCGTCTAGTTTTAAGGAAGCCAATATGTCCAGCTGACAAAAAAACTGGGTTTGGCTGTCAGGGCCACTAGACTGTGTGTTAAACGTGTATAGACAAAAATTATTAAAGGTGAGAACACTTCCTTAGCAAGAATCAGGAAACAAAACAAGATGACAAATGATTACTTAGTTATAATTTTATTATTGATTGTTCGATTATGTGAAAAGTAGGATATAAACGGCATTCGACATAGAGATTTCTGCTGAACGTTAAAGCAGTAAATGTAGTGAGTGCCCTGCGTTGTTAGTGGTGTTTCGATTGAAGACGAATCGAACTATCTGACCATGAAGGCGGGATATGAATCGGTGATTGCACACAATCGATGTCTATGCTCTCTAGTGTTGGTACAGAATCGGTCGCTGCCTGTGCAGAATTACTCCTTTCCGTCATCGCTTCAACAGATCATGTGGGCTTAGATTGGTATCATCGCATTTCTCTTCAGCTGCTCATTCCAAAATTTTAACAAGACTTTTTGCGAGTATGAGCCGAAGTTCTTTTCAGGTATGACCTTTTTTTAACTCATAGCACGATTTTAAATAACTATAACCAATTCACTAATATTTGTATGCACGCGATCGATATATCTTGATGAGAGCTGTCGATTAAGACTTGAACGATTGTCGCGACTTCGCCGTGCCATAAGTTACACCAGGCGGAAACTATAAAAGCTAACCAAGAAAAATCAAATATGCAGCACGCACTCCTCCACCGCACGCTATGAAGTCCCGACTTAGTGTAACAAAGTCTTTGGTCCTTTGGCTTAGGGCCGAATCTAGGAGGGAGGGCAAAGGTATCAGATTCAAGCTCCCCACATTCAAAAACGATACAGAACCAATTTTAATCGTAATAAAAATATTGATTTTTTATACTCAAACGTTTTACTTTTTTTTCCGTTTAGCGCAAAAGTGGTGTCCTAATTGATAAATGGAATTTGATTTAAAGGCCAAAGCAGCCGAATCGGCAGGTAGCAATGTACAAAACCTTAACAAGGAAGAATTTCTTCTTGAAATAGATAGTTTCATACACCATACGCTGGCAATAGAGAGAGGATTTAGATCAGGAGCTGAGATTAAGAAAATTTTTGATCGTGTAAGCCGAATTCGTCATTTTTTTTTTCAGATTTTCCTCAGTCGCGCTTTGAGTGCATTTTAGGTAAAACCTGAAAATAACCAATTTGAAATTTTCCTACAAGTTTCATGTGTAATATTTTATAAAATCCGGAATAGCTACTGAAATACGGGCTCTTAAGCATCTTCAAAATGTCAAGAAAACGCAGATAATTAGATATTAACTGGTTTCGCTTTAATAAGTATTTTTTTAGTGCAAAATACATGATAACCAATCTTGTAGAGGATAAAATTCCCTCGAGATTCATATGAAGTATTAGTAATGACTTTCACCAGAAAACCTGAAATAGTGATTAAAATGTCGATTTCGTTAAATAATAAATTAAAAAGTTAAATAAAATTTAATAGCAACATATCTATGGCGGCAGATGTTCATATTTCCATTTTATGAGAGTACTGAGTAGTGAGAGTACTTTCGGCCTACACGATAAATAAAATTCTTGAAATCAGACTCTTTTTGCAACAAAAAACATATGAAAGTGAAATTTAAATGTAATTATTTGTACATGTTTGATTGTTTTTTTGTTTGTTTATTTAGACCTTCACTCAGTGAGTAAAATGTGTTAATGATATGTTATTGATATTTATTTCTAAATATATTACCTAAAATACACTTATATTAATAGTTGAGTTTTTTTATTGGGAAGGAGGGATGAAAGCAAGGCGGCAAAATTAAGCTTGTCCTTCCCCCTCCCCCTAGAAAAAATCCTAGATCCGGTCCTGCTTTGGCTATCGGCTTGTGTTATTGAATTTTGTATGTAGACGATACATTTGGAGCTACCATGCCAAACTGTATCCCACGTCAAAAGTGAAAACGGAACAATTATTATTGGTAAGATTTTTTTCTTTAGTAACTTTTTTATGCTAGGAATGTTTGGTAATTGGTAAAAATAAAAAAAATTAGACGTTATTTTCATATATAAGTAATATAACAAAATATTTTGTTGAAATTTCGTTGTTATTATTGGCCCAAATTTTCAAATATCAAAACCCCTCTACTAATTTTATTGCGATTGAAGATATCTCTTATGTAATATCTTCTAGTCTGAAATAATTTTCGTCCATATACTTATATCAATTACATTTTTTTAGGGAATCATTTGATCAAATGTCGCAATTAAAACAATATCGTCTAGTTATGAAACAGTAGTCAGTAACCGTTGATAATCGTTTCATAATCATGACTAAATTGTTTGTGAGTGTGGGAGAATACAAAGAAGTGATAATAATCCCTTTTTATTAATAACTTTTTTAACACAGAATTTAGATTTTACTTTTGTTTTGAATTGCCCTTAATTTTTAAGGCGATATAATTACGTATTACATTATTGCTATAAGAAATAATCTCTTGAGTATAGCAGCATCAAATCCAATATTTTTTTTTTTTTTTTTTTTTTAGTGAAGTTTCAAATTTATGCGTTGTTTTGGTCAAATAATCTCAATATTCTGATTTATATTATTTTAAGCATTTACTGTCAAATAAATAAATTTTTAAAATATACAAAAAAGCTACCCTTTAGCCCAGATATCCCTGAAGTGGTGCACTAAGAGGCACACTCTCCGACCGGTTATGACAGCAATTATCCGTA
Organism: Rhaphigaster nebulosa; assembly: GCA_948150685.1. Taxonomy (NCBI): domain Eukaryota; kingdom Metazoa; phylum Arthropoda; class Insecta; order Hemiptera; family Pentatomidae; genus Rhaphigaster; species Rhaphigaster nebulosa. The sequence goes on from OX411308.1 coordinate 74,474,147, forward strand.
TCTGGAGAGAAGAGAGTGGATTGATGAGGAAAGAGAGAGAGAGGATGGTTGCCTCAAGCACGGGCGCGCCACAGGGGAGATGTTTAATGCAAACCGGTGCGCACTAAAGCTAAAATGGTTGCAAATAAAAGAGGGAAGTAAAGGGGATATGACTGGGTCCCTATCTATAAAACCAGCCGCCACGGTGGCTCGCCTTCTATTTCATTATATGTCCGTCCCCGAGTCACCGCCGCCTAGCCAACTGCTCTCTTACACTAAAACTTGATATATGCCTCAAAGGGAGATTGCCTCTCAGCTGTAAAACCCAATAAAAAATCCTCTGAATCCTTATTAAATTTCTCTCTTTTCTTTAGAGTTGGGCTTTTTTGTTAGTTTCCTCTTCTATCTGAAAAATGTGATAAAAATAAATGAATAAATAAAATAAAAAATATAATACAATATAAAATGTATAGTAGTGTTCTGTATTTTTTACTGAAACTGTTGTTATTAGAGTACATAATAGATATGAATTCATTTTATATCCATGGTTAAAACAATAGAGCTTGGAGAGATTTTTGGAGACGAAAAAGAGGCTTTTGAAGCAAATTAAATATTATAAAATAATAAGTAGTAGTATTGCCAATGACTCTTAGAGTCGAAGAAAATAAATAAATTAATTATAAAAAAAAAAATGTAACACTGAGGCTATAACACAATCTCACTTTACTACAGGAGGGTCTCCCGGCCCCAGAGTAGATCGGGGAATCTGCCACAGCCGGACTCGAACGAGGGCCCGGAAGTTACGGAGTCCAGTGTCTTACTCACTGAGCAACACCGAAATTAATAAGTATTGACCTGGGTTCAGCCTCAACTATATTCGAGTATTTATGCGTATTTGAAAAGTATTATTATATGCTAAAAAATGAATAAGAAACAGAGTAACAAGAGAAAAAATTAATCAAATTTATTTTATTTATTAATCCTGTTTTATTGATCCAGTTCGGTGATTCTTAATTTTAAAAAAATCTATTTGTAAACATGTTCCAATCCTATTAGCAATATCATAAACAAGTGTGTTACCTAAAGACACTTAAGCATAATTGTTTTAGAAATTATAAAAATTAAACGGCATACCAATTAAAAAAAATTATGATAAATTATTTCAAAATGTATAATAAAAAAATTATAATACATGCTTAAAAGACAAACAAATAAATTCAGCGGCGCACGCAGAGGGAGAGATCAGGAGATGTATCCCCTCCTCCCCGAAATTTGTGAAAAAATATGATTTTCATACCCACCATTATTAATGTATAAGTTTTGTATTTTGAGTAATAGTTTTTGTATTTTAATAATAATATTTGATCTAATTTTCATTCTAAACTTGCGCTCAATTGTAGACACCTAAGTGATTACGTGCCTTCTTATTATTAAATTTCACCGAAAAAAAATTCTTCGTACGCGCCTGACTAAATTATATAGCTTTTATTCCTTCTTCAAGAATTAAATAACGTCAAAACGCTGGATAGAATCAATTTGAGTTTCAGAAATAACCGATACACAACAATATATGAGAGCTATGTTTTCAGCATTACTGGTGATCAGATAGATAAAGTGCGACAGTTGACTCTTAAGGCGTATACATGACAGAATCTATCACTACAACGACAGGTATTGACAACTATCACGTCAAACCTCATAGGAAAACTGTCATGATGGCAACTGTCGTACAGTTTACACTATGGCAGTGGGTGGAGTAAACTGAATCTTCTTTTTAATCGGAAATCGATTTAGAAGCAAGGTTAAAACGTACAGGCAACGGGAATGCAAGTTGTGCCCTCGCCGATTTTAAAAAAGTTGACCCATATTCTTCCGATTCATCCAATGGGCCTTAGGAGCTGAGGGAAAAAAATAAAACATGCTGAAAATGCTTCATTTTATATCTCGTGTTTGGAGAATGATATCGACAGGATTTTTACAGCTGAACATTTTAATTTGATTTTTAGAGCATATTAAAAGAAAATATAAACATTAAAAATTTGATAAAAAGCAATTGATTTTTCATCAAATACATTTAAAAATGCGTTTAAATTATTAAGTAAACCAGTCTCATAGATTCGTACACACCAAAACTGATTGCAGATTTGGATTCCGCACATCAATAAACCTAAATGTTGAAAAAATCATCGAAAACCAAAAACATTTTCTTTTTTCAGTCCCGAGTGTGCTCAAAATTTTTAAAGCCACAAAATCAGGTTTGGTTTTGAAGTTCTCTTCAGTTTATCTGATATCGAGGCTCTCGGACTTAAAGAGAGGAGAGTTTTTTTCTTTCCATACATACAAAAAAATATTGCATTATCTTAGATGGTTTGGGTAAAAAAGGTGATTACCATATAAAAACAAAATTGAAGTTTTTTCCAAAACACGTAGGAACATCACTTTTAAAGCAAATTGCGTAGTTCAATAGCTTTTACCGATGCTCCAAATTAGGTTTGAATTATTCAAAAGGTTCCTGATTTATGAGCGATTATTTAAATCTTTAAAAAAATTTGAAGGGCAAATTTCGTAGACCAACAATTTTTATTTTTAGTTATGTTCGAAAATTGGAAAATAGGGATTTTTCATAGTGCTAAAACCAAATATGAAACCAGTTTTGAATAAAAAAATTCTGTTAATATGATTCACTCCGTAAAGAATACCGTGATCATTACATTCAAGTACAATACACCCTTCAGGTCGCTCTAAAATTCAACTATTGTCTAGAATACACAAATATATTGTAAGAATATGTCATTAATCGATCAAGTGGTTCTGAAGATACATCATCACAAACAGACGCACCAACGATTATATATTAAATTAAATTTTTTAAAAATTAATAAATTTTCACGTTTAAAAAAAAAAAAAAAAGGATTTTATGTCCTGATGAGGAGTTAATGGTAACTGTGAAAAATGATTCAGTTCAGCTTCATACTAAAACAAATAACACTGAAATAAATCACTAAATTTTGGTTTTGATTTATTCAATTTATCATCTTTAAATGGATTGAACTATTGGGGTCTTGTTAGATTTTATATCCAGGCTTTACTATATCGATGACAGATCATTTGTAAATTTTTTAATAAATATTATGTATATTTCGCAGAAAAATTGGAAGGTTATTATACTATAAAAAGCTATTCATTTTTAAAAATGGGTAGGCGAACAGAAGACTGGTGTAACAAGTTCATTTTTAATTGATCACTTGGGAAACGGTCGATAACAATTAACGTATAAGAGAGTAAACGTTCCCTTCATGTATATTTCAAAATGCCTATAAGATTCAGAGACCGCGATCCTTTTATTGCCTTTGGCATTTAAGAATGGCCCTTTTAAAATTCAAAGGAAAATCCTCAACTGCGGTGAGAAACAAAAGTAATAAAAGGGCGCGAACATAATTGCTACTTAAGCAGTCTTCTTAGAGCCATTATCGGGTTTATTCGTCTCCTCGTTATTAAAGGTTATATTGTGTTCCTGCAGTTTATAATTAAAACAGACAATACAGTGTGATCTGAAACTTCCTTTTGCTCTCCTATGACACTTTGAAAATGTTACGTACGGCAGTTTACCTCTGACGGATAGATTTAGGAACATCTTGTTGCAATAAGAACGGTATATCTTAATCAGTGTGGGATTTGTCGTAATACCGTCCATAGACGTAGCAGGTGGATAATGCCCCTTCCTCCAAAAATAATTATTGCTTTATAGTTAAAAACTAAATAAAGATAATTTGTATATATTATTTTGTTTTTGTGTTTGGCACTACTCCAGTCGATCATTAGCGTCTATAGATTGCCATTATATTTTATTATAATAGTTTATCCTCTTTAGGAATTGGAAAATTCCTAAAACTTCGTTTAAGTCGATAGTCCTAAATTCTCTAGAATTGGGAACATTCAACATTTGTTTGACAATTTGAATGGCATTATTGCACGATTGGTGCGTGGGCACTTCGAGATCTCTGAGAAGGTAACTATGTATAAATTGACAGTGTCCAATTCGAAGTCAGTATTATATAATTTATTTCCTTCCTGATCTACTATTGCTTGTATCTCATTTGTTTCAATCGGGTTCTATTTCCGGCAGTTTTAGCTTCCAAAATTTTTCTCAGTCTTTTAAAAGAATTTTCATCCTATCCTCTAATGTGACATCTCCAGATCCGGTCTGGCTCCTTCGGAGGCCCTTGGCTAGAGACTAAAGTGGGGCCACAAGAAAATTACATCCCTCAACAAAATTTTCCCCTATTTCAGTATTTGAAAAGTATTCAAGTAAAGGGAAGATCTTTATCGAAAATTGAACTGAGTTTATTTACGTTTACATTTGTATATTATTTTATTATATCTAAACTTGTTAGATCCTAGAAATAAATAGTAATCAATAACAAATGTTTTATTACTGGAAAATGAGAGTGAAAACATTTTTAGATGTAGGAAACTTAATCTAGGCTAAAGTCATCTTCTAAACCCTATTGGAATAACTCAGTAAATAATAATTAATCAGGGAAAACGCTAATGAGTACGCTAAGTTTCTGTTAAAAAAAAAGTTATATTTAATTATGATTACGGCTTTATAATCAAAAGAAAAAAAGTGTTCAAATTAATACGTAATTTACAATTTAAATCAAGAAGTGACCTAAACTAAGTAACCTAACCTTATAGCTTTTTGGTCAGCTCTTGGCTAATCCAGGCTACTTCTGCTATAACGACATATTTATCCAAGGGAGATCTAAAGGAGATTAAACATAAGATAGACATTGGCATAATGTATACTCAAGTCGATTATTAATTACTTTAGGTTTGGAAACCACCCTTTTACAGGCTACTTATGTACAAGGTTCGCACAAATTTTTAAGCTACTTACAGATTGGTAAACAATCCAGATTGTGAGAGTAGAAAAGCAACAGAAGATGCGCATTATAAATACTGAAAACACTGTTTCTTGTCAAAGCAGTAACCATAAAGATTTCTTCTTTTTCAGATTCAGGTTCTAAATCGTCCTCTTCACAGTTTTCTTCAATTTCAATCAGCTTGTCTTGTCTTTGACAGAAACATTTTCAGACGATTTTGATGTCATTTTTAAACGCTCATAGCTCCACTTCTTCACATGTTAGAAAGCAAGAATTAATATAATTAAACGGAAAATAATGTGCCAGTAGAGATTGCAAAAAGTATTATTGGATTAGGACTTAAGACGGAAGGGCAGTAAGCGAGTAAAGTTGACATATTTTAATGTTAACATCAAGCAAAATAAAACGTACTCTTGACAAGACACAAAATAACGATCCTAGTACATTAGACAATTCATTAATAGATCTTACTTTCCAAGAAACATCTATCCAGAATTACTATCGTCAGTTCGTTACTTCTCCTATCATCGAGATATTTTATATAAGCTAACTTTCAAGGAATAGAATTTATTTCAACAGTAACACGCATTGTTTTTCGCCCAAAAATAAGTATCCAAAATAATTCTACACCGTTAAAACTCCGCGGGTGTGTGATAGACACAGTCTCTATCCGATTTTTTAGTATTTAATGAAATTAGTATCATAATAGATCTACAATAAGGATTATCGTGTTGAACATGAATTAAAATATATACCTAAAATCCGGGGTTTGGAAAAAAATGTAGAATCCAGAGTTTGGAAAAAAAAAATGACGCACTATCCACTGAAGATTTGTTTATAAATTTATTATTCCAACTTATTTGATATACAATATACGATACAATTAACTCCAAGGCTATCAATTATTCTATGATCAGATGTGTTACAAGAAACTACTCAACACGAAGACATAGTAGTAGTAAGTTTTGTTGACCGTAGATATAATTAAGGAAGAAGTTGGCCGGGGGGAAGGGTCTAAGATTAACACTCTAATAAATAAAACTCATTTATTTTGTGCCAACGTTTCGGACTAAGTTTCAGGCCATCGTCAGGACTAAAATAAAAACAAGATAACAACATTGACATTGACATAGTAATAGTAGACAGACATAGTAATTTTATAAAAGTGCAAAGTTCGATTTAAATTTGAATAATTTTTAATAATAGACTTTTGATCTTAACAGAATTTAAAAAGAAAATTTCAGATAATTAGAAAATTATAAATTATGTGATTATATTTTATATAAAATATCATGCCCTCTCAATTAAATTAAAATAGTGTTAGATGATAAAAGATAATAAAAGTTAATAAATACCTAAATAGTTGCCACAGCTATGTTATAAACTTAAGTTATTCAAATACTGAGTGCTTTATATCTCTCGCTAGTCTGATTGAATTAATTAAGAATAAAAAATAAAAAAATCTTGGTTCTTGGTCTCTAGATTAAATATGGTATCTTTGGTTATAGTTCTAGATATGATTTGCCTAAGGGGCTCTTTTGGCTTCATTATTCAGTTTTATCGATCGTTTCAATTACGCTGTAAATAAGCGTTATCAAGTGAGCCCCGAGACCCAAAGCGAAAGAAGTCATTGATGAAGTTGCCTAGAGAAGGGGTCGAGCGCGGGCGTATATCTGAACGTATTAAATAGTTGAGGGCGAATCCTGGAAGATCTGTGCCACTCCGGCAATATCCTGCTGTCGGATTCCAAGCCCTAAAGACCTCCACATTCCGCCTTCCTCTACTTCATCATCCCCCGCACTCTTCCTCCCTTTCCTCTAATTATGTCATTCAGCAGCTGCAACCCCTTCCAGCTCTGGATTTAATGGCACCCAGCCCTACTAAAATCCTTTATTACTTTTCATTGCTGGCAATTCCTCTTGCTAACTGACCTGCTTTTGCGTTTTACTTCACTGCCTTGTTTACTGTAACGAATAATTAATTCTGAAATATTTAATTTTGATGACCAATTATGTCGATAACTAAGACCAGGTTAAGTAGTTAGCGTATTAGACTAAGCAAGAAATATTCGATCGAGACTTTTAACATTTGTTTCCCAAGAATTAACATTCAATGGATTACAACGATTTAATTAACTAGCCCATTCAAATATGCAAGTTAGAATGTTATTAGTGTTAGAATATTTGTATTGGGTTCCGATTAGCAAGTATAAACCCGATGAAATTATTATATACAAGAAAAAAAAAATTATTATGGTCTGTTGAATATTAAAACAGAACTAATAATACTTTTCATCGCGGTAATCTTTCCATTATTCTTCTCTTCCACAACACAACCTATCTGACTTAGGTATTTTACTGAACAAAGGAACTTTGAGGAGACCAAACTCACTTAAAGTCAGGACTACAAAAGCACAATAGAGGAGATGTACAAAGGATGACATCACTAAAAAATCGTGATAAAGGAACAGTTTAGGCATGAATTTACATCGTTCAAATTTTTATCCTTTATTTCTAAAGAAATATATTATGGATTTTAGTAGAACAAGAAGGGCTTGTATTTTTTTTTGTAATATCTTTATATAAGGGTTATATAGTATATTACTTCCATGGAGATGTTTATATATATTACCTCCCTGAAGTAACTAGCTCCCATCCGTGATAAATAAAATGTATATTAAAATGGTTCTAACATATTGATTAAAGGATTCATCAATAATTGTTTGCTATATCTTTGATAATATTAGCCTAATTTATTTTATTTTTTTAATACAAAGTATGACTTTGCAGACAATTTAATTGTTTTTAAAATGAGCATCTGGAATGTTCTGAGAGAGGTGTAGCTTTCAAGTTATCCTAGTACTTAAAGAAAAATGAACTAGCTTCAATGGGGACATGCACAAAAATACCTTCAAAACTTTGGTAAAAGTCCAATACCTTGCATCATTGCTAATACCAGTTCTGATTTCGATTTATTCCGTGTTTTTTTTTTTTTTTTTTTTTTTTTTTTTTTTTTTTAAAGAGAATATAATTATTTTTCAATCGATCATATACATAATTTACCATAAATGGATATTTTTTGAGTTACGCGTAAATCAAATGTTCTTTTTTTCCTGCTCCGGGATGTACTACATATATGAAAAGGTAAAGGGCTTTCAGGAGAAGACAAGTTTTATCGAAATCGTTAGAGCAGTTTTGGCTCTACATTCTGCAGAAAAACGTGTCTTTAAGCTATTGCTCACAGAGGGCCCGATTTAGTACACAGAAATCAGAGATCGGAAACGTAAAAACAAAAAAAAAAAAAGCAACAATAATCGATGCATCCATTCAACAGATAATTGTGCACCAGACACACAAATCAATGGCTGAATATACATTATTTGGCTTCAAGGGACTCTGAAATATAAAGATTTGTTGAAAACCAGATATAAAAATTTGACCCAATTTCAAATTCCTTATTTAGGTGGTAAGGGACGTAAAAATAGCTTATTTTTTTTTAAATTGTAAATTTTAAAGATAGAATTCTATATCAGAAAACGAAGCACTTGGAAGATTCAAAAGATCTGATTTTTTTATATGTAATTTGGATTTGGATTGATATTAGAAATCCAATGTCTTCTTCTTAGTATAAAGTAGTTTCCATTATATTTGCCAAAATGAAGTCACAAAATTTTAATATCTCGTTTATTGAGAAAAAATTTGTTTTTTGAAAAACTGTTACTCGGTAATTATTTAACGCAGAGACCTCTTTAGGGCTTATATTTTATATTATTATATATTTGATCAAATCCGCTCTACTTTAAAAAAGGTATGCATAACATTTTTTATGCGGTAGGTATTTTACAGAATATTGAGCATGGTATGAAAAATTAACAAAAATTTTAGGGTTTCCCATGAATAAAATAAACTTCCAGTGGTCTGCTGAGGTCGCAAATTTGGATTATCAATATCAATCCAAGCCTCTACAACACAACAAAATATCAGAACTGCTCGACCTTTTGCGCTTGTTTGCTCGTTTGTTTTGCTTATTTTTTGGAATAGTTGGGCCAGCATTCTGGCAGGCCTATTACAGGTAAATCGGATGAAATTTTGATTCTGGCTAGCGAGGATTGGCTATCGTTTTGTGGGTATAAAATATATTAGTAACTAGTAGGATGACCTAGCCTTTCTACCATAGTTAGCATATAAATGGGTACTGAGCCAAATAAACAAACAAAATAAATACAAATAATATAAGTGAAACCCACTAAGCCATTTCAATCAATTTTCTGCTTTCAGCAGATAATTCAACTGGTGAAACCGACTAAGTTATAGCTTTCTTTTTCAAAATTTTGTAATCGCACTAAGTGCTTTATTATAATTAATGGCATACCATACCTATCCTGAGGATATTAATGGCATAGCATACCTATCCTGAGGATATTTACAAATTAAGCAAATGAGAACTGGGAACCTATTAATTGTAAACTATTATATTAATTAATTTGAAGAATAATGAAGTACCAAAGTAATGATAAGCGATATCTCAAAATCATGTGTTTCAACTTCGTATGTTTCACTTGAAATTCAATGATACATAATCTTAAGATAATATGACACAAATTAATTAAGAACATTTCTATTTCACAAACTTTAAATTTTATATTTTCAACCAATCTCAATAAACCATTTGTAGAACTAAATAAAATAAATCAGTCCAATCAATGATTAATAGTGGAACAATATAATATCTTATCTTAAAAAATTAAAATTATTTCATTAAATAATTTAAATTAAAAAATTATCTTGGTGATTAGGAAAGTGAAAAATTGTTTGCTCTATCTTCGCTAATATTTCTTCTTTTTTTTTAGTTTAGCTTTGTAGACTATTTAATGATCTTTCAAATGATCATCTGGAATGTTCCAGGAGATGTGTAATTCGCTTAAACATGTGTACATAGTCCAATACCCCGTATCTAACTGGTGGAGGATAAACACCAACAAGTAATTGGCAACAGTAACAAATAAATATGTTGAACTGTTTATAAGTGATGAAGTAGAATGTTATGTAATAACACTAGTCTGCATGAATATGGTTTTCATTACTGATGATGCCAAAATTGGTGAAATGCTGTCTTGTTAGTTATTAAATGCTATTTGAGAGGCTTGATTTATAACCTAATTATGATTTTTTTTGGAGTTTTTGATCTCATTATTCATTTAAAAAAATATTAAACTCAGAAGTAATGTACTGCTAACTACTATGTTCTGGAATTTCCATATTTTCATGAAAGGCTGATTTTATGCATGTTTGTTCGTATGCTGATCTTTCACTACACCCAGTTTGATATGTTTATCTCATTTCAATTCTTCGTTTGTCATTTCATAATATTACTAATATATACTCATATCTGAGGCTTGCCACTGCCGTTTCGAGAGCACGCCTATTCTTGAAAGTATGTAGTCCTAGTAGACCCAAGGGAAAAAGCGAGAGGCTTTTTCCCAGACAAATGAAAAATGAGCAAGTTAAATAGAGCAGTGAAAAGAGAGGCCTGCGGTGGTCCAGCTATTGATCTCGAGGAGGAATGCAAGAGCCAAGTTATTAACTGTTCGCCCTCTCGCCCAGTTTTCATTTTAGCCAGGAATCCGACCCGTGTCCCGGTCAGGATTCTTGCATTCCCTCCAAAATCTTTCACGCCCCCTCTCTCCACCATGCACAATCTCCTCCGCCTACACAGCCTCTATGATACCACCAACTAATCCTGTGAAGGATGTCAAATAAGACGGTCGTCAAATGTAAGGAGTAGTTATTGCAGATGCACAGAAATTATCTGAAATTCGTATTCATATGCTTGGAACGTAGAAACTGACAGTTTTCAAAAAATATATTCAATTTTGAATTGTAGTTAAGGGTTGATAACAAAAACAAGACAAATCGAAAATCCTCTGCCAGGATACTAGTAGGTTTCTTTTTTCATAGAGAAATCATGAAAATATTTTTTGCATTTACTGGTTATGTCTATGAGGAGTAAATAAATAAAAATATATAAAAATAAACAAAAAATTATTGAGTACCAAACATACACTAATTATAAAACCCAAATTATTAAAAAAGGTGGCTGTCAAACTTTGACAGTTGGATAAATAACGTTAAAAAAATAACGCCTAATAAATTCTGTGCTATTAAATGTGACAATGTTTTTTCATTGCACAATTAAATATATTCCATTAAATACTTCGGTTTTTAATGAATATATCTTTTTACCCGCTTTGGAATGGAATCTTTGGAATTTATACAACTAAGATAAAACATCAAATCGTTATTTCTAGGAGTGGAAATATCGAAAACAAGAGATACCTTTCAACCTGTTTGATTTTCGAATAATAATAATAAAAGGATTAGTGAATCCAGAAGTTCGATCCCGATACCACTAACGACCATTAATTACGAATAATCCTCCAACGAACTCCGTCACAACCCAAATCAACAAGGCTATACCTAACAGGATTGTCCTATCTACATCTCGGCCAACTCCCCCCGGTTCTGCGCTGAGAACATTTGACTAAAGGTTATATTTTTTAATAATACTAACCGAAATATGATAGAAATACACCGAATTTTAATATCTTGAACGATCTCTTTATTAATTCCGATCAAGCAATTTTATGTATGGGACCAGGCACAAGCTATTTTGCAACGAGAAATGCTGGTCGGAACTCACAAACTTAATTTCACAGTGTTTGTTCTGGCACACTGGATATTACGAATCTGCTAATATTGGCTAATTGTAGACTTATATAAATTTAGGAAAACATTGCGTATTATGTCATTTTTATTACACTTATGGGTGTAGATCTGTCATTTTTATTAGATAGTGAATTGAAATAGCTTTAAAATGATACAAGAGGTAATATTCAGCGATATGTATTAGTGAATGACCAGTACGCCCCATTGTTCGTTCCACCGTGCTGTCTTGAGGCAGAAGCACCTTAACATTTTCGAGTGTGAAACGGCTCCGGTATCCGTACAATGCGAATTGAAAATTAATTTCTGGCGGACCCATGGAATAAATCTCAGCCTCCACACACCGCCTAGCTTGGTAACCTGTAGGGTAACCCGTCCTTCCTGCCCTGTTTGGAGTACTTACAATAAGGAGGTTAAATCCCAATAACTAACTATATAGATTAATTCAGTATGAAGAGGTAAAATTTCTTCCCAAATTATTTTCAGGCTATTCTCTTAATTATTTATTTTTTTAATCAAGGGATCCGGGAATAATTCTGGTCAACAAATAATTGTATCAATCTACCTAGGAGAATCAAGATTGGGAGTGCGGTCAATAAATAAAAACAGAAATAAGAAAAACTTATTATAATGTGTGCCGACGTTTCGGGACTAAGAAAAATCAAGATAACAATAGAAGTAACAACAGTGGCAGAACCTGTAATAATAAAAATGTTTAAAAAATTGTAAGATGAAAAAAATATAAAGTATGAAGAAAAATATGCTAATCATAATATGATAAATAATAAGAAATAAAGAAAAATATGTTAATAGATAATGACAAAAAAGGTATTCAAATTAATCGAGACACGATTGTGGTTATAAGAATAAAAATATTTAAAAAAAATAAAACATAACCATGTGATACCAGGACGTGAAAATTCATCTTTTATTTATTTAAGGTCAATTCTCCTGGAAGACTTTTGAACTAAGAGAGCATTTAGCGCTCACTGAATCAGAGCCGTTGGACTGAGGGAGGATTGATGGGAGCTCATATATAGGCTCCTAACAGCGGGGCCAAATTAAATCCAGTGATGATTGCGCATAGCTGGTCCGGCCCGGGGGTGCTTCCCGCCATTATGAGGGGCATTAGTCAGCCCTGACAGCCCCGCTGCACTGCCTAGGAGACCTAGCTACTTCCCTGCCTCCCTCAGGTTTATAGGCACAGCACCTGTGCCTAAGTGAGATAATGAACAAGTATTATATCAATGATAATTATGGAACAAAATTCTTTCATAATTCTCCATTTAAATGATTAAGAATAATAAATAGGATAACATTTCTTATATTTTTTTCAATTATTTATCATAAGAAAAAAAAGGTTTGTACAGCTTAGTTATGAATTTCGCATTATTTATTTATTATTAAATTGTCACTGATATCCATTTGTTTCTAACCCCCAATTATACTGCATATTGAATATAAAGATATGTAAAATTTCGCGGAAATACCTTAACATTTTACTTGTTTTCCAAAACAAAATTTCTCGGAAAGAATACATGGACATTAGGGACTGAGACTTTTCTAATTTGTAGTTGTCTTCTAATAAATTCCCTGAGGCTCCTGTCTTTCTTGCCATCTCCTTCATCTGCCAGCCACTATCTCCCAACAGACTTCCTAGATCTGAACTCTCAGCTCTCTTATCCTAGCCTAACTCTGCTTTTCTCTAGCCGCTTGGATATACCGTTTTTCATAAGAGAGAGAGAAGGGAAAGAAGAATGGAATATGAAAGGGGCTAGAGGAAAGCTGAGATAGGCTAGGATAAGTGAGCTCAAAAGTCAGATCTAGGAAGTCTGTAGGGACAGCGGCTGGTAAATATATGTATATATATATATATATATATATATATATATATATATATATATATATATATATATATATATAAAATACATATATTATCTATATACATATATTATATAACTTAATAACCCAGTGGTAATTGCAGAAATAAAAAAAACAGGCTAAAACTTTTAGTACCAAGTTTTAAAATATAATTTTAAATGCGATTTTTATAAATAATGTTACATTTAAAGTTCGAATGGATCTATAACTTGTTGCTGTTTTTTAAAAATTATGAAAATAAAGGAGAAAAAATGTATTCCATTTTTATTGGTGAAATTTTAATTTAAAAATATAGTACTCCATTGGATTCCATATGTATGAAAACACTGCAAGATGCAAAAAAATATGGCCTTGTTGCCTTTTAACATTTTGGGCACCTATTTTCGATCACTGGAAAACATTTTAATTACTTAATTTTTTTTTTGTCTACAATAATGAATTCTCATCTGCCAACAGCTTATTTAGTTTTTTATTTAATTAATGCTTAAAAAACCCCATCAAAAAATGAACAATTCGAAAACAAAAACATTTACATATAAGTATTCATATTTTTGTGTTAATAATTTAAAACTACGCAAATTATTGGATTCTGCTTTATTATTTCCAAACAGTTTTTTAAATATTTCGAATGATGGAAATGTTCCGAAAATCATCCTGTCACTTCGGTGTCAAAATATTGGCCATGTAGTCTCGGAGAAAATCCGCGGATGGAGGATTTTTTTTTTTTTTTGTATTCATTATTTGGATTCAATGCACCTTGAAACGTAAAACATTAAATTTTGAGAGGAGAGGGGGTGGTTAAAATTTATTTTTTCTTAGTCGGTCACGATGTTTCATCATTCAAAATAATAAGCCAAAAAGTAAACGCCAGAATCTGTTCCCTGGCATTATAATATAAGAGAGTGATATTAGGAGGCAATAACCGATTGCATCAGGCCTGTCACCCTCCCAAGGGACAAGGCACACTCCGATCCATCTGATCCAACGGCTGTGAGGAGTGACTGATACATAATTGCTATTATCATATTGTTTGATCAAACAGGTCAATTGAATTTTATCTAGCAGTAGTATGATTTTTAATGGATAAAAATGTTTATATAATTTACTTATGCAGTTTATATATTGTTGCATATTCAATTCTCAGGACGAAAAGTCTAGAAGAAAAAGGATTAGGATGAAGAAACTTAGTTAAATCTAATGATAAGGGCATCCCTAATTAAGAAACACTTTTAATATCAATAAAGGAGCAGATCTGTTTTGTGAGTGTGTGTATTTTCGTTTGTGCTTTAGCTTACTAATCACAATTACTATGATCTTGTGGTGTAATATGAAGGCAAATTACAAAAGCCAAGAGATATATTGAAATATCAAGAAATGTGATAATAGGAAATTATAGCAAAGTTTTTCTGAAGAATTGAAAAAACATGTCTGTTTTACATCATATTTAGATTAATCTTTAACAATTACATAGATCATGTGATACCTCCGAAATTCAACTCATATTGTAGATTAATAAATATGTTATTATATTTATAATTAAATTAGTAATCATACTAAAGGATTCCTTCGGAATATATAATGTGCATTTACGTCTTTCTAATATACGATAAAATGTAATAAATACATAAAATGTAATAATTAATCCAAATTTTTCAAGACTTTCTTCTTTGTTTATTAACTTTATTTTGATGATTAATTTGTACTCATATGTAACAGAAATATCTGATGTGGACAACACATGACTTCCTTGTACGCCTATTCAACTATAAATCGGTGGCTCAAAAAGTGATCCTGAATTTGGTTACTAGTTTCCGAAGATCGCAGTATCTCAAAAACAACACTCGGCGTCGCGACATCCATCTATTGACCCACAAACACACACAAATAGGGAGGAAAACCAGTATTTTACACTAAATTTTAACACTTAAAACAATTAATAAAAATGTTTGATTTTTTTTTTTTTGATTTTTTTTTTAACAATGATGATGAGATTTGAAACCAAATTGCGATTGTAACCTTTATTACCGAAACATATGATATATGTATTTAATTTAAATATAATTTTTGATGTAAGCTAATATGACCTTCAAGTAAAGTACCGCTTCCGGTTTTCCAATTTAGACCAAAATCAAATATGTTATTTAAATCAATATATAAGGTATAAATACGAAATTTGAGAAGTTTTTCAAAGTATTTTAATATAATTTTTGATGGAAATCAATTATGACCTTCAATTAAAGTATCACTTCCGATGATTAAGCAATGACCAAAAAGGGAGGTTCACAACTAGATTTTACAGCAATCCTAAATACAAAATTTTAACTTTCTACGGCTAACCGTTTTTGAGTTATGCGAAATACGAACGAACGTACGTACGTGCAGACGCCACGTCGAAACTAGTCAAGATGGATTCAGGGATGGTAAAAATGGATATTTCCGTTGAGATCTGAAAACCGAATTTTTCGCGATTACAATACTTCCTTTACTTCGTACAAGGAAGTAAAAAACAACAAACTAAATTATTTCGTAAAACCTAAAGTTTCTTTATCATAATTTTTTTTTCTGTTCACTCTGTTTTGTTTTATTTTTGCAATAAATATGATTTTTATAAATTTTTGTTAGCGTATTTGAAAGTAATTAGGTACGTAATACAATTGTACTTCGCATAATAAACTTGTAATAGTCCTTGATCTTTCATAATTGTGGTATGTTGCGAAAATGACCCAGATGGTCGTAAAGCCCATCACGTTGCATATATAAGTAGATAAATATGTTATGCACACTCATATAAGGGAATTTATAATAAGCATTAAAATGTTGACGACTATTAAAGGATCCCTGCGGAACTTATAAAATAAATGAACTTCTTTTCAATCTAACATAAAAATCACCTCAAGTAATGTGTCATGCAGGAATTTCAGCTAATGAGGACGATGATAGATCTATGGATCACATCATTAAAGTCCTATCCATCCCATGAAGCTGTCTAGAGTTATAATAAGTTATAGGATGAGGGTGGGCCGGCGGTGGGCGATGCGTGCGCCGCGTCATCTCTGAGTGTGTGTGTGAGTGTGTTGTGGCCTAACTGCATTAATCTAATTACCGAAGCAGTTGCAAATCTGATTAGGAAGCTCCCTGTAACCCGAGACCACATGCCACTATATATATTTCATGTCCTCCTGGCGTGCTTTGTTCCAGTAGCTTCAATAATACACCCGCCCACTTAAGGAGTTCCAAACTCTGCCCTTCTTCTTGGATACGGTTTCCGTTGATCCACCCTATAATCTAACCACAAATAGTCTCTTTATATAAAGAGCGGTTTTTCATAATTTGGCTGTATTGAAGATCACAGGGTTATACTTCGAGTACTTTGGCTGCTTTTTCAAATATTCATACTAGTTTATGACAGGTATTGACAAGTTTTCAATAGCCGTATTTCAACTGCATTAGACCTGATGTCAGTAACCTCCTGAAAAGAGGGATAACAGGGAGGATAAAAGAGGGAATAAAAGCATGATAGTACAGTAAAATCATCGGCGAGCCATGCAATTACTTCGAGAATTAATGTTATTATTTTACATTCAAGCCCATGTTTCAATCATGTCCATATTTTTAAAAATAAATCAGCACAAACTCCAGGCGCTATTTTTTTGAAGAACCAGGCTTGCGATAGGATTCAATGCTATATTAATATGGGTTAGTGAGCCTGCAAGTTCGATCCCGATACATCCAGCGATTGTTGCCAACATAACCTCTATTCAACCCCGACAAATAATTATTTTAAATAACAATAACCTATTACAAGCTATAATTAAAAAAGTTGGTGGTTGCAAGTCTCAGAAAATACTTCATTAGTCAAAGATACAGAATTACTTAACTTATAATAAATGATCTAATGGCAGTGACAACTTGACAAGAAACAAATCACATTATTCCAGAGCGGTTATTTGTGCATACAGAAGAGGAGAGGGAGGCTAACGCTAAAATTTGTTGATACTGCTTACTGAGTAGACGTTGGCCATAAACTCATTCCACAACTCTATGACCAGGCTTAACCCGATTCATCCGTCTACGTTACGGTCCAACTCACGCCCATTTCAATCGCCTGTATGTTATTCCTACAATTAATTCACGGGATTCCGGGTGTGAAACCATCTAAATCTTCATTTTCCCCAGGTGAGAAATTTCACACTATATTTAATTTTCAAAAACGAAAAAGAAAAAAAAAAAGATCCTGTTCTCCCACGACAGTTGGCACCCGTAAACAACTGTATAAAGTACAATAGTCTTGTAAATTTTGAATTTAGGGGACATCAGGCGCGAACTGATTCATATTTCAACCATAAATATTGAGGGCTTTATACTTACTATAAAATAAATGAGCACTTAATACTTTATAGCGTATCATTCTTTTAAATATTTTATAACCTAGATACATAAACTTTATTATGAGCAGAGAGATATTACCCTAATATCAATACCCACCAAATCATTGCTGCTAGTTATAAATTCATTTTAATTGTATTTATTTCGAGACCTAATACTGCGCTAAAATCCGCCAGAGATGTTGCATTTAATTCACTAGATTCCGCAGCTTCACCCAAAAAGACCACATCTTCGGCTTGTGGCGTAACTAAGGATGAGAGAGCCCAAAAGCAAGCTACTTCCTGCGTGCTCTTCTTCCGCCTCCAGAAAAAATAACCAATTTTATCCTCACCTCTATACTATAATTATTTAAATAATTATTTTGAAGTGAAAACTTGACAAAACCAATTCTCATCAGCACGTTCACCATAAATAAATGATTAATTCTTTTTAATTTTTGTTTTTATTTCATTCTGTTGAAATGTTTTTCCGGTGCATCCATTATGTACTGCACACCCTCTCCCCACTGGATCTGCGCCCCACACTTCCTTTGGCATAATCACACACGGACATGGGTCATTATTCGAAAATAGGAAGATTTTCTAATTACTTCAAATTGATTTTTGAATCTGAGATACTTTTGACAAAATATACCATCATAATTGTTTTTAGTTGGAAGATAAATGAAAAAATTCCAATTTTTAAACGTGAGAGTGTGTGTGAGATACTGATCATAGTAGAGTGAGAGAGTAAGGATGAGAGAATATGACAAAGAGATATTTACAATACAATAAAAATATTATTGTTTTATAGAAATATTTTTAGTTTCACAATTGTTAATTTATTTTTACATTATTATTATTATTATTAAATTATTACAAAGCTTATGAGATAAATTAAGTTTAGCCTATTAATAAAGCAACTGAATTAGAGTTGTATTGAATGAAACACAATTTTATAATAAATAAAAAGTGAGGGAATGAATTGTGAGGAAGTAATGTTCTTGAATTAAAATAATCGTTGTTTATTGATAAAACCTTAACCCCATTGATAAAAACTACAATAGAGATTTATCAAATATTTAACTTATTTTTTCTTTCGTATGAGCCGTTAAGGGAGTGAGGAACATCAAATACAAATTACATTTTTTAAGTTAAAATCTCACAGTCACAGCATATTAATGAAGGTTTCTCTCAACATCGATTACAATTTGGTTCCGAAGTCTTGCCTACTATTTTCCTCAGCTTTAAAAGGCTGTGAGTTTACTTGGCGTCCATTTTTGAAAAAAGTGAAGAAGTGAGGGACAAGTAATTAATTTAACTAATTTTCAACGTAATTAATACATAATGAATTCGTTTTTCTTATCTGAAAATACTGAGCTTATTTGTACACCTAATTTATTTTGATAGCAATAATTCAGGTTTTCTGTTAGCTAAAGAAAGTCAATGTAGAAAATTCAAGAAATGGGGCATATAAGAGAGGAAGACTTTTAATGTTTAAAATATTTTTACATTATTATTGATATGAAAGCTAGCTCCTGACAAAACAATCTAAGAACATGCTTTGTCAAAACCAATGAAAAAAATTCTGCCAGATTTGTCAAAAAAGCCAGGTTTCTTCATGAGACTGTGATTTTCTTATTTCCGAAGAATAATCCGTACTTTACCAACCAACGTTATACCTTCCTCGGAACGAATTATCTTTCTAATGTCGTATCCCATTACCACATTAAATAAAACTGGAAATGGAATCGCCTTGTTTTAAACCTGATCGAACCTTAAACTTCTCAGGACATAAATTACCGCTTTGACACTCTATAAGATGTTTCGCACCCGCATTGTAGGGATGCATTCGTATTTTCATTGGTATTCTCTGCTCTATCAAAATATTAGGCTACTTCTATCGGTCAACAGAATCGTGAATTTTTTTAAAAATCAGTAGAAAGTTCGTGAACTATGCTTTTGTACTAACTATTTCTCTAATTATATCTTGAGGATATTATTTGGTAAATGTTGATCGGTTTCTCCAGAACCCTCCTTGATAGTCTCAGAATTTTTTTCGGCAGATTCCATGATTCGGCTGGTTGAAACGACGTAAATACTCTATAATATTTTGGAAGGAATGAGATCCATCAGTAATTATTCTTTGTGAAATTGAAGCTTTGTAGATTTTTTCTATTATTCGTGGATCCGTTCTATTTTTTTTACAAATAGATGTATTTTAGAGATTCCATCTTTTCCGGACGCTGTCTCAGGGGTATGGATACTCTTTTTCGTTATTAAAGATTATTATTAATTATAATAACTATTAGATTTAACATGCTGTAACTAACGTAAGCTGTAACTAGATATCCGCTTCTTGTAACTTATAAGTCAACATATAATTATGCAATATGCGGTAAGATGACAGAGAAGATAAATACAGATGTAGCGGACGAGGCGACAAGGGGTGGAAGAGAGGAAGAGATCTACACGATAATTATTTCGTTAGGGACTGGCTAAGAGACCCTCCTCGGAGAGTATAATTTTACAGCTCCCCAGTAGGAAGCACCTCAGCTTCCTCATCCCCGCCCTATTACAGTAATCAGGACATCTCCTTGCAGACTGCAAGCCTCTTCTTAACTTGTCTCAGCCTTTTACATAAAATTATCTCAATCCTCCCTCTTTTCCAGGGTAAACACTATCTACAGAATAATTTACAAGGTTTTTATTACTCCTACCTTCAGCGCCGTTTAGTCTCGAACATAACCGCCGAGGAGTTTGTATAATTAAATTTCATTTGAATATATTTTGAATTCCTTACGGTCTAACTAAGAAGTGCTTACGGCAGAAAAAAAAATTAACAATGCATATAGATAATTAAAAAATAATCAACGAATTATTTTTTAATAATATCACAGCGTGATTACCGAGAAAATTTTAAAACTACATAAACACAACTCAATAGTACCCAAACAAGAATACTGAAAATTAAAAATGAATGACAGTGAAATACTGATTGCAAACGGGCTTTAACATACCATCTCAGTTAACTCCTTTTCCCTTACACTTATCCTCATAATCCGATCCTACCATAAAGACTATATTTTCGAAGTAAAACTATAATTGCCTTCCTCCATTCTCAATCTGCTGGTATCCCTCAAGGAATCATCTTTGGTCCCATTCTCTACAAGGTTTATACAACTGACATTCTGACCCATTCTTGTACTATTTTCACTACAGTTTTCTTTTGTGAATATTGACTCAAATTTGTATCAAATGAACTTCTTCATTGAACTGATCATTTTTAAGATGTAAGTTAAATTTTTTAGAAACGTATTGCAGAACACGCACAGACAACAGAATTAATTTTTATAGTAATATTTATGCAATAGCACATAGAAAAGATCGGTCGAGACGATCTGTTTGTCTCATACCACACAAAAGAGAAGTTGATTTAATTGTTATCTATTTATCTATCTGTTTATTGATTGATTGATTTATTATATATATAGAAGATCGGCACAACTCAAAAATTTACTTCTTCTTCTTATGTGGCGCTACGTCCAGCGTGGGGACAGGGCCTCTTGCAGCATTGACCACCAGTCGTCTATGTTTTGCACTGCCGCATTGTAATTCCGGATTCCAACCATGGATTGGGCATTCTCAGTTACAACATCCATCCACCGCAATCTTGATCTGCTTTTCCTTTGTATGCCATTTATTTCTTCCTGTAGTACTTTCTTGGGGACCTGATTCTCAGGCATTCTCGCGACATGTGCAGACCATCCGAGACAGCTTACTTTAATGAAGGCTATAACATCAACATCCCCATACAGCTCCATTAATTTAGAATTAGTCCGCTGTCGCCAGACTCTATTTAGAAACATTGCCCCCAAGGCTCTCAGATCTCATTAAAATCATCTCCCGAACCCTGGTTATAGTTCAGCATTCTAAGTACCGGCCTTACTAGAGTCTTATAAAGGCGGATCTTTGTAGCTCGAGATACTTTACTCTTGAAATGCCCAAACAGTCCATAGTAGCATCTGTTTGCAGAGGCAATATCATTTTGGGAATTGATCTGAGATCCTAAATAGATAAATTCCTCCATTCGCTGGATGTACATCTGTAGCCAGCATGTGCATAGGGTTATCCTCTTTAGGGAGCTGTACTCATATACTTCTTTTTCGCCTAGTTAACAACGAGTCCCATTCTTTCAGCAGCGCTTTGAAGCCTCATCAATGCATCTTCCACGGCCTCAAAGGTACTTCCAATCAATGCCAACAGCAAAGCCAAGAATCGTTGCAGTCCTATTGAAAATTGAACCTCCGACTTGAATTCCAGACCTCCTTATTGCAAACTCAAGGGCCAAGTTAAAAAGCAGGCACGCGAGGCAATCTCCTGGTCTAAGACCTTTACGGATGCAAAAACAGTCTGAGGTCATACCCTAGATACGGGACATACACTTTACCCTCCTCATCGTCATGTGTATAAGGCGAATGAGCTTCGCAGGAATTCCCAGTTCCTGCTGTCCGTTGTAGAGTTCTTCTCTTATTATATCGTTATAGGCGGCCCGAAAATCAATGAAGAGATGATGGGTATTTATATTATACTCGCTGCCTTTTTCCAATGCCAATATCGCGTTGAAAATCTGATCAATTCTGATCAATTTCCCTTTCCTGAAGCCTGCCTCGTATCTCCTAATTGCCTCTTGGGCAAAAGGCAGGAGCATCTCGGAAAAAATGCGAGAGAAGATCTTATATGCACAATAGAGCAGTGAAATGCCACGGTAATTAGTAATTACCGTAGGACATCACTCTTTTTATGTATTGGACATCTTGTGGTTTCACTGCATCAAAAATTTACGATTTTCCAATGTAAATGTAATCATATTCAATGAGATGATTATTTTTTATGATGAAGAGAGCCACAAAAAATATTCATCATCTGAGAACAATTGTTTTTTAAACTAAACTGTCACAGGCCAAAAACTGTAGGTCTAAAATTATTTTTGGAATAAAAAAATACCTTGAACAAGTTTCCTCCAAGAATTTACTTGCAAATGGGTTCTAGAAAATATTTATACAATCGTTAGGAAAACTGTAATATCAGTTGAAATTTGATGATGAAAACTTCAACCGCCCTTTTCTCAAAACTACAGCTTTCGGAGATGTGCCGGTCTTCTTCCAAGGCAGGGGTGCCCACAGAGGGGGCTACGACGCAAGCTGCGTCGAAAAAATTCTTAGGGAGGAGAGCGAAAAGCGATCTTTTTTGGATTTTCAGGGGAGGAGTGATTGTTTGAAGAAGAAATAGAAAAAAGTACATTAAATCTAAAATTATATAAGTGGTGGAGTAAAGAGAAGATGGTCGGAAGATGGAGGCTACCCTGCATAGAAGATAAGAAATCATGTATAAATGATCGGAAAATAGACAACAGTGCAATACGGATTGCTTCCGAATCTTGAATAGCCGTAAAGGCGATGTTGGGATGTAAATAAATTATGAAGTACGATCTTGAGTATATTTTTTTTTAATTTTGATTTATTTAACATTATTTCAATTACGTACATAATCCGTGAGTTGATCATTATTTCAATAACAAAAGATTATCTTCAGGTGCATGCGCACTAAAAGGTTCTTCCTTAACTTGTTTACTTATAATATTATCTTATCCAAATCTAATTCCTGACTACAAGTATCGATAAATAGCCCACTAATTGTATCCTTTTTATTCCTTTTGTTCTATATATATAATACAATGATACATAAAACAGTGATGACTAAACAGTGATGACTAAACAGCCGAGTAATCACACCCGAGAATGATGAATGTCGAACCAGGGAATTTCAACTGATTATTTTGACTGGTAGTTCTTATTTTGATAAGTGAGGGTGTGAACGGTAAAACTCCTTACTTCCATTTTTACTTTCTTGTACGCAGTAGAGGAAGTTTTGTAATCGCGAAAATTTTCGGTTTTCAGATTTCAACGGAAATCTTCGTCTCTCAACAAAATCTCTTATTATTATAATTTATGACTATATTGCATTTATTCATTTTTATTTTATAATACAATGTGTGTAGAAATAAAGGAAAGTTTCGTTGTAGTCGTAAATTTTGGTTCACTCCAGTTTTTTGTGTCGCTGAACACGTACCTGAGCTTTGCTGACAGATATTTTGACCGGGACCTTGTTTTGTTGCAAAAGACTTCAAAATTTTTATTTCTTTTTTTTTGAGAAGGGGGTAAATATCTCGGAAGCTATTAGTTTTTCCGAGAAGACTACCTTATGAAAAATTAAAGTAAACAAAATTTTAACTTTTCATGTCCATAAAAAATGTCTTTACGATCAACTCCTAAGCCGATATAGCGCGCTGAAGAAATATTAAAAAAATGGCAAACAACGATTTATGGCTCTTTATGTCCGATTTTCATAAAAAGTATCCAATTTTGATCATATATGCTATTAAACTTCATAAAATATTAATACATGAAACCTAGATATTACTATGTACATTACATACATACGATAGTACTATGTACCTTGTGTTTGGAGCGTGTATCGAAGCAAGTGTTTAAATTCAAAGTTAAAGAGAAAATGATGAAAAATATGAAGACAATTAATGAAAATAAACTTGAGGGTGTGAACTGCAAGACTCTTTATTTCCATTTTTTATTAAAATCGAGATAGTCATTATTACTCACAGATTGTGAGTGAAGAGTCTAAACTGATCCCTTACGTTTAAAAATCAATAGTTATAAAACTCTCTTCATCCAGCAAACGGTGGACTGCAAAACTACTTAAATACAGTGCCAACCATTGACCTATAAATCGGTGGGTCCAAAAGTGATGCTGAATTTAGTTACTAGTTTCCGAAGATTGCAGGATTTCCAAATCTACCCTCGGCGTCGCGCCATACATCTATTGACACACACACACACACACAAGCTCATGTTTCTGGAGGTCTCATCCCGTTATTATATGTCATTTTCTTTCAGTAGATAACAAGTTCCCAAGAGATTTCTGCTTGTTCTGTGACAACATTAGAACTATCAATGCCACTAGATAAAGCATTGGAAATCGACGGTCTCGACATTTTAAGCAGAAGAATCCACTTATAAATGTTATTCTCCTGGTGCAGACTTGTTCAGCTCACAAATGGGGTAGAAAACAATTATTTTAAACTCAATTTTAACACTTACAAGTAATAAAAATTTTTAGTTAGAGTGGAAAAAAAAATGCGTTTGTAACCTTTATTACCAAACCATAGGATCTCAGTATTTAATTTTGATATAATTTTTGATAAGTTTATTATGACCATCAAGTAAAGTACCAAAATTTAGTATGTTATTAATAGTGATATAAAAGTCCTACTAATTTACTAAATTTGAGATGTTTTACATTATATCTTAATATAATTCTTGATGGAAATAATTTATGTCCTTCAAGATAAGCACCACTTCCGCTGATCATGCAGTGGCCAAAAAGAGAGGTTCACAACTAGATTTTACAGTAATCCTAAATACAAAATTTTAACTTTCTACGGCTAACCATTTTACGCACGTACGAACGTACGTACGACGTCAGGACGAAACTAGTAAAAATTGATTCAGGGATGGTCAAAATGTTTTTGAATGGGTTCCTCCACTTGAAATGTAGAAACCGTCGATTTCCAATGCTTTATCAAGTGACTTTGACAGTTATAATGTTGTCACGGAACACGAAGATTTCTGTTGAAATCTGAAAACTGAAAATTTTTGCGATTACAATACTTCCTTTAATGCGTAAAAGAAAGTAAAAATGGAAGTAAGGAATATTTACTGTTCATACCCTCATTTATATTCACAGTTTTTTTTTTTTTTTTTGTAAAAAGTTAAAATGTCAGTCAAAATAGTTGAACTACAGCTCTATTGGTTCTACCTCCGTTTCTAAAATCATTTCTCTGTTTTGTCGTGTGACTAGATAATAGTTGTCGATGTAATAGTTGTCAATAAGAGTAAGTATAATAATAACACATAATAATAATAATAGTTTATATACCGTGAAAAACACGAATTGATGTACTACACTGTAGTATAAAGTGACCAGATGTTTTATAATGGGATGTGGGACAGGAGCAAAAAAATAAATGAAATGTCCAATTATTTTATCAATTATATTCAGAAAACCAAAATAAAACAAGATAGATAAAATTAAAACATCAACACAAAATCTCTATTTGGCCAAATCGCAAGAAAATCGGACAAATATTTTCGAAGAAAAGTTGAACGGACAAAAAATGAGAAAAAAATGATGGCGAACGACCGAATATTATTGTATTCATTATTTGGATTCTAAGTATCTAGAAACGTAAAACCTCAAATTTTTAGTCGAAATTTGTTTCATTTTTGGTCGATTAAAAATTTTCATTATTGTAAATAATAAACCAAAACACAAAACTTAAATTTTCTGTTTTCCTATGGGGATGAACTTTTTTGTAGTTCTTGAGGTGCAGGACCGGCACCTGATTTGTCCTGGTATTTATCTTGTAGTCCCTCTGTAAATAAATTGATTGAGAACTATTTTTTTTTCCTAATAAAATGTAAATAGGAATATTTGTTATTTACTATGATAAAATTTGTGCAATTTAATTCTATAAATTTTACTAATCTACATATTTAGGCTAATTGTAATAAACAAAAAAATATAAGGCGGCCATTTTGAAAAATCTGCCATACAAAGCCTACGCACCTCATGAAAGTAGTAGACTTTTCATCATCGATTTTTCACATTACATAATAATCCATTAATACATACCAAATTTTTTAGTCATAAAGACAAAAGATTGCCCAATGGGGGACAATGTGAGACACTTCGTGGGACAGTTTTCAATGGGGGACGAGGACCAAAATGTGGGAACAGGTCTGGTTATTTTACTACCTTACTGCAGTTTGTGTTTTCATAAGTTGTGTTAATTGATAAGTAGTTTGTTTTGAGAATTTTCTCCAAATGTTTGTTATTTTTATACAAGAAAAATTATAAACATTTGGGAATATTCTTATACAGAAGAGGATGCAGTGGAATATTTCCAAATTTTAGGTTTATTCCATCGAAGAAACACTATGCGAATGAGAGAGACATTTTCATTAAATAAATAACTAAATATAAATTGCGGTAAGGCCATGTCATCAACTGAAAAGGATCCGTTGGGGGTTTGTATATATCTTGAACGAGGACTAGCGAAAGTCGACAGCTTTGATCTATTTAAAGTAGTAATCATTTTAATAATACAAATGAATAAGTAATTTTAACGCCGCCACTGAAATTTTCAATGTTTTGGAATAACTCCATAATTTTTCTACGTTTTTTAAAGGAATTTTAATAATGAAATGTAATAAAAATTTATTTTTTTAACACATTCACATAAATCCTCATAAATACGAACAGTATCAGCCTTATCTTTTCATAAGGCAATCAGTATCAGATTATGTTGGACAGTAGAACTAAGGGAAAATATTGTTGAAACAAAAAAAAAGTTATCTTCTATTATTATATTTGGGAGTTACAATATTAAAATAAACCTACGTATAGAAATATCCATATCTAGTTAGACAAAATATTTTTTAACAAATTCCAATGTGTCTAAACCGCATAGTAAACCGCATTTATCTTTAAATAAGTGATTCAAGGATTAACTATCAACGAGCTTATATAACTGATTGTATAAAATTCTGAAAGAGCTGTTATTTTTTTCTTTTTATGTATAAACCTCCCCGATATTAAAGTGAATATATTTCTTGAAAGCTGAAGATGAGCAGACAGGCACTTGAAGCAAATGTAGCGGAGGGAGGGCAGGATTTAGGGGCAGCGAGAGAGAGGGAGAGTCAATTATGCAAAAGAGGTCGGAATAGAGCCGCCTGAGGCCTAGGCATCAAACCTGAATATCAAAAACCAGCCAATGAAAGATTTCCCCCCTCCCGCCATAAAGGAAAATTGCCGAGCTATGGAAATGGCCACCTCCTCCCGATCTCCAACCAATCACTGGTTCCCGATCCAATTTTTGGTGGGCGTAAAAACCCCGGCAATTTGTATTGATCCGCCTGTGTCCCCCACGTCTGAGGATATGAGCGCGGTTGGAGCAGGTTCACCTTCTTCAAGCCGTCTCGGAGAGGTACCTTTGTCATCGAGGTAAGTCACCTTTACAGTATATACAATTATTTTTAGAGGAATGAAAATCATAAAACGGACTTAACAGATATTTGATGTAAATTTACCTTTTCCGCATATCTTTAGAAAAGATCCACAACTTAGAATATCGTCTTGATAAACTACTTAAACTTGATGTGATAGAATATAGGGAATGAATAGGGAATAGGCAATAGGGAATGAATGAAAAGTTTTCCGGATGGATCGAACCAAAAGTAGATGGGAGTATTGTGCTGGGTCTGACCTTGAGGATTTTGGTTTTTATAGAATTCAATGGAGAGGGGTTTGCAGGCATGGAGTGTTGAGAGCATGAGTCTCCTGGTTTCTTACGGCTTTTTTTTTATTTATTTAAGTGACTTAAATGTTATCCAGCCAAGACAGATGCGATAAGAAACTGTTTGTCAGTTGCAGTTTAATGCCTACAGAGACTTCTACTCCCAATATTCTTAAACGCTAAACCGTTTTCAAATTTTCAGTAAGGTAAACCAGGCATGTGGATTCTGAAATTAGGTTTGATTAACTTTCGATTGACCTCACACCCGCAGTACTTTACAGATTCCTTCTAAATATGTACACTAGTTTATCTATTATAGCCCAAAATGTTTGCCGAATTTTCAGATTGCTGAAATCTGTCTTTTTTTACAAAAAAAAAATATACATAAATATATATATATATATATATATATATATATATATATATATATATATATATATATATGTATGTGTGTGTGTGTGTGTGTGTGTGTGTGTGTGTGTGTGTGTGTGTGTTGCCAACACTTCCTCATGCCCCACAGAATTTGGGATAAATGGAACACTATAAAAAGAATGAATGGGACCAAACTTGTAGGAAATTTGATATGCTACAAGTTTTAGAAAATATCTAACGACGTGCGAAGTGTAAAGAACGAGATATTTACAAATTTGAATTTCATCACTTTTTTGTCCTTTGATATTTAATAACTTGAGACGCCGGCATGAGATTTTGTGTGTCTTTTTAGCCAACATATAGAAACTCATAATAAAGGTTCATGCAAATTTTCTGCTCAGTATCTTCTAATCCGAGGTTGAATCCTTATTCGACTAGGCTAATGGGAATGCTTGCTACAACTGCTGCTGTTTCATTTTCAAATCTATTTTCCGCCATTCTCCTCTTCATTACAGAAAAAACGCATACTTAGGAATAAAAATCGGACAATTTTTCCCTAAGAAATAGGGGGGAAACTATTTGATAGTTTCTGTCTCTCTCGCACCTACCGTCCCCTTTCGCCTTAAGGTCCAGGGTCTTGGAAAATATTTCAATAGTTATACTTAAAATATAAGCTTTGATTATTAAGGCGCATATTCCAAATGTTTTTTTAAATATAGAGATAAAATAGTTAACCCGACCAATCGCTAGGGATCTTTTTCCACACGAAGTTCAGGGGATGTTAAACATTTTCATTCCCTCTTTCTTCCTTACACTTTACAAGAGGCTAAATAGTCTTGTCCTGCAGCTTCATTTCTGTAAAGGCGTCTTCTAATATTCATATTTAACATTATAATCGTTCTCTTCCCTAGGTCAGCTTCTAAGTACCCCTCATACATATTAATCTTTCCATCTTATCCAGTTCTTTACAACAAATCATGAACCAATGCCAGCCAAATACCATTTTCAGTTTTATCATCGAATATTTTACGAATAATATTATAATTGACTATAGACACAAATGTGGAGGAAAATACTCCTTAACGATAATGTATGATAGTGAAGTAAAAATCAAAATTATCGATTTTAGAATTCCATTCATTTTTTAAACGGAGAATATAATGATGAATATTTCTGACTGGAAGACTATGATTTCAACTATTAAAAAGATAGTGATAAGAAAGTCTTCCCAATTTTAATTTTTATTGACACTCACAACAACAAATTGTCAATATTTCGGGGTTCTGCCATATCATCGGGACAATACTATATATTATATATATTTTAAAAATGTTTGTTTATATTTAATTTAAAATTGAGTTTTTAATGATTAACATGTATTATATTGCAGTATTGTTCTGATGATGGGGCAAAACCCCGAAACGTTGACAACTTGTTGTGAGTTTCAATAAAAATAAAAATTGGGAAGACTTTCCTTTTCATTATCTGTTTTATTGGAGAATATATTCATTTCAGAAATGTTAAATCAATTGATATATAGATATATAGATTTTGGTAATAAAGAATATGATGGAAGACTCAAGTCTTGAAAATGATGCTATGGATTACCTGAATCTATTATATGGAGCGGATAGGGAGATCCTCCCGGGGATCACCCAGCCTCTTTAAAGTGGGTACCCTTAATTGGGAGAAAAACCTGGCGGTTGAACGTGATCTCGGCCAAATCACCTTGCACAACCGTTGGCTTAGAAACATTACGGTCCTTACTAAGTACTGAACCCAAGACCCTTCGAGGGTTGTAGTGGTACAGGTTTTTTTTATTTGTTTGAAAATTTTCAAATCCGTTTTCCCACCATTTCCATCGTCGTAATAAATGCATATTTCGGAATAAAAATCAGACTATTTTTTCCCTAAGAAATAGGGGAAAACAAAATCGTCCGAAAGTGCTACCATCTCTTTTCCTAGAAACACATCAATGTGTCGTCACCTTTCGCCTTAAGGAATTCTCAGAAAACTGTAGTCAGCACTGAGCTACAACCGCATGATTAAGTCATGGTAGCGTGAACCTAGGAATCGTGTGTCAAATCACGGTTCTAACATTACAGAGGTCAACCAATTTTATTCCCAGAGAAGATGAAGTGTGCAAATACGGCATTCTGAATTGGCTCAAAAGAAAAAGTCAGTGCTCTAAACACATTGCCATATTGCTGCCTTTATCAGATATCTACTTGAAATTAATTTGAATAATCGATCATACGACGTTTTACATGAAAAAATGCTTCCATGAAGTGTTTTAAAATTTTAAATAAAGAGGCGATTACTTAAATTTAATATTTTTTTCTGATGGTACCTATTACTCACTTAAAATCACAATTTCATTTTAATTCGGAAACGGTTTTACAATAGTTTTAGTTTTATTTTACGAGTTGATCGATTGAAATTCACCATGTTTAATACTACTATCAGTTACTCAACTAAATCACAAACTTTAATGAATTAATAAATGAATGGAAATTGTAAAAACTGAAAATTTTTAACGATAAGATCAATTTAAAAAAAAATCTAATTTTGTATTTTATTTTAGCATAGGCATTATTGTATACAAAGATGGTACTTCTTGGCTTGTGTTAAAAAAAAACTGAATATTAATTCTTCAGAAGAGATGTATTGAATGATATACTGAAGCCTAATCCTGATAATTTTCACGAATATTTCAAAATTTCTCTTATTTATAACATTAAACATTTATTTTTTCTAGTATTTAAATACCAACTATTTAAATGAATCAACAATTTTCTAGATGGTTTTAATAATTTTCAAGTATTTTTTGCAATAAACTTAAAAATCGTCGATAATTCTTTCGACATTACTAAATAAAATTTAGTTAGGGATTGATCCTTCTATACCATCATGCGGATGTCAACTAAAGAAATTTAGGCCTCGGTTACTGACAGAAAACGTAATGGAAATCCAGAGAAGAACAAAGAGATTTATTGAAATATTGATTACCTAGCATAATGAATTTTAGATAAAACTACTGCCGTTTCGACAAACTAAAACATGTTTTAATATTGGTTTTTAATTTTTCTGTAAACCCTCTTTGCGAAATCCTGGTTCAAAGCAGGCCTGAATGATGTTGGAAGACAAGAAACACTTCCGTCAAAACATTCTTTCCAGAAATTTTCATCTTCAGCACACTGTCTGTTGGCTTTCATATTTTCACACCAAGATCGCATTTTAAAGGAAATATTTTTACCGTTGATACTTTCCAGTCTCGAGCATACCGTAACGATTTCTTTAACAAGAGTGGGGTCTTTTGCGATACGATTATCCGCTACATTTAACTTTTTCAAGTTAAAAAGCTCGCGTATATCATTGACGAATGTACTGAGATCGTTGAATTCATTACAGGAAACGTCCAGTTCTTCCAGAAGCTTTAAAACTGCAAATTGTTTTATAGATCGCAGCCTATTTCTGGATACGTTCAGTACTTTTAAGTGCTTTTGTAAAGCTTTCATCGTAAAAGGTTCGAAAGCGATCGTTTGGCAGGCCTGCAGAATCTGGCCCTTGACACTCAATGTTTCGAGAGGGCAGCTGCCCAGGTTTTCGATGACATTTATTTTGTTGAAGTCTAAGTAGAGTACCTTGAGGGATACCAAAGTACGGAAGCCTGTGAGTACCCTCAACTCGTTACCATGGAGGTATAGATGTGTCAATGAAGACTGATTCGACAAGTTCTCGATCGAAAAAAGGTAATTGTCTCGAAGATCGACTACTTGCAGTTTGCAGTACAGTTTCAGCACATCAATGGCTTTTATACCTCTTTTGTCCAGAATCAGATGAGTTTTGAGGTGAGGGTGACAGTCATCTTTGAATATTGATAGGATATATTTATCAGTAAGAAAAGTCATGTTTACTAATCAAAGTACGTTACAGATATTATTTTTATTTACATATGATTCAAACAATTAAATCAAATGATTAACCATATCTGAGGGATGGTTACTACTACACATATAAAGACTGTTTTTTTTTTCTCCACCATAGGATTAGAAAATTTTCCAGTAACGTTACACTGTTCATCAAGCTTATTTTCTAAGATTAAGATTTCCCTGCGATCAGATGTTCTCTTTCATAAAATTTGATTCGATTGTTCTTGTTATATTATTAGAAATTTTACAGGGTATAACAGATATAATTGTAGGATTTACTCAACAAAAGCCAAAAAAAAGGAGCTATCTGCATATTATTCCGATAATGATCCAACAACAGTTTCATAATTGGAAAAATATGACATTGATCAAACAACGATCTATGAACCAGTTTCACACAAATAATCTTTAAATAATAAAAACCAAATTAAAAAAATGACATAAAATACCCGTCCCAAGTAGAGACGTCTTCAGATTTTGAAGTAAAACTACACCGTATAAGCAGGCAGTTTCCAAATTCTAGAAGGCGTTGAAAGGGCTAATTGTTTACAGCGTAATTTTTATTTGGTAAATATAGAGGAATTTATTTATTTTTAAGAAGTTTGTAGATAGAGCGAAAATGAATAATTTATACATGAATAGAAATTTAATTAACAATTGTACGCGAAATTACCTGTTGTAATAAATCCTGGTACTCGAGCGACGAGTAGGTTCACAAGAAATGTGTGCTCAAGTTGGGAAGATATCTTATCTTAGCTCCCTACATAGCTTTTGGTACAGATCAGGGAGTTCACTAATCAAGCGGTGTAGGCTGCGTCAGTCAGAATGAAGGCGTTCCGTTCCTGCGGATTTACTTAATCTAAAATATATTTTTTAAATTTATTTTTACTGCTATAAAATAATTTTGTATATATTTTATAAAGCTGGATGGATTACGTGAGCAAATGTATACAATATTTTTTGCAACTGGCTCTTATTACATATTTCCTTCTTTTGGAAATTCAATTGCGATTTATATTAGCCTTATCTCGTCTAAGATCGAAATATATCTTCTACATTCCTATGTTATTGATAATTTAAGTCAGCGATATAAGTTATTATGTATTTTGTATTAATGTATTTTGAAAATATCTTAAGAAGGAGTCGGCTAAAAATTAGGCGATTCATCTTCGTACGCAAAAAAAGGTAGACCTGTCTATGAACCCGCCATGTGTGATGTATTCTTAAAAATCATTGTATTCCCCACCACTTTGGGCTAATAAATACGTGGTTATGGAGGGGAAAGATAAACAAAGATTCTATCACCTCGGCTGCTTAAAGTAGATGAAAAAAAAGTTTTCGAGACTGACTTAATTACTCGCATTAGGGTTCCTTGATTCCAAAAAACATACCTGCGGACCGAATGGCCAGTCTCACGTATCAAACAGAAGCAGAGAAAAACATGAAAAGGTGGAGTTATCGGGGCCTTTGAAAAAATGAACATGGATTGGGTAAGCTGAATACAGTTGGTCAAGGATCGAGGTGCAGGTATCGATGGGCAGCGCTTTTGAGTATTTTCGTATTAAATATATCAAAGCATGTGAACATGATTTGAAGAATGAATAATTTAATTATTGAATGTATTTTTGTAAGCCTGTGTGCATCTTAGATATTTTAGTCTGGTACGGATAATTATTGTCTCTCATCTTAAAAACGTTAAAAGTAGTAATATCTGCTAAGTAGTCTGTCGTTCTAACCTAATTGATTATGGTGACATAAATAGAAGTTTTTTACAAAGATAAAGTCAGGTGCAGCAATGGAAAAGAAAGCTGGAGTAGAGAAAACCTCAATATAGGTAATAGAGGGAAGGAGCGATCTGTCACCGACAGGAATTTGTCTTGTCCTGCTTAAACGAAACCTTCCCCTCCTTCCTCCTTCCCCCCTCTTCACTAAGTTAAACAAAAGAAAAGAAACAATAAAGAAGCGGCTCCTCTCGATTTATCCTTGTAGAGACAATTAGCCAGGCAATTAGTTTATTTTTTAGCTTTAAGTGAGGAGGTGGCGTCACGTAGCTACCAAAAAAATATTCTACCCTTTCGGCTATTGCCCTTTTTTTCTGTTGACCGAGGGAGGGTTGAACCTGTTTTATTTTGTTAAATGTTATTTACTTTCGAAGCTTCCCCCAGCATGGGTACAAATAAATGTTGTCGTTTTGTCCATGTTTTCTTACTTCCTAGGAATATAGCTTTATTTTAAACTGAATTGTAATAATTTAAAACGAGGAAGGAACATCACAGGCATATTAAAGGGTAAGGAAAATTACCAGTTAAAGACATTGTAAAAAATAACCAGAGTATTTTTAAAATAAGCATGATCTGTGATTTTATTAAATAGATGTATTGATATAAAAAAGCAAAAATTCAAAAAGATACAAAAGAGTTGTATTTTTCTGAATAGACAAAACTTAAATATTATATATATATATATATATATATATATATATATATATATATATATATATATATATAATATTTTTACTTCTATTTAAAAGACGAAAGAATTAAGTCTCTCTTGATATTTAGTATATATTATCTGACTGTTAATAAATCGTATTTTAACATTTATTATAAAAAACAGAATAAAGCCACCTTAAATAGACATACCAACTGGAGTCATAGGAGCCCCTAGGAAACAGTTCTTACATGCCTTTATTGAAAAGAACATGAAATACTTTGTCGATGGATGAGATCTGGTTCCTTTGGCTGCAGAACTGTCCAGTCAACTGTCTCCAGACATTTCTCAAGGGATAGGGAACTGGAAGTAATATGAAAAGAGTTTAGTATGGCTTTATTGGATATCTTTTTTCATAATAAATCCTTTTATTCACTAGTAACTAATTAAATAATTTACAAGAAACTCCTGGAAATGGAGAAAAAAAGAGCTTTAAAAAAAATAATTTATTGGTAAACTTATGTTATTGGCTTGCATAGGTACTTATGAATTGGAATCCGAACGAAAGATATCAACTATTTTTCACTGATGGATCAAAATTTGTCTTACATTGCCAAATGAAAAAGATTGAGAATGAACGAGAGGAAGTCAGATTCATCATCAGATGAAGGCTAGATGATGATATAAGGAGAAAGAATGATATGAAGTTCCTATTATTATTATTTTTTTAATTGCCTCATTTTTGGAAGATTGCGTTCATGCTCAAAACGATAAAAGTTTTTGGATCACTTCCAACATGCCTTGTGCTTCTGTTCTTGTTAGAAGTCCTGATCAAAATATGATGGATTGTGAATTGGATAACTAAAGAATCATAACATTTGAACAATTACCGAATATTCCGAAATAGACAGTCAAAGACTTGATCTCTTTAGCATTAAACAGAATTCAAAGGAACGCAAGAGGGGAGGATGTATCATGAGGTATTGTTAGATAAATTTAAAATAAAAAATTTCGCTAATTCTAAAATTAAGATTAAAAAAAAACTTTAAATTTTGAATAAAATTTAATACGTTTATGTTATAATCCTTACTAAGCTACTGAAAATAATGATTAACAGCAAGAAAAAATTCGAATTTGAACTATGTAGACAAACGTATATTATGCGTGAAGGATGAACTAACAAGTACTCCTCCAAATGGATCGCAATTACTAATCAAAACACAACTAAAAATTTAATTGATAGTTGACTAAAAACTAGATTCTGAAATTAACTTGTTGGTCCTTGTAAAGTTAAGTATTAGAAGTAATGCTAAATCTAAAGTTAAGATAAAAAAATCCTCTTCAAATTTTTAATCAAATTTTATACTTTTCTTTAATTAGCATTATTAAGGTATTGAAAAATATAATTAGTACCAGCGAAAATACAAAATCTAGCTATGTAGAAAAATGTATGATTTTCATGTACAGCTATTGCTTTGCACAGTAGTTTCTTATATACATATGGGGTATATTTTATATTATATATTATTATTTTTTAAAGTAAGGTTGTATTGTGAAAGAAGAAAGAAGCCATAATGGAGCCGGTTACGGTCACTCGGCTCCATTTCCCTGGGGATCCGAAGGTAGGCAATTCTCTGCCCGGAGGAAGCGATTGTGAGTGATGTTGTGTCCTGTGTACAGCTTATTGGTCCAAGGAACGACAAATGTGTTCGGCATCAGTCAACAAGAACCGTCGTGGAATGCTAAATACCCGCAGGCAGCCCTTGTTTAAAATAAATTGTTGTTACTGCATCCAAATATACACCGGGGTGAGTGTGCTGCATTGTTTTATAGAACGGAACGAATCAAGATGAAAATCGATTCGAAATTAATAATATTTAAACGGAACGGGATGTATTCAGTTCTACCGATAAAATGAAATCAAAGAGAACTATTCATTAATCATTAAATAATGATGAATTCGTTTGTGATTTTCTTTTACAATCTCTTAGAACCAAAAAAATCTCTATATTCTTCATTTGTTCCGCTAGCGTTCCTCTATCCACTCTTAAATTACCAGATCCCAGCCTACCGATTTGTATATCCCTTCTCGTAGAACTGAATCAAATCTTTCATTATTCGTACTATCTCGGCAGCCATTTTTATTCGTAATAGTATTATTCAAACACCGCTTATTTCTTCACCTACTTTTCATCTCCCATCTATTCCATCAATATGCAACAATATTTAAACAAGCTAAATTATACAAGTATTGTTTACAACAATTATCTAAAACTAATTAATTAATTTTGTAATGCATTCAATGAAGTTTTCATGAAATCTATATAACCATGATATTATAAGAGAACAATGAGCTCCAGATTAAAATTTATTTTTCATTCATTCATCATGAGGATGAATATTGTTAATGTAGACAGAAACTGGATCATTCTATTTAATATGGGAAGTTAATAATTCTCTTGATTTATATGGCTTTTATAAAATGAACAATCAATAGTTAACAGCATACAGATAATATTTTTCCGGACCCCATAAAGAGTTTACCGGAATCACTATTGAATAAATTGATCCAAGCCGCTCCTCTGGGAGAATGGCCGATTGGGAAGTTTTTTCAGGCGCAAACGGAGCGAGAAAAAAAAAATTCCCAGTTTTTAATTTGACACTGGCAGTAAAAATGAAGGCCGACCAAGGTTTGAGGGGAGGGAGGTGATTCGGGAGAAAAAAAACGGAAAAACCAAGCGGGCGTGATCCGGTTGTCAGAAAAATTTGACAACAGCCCAAGCTAAAGGGCGGTAGCTAGCGGTAACAAGTTTAGAGTTTTTGCGGTTTGGCAGAAGAGGGGGAACTACCCCCCCCTTCCCCACCAGAGTAAAAACTTGTACAATTTTTCTGGGGTTCCTGCTTCAATTAGGAAAATAACACGTCAGAGGCCAACCCTGTCCAATTATATCGGCCGTGTTTTTTGTAATCCTGGAACCTCCGCCAGCCCTGAGCAGCTCCCTTCTAGTGCGGATTTCCTACCGGCAAGGGTCGAGTAATTAAAAGCTCTATGTCATTCCTAAAAGGGGAAGCACTATAAATATCTGGGTATAATATATTAAGGATCGCAGTGAATCTCTGATTTAAATTAGCAACAAATAATTTATTGTTGTTTTTCAATATTGAATGTACATATGTCGAAAGAATAACTGAAAAATGGTCTGTGTGTCTGTGAGTTTGTGTGTATTTGAACAGCCAAGCTCAAAAACGAAAAGTTGTACGATACTGAACTTACGTATTTAAGGTAGGCACATGCATGAAATGCTACAGCAACTTTTCGTCAAAATCGACTTACCGGAAGTGCCAATTTATATAATAGATTTTACGCTTTTTTACAATATTCTCGAAAACGGCTCTAACGATTCCGATGAAACTTACCTAAATTATTCTTCATAAAGGCCTTTATCTTTTTACACATTACCGAGGAAATGCAGGGAAAAAAGTTAAGATGAAAAGAATAATTTATTTGCGCCTAACTCAAAAACTATGCATTTTATGGTAAATTATGAATATAACTGTATAAAAGGTAATTAAATTATCTAAATAATAACAAAAAAAAATCATCAAAATTGGCATCGGACTAACCGGAAGTGGCAATTATATCATGTATTTTACAATTTTCTCGTAAACGGCTCAAACGATTTTGATAAAACTTGTCTAATATCTTCTCCTTAAAGCCCTTTACCTTTTCATGTATGTAGTATATCAACGAGAAAATGCAGAGAAAAAAGTTATAGTTTGATTTTTTTAAATGAAATAATTATAGAACAACCGAAAACCCAGAATAATGGGTCTATTCTTAACTGTACTCGGCCTTACTCAGGATGCCATAATAAATTGAAATTTAATTTGAAAATTTAAGGTCGGATTTAAGCTGTTATAAGTACTACAAAAACATTATTTGCGATCCAGAAATAGTACATTTTAGATTTATCCACTTTTTACATGTAAGAATTAAGTTTTATAGTTATTTCAAGATCCCATTGAATTATATGCAATGAAAACACTATTCCTCTACTGGGTGAAGTATATTAATAGAATTTTTTTATTCAAAACTGGTCTCAGATTTGGTTTTAGGGCTCTGAAAAACTCTTATATTCAAATTTTTGGGGGAATCTAAAAATAAAATTATTTGACTAATAATTTCGTCAAGAGGGTTATTCTTAAAATTTTTTTAAAGATTTAAAATATTGTCCATAAATCAGCAACTCTTCGTCTGTAAAGGTTCTTAATCTATGCGGTTTGCTTTAACTGTGATCATACGTGTTTTAAGCCAACGTTAACGTAAAAAATAAACTTCCATATTTCCAACGAGTCCAAAAAATCTAAATTTGATGAACTGAAGACGAGATACGGAGATTCAAATCGAAACTTGAAATTTGAATCGTGGCTTATCAATTTTTAAATCCTCCAAAATAAAAAATAAAAATTGTTTTCGATGATATTTTCAACATAAGGTATTTCGGTGAGCTGAATCAAAATCTGCTATAATGTTTGGTGTAAAAAGACCAATAAGGCTAGTTTACCCAATAATCTAAACATTTTTGTCAATTTATATGACCAATAGAAAATCATTTTTTTAAGTTTGAATTTTTCCTTTAATAAACATTGAAAAACAAATGATTTGGTGGAAAAACCACATCGATATCATTTTTCAAATTCGAGATCTAAAATAAAGCAGTTTCAGCATATTTTTTTCTCGGCATCAAGGGCCCATTGGAAAGAAAGCCGACACATGTATCCAATCTTTTTGAATGTAGAATCACCAAAACAAATTTGGTTGAAGTCGATGACCCATTGTCCGTGCCCTCTTCTTGTAAGTGAGAACTCGGAAACTTTCTCAAAAGTCGAAATACCAATGGGTTGTTAAATAAAAGAGTATATTTATTTACATGTATCTACGAACTTTATTGCATATGTTATAATAATACATAAATCATCAAATACTTATACCACAAGTAGGAACAACCTTTTATTTAGGAGTTCATTAATCTGGCATGTTATTAAACTGGATCAAGTATGAGTAAACACTCAATGAAAATGTGATAAGAGAATTTATAATATAAGCTAAGCATCGAGAATGATATTTCTGGAGAAAGTATAACCCGTGACGATCCTCATTTTTTATTAGTCATAAAGAGTTGTTAGTTATTACATAAAAAAAATACTTTTATTTTATTTTAAGAAAAAAAAAAAATTGACGGGTATATGAATGCTAGTTTATAACTCATAAATACCGAGAGAGTGCCACTGGAATCCACTGGCAATCTTTTATAAAAAGAATTATGGAGAAAGCTACCCCTTGACCAGATGAAAGCGAGTCCCAGAAGACTTGGACCGCTGAGTCCCCAGTAAGGGCAGACTTAAGGGTCCCCAGGAAGCAGTTTAACCACCTGAAAAGCTGTGGTAGTCCAACAAATCGGCAGGCAGCTATATATCCTCTGTCCCCGTCGAGACCAAACTGCAGGTGAGGTCCAGAAATGGAATTCCTGATGAAAGTAGGGCATTCTACCATTCCGGGTAGAATAATAGAATAGCTACTGTATATGGGATCTAGTTCATTGATTATATATATATATATATATATATATATATATATATATATATATATATATATATATATATATATATATATATATAAAGAAATTGTACACTATATCATTATTACTTTTAGTTCAATTTTGTTAAATTATACGTGGTAGTCCATGTATATTCATATATGTATTTGAAAATATTCTTTTGTATTAAATAATTCAGTGTGTGAAAAATTCTATGTAGGTATGCATTTTAATTTCTCTCATTTTTTTTGTTTAATATAAAGTAGAAGCCAAATATATATTTTCAGACGTAAACCAGGTTAGTTGAGATTTACTCTTATCTTGCACATTAATAAATAACAGTATTTGACGAGTTAAAACGTAAATGTAAATGTAATAACAACATCGAAATTCTAATGATCGATTCTTTGACATACTATCTTTTCAACAATTAATGCGTGGTATGCGGTTTGAAAAATCAATCGGTTATAATTGTTATTGACAATTTTAAAGGCCGTGAAATTAATTTTAATTGGTGTATTATTTTTGGCTTCAAGTATTTTTTCCTCTCATCACATAGCTGTTTAAAAAATGAGCATGGGAATCGGAAAAAAAAAAACTCATTGTTGTTTAAATACACTCTCTCTTTTAACCTGTTTAATTTTTCCACATATTTGACGAAGCGCTGAAGTGCAGCTCGTGCAAAAAATGTCACACCAGCTAATCGGCATTATTTGTCATTACTTGTTTTTAATTCTTTTCGATTAAAAAATGCGCTGAAAACCGTTGTTTAATCTGCTAATATTGACCTTTTTATTATTTTTATGAGCAGAGTTTGAAAAAGGGGTACAGTAAAATATCTGATGTGGACAACACATGACTTCCTTGTACGAATTTTAAATTATAAATCGGCGGCTCAAAAAGTGATCCTGAATTTGGTTACTAGTTTCCGAAGATTGCAGTGTCTCAAAAACGGCACTCGGCGTCGCGACATCCATCTATTGACACCCACACAGACACACTCTTGTTTCTGGAGGTCTCATTCCGGTATTATATGTCGTTTTCCTTCAGTAGGTAACAAGTTTTCAAGAGATTTCTTCATGTTCATGTTCCATGACAACATTAAAACTTTCAATATCAATAGATAAAGCATTGGAAATCGATAATTTCGACATTTTAAGCGGAAAAACCCACTTGACTAATATCTTATTCTCCTGCAGCAGACTTCTTCATCTCGCAAATGGAGAGGAAAACTAGTATTTTATACTCTATTTTAACCCTTGAAACAAGTAATAAAAATATTTAATTGGATTGGAAAACAAATCGCGTTTGTAACCTTTATTACCGAAACATATGATTTTTATTTTAAATATAATTTTTGATGTAAGCTGATTATGACTTTTAAGTAAAGTACCCTTTTCGGCTCACCAATTTTAACCAAAATCTATTAAATACATTCATATCGATATAAAAGTCCTATTTACCAAATTTGAGATGTTTTACATTATATTTTAATATAATATTTGATGAAAGTCTAATATGACCTTCAAGTAAAGTACCGCTTCCGGTGATCCAATTTAGACCAAAATCTAGTATGTTATTTAAATCAATATACAAGTAAATCGATACAAAAGTCCTACTAATTTACTAAATTTGAGATGTTTTACATTATATCTTAATATAATTCATGATGGAAATAAATTATGTGCTTCAAGTAAAGTACCACTTCCGGTGATTAAGCAGTGACCAAAAAGGGAGGTTCACAACTAGATTTTACAACAATCCTAAATACAAAATTTCAACTTTCTACGGCTAACCGTTTTTGAGTTATGCGAAATACGAACGTACGTACTTACGAACGTACGTACAGACGCCACGACGAAACTAGTGAAAATGGATTCAGGGATGGTCAAAATGGATATTTCCGTTAAAATCTGAAAACCGAAAATTTTCGTGATTACAATACTTCCTTTACTTCGTACAAGGAAGTAAAAAAGAGCATAAGAAAATTATATGGAGAAAATAAAAGAACTTTAATTTCATCTACTATATATAAAAAAATTTAGCCTGCCTATGTTTGTGCTCGCAAAACTCGAAAAGTAGTCGGTCAATTTTGATGTGGTTTTCACAATCATTAAGAGGATTTCTTCTGGAAGGTTTATTTTTCGAAATGCTACTTCCTCTTAATGGAAGAAATGGGAGAAAAACTATTAAAAAATAAGTAATTCTGTAATCGTTGTCATGACAATTTCATATATGTGGATGCAAATTCACTACAAAAACATTTTAACAAGAGTGAAATTATTGTGTTAAAGCTTCATTTGTTAATGAAATTGGAGCTTAAGGGGTAAAAAAGTATAAATACGCGAAGCTTTGTTGCCGTTTTGACAAATTTATTATGATTTCTATCCTGTTCCTAGAAAACGTCTAAGTGAAATGAGACGAATTCAAAACAATGCAGTCGATTACCGAGAAAAATGTTTACCCCTTTGTACTTGGAACATTTACAGTCAAAATTTTTGTTGGTAACCGGTTGTTCAGTTGAAAGTTCTGTTAGCCTCCTCCCTAACCCCTTACATTTCTAATAATTGAAACATAGAAATGCAAAAGAGTCAAAGTGTATTTAGAAAATGTTTTCAGAATTCACGTTGCAACTTGAAAAATGTTAAAGAAGTATGACTTAATTAAAAAGATCACTTTTTTCAGATATCCTATGATTGTATAAGTAATAAAATCACATGTACAATAGTATTAGCTTTATTAAAAAAAAAATGGATTTTTCGTAAAAAAAAAAAAAAAAACTTCATTTTCTTCCTTCCTTTTATCCACAGAGCCCACGGCCAAGCAAGTCGGGGTATAGAATTGAATAATGTGTTTCCTCGGTGAATCTGTGTACGCTATAATACTTTTATTTACATTTACTTTCCCATTCATTTCATATAGCAATAAGTATGATGAAATGTGCAATATATATTAAATATGTTAAAAATAAAATAAAAATCAAAGTTAAACAAATATTTTTTTTTTTAAAGTTGTTTGATAAAAGTTTTGTACAAACTTTACAGTGTGATGATGAGTGATGATTAGGAATGATAAAAACAATAGTTCTGTCTTCTGTTACTCACATTACCTTTTAAAAGTTTAACATAAAAACTTTGGAAAGTTATTTAACTCGCAATTCTTCTCACATGCAACGCCTTGCGGGTGGGTACAGCTAGTATTATAATAATTGATCAGGTGTCTTAAATTGTTTAATATTTTAAAGGCTATTTAGCTATTTTTTTCGTAATGAAAGTACGATATAAAAATAATTCTAAAAATCTGAAAAAATAATATAGCTTTTATGTAGGTTTATGTTTTGAAATATGAAGTTGGAAAAACGGCAAAAAAAAATTCCCATATCCCACTTAATTTATCCATTTCATTTTTGTTTTTTTCACTTTTTAAGCCCCCAAGTCTAAAATTTTATAAAATTCTCTTCTACCATTCTTGTATTAATTTTTTTTTAATTACTGAACCATTTTAGATGACTCTTTATGTGTTGTAACAATTTAATCCAGTCAAGTAGAACATATAATTTTAATTGAGATCAAACAATAATTTTTTTAAATCGAATGAGCTTGTCTGGAGCAGGGGTATTTGTTCGATATTTGGTAAATAAACTGTGTGATTTTTGCATTTTACTCTTCATCCTAACAAGGCTAGAGAAATACAATTTTTAATTATTTTTTCCTTGCATTATATTTTTCCTATATAACGATTTAATAATTTATAAGGCCTAATATTCCAGAAGAACATTAAAAAGAGTACCATTCATAATTTATTTTTATAAGTTGAAAGATAATTTTTCCACAATCTTCTAGTTATGTTGACAAAACTATCTATGAAAACCCAATGTTATGCCATGACAGTCATACAAGGTTTTGGTAAAATATAATTATAATATTATAAGTATAATTGATAACAATAGACAAATTTCTTTATCCTTCAATTTGTTCCCTCTGGCAGATTTTGAAGAGTATCAAGAGTATCACAGGGCTCTATAATCGCACCATTACTGTCCATCATATAGGATATACCTGACAGTCCCAACATCACGAAAGTAACATATGCTGACAGCACTTCAATATTAACAAGGTATCAGAATACAAAATACGCCTCACTTTCTTTACAGCATCGCCTCTAAAAACAACACAATTGGTACAAGCTTTTGAAGAAA
This sequence comes from Rhaphigaster nebulosa, assembly GCA_948150685.1. Taxonomy (NCBI): domain Eukaryota; kingdom Metazoa; phylum Arthropoda; class Insecta; order Hemiptera; family Pentatomidae; genus Rhaphigaster; species Rhaphigaster nebulosa. The sequence continues at coordinate 74,518,943 of OX411308.1, forward strand.
TTAATTAACTATGAAAAATGCCAACACACTACTTTTACACTAAGACATGGTGTATGTCCTAGTCTATACATTGATAACACATGAATATCTCATACTAAACTACTTTAACTCTAATTGTAAGTTTAAAAGGGAATGGCCAAAGATCCGTAGAAAGAAAAACACCAAATCTTAGATCAAAGAAAATCTGATGCACACACAACTCCAGACGATAACCCAACTTGAGGCTTAGACAAAATTTCGTTACACTTACTTAAGCCCGTTCGTACTACTACTTCTTAGATTTTTGGTGCTGTAGAAAAGACAGATATAGAAAAGACTTCAGTCTTTTCAATTTAAATCCTAAGACCTAGTACCATAACTAATTGGTTACGTTAGGATGTTTGTTTTTTTGGTTTAACGTCCTTAAACCAACTATAGCTGGAAGGACGGTTCATCCTATAGGTTACCAACCAATTCGAGCCAGAGTGAGAATGTCAAGATTTAAAACAAAATAAAAGTCAACACTACCAGGCCGGATCGGAACCGGCGCAGCTTCTGGCACAAGAATGCTAAGGTGCTGCCTCAACACACTCGGCCACCACGGCTCCGTTACATTAGTAATACATTTTATGGTGACACATATGCCACAGTTGACGAATACATGATACCTACTCACTGCTAATGATTTGATTACAAATTAAAAGGGCACCACCACTCGCAAATGGTCTACTTGTAAGCTGAGAGCACAAGGAGATTTAAAAGTACGTGGATGAGAGTTTTTATTTCGTAATATCTTAAAGTAGATTAATGTCAGTGAAAAAAGTGCAGATAAAAATAAATTAAAAATCAAAGTAAAATAATAATAATACTAGGAGAAGTTTAAATAACAACCTCTCTTCTTCATTAGCGAGGAATGCAGAACTAAAAAAAAATAATACGAAAATGAGATAGCTTAATCGAATAAAAATGACATATTTTAGACAATTTAATTTAATTACACCGATTAATCATCATAGTTTATATGCAGGAGAAGAACCAGCGTTTTTGAAACGATAAAAAAATAAGGTCAGGGTCACGTACGTAGTTACTTCAATTACAAGTGAAAGGATTTCATTCATATTTAGTAAATTATGAGGATATTAATGAAAAGTAGAAATCCATATGTTTCGCAGACAAGAAATTTCATGTCTATTTATTATTTGAGGCGCTCCATGCAAGAACACGCCGTCACAAACTTTTTTTTTCTTTAATTACAATCACAATCACAATTACGGTACACGGGGTAGGGTCATCACTCCTATATCTGGTACGTGTGAGTTGCCTCCAGTAGGCCACACCTACTCGGTGGAGGAATGATCATATGCCTGAGAAATCCCGGGACGGGGTTTCGAACTCATAACGTTTGAGTTCGTAAGCAGGTGCACTTGCTATAATACATATATATATATATATATATATATATATATATATATATATATATATATATATACACCATAATATTCTTCTTATTGATCTTTCCTCTTTCTACCGCAACGCAGTGTGAGGTGCCTTTCTATATGGCCTGATCCAGGCATCCCAGTCCAGCACCAGCTGCTTCCTTCTCCTCCAGACCTCTTTCAAAGGCCTCCTTCAACCCTTCATCCCATGTCTTTCTGGGTCTTCCTTGTGGTCTTTTTCCCTCTGCGATAGTTTCATATGTAGCTCGGGGAGTACGATTCTCCGACATCTGAGATACGTGTCCATACCATCTCAAGCGACGTTCTTCTAATATATCCTCAATTGGTCTCATATCGAGGCTCGCTCTTATCGTGTTCTTCATACGGTCCCGCCTTTTCTTTCCCTCGACCTTCCTAAGATACCTCATTTTGTTTGCTTGGATCTGACTCTTGTGTTTAGTAGTGAGGGTCTAGAATTCACTGGAATATCGAAAGGAAATTGTTTTTATAAATGACCTTTTTAGTGTGTTTTGTAATTTCTTTCTTTCCCAGGGAACCGAAACATCTTCCAGCAGTCTTTATCCTCTCTCTTATCTCACCATCCACCCATTCATACTCATTCAGGTGAGATCCAAGGTATTTATAATCGCTCACCTGTTCAATTTCTACTCCTCCAAGCCTTAACACCAGGTAGAAGGGTCTCATGCTTAGTACTAATGTTTTGAGTGCAGTGTCGAGAGTAATTATGAAGAGGAGAGGGCTCAAACTGCAACCCTGCCTGACGCCGATATTGGTTACAAACTCTTTGGAGCTGCAGTGGCATGTTCTGACTACATTTCTTTGTTTTTTATACAGGCTTAAGATAGCTTGTCTTAGTCCTATTTCTATTCCCATTTCCTGCAACGCCTTTTCTGTGTCTTGGAATTTAGCTCTGTCGCAGGCTTTGGACAAGTCACTTCCCTGTTCTTCTCGATTAACTTCTCAGAAATTTGCCTTAATGTAAATATCAGATCTTGACAACTTCTATTTTCCCTGAATCCGTTTTGTGCATTGTCAAGGAGTGGTTCAGTGGCTGATCTGAGGCGTTTTTCTAGGATTTTAGTGTAGACCTTGCTTGGAACACTGAGAAGGGAGACTCCTCTATGGTTTTTACATTCTCTGTTGCCTCCTTTTTTGAAAATGGGTACTATCACTGATATTTCCCAGTCCTTGGGTACCTTTCTCTTTCTCGGAGGTATTTCATCATCTCCGGGGTTATGTCGTCGATGCCTGGAGAACGTCCCAGTTTTAGAGAGATTATAGAATCTATAACTTCTTCATCAGCAATGTAGTCTTCTTCTTCTCAGCATTCAGAAGATATTATAGGTATTATGGGTTGACTGAGTTTCTCTGGGTCCTCTATCTGATCGTCTTCCAATAATTCACTGAAATATTCAGCCCACCTCTCCATTACTTTTTTCTGGGATGCAAGAATATTTCTCTGTTTGTCTTTAACATGTTTCAGGACGGGTTCCTTTTCTCTTCGCATTCTTCTCAGCGCTCCGTAGAAGAGCTTACCATAATATTATAATACTATTATGTTTAATGTTATTATTATTACTATTATTTGTCTTCAATAGTCTTAAATTAAAAAATAAATTATGGTGAGATGGCGGATTCGTCCTTCTTTCTTGGAGCGCCAGAAAATTGCAATAAACTTTCAATGTATTTTATGTATTTCTATTGAAAATTTTAAGTTAATAAACAGGTTGTTAGAAGGTTATGTGCCAATGATAAATCTTTGACTTGGCTCCGTAAAATTAGCTTATATATATATATATATATATATATATATATATATATATATATATATATATATATATATATATATATATATATATATATATAGGGGGAAGGTAACACTTCTCACAGAAAAAGTGTACCAATCCCGAACCATTTTTCTTCGGTGCATCTTTATAGTAACCAACATACATCGTTTTTACATTGATGGCTATTTCATAAACGTAAACATAGTTTGAATTGGTATTTAATAAGCAAGATGTTTAATATGTTTACGCTACAAAAGTAGCTTCAGTCTTCAGTAGATAGGGACATAATATAAGGGTTCAAAATTCTTCTTCGTAGCGCTAGCACCTGAATTGGTTGAGCAAGATCATTCTGAAACTCAAAAAATTAAGCATGTCATGCCCCATCCCAAAAAAGACTGAAAGAGTATGAAGTTTGAACAATTGCAGCATTATTGAAAGACATTTCAATCGAAATTAGGGAATGCAAAAAATATTTTTTGGCTGACTTGGGGAAAGGGGATTAAAAACTTGGATTAAAAGTTATCCAAAACAAAATGTGAAAATAACTGACTCTTTGCAAGAAGGTCACGACTGCCTGCCGGAAATTCACATCTTGCAAAGCTTGACAGTGACACAGCTTCTCAGAATTTTTATTAGACTTCAGACTGCTACATTCTACTCTGACTGCCAGCGAAAAGAATAACGACCACTTTGGCTTTGACGAAAACTTATTCCCCGCACTGAATAAAAAAATCGTTCTCTGCCCTTATTCGTCGAGCCGAGACGATAAATCCTCAAGGGCGAAGAGGGAGGATAAATAAATGAATAAATATCCTCCACAAGACGTAGACGTCTCCTCAGATATAAATCTAGACAGGGGGTGATTTAGGAGTCTCCTCCCTCCGGTTACGGTATGGAAATTAAAAGTCACCCTCTACTGAATATCCCATTTGATGAATTACTGCCTGGATAGCGGGGAAATTAATCAGCTCATCTCAGAATGGCTTAATGGAAGACTTTCTTGCCAATTTGAATTGAAGAAGTTTTAAGTAAGTTTGCTCTCAAGAGATGGCAACACTGTTAATTTCAATAAACAGATTAAACTGCTACTTATAATTTCTAATGATAGTTATTTGATAAATAGTTTCTGTTTCGCACGATACGGATTAATATTTGATTATTGTAAGAAATTAAGAATTCCCTATTGACCCTTTGAGGCCCATGCTTAAATCAAAGAGGGGCGCCAAAAACAAATACTTTTCTAATGCTTTATTTAATAAATCTTTAGGAATTTGATAATGATTTCATTCTTTTCATACCAAATATTAATTTATAATTGTGTTTAATTTGTTATTAAATTAATTTGTTTGATGAGTTCAATTTCATATGATCTTCGGACTATTCTCCCACCAGTCAATTGAAATATTCAAAAGTGTCTATTATTTATTAATTTTGTTCGAGTTAATTTTAAGAATTCTTTAGTATAGATGTAGTCCAAGAAACGAAGCAAAAAAAAAAAAAAAAAGAAGAGAGAAAATAAACGCAAAAGGTCGGGTAAATTTGATTTTTCGATGTGTGGTTTGGGTATGGATTTACATTAAAAATATAAATTTGCGACCTAGGCAGACGACCGGAAGTTTCTTTTATTCGAGAAAAACACTAAAATTTTCGTTCATTTTTCATTTTACGCTCAATGTTTTGAAACTTTCAAATAAGACTACAAATTTCGCTTCGGCTCTTCGGTTAATTTGTACACATAGAACAGTCTGTATGATTCTTTTATTTTCACTAACAAGAAGAGGATCCCGCATGTGTCTCCTAGATTTTGATGAAATTTGTTTAGTAAAATCTAGGACTAAAAATAATGATCTGTGCATGAGATTAGAGACCAATCCGCTACAGAAAAAAATAGGGAATTACATGCGCAAAACACGTTTATTTTAAGTCTCTGGTTCTGACAAAGGAAGAAAAGTGA